>OZ057398.1:122862994-123524155 GCA_964056695.1 Melieria picta
AGCACTCAGACATTAGATACATCCATTGTATTACGACTTGATGTTCCCTGTTAACCCTTTCGCTACAGGTTTTTACTGGGGAAAGTTAAAATTTTAAATTTTACGTTTAGGCTTCTATGTGGTTATATTAGCAACATTCCATAAGACATTTTTTAATTTTTATACTCGGACCCTGTATTTTAGAGTGTTTTTCTATGAGAGCAACCACATCGTTGTGGCTGTAATAATTACTTAAACATAAAACTCTTTACGCATAACGAAAATTTGAATATTTCTTCATTTACTTCAGCCAAAATTAACAAAAAAATTATCTAAATTGAAAGAAAACGTCAAATTAAAAAGTTATCTAATTTTTTCTGCTTCTTCTTCCTTTACTATGTCAAGATATACCATTAAAAAACATGTATACTTCTCTTCTTTAAACTTAAATATTCAGTTTATTAATTTCGTATTTTTCCTAAAACTTCAAACTATTCTAAGGACCAACAAAAAAATGTATTCTTGCAACCATAGAGGATGCAGACGTCCACAAAGTAGCATGTTGCCATATGGCAACAAAATAGCGAAAGGGTTAATGTGATTTAAATCTTCCCGACCTCCAGAGACATCTGAGTAGATCCTGTGGTGCCAAGGAGTCAAGGTGGTCGCTTCTCAATACATCAGTGCAAAACATCTCAACCCTTTTTACCTGGTTACGACCTCCTGCAAAAGTTCTCTCCAGGCGCCTCTGCATTGCTCGCGTTTTCTACTATTTTATAAATAAAAATATAAAATAAATTCTCTTGAAACTATTTTCCCTATTATATTCCTTTAAAAAATATCTTTATTATTATTATTGTTTTATTGTGCCTCCTTCATAGACTCACAGTTCATCAGTGAGTCCAGCATCCGATAGGAATTTTATGATATTTCCTAAACCTCTGCACCTGATAAAAGAAAATCTTTCAGGTGTTTCTTTCGATTATGCATAAGTACAGAGCATTCTCCTAGTAGTTATGTGTATTGCACTTTCATTTTTCCGCAAGCAGAACTTGCAATATTCACGTTTGCAATGTCCTGTCAGCATATCTGTAATAATCCTTAGATTACTCTTTGAAAGATTCATACATTCCTCGAATTTTTTCTTACTATGAGCCGATAACCGCCTTGGAATGTTCTAAGCCTGGTTGCTTTTCAGCAATATTGATTCCTACTGGTTATCTCGTCATCTCGGCCTGTTCATTTCCTTCAATTCCAGCTTGACCCGAAACCCAGAGGACCCATACCTGATTGTAGAGGCCAAGTTCGTTTAGCTTTTCAAGGCTTTCCGATACCAGTCTCAAGGATACCTGGTATGATCTTAACGCCTTGATTGGCGCTTGCCTATCAAAAAGGATCGCTCTTCGCATTAAGTTGTATCATAATTTGGATTAGGTTCAGTGGCGCACACTAAGCGCTCAAATATTTGAATATTGTTCGTGGCAAATATGGTTCAAATGGTATTAGGCTCAAAAGTTTTGTATAGAACCTCTCCCTCCAACATGAAATGCTATGTGCAGCACTCCAAGTGCGGTGCTGTCACTTTCTCTCTAAGTCCACTTTTTACTCTGAGGCGATTCCGGCTCGTGGTGAGCCCTTTCATGATGAAGGTATCGCTTCGGGCTCAAAGCTCAAACTGTTTCGACCTATTCTTGAAGCTTAATAGAATATATTAATATTATTATTAAAAGCTATTAAACACGACCAGTGTTGATCTTTTGTCAGTTTGATCTTTTTTGAAGCCTTGTTGAGACTGTTTATTAGTTTAAGCACTCTTTAGGGTTCTATTTGCCAGATCTTCTCCGCAGCTAAGGTTGTCGTCCTTAATTGGATAAATCTTTTTCCGCTGAGTGCAGAGCAATCACAGAGAACATGTGTAAAAGTTTCTGGTTCTAGATTGCATTTCCTGAAGACATCCAAAGAGGAAATTATCGTTTTATTGAGATGATACCCCAGTGAACAGTGATCAGTCTGGTATTCAGTGAGGATGCGAAGGTCCTTTTTCTTTAGCACGAGGAGTTTTTTGGATACTTCTCTGTCTGGTCTTAAGAAACATTTTGCCTAACATATTTCCATACTGTTGGTCCATTGTTCGGCAACATTTTCTTCTACCCATTTCCTTAACCATTCTTGTATATGTCCTCTGGGAAGTCCACAGATTGGTTCAGGGCCTACCAGTGGGCGCATTGCACCTCTTTGACAAATCGGTCGGCTTGTTTGTTGCCTTCGTGACCCTCGTGCCTTCGTAACTCCATAGATTTATTGTCTCCCAGTTCACTCAGAAGATTACGACAATGCTTGACAAATTTTGAGACGGCTGCGTAGGCTCGTAGAGCCTTTAGGGCCGCTTGACTGTCGGATAGTATATATGTATATGCGTAGTATATATATGCTTTGGTGTATGCCTCAAGCTGAGTAGACTCGGGTAACTACAATTCCCTGCGCTATCCATGATATGAATTCTTTTATCGTTTATACTTTTCCTTCAGTTCTGCAGGGCTGGCAGATATTGCTTATCGAGAACAGTCATTTTTTAAATCCTATAAACTGATTTTCGGTCAAAAAGTTGTTCTTATAGAAATTTTAAAAATGTAAGTACTTTCATTAAAAATCAAAAAATTGTCTGCGTTCCAAAAACTTCCTCAATAAGTTGACTACTTCCTGTTATCAAACGGTAGTTTTGCCAGCAACTGGCAATAACAGTAAAATATTTTTAATATTATTAAATCGTAATGCAAGCATTTTCAACCGCAAATGTAATTGACCTCTTTCAATGTAATATTTACATAAAAACAATAACAAAACAGACAATGCAACGAATCTGCGAAACGAAAACAGATTCAACGCTGAATGCTCAGTCAGACCAGATACTTGAAAAACTTGAGATAATGGAAACTTTATGTGTTGCATTTTTCAGCAGAAAAATTAAATTAAAAAATAACAACAATAATGCCAACAAAAAAAATGCAACTGCAATGCGTAAAACGCCGAAACACAAACACAGCTCCGAGATTACGTTGTTGTTAATGGTTGACGCTGATTGTTTTTGCTTTTGTTGTTGTTGTTGTTTTTGCTGGCAACAGTAAGTTCAATGACCACAGATAAAAATTAAGTTTTTTTTAATAATAAACACGCAGTGGACTTTTGAGCATTTTTAAAAATTGAAATTCGTTTAGTGTTGTTGTTTTCTAATTTGGCAAAAAAAAATTGTAAAAACCAAATCTTTTTGTTCTTTTAAATGCGTTGATGCAAACATAAGAAAATTGCGTTGTGTTGTACCTTTTGTTGTAAATTTATTATAGGAATAAAAGTAATCGGTTTTTTACCACTTATGATGGCTCGTGATTTATTCAAAAGATTTTCATGCGTAAACATTTAGAAAGGATCAGGGTGACAATGGACTCTAATAAGTATTTACAGAATGTCGTACGTTTTCGTTACTTTGTCATTCATTTAATTTATTTTGTTTATTAATTTATTTCATTTTATTTTAGAATAATTTTCAGCTCTCAAATCTTCGAGAGACCCGTTACTAATGCAGCTTAACACTAGAAAGACCGCAAGTTTTCCATCCCTACAAAGACTTTTTATTATATCCGCTAATATCTCAAAGAGTACACATCGGATTTGGCTAATTGTAATTGTAGAACCCTGATTGTAGAAGTAATTGTAGAACCCGATAAAAAAATTAAAAGTCATCGAAGCAAAAGTTGATAGAAATACAAAGAAAATACAGATATTTAAAAATGAATTGCCGTCAAAATGACCGCAAGAGTCTTTCTAGTGTTAAGGTGCCGTTGCTAATTATATAGAAAACAAATCAAATCAAATTAATCAAAATCTTGGTTGCTTTGTTATAATTTGTTCCGCTAAATTTGGAAAATAAATTAAAATAGGATCAATACTGTGGCGTACAATGTGTATTGACGTCAGTACGATTGATTTAAATTACGTAATCTGGGATGGATTTTCGTAAAACAATTAAACAGATAACTGGTTAATGACTGTTTAGAACTTTTTTTAATATAAAGATTTGGAACGTTAATTATACAATGAATTCCAAAGATAACCTCATAAAAATTCAAATCCATTAAGAACTCATAAAAAGTTAAGTGCATGAAACAAAAGATTTGCCAAGCCATACAATTAAGCAGCGCCAGAATAAATTTCAAAGTATTCGGTTTTTCAGTGAATGGCTACACTAATAAAATAACTTCTTGTCAGAATTTGAAAACTGTAATATTTGTCTCTTTGTTTAGAAGCACTTGAGTCAAGTTCTCTTGCGCTGAAATGTCACTGTATTCGATTTTTTTGTCAGCACATTGTAAGCGAATCGCTTTGTTGGACTTGAAATCAACGCAGAGGTCAGATTCATAAACCGCAATAAACTAGAACCAATTTAGCAAGCAATTCGCAAATATCTGCGCCCCGCCAATGGCGACTAGCGAGACACCAACAACCGTCAACCGACCCAGCGACAAGCGAGAGGCCAGCAAATTATTCTATTTGCATGTTTAAAGCGCTATAAAATTGAGTCAAATGATTTGTAGAACGATTACCGCACGCAGTCGGCAAACCGTTGAGGGTGATGCCAGTGCACATTACAGGGGGCGGATTCAGAAAAATATTTCGGGGGGGGTTTTAAAAAGTAATTCTTTAATATTCATAAAATGCAAAAAAAATTTCTTTTAATTTGTATGTAGTTTTAAAGTCGATCCTAATATTTCGGGGAGGGGGCGGGGTTCAACCCCCAAACCCCCCCTGAATCCGCCACTGGCACATTACATTGGCGCGGCAAGGTCAATGTGGCGGCGCGTAGCGGCGAATACCCCTGCGCGCTGGCTCAAGTTTAAGAATGCGGCAAGCACTCAAAGCGGCGATCCGCTGTGCCAGTGACGCACACCTACACACACACACACACACACACGTACAGGCAGCCATAGCGTACTTGGGTGCGCAGCCAGACACGCAGCGTAACCTAGGCGGGGGTATCGTATGCACAGCATTGAACTTGATCATTCAAAAGACGCATTCGCGATCGCGTCTCGCTGCTGCAATGCGTCTCGGAATATTGCGTAGGCACTTTGGAATACGCGCCGAGCATATGCAAAATATCAACAATTGCATTTATTAAGTGAAATCAACTGCAAATTGTTAAAGTGTTGGCATGTCTTTATTAGATAGAAATTGCGCAGACATTTCTGTTTTTTCTATAATTTGACAAACACCTGAGGGACCTAAAGTTTTATGGGTTTTAATTTTTCGTAGATTTTTCATAGTGATTCCCATGGCCTGACTCAGCGTTTAGCTGCATAAAAACGTCAAGTGGTCAGCCAAAATGAAATTAATTTTCTTTACGTTATTGCGTCCGTCACTTCGGACGCAATAACTGCGCTTCCAGTGAACCAAGGAAAAGGTACAATAGACAAAATTCGTATTCGAACGGATCAGTTTCTCCGTAGAAATCAAGTTTTGCTAATGAAACAACAAGTTAAATCAATTCAAATGCGATCATTAAATTTTTAAAGTGTATAATTAATAGAGTCCAATAACAAGCAACTTTAATTAGCGATGTTTTTTAATTAAAAAAAATATATATATTTAGGGTGAATTCAACATTTGGAATGGGTCTGTACGAATACCAATTAGAATACTGTAGGTGGGTAAGAGTGGCGGAGCCCACTTAAGTCATGAATACCTATTAATGGGAGGGTGGATTGCCCCGCCCTTCTTAGTAAAATTAACTTCTACGTTCCGGGCAGAATTCTTCGCCGCTCCGTTTTGTTTAATGTTGGTTTCAGCAGAACTCTGTTTGGCTTGAATGCTCCTATTTTAATAGTGTTGGCTGAGTTTAACCTCATTCTTAATTCTTTAGACTGAGATATCTCGTCTACCAGGAATATTTTTCGCAATGCCTTGAAAGGCTACTTAGCTCTTAATCCTTAGTGTTAAGTCTTTAATGTACATTACATCTCTCTATGAAATCTCTCACTCCTATGGTCTGTAAGGTTTTCTCCGTAGACTTGAAATAAATAAATAAATAAAATACCCCTTGTTATACCACAAACAATCGAGCATCAGACCGTTTTGACAGTTTGAGCTTCTCACGAAGCCTAAAGGACTGTGAAGAGTCTTCGATCGGTCCCCTAGATTGTTCAAGAAGATGTTGCCCAAGGTTAAGTTAGGTTACGATAGCTGTCTCTCACACTTTGGCCTATATGACCGTTTGTGATACCACAAATTCTAAGAATAAAGTGCACCCACAGTTTAACGCCGACTTGGAGGTTGTGTATTTACTTGTGCATTTCTTATAACTCTCATCAACTTCTTGAGGATAGCAATATCTCCATACATATGTATAATTCGTTGTCCTGACTAACTGACTTACTGTCTGATTGACTCACTGATTCATCATCGCCCATCCCAAACCGCTAAAGCTACAAGCATTAAATTTGAACTGTAGGTACAAAAAAAAATTAACAATGAGCCTTCGTTAAGACGAGATTTTTTGAAATTCGGAGTCTAAAGGGGCAAAACATGGGTTACAGTGTTGTATGAAAAAATTGTATTTAATGGGCCTATTGACGTTAACGTGGTCAACAATGGATTAAGTTTTGTGTTTTGCACTTTTTGTGGAAATCAAAACTTAAAAGTTTGACCCAAGGGTTAAAAGTTTGTATGAAGAAATATGATTTTATACGCCTTTTGACATCAAACTTGGTGAAAGTACTCTTAGCGAGAAATAATGCGATACGTGTTTTTATTTTTTCGAAAATAAAAAACTGACGGGGTCAACGACGGGTTAAGAGTTTATATGGGGAAACTGGGGAAAAACATGAATTAATGAGCCTATTGACTTCAAACTTGGTGAAAGTACTCTTAGCGAGAAATAATTCGACAATGGTTTTTCATTTTTTTGAAAATCGAAATCTAACGGGGTGAACGAAGGGTTAAAAGTTTGTATGAAGAAACATGATTTTTTACGCTTTTTGACTTCAAACTTGGTAAAAGTACTCTTAGCGAGAAATAATTCGACACATATTTTTTATTTTTTCGAAAAAAAATCTAACGGGGTCAACAATGGATTAAGGTTTGTACAAGGGAGGACTACGAAAAAAATATACATTAATTAATTTTGACTTGAAAATTGGTGAAAACACTTGAAATCAAAAATAATTCGACACGTCTTTTTAATTTTTTTGAAATTTAAACTTAAAGAGGTGAAGCAAGGTTTAAAAGTTTGTACAAAAAGATATGATTTTAACGCCTTTTGACTTCAAACTTGGTGAAAGTACTCTTAATGTGAAATAATTCGACATAAGCTTTTCAGTTTTTTGAAAATCGAAATGTGACGGAGTCAACGATGGGTTAAGAGTTTATATGGAGAAACTGTGAAGAAACATGAATTAATGCGCCTATAGACTTCAAACTTGATGAAAGTACAATACTTCTAATGTGAAATAATTCGATATGTGTTTTTCATTTTTTTGAAAATCGAAATCTGACAGGGTCAACAATGGGTTAAGAGTTTGTATGGGGAAACATGATTTAATGGGTGTTTTGACTTTAAACTTGGTGAAAGTGCTCCAAATGATAAATAAATCGACATGTGTTTTCCATTTTTCTGAAAATCAAAATCTGACGGGGTCAACAAAGGGTTAAGATAATCAAAACCCCCGTAAAGCCGAGGGGCTTTGCTAATAAGTAATAAGATGAGTATTTAACTAGCCAAAACTAGGAATAGAACCCAGACACTTTGGTGTGAAAAGCCAGGTATTGCTTTACTATCGAAGCCGGCCTCCAGTGAGCCAAATGTCATAAAATTTTGACTGAAAATTATATACCTTTCCAACACCTTAAGTCACATGTAGCCAGTGGCGCATCCAGGGGCGTTGGGGGCTTCAAACCCCCCAAAACACAAACATTGCTAGTACAAAATATGATTTCGAAAAGTATTCGGCTCAAAACTTGTACTCAAAAACCCCCAAAAATGAAATTCTGTGTGCGCCACTGCATGTAGGTGACGCCACCAAAAAATGGCTTAGTAAAAGTCCTGTTTTCTTTGGACCAAACCTTGTAGGAACTTTCGCTAGTTCTATTTAAAACTTATTACAATACAACAATGCGTCAGCAATAATTTCGCCAGCCAAGTCCGGTAACTGAACTCCAAGTACAGTTAGATATGCATGTAAATCGTACTTACAAAACAGCGACCACTGAAAATCGTGATGTGTTATTTTGCTGTGTTCCACTGTGAGTAAGTCACAGCCAAACAGTAGCAACTAACAATTCGCACAAAATTCTTAACCGTCTCACAATGAGATGATTTGCTCATAGGCTAAATATAAACGACTAACCCGACTTGGACAATAAATCACACCATTTTCTAATGCAAACATTCATGAACGCTGGTAATGTCCGCTGCATTTCCTCCTCACCTACAACAAAACATAATCATTTCATGCACTTGAAATGTACACAGACAACCAGCGCATTGCATCTCCAGCAATGTGCGGTGTGTGTGTATGTGTGTGTTGTAGCGCAGCAGCCAATGCAGCGGTCCGGCGGCTAGAATGCTAAGCAGCAGGGAAACTGTCAATAATAAAAGTATCGTGTTGACCATGAGAACGTGTTATAAAATTAAAATTAAGTCCGCATAAGAATGTTACCAATGTTAATGGCAATGGGTTACATGTGCAGTTAATAAATTAAGTACACCTACCCACACGTACACCAATCTGTCTATGTATTGAATGCAGCAATCGATATTGTGTGTGTGTGTGTGTGTGTCAGTGTGTGCACGGGCTGGTACGCAAAGCGAGCATGAATCACGGCGATGACATGCCGGCGGCCGTGCATCCACACGCGCTCGAATTGAGTTATTAAGGCGCAATACCGAAATGTCAAACCAATACGCCGCGCTATGCTAATTGCCGCACCAGCTATTAATCCAACTTTTCAAATGCTAAAATTCCCTTTGGCGATTAATTAATCAGCATCACTGTAGCGTGCATACATAAATATTTGTACAAAACATTTTGTTTGAGCTTTAAGCGAAACGACACAAATATTTATGCACCGAACTGCACGAATACGATGCAGGAAATGCAAAGAAAATGGTGTCAAAAAAACCCTGGAGCACATTCTTTGCTCCTGTCCGGTTATCTCAAGACTACGACTTACTTACCGAGGCTTGTCTGAGTTAGGAGAATTCCCCAAGCATGGCATGAAGTCGCTGCTGAACTTCGCTAGCAACACCCACATTCTTGCTGATCACTAAGGAGCTCTCACTGGTAGCAGTAGGGACCCAACTAGGGTCTACGCCAGCCATCTTACTTAACCTGCAGAATTTATAGTAATAACACCCGGACATATTTAGAACCGGCTGCCTTCTGTCTGCATCACCACTCTAATCAGTTGTTTTATTTGGTCTCGTCTCCCAACGCCTCAAAAGATTTGGGCAATGCTTTTTTTCATTGTATGGGTGCCCTCCATTGAAACTCTAATTTGATTTCAAGGTAAAGCACTTTTGTGTCCTCGTTAGCCTTGAAATATTTTAACACTTAGTATCACTTGAGTCTGGCTGAGCTGGCTGAGTATTAAAGTCTGCTTGTCTATGGGTACCCGGAAAAAAGCGTATAGGGTGAAACGAAAAAGCTGTTCAAATAGCGAGGAATGGGAATCATCTCCCGGTTGAACGAACCTCCTACTTACCACCTACTTAATTTCAGTTCAATTTACAAAGACCTGAGACAAACCTTACAAACTGAGAAAAAAGACAAACTTGAGGTGGACAAATTTGTACACTTATAAAAGCCCAAAAATTATGTTTTATACCTACAACGAGAAGCACACCAGGTACTTCTTTCTGACGGAGGAATTTCAGTCTCGGTCTGCGATTGGTTTAGTTTAGTTTAGTTTAGTTTAGTTTAGTTTAGTTTAGTTTAGTTTAGTTTAGTTTAGTTTAGTTTAGTTTAGTTTAGTTTAGTTTAGTTTAGTTTAGTTTAGTTTAGTTTAGTTTAGTTTAGTTTAGTTTAGTTTAGTTTAGTTTAGTTTAGTTTAGTTTAGTTTAGTTTAGTTTAGTTTAGTTTAGTTTAGTTTAGTTTAGTTTAGTTTAGTTTAGTTTAGTTTAGTTTAGTTTAGTTTAGTTTAGTTTAGTTTAGTTTAGTTTAGTTTAGTTTAGTTTAGTTTAGTTTAGTTTAGTTTAGTTTAGTTTAGTTTAGTTTAGTTTAGTTTAGTTTAGTTTAGTTTAGTTTAGTTTAGTTTAGTTTAGTTTAGTTTAGTTTAGTTTAGTTTAGTTTAGTTTAGTTTAGTTTAGTTTAGTTTAGTTTAGTTTAGTTTAGTTTAGTTTAGTTTAGTTTAGTTTAGTTTAGTTTAGTTTAGTTTAGTTTAGTTTAGTTTAGTTTAGTTTAGTTTAGTTTGGTTTAGTTTAGTTTAGTTTAGTTTAGTTTAGTTTAGTTTAGTTTAGTTTAGTTTAGTTTAGTTTAGTTTAGTTTAGTTTAGTTTAGTTTAGTTTAGTTTAGTTTAGTTTAGTTTAGTTTAGTTTAGTTTAGTTTAGTTTAGTTTAGTTTAGTTTAGTTTAGTTTAGTTTAGTTTAGTTTAGTTTAGTTTAGTTTAGTTTATAGTTTAGTTTAGTTTAGTTTAGTTTAGTTTAGTTTAGTTTAGTTTAGTTTAGTTTAGTTTAGTTTAGTTTAGTTTAGTTTAGTTTAGTTTAGTTTAGTTTAGTTTAGTTTAGTTTAGTTTAGTTTAGTTTAGTTTAGTTTAGTTTAGTTTAGTTTAGTTTAGTTTAGTTTAGTTTAGTTTAGTTTAGTTTAGTTTAGTTTAGTTTAGTTTAGTTTAGTTTAGTTTAGTTTAGTTTAGTTTAGTTTAGTTTAGTTTAGTTTAGTTTAGTTTAGTTTAGTTTAGTTTAGTTTAGTTTAGTTTAGTTTAGTTTAGTTTAGTTTAGTTTAGTTTAGTTTAGTTTAGTTTAGTTTAGTTTAGTTTAGTTTAGTTTAGTTTAGTTTAGTTTAGTTTAGTTTAGTTTAGTTTAGTTTAGTTTAGTTTAGTTTAGTTTAGTTTAGTTTAGTTTAGTTTAGTTTAGTTTAGTTTAGTTTAGTTTAGTTTAGTTTAGTTTAGTTTAGTTTAGTTTAGTTTAGTTTAGTTTAGTTTAGTTTAGTTTAGTTTAGTTTAGTTTAGTTTAGTTTAGTTTAGTTTAGTTTAGTTTAGTTTAGTTTAGTTTAGTTTAGTTTAGTTTAGTTTAGTTTAGTTTAGTTTAGTTTAGTTTAGTTTAGTTTAGTTTAGTTTAGTTTAGTTTAGTTTAGTTTAGTTTAGTTTAGTTTAGTTTAGTTTAGTTTAGTTTAGTTTAGTTTAGTTTAGTTTAGTTTAGTTTAGTTTAGTTTAGTTTAGTTTAGTTTAGTTTAGTTTAGTTTAGTTTAGTTTAGTTTAGTTTAGTTTAGTTTAGTTTAGTTTAGTTTAGTTTAGTTTAGTTTAGTTTAGTTTAGTTTAGTTTAGTTTAGTTTAGTTTAGTTTAGTTTAGTTTAGTTTAGTTTAGTTTAGTTTAGTTTAGTTTAGTTTAGTTTAGTTTAGTTTAGTTTAGTTTAGTTTAGTTTAGTTTAGTTTAGTTTAGTTTAGTTTAGTTTAGTTTAGTTTAGTTTAGTTTAGTTTAGTTTAGTTTAGTTTAGTTTAGTTTAGTTTAGTTTAGTTTAGTTTAGTTTAGTTTAGTTTAGTTTAGTTTAGTTTAGTTTAGTTTAGTTTAGTTTAGTTTAGTTTAGTTTAGTTTAGTTTAGTTTAGTTTAGTTTAGTTTAGTTTAGTTTAGTTTAGTTTAGTTTAGTTTGGTTTAGTTTAGTTTAGTTTAGTTTAGTTTAGTTTAGTTTAGTTTAGTTTAGTTTAGTTTATCAACAATTAAGTCCAACAGAACAATTTTGACAGTTAAATTTGAAAAACATGAACAAAAGAAATAAATTTAAAATTAAAATCAAATTAAAATGTCAATGCCTGGTGGAAGTCCATGCTGACAGGGTTTGCATCATCGACTGTGACATGTGCAAAGTGCGGGGAGAAGGAAGTGAGAGAAACTCTGTAACATCTTCTCTGCTTCAGCCCCGCGCTCTCAAGATTACAATTAGTTCACTTAAGTGCTTCGGTGATTGAGGGACTAAAAGGGTATTCGAAAATAAATGTCAGCGCCCTACGGAGTCACATCATTCAATTAGTCACATCATTAAATTTTATTGGAAACAAATTTGAAAACCTAATAATTTTCTCTAAAAGATCAATCAGCCAACAGCTGTTCGTCGGCAACTTTCCGCTTAAAAGAGCTCAGTGAGCCACTAATCGCTGAAAACTCCCCAGTTCAACCCACCCAATTTTGCACTAAATTCCGTTTCAAGTCGCTACGTCAGCGTGTCGCATTTAGCTCGCATGTGTTTATTTTTAAAATATTTTTCATTACAAAAACAAAAAAACGGCACATTCGCACCGAAATTAGCAGCAATTCAGCACAATGTACGCAAAAGGTTTACTCACACAGCAAATAAAACAAAGGCAATCAAAAGACAAAAGCAACAACAACAAGAAGAAGTTAAAGTAATAAAACAAAAACCCCAACAGCACATTCGGGCACCCTAAAATAAAAAGAGAACAAAGTGAAATTTAATGCGATTATGCAATCGTCAGCTGAGCTGCTGGGGCCGGTGCTGACGCTGCTGTAAGGATAATTCCAGTATTTCGTGTAGCAAACAAAAACGGCCAAATCAATTCAAACAAATAAATAACGATGCGCGAAAAGCAAGAATTAAAACACTGTCAAGGCACAAATAACACACCACAAACCGCGTCACAAATTGCTGTCGTAAAACAAATATAACAAGTTAGGAGCGTCTAACAGCAATCAATCGAAATATTTAAAAACTTTCGAGTTTGATTTAAATATTGAAAAGTGTTTGGTTCTTTGTTGAACTTGAATTCATTTAAATCACTTGTACACATGTTTTTATGTAGGTACATGTGTATGAATATGCGTTTGTATGGCTGCTGTGACCTTGCAATATTCGCTATGTTCCTGAGGTGTTTGTCGCGGAGGGTGTGTCGACGTCGTTTTGTGGCTTAACATACATTCGTGCATATAAACTTCTCGAGAAAATGACTGATTTATGATCTTGCTTAATAGAAACTGGGAAATTTAGTTTGGCAGTTTTGTGTTTAGTGTTTGTTGCAGAATGCATAAATATTTAAGGATTTACTTTTAACTAACATTTCGGTGGTTGTTGTGTTTGTTATTTTTTTTATTAATTCTTAACTGGAACAAAGAAATGAATTAAGAAAGAATGCCTAAATTTGATCAGAAAAATTTGTATTAGTAGATATTCGGCTTCAGCCTCCGGCCGAATATTTTAGTTATGCCCAATATTCTGCTTCGGTTTCGGCCAAAAATGACGTTATCAGCCATCTTGCATGTTTAGTTTGTTGTTGATAGATATAAAGATTCGGCTTTCTTGGGGTGCTTGGCTATTTTTTGCTATGGAAAGAATCTATTAGTTGCTGGTACATGATTTGTTGGCCAAAAACAACACTGTAATTATATCTCAACCGACGTATTTATTGGACTTGGCCCTCTGCAACTTTTTCTTGCACGCCGAACTGAAAAGAGCCTTGAAAGGACAGAGATTTGCATCGCTTTTCGAGGATTGGAAAAAGCGCTGGTTTGAAGGAGACAACAAAAAATGTAATGAATTTTAAAGAGATCTTTTAAAAAGATCTTTTAAATAAATTAAATGATAGCAATTAACTGGCAGAGAAATAATCTTATATGACAAAACGTTTAATATGTCTTTGAAAATAAAAAAATTGTAATGTAAATTAAATTTTTTAATTACTTTTCATTAATAAAGACGCACTTATAACATGGACAGTTACTTATAGTGACTGGGCCACTTAAACAAAGTTCAATCAAGAGTTAAACCATAGCTTTGTAATCTCCTCTTTATTTGTTTACGTAAACCAATATACCATTTTATTTTTATAATCAGCATTTTATTAAGTCTTCATAAACTTCTGTATGTATATTCTGCGTCAAAAGTGTCGGGAAACTATCATTTATAAGATGCACAAGGCACATATCGTCACTATATTTTTTATTTTATGGGAGGCGAAATGTGTTGATTGAAGCTCAATTAGAAAATTTAGAAAATTAGCTTACGAAGAATAAATAAAGGATGTGGCCAGTCTAGTAGAGCACGCAAAGGTGGTGGTGGTCAATTTCCACATTTGTTAAGATACACATTTTTCCTTCAAAATATTGACTCTCATTGAACATTTTAGCAATATAATACAAAAAAAATATCAAAAAAAATCATTTAGGTTACGAATTACAGCTCAATCAATTTTGTACGATATATCGTACAATGGTCCGCAAAGGAGTAAAAATGCATGAAATTTTGGTTTAGTTTTTTTAAGTTTTATGAACAATTCATTGATTTTTTGATAGAAAACATAAATTATAACAACAAAAAATTAAAGCATGATTGATATATGATGATATATAAACAATTGATTCGCATTAATTCGGCCTTATATAACCGTTTTTGTTGTTGCATAGCCCAATTTCCCTCAATAAAACCCAGAATCAATTAAAATTCATACAGTTTTACAGAAAGATAGTGAATATAGCCGATTCTTATTAACGTAGTGGGAGTGGCAAGTACTCATGTCTAACCTTACATAACCTGTGTCTGCCCAGTAAAACTCAAAATCGTCTAGTAATTCTTATTTTTAATTGAAAATTACCGAATAGCCGATTTTTATTAGCCACGTGGCTTACAGATGGGCGTGGCAGGCATGTAAACGCAAAAATTCTATTACCAAACCCATAACTTACAAAAAATGCAAACATAATTTTCAACCATTGCCTTCCATTTGTACGATATATCGTACAAAGCTTAGCAACCCTTGTGGTCATTTGTACGATATATCGTACAATTTTTTTAAAGACTCGGGAAAAATATTTAGACCCAAAAAATGTTTAATTTAGTCAGTTTCATAAATCAACTGGGATTCAAACTTTGAAATTGTTTAGCTTTTTGCTAGCAAAAAGTATTGCATACTCGTATTAAAAAATTCCTCCGCAGAAGTACCGTCATTTGCTGGTTTTTCAAATTCTTGCAAAAAGCTGCTTACAAAACTCACTCATACTGTGTAGCCACGGCTATTATGATTTATATTTTTAAACAGAATTATACAACACAGCTTACTTAATGAAAATTAAGAAGCTGTTCCATTAAAAATGCGTCCGCTGTCAAATAAAAATAGAAAAAATTGTACGATATATCGTACCTACAAATTTCCGGGAAGGTTAATATTTTGTATGAAAAATTTCAAATGGTCTTGGACTAAAAAGTTATGCACTGAACCAAAATTAAATCCTGTGTGTGTTACTGGGTCAGTCAGTAAATGCGCTCATGGAGAGTTCAAGTTGATTGATCAACGAAAGTTATCCATTTTGAGTTAGTTTCATACTATTAACTTGATGAATATTAGCTTAGAGATACAAATTAGTTCAATGAGCTGTCATTCATTTCGTCTTTCTCTCAATTAATTCAATTCATTAATAATTCAATTCACTCAATTCATTTTCACTTTCATTCTTGTTTAAGCAGCTGCTGGCACAGTAGGCCAGACCAGTGAATATCATAAAAAAAAGCGCTAACGTATTCTTCTACTATCCATGAGTCCTACTTTGAAGGTGTCAAAAAAATGCTGATGAAACAATTCATTTGTTTACCTTTAAGTCTTCAACTGTGTATACTTATTGCACAGAATATCTCATAAATATTCCCATTCTTGTATCGGCTTTTGCACATCACACAGTAATTTCCATTGATTCCATAAATTGTCATAAAACAAGGCAGCACACTTGCTGTTGAATCGGCAGAGGAACGCTCCAGCTTGCGATGGCTTCGCGTGCGCATTGAGCTTACAAAACGCTCAATTGTGACATTAAATATTAATTAATTACTTAATTTCCGCTTATTTAATGATACACATGCGTCTGCCCGCCCCACACACCGCCAAACCGACTGACAGGCACAGTCACTCGCCATCGTACTCGTAAATTCATTTAAGTATCGCCTCGGCATGGAGCGTTGAGGCGGCCAGTTATAAGCGCACCACCCGCGCTTTGCGCTTGCAAAAAATTTATGGCCGAGCAAAAACCCAAACCAAACAAATACAAATTTGCAGAAAAAAATCAATGAGACAACGGAACAAGTAAGCGATGCCGCGTCTGGGTTTGTTTTGCTCACAGCACCTAAGCGAATTGCACAAGTTGCCGCATGGCACTTGGACGCTCGACGGGCGTCTGGGCGACATTTCATGTTTGTTATTTGGGATGCAAATTATGTCAATTTGTATGTAAACAAAAAATGCAACGGACACTGTGGTCGGCAGTCGCCGCACGTCGCACCAAATCTGCACACTGGCTGGTTAAATAAATTAAATGTTTTAATGTTTTGCTGTAATGGCACCCAAGCACGCACAGCGCCGATACAGCGGCGCGCACCCGCACCTGTGCGATTGGCTGCTGCTTTCACCTCGCCCTCCCACCTCACCTCGCCACAGCCGTTTGCTGACTTGCTGACACTGCGACGACTCTTGGTCGATAAATTGATTGAGTGAAATGAAAATGTTGCCAATTTCAAAGCAGTCAGCAATTAGCGGCCAAACATTGCACTGTCACAGACGCACACGCACACACACACGCACACAACGACTGTGAAAAAACGATGCGGAAATGCTAGTTGTTGTTGTTGTTGTTGGAATATTCTGGAATATTCAAGTGCCGCACTAAACATGCCCGACTGGCGTTTAATTGTTGGCGCACTTGTGCAGTTGCAGTTAGTTGCTTTTTGTTGTTGCTATTGCAATTGCGACTGTGACAATAATTGTTGTTGATTTGCCATGGAAGCGATTAATCGTGTAAGTTATTAAAATCTTCCAGATTGCGCACAACAACGCAACGAGTGCGCGTTGGCGCGCAGTCGCACAGTCGCACAGCCGCACAAGTGTTGTTTTTTCCATGTTCCCAGCAGCGCCGAGCATCATAATTAAAACTGCCCGAAGGTTAGCCACTGTCCAAGAAGCGTAATACAGGAGGCACATAACTGACACTTCACTGCGCACTACTTACTTGAAGTGTTGTGTGTTAAGTATTGAGAAGAAATCCGATTAATTTTATTAATTAAAACTTTTTATAAATATGTAGAAATATATGAGTATGTATGTGTATATGTGTTGCATATCAAGGCTCCAATTAAAAGGTTAAAGCAGAAGTAGTTCTGCTAGGATTGTAGAATATTTAACAAATGTCTAGTATCCGATCGAAACAACTTTTTTGGGCCGAAACCGAATTTAGTTTTTTTTTTAATATTCGGCCGAAACCGAAACCGAACCTTTCTAGTTGAAATAAAAATCACCATATCAACAAAAAAAATCAAATCACCATTTTCAACAACCGAATTTTACTTTATGTAAATAAAGAACAAACAAACAAACCTAACATAAATAAAAAATTCTTATTATTAAAAACGATTCATTAATTTTTTTAAAACATAAAAAATTACCCTTTCCTACCTTACTCGCTAATATTCAAAATTAAGTAATTTAATAATATATGCTAAAAAAAACATCTAAATTACTCCTTCTTTCACTATAAGTATATCTGCTCGACTGCACTAAATAGTTGTTCACTCGCTACAAAATGTAAAAAATATTATAGAAAGTTTCGGCCGTTCGGGCATTTTTTGGCCGAAACAGAAACCGAAACCGATACACTTATTTGGGCCGAAACCGAAACCGAATATTCGGTCGGACACTACAAATGTCCAAGGAGTTTGACGCTTTGCTTTGAGGTCTTTTCGAGTCCTGAAAAGGCCGGCACTCTTAAGCCAGTGAGACAAGTTCTAGAGATGGCACCTATTGGTAGTTTCGGAAGTATTTTAAGAAGAAGTTCTATTGTGCCAATTTCTTCATTAACTTACAAATATTTGCTAAATTTGAGTCTCGATAGAACCAACGAGAGAACTAAAATTCTGTTCTCAACAAGATTTTGTTTTTGTAGTTGTGTATGCTGCTTCTTGAGCCAAGAAAGTTGAAGACGAAACTTATTTATAGTATTTATCGAGATTTCAAATCCCAGGAAAAAGAATCCTGCAGTACGGCTGGAAAGCGAACCCTATCTCACCTCACCTCACCCTCATCTCGTTTTAACAGTGCATCTACCGTGGAAATAACGATAGAAAAATTATACTGACACTTGCAACATTACAACAATGTGCCAAGGAATCAATAGAGCTGAATATATTACGGTCACCAATTAGTTTTATGGCACGAATCTGGATGCGGCCCAGGAACTCCAGATGGGATTGTGAGACTCCAGCTCAAAAGTCGTTTTTGGTACCAATATAGTTGATGTAGAACAGGCGCAGAATACATAAAGTGACGTTTTTCTACACCGCTTTAGGAAGCCGAGGTTCTTGGCTGCTTCTTTCGTTACAAAAAAAATGTGAATGTACCATCGAAGATGACTACTAATAGAGATACCCAAAATATTAAGCGCTCCTGGTTCAGCAAATTATGAATAAGATGAAGTGTAGTATTTCTAAAATTGCTTTAGGAATTCGAAGCTCATGGTTGCTTCTTTCGACAGATCCAAAAATGTGATTGTTCCATCGAAGATCACCAGTGGCGGATTCAGGGGAAGATTTTGGGGGTTGAAACTTCCCCTGAAATATTAGGGACGACTTTAAAACTTCATACAAATTAAAAAGTATTTTTGTCTTTTGAAGGGTTTTTAAAAGATCACCAATAATGGAACATCAAGAGCATCCGATTAACATACTACTTCTATACAAAGGGAAGTTAAAAAGCTTGTTTGAAGGTGGGGTGCTGTCTCAATTGCTGTGGTTCATGGTGATTGATCCCCTGCTCATCACTCTAAACGATTCGGAAGTCTATGAAGAAGCATGTGCCTATGATGTGACTTGTCTCATAACCGGCCCTTCCCTTCCCTACCCTACCCTTCCCTTCCCTTGCCATGCCTTCCCTTCCCTTGCCTTGCCTTGCCTTGCCTTCCCCAGAAATAGGAAGCTTGATAGATGCATCTTGCCTACACTCAAGGGGATCACTATCTAACTATCCACAGAGATGAAATATCTGGGAGTTATCCCAGATGACAAACTTCTTTAGAAATCGCACGTCGCTTTCTGGCAGTGGAAAGGTGTCTTCTGAAAAACGTGTGGTCTTTTCCCTAGCAAGGTCCTTTGGATCTATAAGACTGTGGTCAGACCCATCATCTCCTACTCATCGGTGGTCTGGATGAGCAGACTCTCACTATCAGGGGTCGGTAGAACCTTGTCCAAACTTCAACGTACTGTGACCCTATGTTGTACGGAAGCTTTCCCGACTACTTCTAGCCCTTCGCTAAATGTCCTGATGAATCTGCCCCCATTTGATGTTTTTGTCCAAGGAAAGTGTTCTGGCACTGGTGTCTTCGTCGAATCAACTGGGGCTCGACGGTTCTTTGCCCTAGGCTCGCATGCATCTGTGTTTCAGGCAGAGGTGTATGCCATACTTGAGGAAATTAACTTTGTTGTAGGGTGCAGGTGGAGAGGCAGATCTATCTGTGCCTCATGGCCTTGGACAGCTCTCCAATCATCTCTACGATAGTCAAGTCCTGCAAATCCAGGCTAAACTATGTCGGCGGGCAATAGCCTGATGCTTACTTGGGGTCCGGAACACGCAGGAATTGCGAGTAACGAGACTTCTGACTCCCTAGCTAGAGTGGGCTCTGAGGCTGCGTTTATCAACCCTGAGCTTGTACTGCCTCTCCCATCTGCGGCCATCAAAACCACTATTAACAAATGGGTAACTGACACAGGAGCGAGCATGCTTCCTGTCATCTCTGGCAAATGCTCACAGTTTCTTTTGCCACTATGCAGAAGGGACTGTAGGAAGTTGGTCGAGTTAATGACGGGCCAGTTTCTATGGGCAAAGCACATGAAAAAAAGTGGGCATATCTCACAGTGCACTATGTTTTGTCTGTGGTGAGGACGATGGGACGACGGACCACTTTCTGTGTGTCTGTACCGCGTATGATCGAATGAGGTTTGAGACGTTTGTCACCGATGTGTTAAGAAGCTATCACCTTGGCACGCCGGGATCTATCTAGATTTCTCCAAAGGTCGAGTAGATTCAAAACACATTAACAGGGAAGCTGCCCTTTCTTCCTTCACATCACATAAGTATATTTATTTAGTTCCTCGATAAAGCAACATTTGTTTATTTGGCTCAACATTCAAGACTGACTTTTAATGATCTGACGCCCCTACCACCAATTCACCTTTCACCTGTTACGAATTTCGATCTGTAAGCAAAACCACCTCAAGCACAACAACTTTTTCTCAATAACTTGCAACTTCGTTTACACAATTTCCGCAGTCGCAGTACTCGCCGATTTGCAGTACTCGCCGCATATCCGTATCCGCATTTTAAATTCTGTCAAATGCTTAACTGTAAAGCGCAAACTTGCTCGCGGCTTGAAGAACAATTTGTAATGAAATAATCGTTTATCACGCAAAAGCAATAACAAAAAACTGAAACTGATACTGAAACCCGTTTGACACCGGAGGGCGTGGTGTTTGATCTTTTAGAAAATCAAAAACAAATCAAATGAAAATCGAAATGAGAACAGCAAAGCAGCAAAAGTGCATGAAACGCGCGATGCTGAATGCTGATTTATGGCTCGACCTGATATGGCGGTTCGATTTGAGCCTTCGCGTGCGTCTCAGCCAGCTCCCTGCAGCCTCCGTGTCACCGTCACCAGGCAGGCGGCGGCGGTGACTAAGCAAATCGCTTGTCGGAAGGTGACGCGCCCGCCTGATTTGTTTGACGCACGTGTCGATTTGTTGCTAAGGCGTGAAGCGAGTTGTTCCGGCGACAACTAAGCTGACAGTAAATAAAGCAACAATATGACTTGATGCCTATCTATCGACATAGATACTAAATAAATCGACTAGAAGGGAACCAAATTAATGCAAATGCATGCAGTGCGTATTTGACGACTTACGGCGAACTTTTAATCTTCATTGAAATTCATATGTCTAAATTTAAGCAAATGTCGTCTGGGTATGCATGAAGTGTGGTGCAAAAAAAAAGCTGTCGCTGCTTTTATTATTTATTTATTTTAGCTTCTTTGTCATTTATTTTCAATGTTAGTTGTGTGTTTTTTCGACAGTACCAACGCAAGTGCTCCAACTTTAAACGTGTTTTAAGCTTTTTTTGTGTGTCGGCAGACTTTTTGTTTCGACGCCGCACCGCACAAAGCCAGCAACACAATCGCCAACAATGAAGCCAATAAAAAATACTTGTTTGCCAATTTTATCAATTTCAGCTAATCACATAAATAAACACAACAAAAACCCATGCTCGGCAAATAAAGGTAAATCAAAAAAGCATAAAAATAATTTTCGCCAACAAAATAGCAACAGCAACAACAACAACAACAACAACAGCAACCGAAGCAGAAGCAACTCTGCAATAATTAAAATAAATTAAATGCATCCACTTCTGAAGTTTAAGTTATTGTTGCTACTATTGTTGTTGTTGTTGTTGTGGTTTTTGCGCTATTTTAGCCGCATTTGGGCTGCTCGCTACCCGCACTCGGTCGCTATTTTTATATTTATAGGCAATAATATTGCGGCTCGCCTGGGCGGTGCGACAGGGCGGCAGCGCGGCTGTCGCTGAGCCACAAATTTAAGTCATCCGAAAAAGTGAAGCTCAAATGTTTAATATGTCGATGATCGGACGCCCCGAACACCAACTAACCTTGAATTAAAAAGTGACAATTTGACAAACCACACATTCGACGTGCTACAGTCAAGTCCGCTTAACTGCGATTTTGCCGGTCTTTTAGTTGAAGTTAACCGGTGTTTTCAGTTAAGCAAACTCCGGTTAACCCAAATATGTTAAAGGTCCTATATGTAACTACATATACCACATTTCAGGGCATCGGTTAGCAAATTCAAAGCACAGCCACCGCAGCACCTCCAACCAGGTGTACTACATTTAGTACAGTCGGCATATCTGGGTTAAGTGAAATTCCTTTCAATTTAGCGTACTTCGGATGAGTGAAAAGAAAAGATATTCTTATTTCAAAATTTTCTAATGTCGTTGCAATTTCAACAACTAACAAAAGCTGATCAAACAAAGCTGATCCACTTATCAGAGATGTAATAATAATAATACGGCCAAATAATAGCAGGGCAGTATTTTTTAATTATAAAATGTGGCACAAAATTTTTTCAATTAAGCAGAGTTCAAATAGTGTAAATGTATGTTTTGGACCCAAAATATTCTTTTACTTAACTCAGTAGCGCTTAGAGTGATCATATGTTCACACTAATATGCACTAAAAAAATTGAATTTTTCAATTATGCTTCAGATTATTTATTTATTTATTTATAATTCAGTCAAACAAAAATAAATTTTTACCAGACCATCTAAAAACTGGAATATTACAAAATAATACCGTTAAAATTAAAAAAATTCAACAATATTTCTTAAGACTATAAATCTTGGAAGAGAGAGATCTAAGTATGGAATGCGATTAAGTTCCGAGAGCGTCGTAGCAAGAGGAGCGTTTTTAGCGTATTCTGTTTTGCATAAACCAACATAGAAATGAAAAATGAAATGAAATGAAATGAAAATGAAAATGCCTAAGAGCTCGAGAAGGGACAGTAAACTTTATTCTGTCCAAAAGCGCAGGACAGTCCACAAAAAGTGTTTTCGCAAAATTCGAAAGGAAAATAATTCCGGCACATTCCACACGATTTTTTCAGTTATGCAAAGTTTCAGTTAAACGAACTAATTTTCAGTAAGCATTACAAATTCAAATTGGACTTGAATTTTTAAGCAACTTGCAGTTAAGCGGTTATGACTGTACGTACGTCGATGTGTGTTGTATGTTTTCGACGTTTGCCAGCTGACTTGATTCCATCGATTTCGTCTCGCAAAAATTGCAACTTTTGCTTCGGGCTCGAGAGGGTGTTGGTGTCGGTGTTTCGTATCGCTCGTAATTACCGGTTGGCAATTGTTGTTGCTATCGTGCAAGCAGAGTAGACAGCGGCAGCGGCATGTGGATGCAATCAATGAAATATTAAACGCAGACAAGTCCACAAAAACCGTACGAGTGGACAGGCGGCGGCGACGACGACAGGTATAAAACAAAAAAAAATTTTAGTAAAGTTATTAATAAAGTTATTAATACATTAATACGTAAAGTCACATTAAAGTTAAAGTTTTAAAATAGAGAAAGAATCAGCGTAATGTATTAGTTTAAGACTTCCAGTTTTGCTGTAGTCTGGAAGGAGTAATTTAACCCAAATATGCCGATACTTCCATTTCAGAGCATCGGTGAGCAAATTTAAAGCAAAATTCAAACAGGTGTACTACATTTAGTACGGTCGGCATATTTGGGTTAAGTACGATTATTTTAGTTTTATATTAGTATCAAATTAAAGTGTGTAATTATTTGTATAATTTACGATCACCAGCAAACACAAAAGAAAATTCTTAATATTTTTAATTTTAATATAATTAATTATTAATAAAAAATAATTAATTCTATTAATATTTTTAATTTTAATGGAATTAATTATTTATTATTAATAATTAATTAATTAATAATTAATATTTTATATTTGAATAACTTTTCTTTATTTAATTTAATCAGAAATCTTTTAAATAATTGGAACATTTGCGTAATATGAGTTTTTTTACGTATGTTGATGGGCGTGGCATATGCAGCCCATTGTTTGGATTATGTCTTTTTTCGCCCAGCTGATTAATTTATATTTAATATTCCAAAAATATCTTTTTATTTAGCAGAAATATTCAGGCTTGAATATTACTTTTATATGGGAAGTGGGCGTGTTCGTCAAATGATTTTGTACATTTTCATTAAAAAATTATGTGCACCAAATTTCATTTACAAAGGACTACTCTTCCTACTTTTGGCCACAGCTATGTAGTACTGACTCGTCCCACTGTGCGACGGCGTTAGACGTTTGACAGGTGGAGCGGCGCGTCAACAGACAAACGTGCGACCGGCACTTGGGGACGTGCATTGCAATGTGTAGAACCCCGCGAACTGTTGGCCGCTAGTAGCGCTCCGCGACTGAGCAATAACGATTTAGATTTCAATTAATATTTCACTTTCGATTCCTGCCGCCATCGAGTGTCGTCGCCTGGCCGCTGTTGCTGTGCGATTGCAGTGCCACGCAGAAGGGGAAACGTCGCAGCCGCTGCCTGACGCTGGAAGTGTCGTACGTGCGCGCTCTGACGTAACAACGCGAACGCGACACAGTTGCTTGGCGCAGCTAAATGTCGATTTTGTAATTAGTAATTTGTGCAGTGTTGTTGGACGCTTTGCAACAGGTGTAAGTGCTCGCGTGCATTTTTCTCAAAAACAACAACAACAAACAAGATATATTTGTTATACATTACATATGAGCTTTTTTGTTTCTAACTAAAAAGTTATTGTAATTGCAAACAGGAAAACGATGATTAATCTCACACTTTGCATTTATGGCATTGCGACGACAGTGCGACAAGCTGCGTAGGCCAGTGGCGGGTATGCGTCGCTCACTTACGGCCTCGCACTCGCTGCCAGACAATGGAGAGCTAATGCACTCACAGTCGCTGTGGCAGTCACAGACAACACACGAATACTTAAGAATTTTAATATTTTCTGCAAATAGTTAAATGTAATTGAATTGTCTGCTAGACTGCCCACTAAGACGCAATTTTGCATAGATGCAATTAACCCATTCACACCCATGGGGGTTTTGTGTCCATGCTGAACTTTTCATTGTTTTGGAAACATTTTTACCATACACAATTTCCAGCAATTTTTATTGGTTTGTGAAAGGGTTGATGTAAGGTTAGAGTAATTTTTATGTTGATCTTTGGTGGTTAATTGTGTAAACTTACATTTAAAAAAAAATTAGGTTTGAAATAATTTTTCTTTCATTCATTTAATTTTTTTGTCAATTTTAAAACAAAAAATATTCAGTTGTACACAAAATTAAGGGAAATCTTTATTGTACAATCGATTATATAATCGACATAATTTTATTTTAAAAGGACAAGTAGTTTCGTTTACAAGACTTAATCGAGGGATACAATTTTCTCAAGTCAAGCTGGATCTTAACAATGAAGGTATTCCCTCAAACGCGTAAACTCATAAACCATGTAAAGTGCGTAAATTTACTTTTCGAGGGTCGCGTAAACTGAGCTCCGTAAAAACTTTGACAGTTCGTTTACGAGGGTTTTACACGTTTGAGGGAATACCCTCAATTACCATGTTTATACGACGGTCCCAGTCGATTCGCATTGCCTCGATACGCTTTCGAGCCAGGTGTTTATACATTGATTTCAGAAACGAATTGACTGCAGACGGTTTGAAAAGTACATATGCTTTTATTTTTTCCTTTACCTATTTTTTTTTTACCTCTAATAAATATTAGCTGTTGGTGTTGCTTGTTTTTTACTCGAAAATGCTCAAAACTGATTTTCAAAGCACTTTGAAAATGTTTAACCGTTTATACGAATTTTCGAAGCCACTTGAAAATTTAAGCACTCATTTTAAAAGCGCTTTGACTCGATATGCTTAAAATGTTCAAAGCGGTTTGAAAACGTGTTTATACGACTCTATTGAGTCGATGCGTATTGACTCATAGCGACTTGAGCTGTCGTATAAACGGGGTAAATGATTTACTCAGGCTTCATATTTACACACTGTAAATCACATTTTTATTACGATCAAATTTTCTCTCATCATCGTGGTGGGCCCATTCCCAATTTGTATCTCTTATGATCGAATCCACGAACCAGTTCTTTACTCAATCAAGTGAGTGATCAGAGATTTGGTATCCTTCTCACACCAACAGTATCATGTTAGAAAAATTAAGCTTGCATCACATCTGATGGTGAAAGTGCACCAGTCAGTTCCTTACACGATCGCCACTGTGATCGATGATTTGGTATTCTTCTTACGCGATCATGAAGATACACGAACAAAGATTAATTGATTAGCACTTGAATGATCAAATACGAACTCTGGTTGTACATACTAGAACTTTTAATTGTTTTTGATTTGCTGCCATAAACCTGAGACTGATTAGATTAGATTAGATTAGATTAGATTAGATTAGATTAGATTAGATTAGATTAGATTAGATTAGATTAGATTAGATTAGATTAGATTAGATTAGATTAGATTAGATTAGATTAGATTAGATTAGATTAGATTAGATTAGATTAGATTAGATTAGATTAGATTAGATTAGATTAGATTAGATTAGATTAGATTAGATTAGATTAGATTAGATTAGATTAGATTAGATTAGATTAGATTAGATTAGATTAGATTAGATTAGATTAGATTAGATTAGATTAGATTAGATTAGATTAGATTAGATTAGATTAGATTGGATTAGATTAGATTAGATTAGATTAGATTAGATTAGATTAGATTAGATTAGATTAGATTAGATTAGCTTTGATTAGATTAGGTATGGGAGTCGAGCAGCAGCTGCCCGAGACACTGCGTCCAATAAGAACTGTTGTGTCGAATCCCGTATTGGTGATTAGAGGAGTTCATCTCCCCCAATACTGTCCAGGAACTCCAGGAACCAGACAATTCTTTCATCTGAATCAGATCCCTTCCTAATATACGCTTCCTAGTGTGTAAAAGGGCTGGACATTCAGTCATAATGTGCACGGATATTTCTTCATCTTCCATGCAGAATCTGCATAGTTCGTTATCTGTGATTCCCAGACAGGCTCTATGCATATCTAGCAGACAGTGCCCGCTTAGGATTTCTGTCACGAACTTAAGCTCTTTTCTGCTTAGGTCCAGAAGGTATTTGGATTTGTCTACCGAATAGGCCGGCAAGAGTAGCTTGGAACAGCGCTAACATAGTTAAATTTTACAATCTTGGAAGTCAGTTGACATCATATTTCCAAAAATAACATGTTGTGGAAACTTTCCTTACCGGCTAGTGACACATTTTGTTGAAACCAACTGTCGTTCGATCCATGTCGCGCAGTTCATGGCAAAAATTTAGATATCGACACTTTCTGAGCCACTGCCCAAGACCGCAGACTGTCTATCTCTGCTCCAAGGCTCATATTGGGTGTGGCATATACAGTAATCGATTCATTACCGAAGCAGTTTCAACTTTATTTAAGTCCAAAGCGATGCCTTCTTCGAGAAGACCTCTCCCACATAGGTTCTCTCACATCGCTCGCGCCCTCCTCTACCTAACCTTAGCTTTCAATTCGGAACAATTTAAGAATTATTCATCAACTTTCCTCACGTATGACTTGTTTAACACACTTTGTGGTATTTTCTAGTGCATTTGTACATAACTTGTCATATTAATTTTAGTGTCTTGTGTGTGTGTATATTTAAATCTAACAAACACGTTTCGATAAGAGCGAAACACACTTTTTGTTATGACTGCAAACGTCGAACAAGTTGTTCGGCCACCACATAAGCATCTATAAATTCTATTAATTGAGAAGCGATCTGAATTTCGATAAGTAGCCAGCGATACCGATTGCCACACCAAAACCGGCCCAAACATTCAGCGGCGGCTAATCGAAATGCAGTTTGGCGTTAATTATATCGTACATACCTGGCAACAAATAACGAATTTATTTTCTATAATTAAAAACAGCCAAGTAATCGGCGAGTTGTGCATATTTTCAACGTGCGACATTTTATGCCATGATTCCGTCTATGGGCACAGCTCACAATTCGCTGCAATTGATAGCAATTAAAATCGATGCAGGCATTTGTCGCGTGCGCCTTTAAACAAATACTGTGCATTGTTGTTTTTGTTGTTGTTGTTAAAGTTCTGTTTGAATACTAAATTGAGTTGACCTGCGTTTCAATGCAATTCTTGTTTACATTCGCTGTAGGAAATTGTGTGTGTGTGTGTGTGTAGTAATTGCTGGTAATTAGTTATTGCTCGCCTGTTTTGCTTCCTTGAGAATGTGCGTGGAAGTGTGCGACTGTTTGTTTGCTTACGAGTACATATTTGTTTTTGTTATTTGCCACTTTGGTTGTTATTGTCATTGTTGTTGTTGTGCGCTTTAAAAATTGCATAATGATGTGAAGAAACCGAACGGCAGCATTTGTCGACAGTCAAATGTAATAAAAGCGAAAGAGAAAAAAAATCAAACAAGTAAAGCTGCAATCAAGTCAGTGTAATATTTATTCAAAATACAACAATTAAAATGCAAAAGTTGACTGAACTTGATTGTAATTTTGCAATTTAAAACATCAATTTGATTTTAATTTGTTACAATTTTGATTTATGCAGTAACAGGTGTAGGGATCTACTAAGATGTTTCGAAAATTATTGGATGAATTTGTAAATAAATTAAAATTAAAACAGTACCAGAGCACAGTTATGAGGTCCTGAAAGTGTTCTGCGATTGCGATTTTTCAATTAAAAAATAGTAAACACAAAATAATGAAATTAAATACAAACAAAACAAAACAAATTAACAAATTTATTTGTGTAAATTTTTTGATAATGCTAGGTGAGTTTGGGGGGGTGGGGAAGGCGTTCTGCGACTGTAATTTCTAGAAACAAAAATTATAAATATACGGTACTAAAAGTTTTGTTGTTTCGTGTTGAATTTGTAGTATAATGTTCCGAACACATTGTCAACAGCAGCGACACGGCCATCAAAATGCAAAAGTTGACTGAACTTGATTGTAATTTTTGCAATTCGAAAAATTAATTGATTGATTTGAATTGATTTGATATTGTTACAAATTTGATTTATGCAGTAACAGGTGTTGGAATCTACTAAGATATTTCGAAAAATATTATATGTATTTGAAACAGATTGAAACAGTATCAGAGCACAGTTATGAGGTCCTGAAAGTGTTCTGCGATTGCGATTTTTTAATTAAAAAATAGTAAACACAAAATAATGAAATTTACAACGAACAAAACAAAATAACAAATTTATTTGTGTAAATTTCTTGGTTATAAAAGATGAGTTTGAAGGTGCTGCAGCCGTAATTTCTAGAAGCAAAAATTATAAATATACGATACTAAAAGTTTCGTTACTAATGCTGTGTTGTATTTGTAGCCATATTGCTTCAAGATAGCATCGGCTTCAACCGTCACAATCATGTTTTCTGTGCGCCTAACCAGAAATCTACGAGTGCTTACGCAATTCTTCTGTTAAGCATTATATTATATTATATCCATTTTATTGTGCTACAATCAATTTAAAACAAATTCCAATGTGTCATTATTTATAAAACTAGTAAATTTTAATTTCATTTAGTTTTAATTTATTTATTTATTAAGTCTATGAATACAAAAAAATCCTTACAGACTAGGATACTGAACTAATATACTTAACTGAAATACTAAGAAATAATTGTTGTTCAAAGAATACAGAAAAAGAAGAAAAAAAGAAAAAAAAATAATGCCAATTGATTTAATTTATTGCCTACGAAATAAAAATAATTTTATTTAGCGACAGCCACAACTGTGTTCTGTGGTCGTGTAGTCATCAAAGCAATCGTCTTCCTTAAAAAGTGCTAATTCTATATTTTGGCAGATGTCTTGTCGCTGCTGTCGTTAATGTGTTCGGGGCAGAAGGTTGGTGTCTGCCGCAACTGTGTTCGGTGGTCGCGTAGTCGTGTAGTCGTCAAAGTAATCTTCTCCATACTCGTAAGAAAGTTCTGATTCTATATTTTTGCATATGTGATTGTTTCGCTACTGTCGTCAATGTGTTCTGGTGACAGCCACAACTGTGTTCAGTGGTCGCGTAATCGGCAAAGTTATCGTCTTCATAAAAGTACTTCTGATTCTATATGTTGGCAGATGTGATCGCTTCGCTGCTGACGTCAATGTTTTCGGGCATAAGGTTGGTCACAAATGTGGCCGGTGGTCGCGTAGCCGTGTAATCGTCAAAGTAATCGTCTCCATAAGAAAGTTCTTATTCTATATTTTGGCAGATGTCGTGTCGCTGCTGTTGTCAATGTGTTCGGGGCATACGGCTGGTGACTGCCACAACTGTGTTCGGTGGTCGCGTAGTCGTGTAGTCGTCAAAATAATCTTCTCCATACTCGTAAGAAAGTTCTGATTCTATATTTTTGCATATGTGATCGTTTCGCTACTGTCGTCAATGTGTTCTGGTGACAGCCACAACTGTGTTCAGTGGTCGCGTAGTCGGCAAAGTAATCGTCTGCATAAAAGTACTTCTGATTCTATATGTTGGCAGATGTGATCGTTTCGCTGCTGTCGTCAATGTGTTCGGGCATAAGGTTGGTCACAAATGTGGCCGGTGGTCGCGTAGCCGTGGAATCGTCAAAGTAATCGTCTCCATAAGAAAGTGCTAATTCTATATTTTGGCAGATGTCGTGTCGCTGCTGTCGTCAATGTGTTCGGGGGCATACGATTAGTGACTGCCACAACTGTGTTCGGTGGTCGTAAGAAAGTTCTGATTCTAATTTTGGAATATACGGACTTTTCGCTGCCGTCATAAATGTGTTCGGAGCTTAACTTGGATATTTATTTTTCAGCTTGTAAATTAAAAAATGAATTCTTGTAAGTTTTTTGGTTATGGAACGTTTGATGATGTGGGCATTGTAGCTGATAATTTGGATAGAATTATTTGCCCAAATTATTTACTTTTTTATTACAAAATATATGCAACTTACTGAATGATTGTTGGCTATCATATCTATGGTTTGTAAAGCCCAAGAACTTAACCCTTTCGCTACAGGTTTTTACTGGGAAAGCTAAAATTTTAAATTTTACGTCTTAAGCTTCTATGTGGTTATATTAGCAACATTCCATTAGACATTTTTTTTATTTTTATACTCGGACCCTGTATTTTAGAGTGTTTTTCTATGAGAGCAACCACATCGTTGTGGCTGTAATAATTACTTAAACATACAACTTTTTACGCATAACGAAAATTTGAATATTTCTTCATTTACTTCAGCCAAAATTAAAAAAAAAGTATCTAAATTGAAAGAAAACGTCAAATTAAAAAAGTTCTCTAATTTTTTCTGCTTCTTCTTCCTTTACTATGTCAAGATATACCATTAAAAAAGTGTATACTTCTCTTCTTTAAACTTTAATATTCAGTTTATTAATTTTGTATTTTTCCTAAAACTTCAAACTATTCTAAAGACCAACAAAAAATGTATTCTTGCAACCATAGAGGATGCAGACGTCCACAAAGTAGCATGTTGCCATATGGCAACAAAATAGCGAAAGGGTTAAGTATAACCTCAAAAATGTAGAACCCTCTTGTCTCACCTTGTTTATAGATTGTGTAGATAGATAGGTAGATAGATTGAACCTAAAAAAATCTCTGCCCCAAATAAAATCTTTCCATCGATTATGTTACAGAATCCAGCAACAACAATTCTTAGCGGTTGTACAACAACCATTTTCTTTGAGTATATTTTTAGATATTTGGTTATTATTTAAGTTGTTTAAGTTTTTTTTCTCTGGCTACGCTTTACAACATATCACCATCAAAAGCAAAAACAACAACAACAACCATAATAAGAGCACCAACAAAGCATGCAGGAAAATCAAATACAAGCAAACATTTTAGCTCGCCGAGCACTAAGGCAACAAACTATTCGTCAAATAAAAAAAACCGAAAATAAAAGAAATCAACCCAAAACAAAAACTAAAAAAAAAAAAAACCGAAAAGCTCACAAATAGTTCAACGAACTTTTTGGAGTTGCTTCTTTTATTTCGGCGTGGCATATGGCTGGCTCAGCGTCCGGCATTCGGCGTTCGGCATTTGTGAACTTCTTCACTGTTGCGTCGATTCGGATTGTGTGTGCTTTTTGGGCAGCGCTGGAATACGTTGAGATTACGAGTGACTATTTGTAGATGCGCCCAGAGGGAACGCAGCCCTAGGGGGGCATGCAGCGCGTCCGCTGCTCGGCGCTGGGCGTTGCAGCGAAAAAGTGCGGAAAACTGCTTTTCCCAAAATTGTAGTGGCTGGGTGGCGTATTCAGTGGATATTTTTGTACGCACACAGCTGTCGAAATCAATGCGGACTATGTTGAAATTGTTCAAAAATATTGTAATCATATTTTTGGTGGATTTTTCAACGTGAAGCTTTGGGCGTTAAGCATTCGATTGGCCTTTGGCGCGACAGTTGCAGCAGCACTTAATTTACTATTTGAACTGACGATGTGTGGGAGGTGGAAAATTGTGGCCGCTAAGAACAGTGCGATGCACAGCTGCAATTTATACATCTATGCATACATACATACATACAAATATATGGCATTTTGAAGTAGCGCGCGCCGCTGCTGCAATCTCCATCGATTTGGCTCGCTTTGCATTCGGGCGACACCGTGAAATGCTAATTGCTGCTCTTAAATAGATTCGCCGCGTATCTGTTTACTGGTGCACTGAACTCGTCCACTGGCTGCACGCTGGCGCTTTCTGCGTCTGGCGAAACTCTCGTTGCCGGCACCAGCTGGCCGCCCCGCCGAAAGGTGAAAATCCAATTTGGTCTTTGGACGAGCAGCTGGCGTTGTACTCGTAGCGGAAAGCGACGGACGTTATTTTGAAACCCACTTTGTTCTCGGTGTATTCGAGTGCTGTCGAAATGTGCGGCGTACGTTGTCACGTTGCATTGCGGTGTTTGGTGCCGCTCGAAATGGGATCATTCGATTTGCATACATCGACACAACGCTGACACGAAATGCTGCATTTGCGCAGTAAATCTTTCACATTCGAGACTAAAAATTGAAAAATTGGTGGTACTTGAGCTGAATAGTTTTTGTAATTTTTTTAAAGTTTTTAAATGATTTGTTTAGTTTTTTATTCTTTAAATCTTTTAAAAAGGGATACATTTAAAATGAGAGAAAGTCAAGGCAGTGGAACTTTGACAGATCAGATACTTCACTGATGCTTTGAAACATCAGATTGGGAAGAATTTCCATATAAATGATTTTTCATATTGAATTCTTTTAGTTTCTTATTTATCAAATCTCTTAAAATGGGATGCATTTGAAATCAGAGAAAGTCAAGTCATCGATTCTTGGACAATGCAATTCCATGCAAGATTTCAAACATCAGATTGGGAAGTATTTCTATATGAATAATTTTTATATAGGATTTTCTTAGTTTCTTATTCTTTAAATCTTTTAAAGAGGGATACATTTAAAATTAGAAAAAGTCAAGGCACTGGAACTTTGACACATCAGATACTTTACTGATGCTTTGAAACATCAGATTGGGAAGAATTTCCATATAAATGACTTTTTCATATTGAATTCTTTTAGTTTCTTATTCTTCAAATCTCTTAAAGTGGAATGCATTTGAAATCAGAGAAAGTCAAGGCACCGATTCTTTGACACTGCAATTTCATGCAAGATTTCAAACATCAGATTGGGAAGTATTTCTATATGAATAATTTTTATACATGATTCTTTTAGTTTCTTATTCTTTAAATCTTTTAAAGAGAGAGGCATTTAAAATTAGAGGTGGAAATCTAAGGCACTGATACTTTGACGCAGCAATTCCATGCATGATTTCGGACATCAGATTGTGAAGCATTTCCATATAAATGATGTTTTTATATAAATTATTTTGTCATACAAATGTTTTTCGTTGCTCAGAGAAGTATGAAATATGGTTAATGAAAGAATTACATAGGTTATTAACCCTTAAGCTACAGTTTTCTACTGGGGAAAGATAAAATTTTAAATTAAATTAAATCCATTAAATCAATAACATCCCATAAAAATTTTTAAAATTTTTGTTACCGGACCCTGTTTTTTAGAGTGTTGCCATATGGCAGTAATCATATAAATAACAAAATTGTTTACCCATAACTTAAACTCGAATATTTCTTTATTTACTTCAGCTAAAAATATTTACAAAATGTCTGATTTGAAGTAAAAAAAAAAATTAAAAATGTTTCTTCTTCCTGCTTCTTCTTTCTTTACTATTTACAGATATAACATTAAAACTTGTGCATACTTCTCTTCTTTTTACTTAAATATTCAATTTATTAATTTCTTATTATTTCTAAAACTTCAAACTATTCTAAGAGCCCACACAAAAATGTATTCTTGGAACCATAGAGGGGTCAGACGATCACAAAATAACATGTTGTCATATGGCAACAAAATAGCGAAAGGGTTAAAAAATATAGAACTTTATGTAATCGGTTGGTGTATATACAAATTCTACATTTAATTCATGAAAATAATTTCTTTCAGTTGCTCACTTTGGGAGATCAAAATGGCGTTTTCCTCAAGTATTTTAGAAAATGAAATTTATACATATTTATTTTTTGAAACTTAAATAACCTTCAAGCAATGCAAAAACAGACAAATTAATTTTCTGTAACAACTCACGCACATTTTAACTTTAATTAATTAAAAGAATTTCTATCAGTCGTTCACTTTCGGTGATAAAACAAGTGCTTTCCTCAAATATTTCAGAAAGAAAAACATTTTTATTTATTTCTTAAAACTAAATTAAACTTTAAACAATTTTAAACAAACAAAAAACACACACAAAAATTTCGTGTAACAACTCAAACAAATTCTAACTTTAATTGATGAAAGAATTTCTATCAGTCGTTCACTTTGGGAGATAAAAATAGTGCTTCCCTAAAATATTTCAGAAAAAAAATTTATATTTGATTCTTAAAACTAAATTAAACCTTAAACAATGCAAAACACACAAATTAATTTTCTGCAACAACTCAAACAAATTCTAACTTTAACTGATGAAAAGAATTTCTAGCAAGGGAGATAAAAATAGCGCTTCCCTAAAATATTTCAGAAAGAAAAATTTTTATATTTATTTTTTAAAACTAAATTAAACCTTAAACAATGAAAAAACACACAAATTAATTTTCTTTAAAAACTCACACAAATACTAACTTTAATTGATGAAAGAATTTCTATCAGTCGTTCACTTTGGGAGATAAAAATAGTGATTCCCTAAAATATTTCAGAAAAAAAAATATTTATATTTATTTCTTAAAACTTAATTAAACTTTAAACAATGCAAAAACACACAAATTAATTTCCTGTAACAACTCAAACAAATTCTAACTTTAATTGATGAAAGGAATTTCTCTCAGTCGTTCACTTTGGGAGATAAAAATAGCGCTTCCCTAAAATATTTCAGAAAAAGACGTTTATGTTTATTTCTTAAAACTAAATTGAAGTTTAAACAATGCAAAAACACACAAAAAAATTTCTTGTAACGAGAAAAATATTTATATTTATTTCTTAAATCTAAATTAAACCGTAAACAATGCAAAACCACACAAATTAATTTTCTGTAAAAACTCACACAAATACTAACTTTACCTGATGAAAAGAATTTCTATCAAGGGAGATAAAAATAGCGCTTCCCTAAAATATTTCAGAATAGAAAATATTTATATTTGATTCTTAAAACTAAATGAAACTTTAAACAATGCAAAAACACAAAAATTAATTTTCTGTAACAACTCAAAAAAATTCTAACTTTAATTGATGAAATGAATTTCTATCAGACGTTGACTTTGGGCGATTAAAATAGTGCTTCCCTAAAATATTTCAGAAAAAAGACACTTATTTTTATTTCTAAAAACTAAACTAATCCTTAAACAATGCAAAACACTCAAATTAATTTTCTGTAAAAAAATCACTCACGGTTTAGAAGTTTTACATTTTTTAAGACTTGACCACACTTATCAAAGAAATGTTAAAAAACACTATGCAACTTAGTTTAAATTTGTTATTTATGTACTTTTAATATTTATGTATTTAGAATGTGTCATTTTGTCTGCAAGTAAAACCAATCAAGTCAACCAGTTCGTTGTAGAAAATATTCAAATTTTACCCGCCTAGCAACAATAAGTGTTGCATCATAACTTTATCACTTTTTTCCGCCAAGTATCTCAATCAATTCCAGAGCTTTTGGTCTTAAATCGATGTATTTTTACTCGGCTACAATTTTTTTACCTGAGTCAACTTTCAGCGTGACTTTGTTTGGAGCCATTTGACGACCAAAAAAAGCCAAATTAGAATTCTATAAACATGTAATCGGCGCTTTAACACTTGGTCAACGAAGGCAAGCTGCCACAAGCGAGCGAGAATGAGTGTGAAAACAAAACAAACAATCGCGACTCCAAGTTTGTCTTCCGCTTGTAAATAAAACCAAAATAAGCCGGCTCGAAGCTGATCGCTTTGTGTGTGCTTACTGACGTTTCAAGACGCACAGTCGACACTTGCGCCGCTCCACGCATTTGGTTTTTGTCCAAATTTTACGTCATTGGCGGCGAGGCTTAAATGTTCTAAGCCGTTGTACGGAGAGCGAGAGCGAGTGCGAGTGAGAGAGCAAACCGCCAACCCGCCTTCTGATGGATTTGCTTCACAAATTGTTCGCACTGACCGGGCGCAGAGTGTAGACGGGCCGGCGGCTTGCAGTGCGGGTGGTGGCTGTCGAGCTCAAACGCGCCGAATCGCTTTTAATGGCTCTTTAATAGGGACGTGTAAAGCCATTTAAGCCGTCCAAATGCCTGCGGCCACTAATTAATTTGCCATATCGCCGACGTTACACAACGCTCGATCGGATGCCGGGCCGGCGATGCTGCTGCGACATGTGCGGGTGTCGGCAATGAATGTGCGAAAAGTTACGCAATTCATGTTGCCTGTCTGTTTTCTTTTTTGTTTTCGACCTCTTTGCATTGTTCCATGTGCTTTGGCGCGTTTTGGTGCCGCGATCGCTTGTCATTGTTTCAACATGTATGGACACAAGTGTTTGTGTTTTGTTCGGGGAGCTTTTCAATTACTTTCACGGTCCTTTAACAAAGTTGTCAATCGTTTGTTGTTGGAGTGTCGAAAATTGAATTGAGTTATCGACGGCCGATTGCTGCCCATCGCACTTCCTTCTGTTAACATTGCTGTTGTTGTTTTTCTAGCCGATTGCTTGCCAATCGTCTCTCTTTTGCACCTCTGCCTTGGCATGGGAGTTCGACGATTTTGGCAATAAAATGCTATGAATTTTTGTGTTTTTGCTTTGCGTTTTTCATTTTAGTTGTGTTGGTGTTGTTTCGTTTTTCGCCAAGTGTCGTTTCGCATTTCATTGGGTGAAACGCTGAAAACGTCGCCGAGTCCATTGAACCTGGTTTGTATTTTTGTGATGTCACAAGTTTTTACTATCGCGTCAAGTCGCTGGTGGCTGCCACTACGAGGCGTGCAGAAAGGGCGCGAACGCCGCACACTGGGGTAATATATAAGTAAAGTGGCGATTAATTCAAAAATGAAAATTAAAGATACTGATCTTTTTTTGGTACCGGGTTAAAGTAGATAAAATTCCGCATCACTAGGTGAAAGAATTGTTGTAAAATAATTTACCGTATTCCTGCAATCCACTCTGAAAGTTGACATTTCTTTTCATTTGTCGTGAATTTTCCAATTATTCAAATCAAATTTCTTTAGCAAGTTTTTAAAGTAGCATAAAAGTGATGATGGAGGCTCCTTGCTCAGGTATTTAAGTATTAAAATACTAAATACTAAAATACTTTTTTTTTGTTTTAACTGTTCGTAAATATTTTTGTTATTTTTTTAAAAAAAAGCTTAAAAATTGCCTTATTTTGACCCTATTCATAGACATATAGTTGTTTGTTCAGTGATGTTCACCTAAAATATTGTCATAATCGTAATCTGTGGATATTCTAGCAACTTTCTATGAAAAAAAAAGTTGCGCTATTGTTGCGCACTTTTGCAGCATTTCGATTTTTGTATGTGAACTCTTGGCAAAATATGCACGCGGTCCGTGAAAAGATAGTCAAGAAATAAATGTAAATGCAAAAAATATAAGATAAGCAACAAATGAAACATTTTATGTTAGTTTTGTTGTTGTTCAATGTATGGTTTTTAGTAATGCTTTATGCATTTTACCCTACTTTACGGGGAGCCGGCATATTAGATTTATATTAGCCAGCATATTAGGCGGGATATCGCGTAAGCTAAATATTTTTGGTGTTTAAGATATTTATGAAACACAATACAAAATCGTCTCAAATGATGCAGAACCAAATACAATTTTGATATCTTGGATTCTTTCATTTGTCTTTGTTGTAGGGTGTGTGCAAAACTAGGTCAACCGACCTTATTTGTCAGAAGTTGCAGTATTGGGCATTGTTATTGTTTGCATTACTTATGTGTAATCGATTGAAATAACCGCAGTGATGTGCATTAAGTTAATTCAGTAAACGGTAACTGTAAATGACTAATTTTTCAAAAAAGGTGATTTTTTTCATGTAGGAACTAATCCAAATGTTATTTGGTATTGTGCCAAATCTTTCGTTGAGTACTATCCCTGGTATAACATGCCTACGACTGTTCATAAATATTTAATTCATGGACCAGAGGTCATAACTCACGCCTTGTTGCCAATCGGTGAATTATCTGAAGAAGCGCAGGAAGCGAGAAATAAAGATTTTAAGGCTTTCAGGGAATATTTTTTTCTCTCGAAAAAGTAGCCGAGAAAAAACCAACGAAGACGTTCTAAATAGACTTCTTGTAAGTTATGATCCCATTATATCGACAGAAACGAAATTGCCGCATAAAGCAGTTACAGGATTTGTTGATAATTGCGGAAGAAGAACGCGATGATATGAACAATGATGATGTTGATGATAACGATGGATGCGAAGGTGAAAGCGTAGGTGAATACGATGATGATTCCGACAGTAATTAATAAATAAGCGAGGAATTCTGTATAATACCCTTTTGCAACAATTTTGAATTTTTGGTCATAAATAAAAAAAAATCCACTAAAGTATGTTCAAATACATTTATTTTTTATTTCTTTATGTATAATTAACTAAACCTAATACTTTTTTCATGTCTAAATAGTCCGGGTGAATTAATCGCCAAAATCGGCATGAATTACCCCAGTGTGCGCCGGTGCCAATGTGCCATTGCCGACTCTAACGACGTTAATTTACATGCGCGAGAAGATAATGTGACAAAATTTTGATAAAACCACCGAGCGCTATTATGTAAACAAACGCAGTTTTATTTTTAAAACGCAATTTAAATATTAAGAAAACGCGCCGGCACGAGTCTTGGTGGAAAGATTTCGAAGAGTTTGCAGAAAAAATACAAACAATGACTGTAAATTTGTAGATTTTTAAGCAGCTGACTTACATAAATTTCATATTTATGAGTTTACACTGGGTGCATCCAAGTTCGAAGCAGAGATTTGGTGGTGGTTTGTTAGATAGTGAAAAACTTTTATGAATTTATAGCTCTTGATTTTAAGAGTTCATAAAATAACTATTAAACAGGGACCGTACCGGTTATGGTTTTCATCAAAAAAGTCAAATTTTAACTGTTATCTTTTAACTATTATTTTTACCGGCAAAAATTAAAGTTATTTTGTGCCTTCTATCATATCAGGCAAAAATAACTGTTACTTTTGACTTTTATTTTATCAGGAAAAAATAACTGTTATTTTGTGACTTTTTTTCGGTCAAATATATCAGGCAATCTGAATTTTTTCAAAGGCCGTTTGACCGCACATTCTGAGCTATAAGACTTGTGCGACGGTATCAATATATATATATATATGTATATTTGAAAAAATCCACCGACAATTTTTTCGTTACGCCTTTTTGATTTGAAAATTGTAAAATAACAGTTTTTCGGTCCCTGCTATTAAATCTAATTTAGTGTCATGAAATGTTGGCATTTTTTATTTTATTTTATTTTAAATTTTATTTTACTTAATTTTATTTTATTTCATTTTATTTTATTTTATTTTATTTTATTTTATTTTATTTTATTTTATTTTAATTTTTTTGTTAGCTTTTTTATTTTATTTTAATTTCTTTTTTTTTAATTTAATTTAATTTTATGTAATTTTTGTATTTAATTTAATTTAATTTAATTTAATTTAATTTTATTTTTATAATTTTATTTAATTTTATTTAATTTAATTTAATTTAATTTTATTTTTTTATTTCATGTTATTTTATTTTTATTATTTACTTTATTTTATTTTATTTAATTTTATTTCATGTTATTTTATTTTATTTTATTTTATTGTACTTTATTTTAGTTTATTTTATTTTATTTTATTTTATTTATTGATTTATTTGAGCATACAAGTTTTCTCTTTTAAATGCCACCAAAAAAATACATTAAAACTGAGTAATAATAATAATAATAAATAATATTAAATGCAAATTAAAAGTAACATTAAGTATTTAGGAAATGATAAGTAATACAGAGGAAAACAGTGAAAGAGAGAGGTGTAGATATGAGGAGATAGATAATTAAAAGAAATGCTGGAAAAGAAGATGCTTAAAGATGCTTATTTTATTTTATTTTATTTTATTTTATTTTATTTTATTTTATTTTATTTTATTTTATGTAATTTTTTTTATTTAATTTAATTTTATTTAATTTAATTTTATATAATTTTTTTAATTTTATTTAATTTTATTTTATATAATTTTATTTTATTTTATACTATTTTACTTTATTTTTTTTAACCATTTCATTTGAATTTAACTCATTAAATTGAAATATTAAGTAAAACTTTCATTAGCATTTTATACGCAATATTTTACTTCTCAATAGATTAATTAACCCAATTCTGACTGTACAAACGACAATGCCAGAAGTTCTTAGCACTCTTCCTGCACGCTTTGCACATTCGCAACAAAGTAGGCAATTTTCATTCATATTCCATGCAGTGCGTAAAGACTTTCCCAAATCACAAACACTCACACACGCTCAAGTGGCAAACTTTAAATTCAACAACATGACAACATTAACATACGCTGCACCAAAGCCCAACAACACAACAAATAGTCAAATAGTAAAGAAACCACTTTCAAGTTGCTGCACCTTAGGCCCAGTAACCATTTTGCCCAGCCAGCCGACCGGCGACGCGCTGGACTTGGCTGCATTCAGTGCCAATAAGAGTCCAAAAAGAATGCATTTATGGCTTTTGCGGCCAATTGTCATTAGACGAGAAAGTGCGACTGGCTGCGCAGCGGCCAAGTGTGCAATGCAGAACAGCCGACTGACACAAGAAGAAGCGTGGTGCAGGTTGCCGGCTGCAGCGGCAGTGACAGTGGCAGCTGCAGCTCATTGGAGTTAGTTGCACGTAGCTTTTGAAATTTATTGGACATCGCAGCAACCGATGGACAGGTGGTGGACGTGGGGGACGCGCTATTGCAGCCGATGGACAGCCAAGCGTGCAGACAGGCGCACTGACGTACGCACGGACGGCCAGTCAGCTTGGCATACGTCAACAAACATGTTGCGGAGAAATTTGTCATATTGTTGCTGCCATTGTGTGTGTGTGTGTGTGCGTCTAAACTTTTCACTTTTCATTTGGACTTGATTGTGTTTTGTTCGTTTTGTGTTGGCATGTTTGCTAGCATTTTATGCATTTTCGTTTTCCTATTGTTATTGCTGTTATTGCATTATTATGCAGCGTTGTTGCATGCAGATGTATGCGCAATTGTTAGTAGCCTCTTGCCACAAAGGCAAAGGACTGCAGCATAGAATGCAAAATTAACCATTCTGACTGCATGCGTGTTTGTGTGTGTGTGTTCGAGTACATTCCATCTAATGCGGTCGTGGGACGTGGGTTATAAACTTGGCCTGCAGTTTGGCTAAAAATACACACCGCACACCGCCGGCGGCGGCGGCAGCGTGCTGCGTGCGTACGTGCTCTCGTGGCATATTTTGGCCTACTAATGCCGGCGCGCTGTGGCCCATTAAGGTGCTGTGTGCTGTTTAGGTTTTTATGTGCTAACTGAGCCAACACTTTCGCATTCTCAATAATAGCTAACAAGCAACAACAACTAAACAAACACCAATGCATTGAATGGTGTTGTTTAAGTTCTTACTTTGACGCTGTAGGCACACACACACACACATAGATGCATATTTTTAAATATGTGAATTTTTATTTGCACTTGTGTTTGTGTGTGTAGGTGTTTTTATGTGTTTGGCTTGTGGAAAATCCAAATGTTTAGAAGAAAGAAAAAGCAGAAATGCCTCTGGCAATTTTAAGGAGTGGACTTTTCTTGTTAGCCAATAATAAGTCAAGTGCAACTAATAAGAAAAGAAAAGCAAAGTGTTGGTCAGTTTAATGAAAAGTGTTGTATTTAGATGGGATTATGGTTTTTTTTCTCATATGTATATTTAAACCACCGCACAGTGCTTCGACTCTATACAAAATTGGGAAAAAAATAGAAGCAGTACTTGAAATTCGCTGAAAATTTGCAATCTGAATAATTTTGGGCTGCTAATTTCAAACATGATGTATATTTTCCAAAATATCTCGTTTTAAAAAAATCGAATTTATATAACCAATTATTTTATCAGCACCGAGTCCAAACCACTGGAGCTATAATGTTGAAATTTAGTCAATAGTTGTCTGTTAAAAATCAACCCTTAAAACGAAGCGATTTTAAAAACTTCGAACTTAAAAAGGGGAAAGTGGGTGGTGAAACTTATATGGACGGACATTGTTTTTTGGCCGGATTTATTTTAAATTGTTACATATATACTAAAATGAAAATAACAAAATACGTATTTCAGCGTTTTTCTAAATTCGACCTTTAAAGGGCGGAAAGAGGGCGGTGAAGTTGGTTAAAGGAAATAATTTTTTTGTTTAATATCCGTAGAGCTTAACATGGAGCTGACACATCTATGAAGATGCAATGCAGTTCAATTTATAACGGCGAGACCAGACATTTGTTTCAAAATTAGACCTTCCTCCTTTTTGTTAGAATATAGTACTTTTCGCTTAAAGCGAACTTCGAGGGACTGGACAAATGGTTCGTTTTAACCGAAAGTTCGCTTTAAACGGTTTCGTAATAAGCGAAAACATAAAGCGCGTACTTTTGAAAGTGGTTCGTTTTAGGCGGAAGTTCGTTTTAAACGGGTTCGTGAAAAATAAAATAAAAATTCTGTATATATTTTGTTCGATAATAATGAAACAAATGGTATAATATTTAGTATATAATAAATAGGCGTACCAAGCCTATTTTTATAAAGAAAATTTATAATTCGCGGCATTGATTTGGTTACACATTTTTATCGCAATTTTCATTCAAGCAATTTCTGTGAAAAAATCATACATTAGTAGTTTAGAAAAAATTAAATATTTTCCAAAGAAATTAAATTACCGCAAAATTATTTTTGCGGTTTTAAAAGAATTCAATTCCATTTTAAAGGAATTACGCCAGTACACGCCATTTGATTTTGATTGCCTTTCTAAATTTTGTTTTTCATTCTCATTGATTAAAAAAAAATTCGTAAAAAAATATATTTATACAAATAAAAAAAACCGATCAGCGGTCTCGCTCCTATCAATGTAGTTTTAATATTAAACGAAATTGGTGGCCTATCTACAACAATACAATTTCTACAATTATTTTCATACAAGCACCTACAATTTATTTTTCACCGTCATACATTTTTTTTTAATATATCCGACTTTGACACGCTATATCTCCTAATTTAGACAATTTTTCGATAAAATATTTCAGATACAGCTTAATTAAACAATTACCTTTAACATGCTGCTACTTTCGTTAAAATCCGCGATAATTTTTTATTTTATTTAATTAATTTTTATTTTTGTCCACTCTCGAAGCGCTGTGCACCGTCTGGGCTTAAGAAGTGATTGTGCGCAAAGAAAGTGAATTGTATCTTTTCACATATTTTTCATTTCTAAGCTAATTACTTAAAATCAAAATATTTATATTTCTGTATGAAGCAGTTTTTCATTCTGCAAAAAGCTCATTTTTAATTTAAAACATAAATAATATAATTAATATATATAAATATATATATCTATGAAATTTAAACTTGCTTCTTCTTTCCTCCATCTCACGCATATACCATATGTATATACAAGTACATAAGTTTTTGTTCATATTTGTACAACAATGTGTCCCGAGTTAATTTCGCTCATACGCCGCGTTGTACGTTGCACGCATTGTTACACACTAATTCACGCTTACAAAACTTTTCGTTTATAGTTTTATTTGTTTCTCTTGGTCGCCTTAGTCATGTCTGGGAGCAAGTAAACACAGAGTAAATTACTCGCTGCCTTGGAATTTGTTGCAACATTTGTTGCAAATTTACAGCAAATTCCTTGACTAAGTTTCAAATACACTCGAAGTGGCCAGAAAATAAACCAAAAATTACAAAAGCAACACGGCGCCAGTGGCACCTGTATGTAGGTATAATAAAACAACAAAAGCAACAACAACCTGATAACAAGCAGTCGGCCACAAAAATGTATCTCGCATCATTATTCGAAACTATAAAAATCGCACGAATTATGAATCAAAGCCCAATTAACATAAACGAATAAACCAAACCGATCGCCCAGCGCCGTTGCTGAAAACATAAAACTTAAGATTTACCAATGCAAATGAGAGAAATTAAAGCTGCACTATGTGAGTGTTGAGTGTTTACTTTGTTGATGCTGCACAGCGTCAAAGTTGCTGTTATTGTTGTTGTTTGGTGTAGGAAAGTCAACACTTGTTGCTGTTGAGCTGTTTTTTGGGTGAAATTCGTTGATTTGGTCAAGCAATTCCAATGAGTTTATAAATAAATGGACAAACAACGCACGACGACAACAACAACAGCAACAACCCCACAAACAATCAAAAGCGTCGAACAGCAATAAGACCGTTAAAAGCACAGCAGCAGCAGCAGCAGTGTAGTTGCTTTGAAAGCGGCAACAACAACAAAAAAACAGTTAAGGTGGAAGCAGCGTTGGCTACAGCTGACTGGCTAACTGACTGACCGGTGGGCTGGCGGGCTGGTTGGTTTGTTAGTTGGTGCACAGTTTCCGATACAGACAGCGCTGTCGGTCTGCCTGTCTGTCGGTCAGCCGGTATGGTCGCCTGTCCAAGCGTCCGTTGTGAATGGCCAGCATGCCTCCACATCGAGTGTTGTTTACCACTTTCGTTGTTGTTGATTTTTCGTTTTCATTATTATTATTATTATTGTTGTTTGTGTTGTTGGTCTTTTTGTTTTTATTATTTGTGTATTTTTCACTTTTCGAAGCAATTTTTCAATGGAATAGAAAGTGAATTCGTGTTTTCTTTCACGTTTTCATTGCTGTCGCTGCGGTGGCTTTTGGCTGTTTTGTTATTGTTATTGTTATTGCTGTTGTTGTTGTGATAGTGGTAGTGTTGGTTGTTTGGATCACAACAACAACCACAACGACAGTGACAATAAAAGTAGTCCATGTCATTGACCTTTGCGGCCGATTCGCCGCACAGCCAGTTTTCGTTTGGGCTGCAACTTTGCGATTTTTGTTGTTTTTTGGTTGTTTGGGCGTAAATACTTTTGTGATTATTGTGACAGCAAATGGAATCGAAATCTAACTATTAGGCAGCAGTGGATTTTATGGCGCCTAAGCACGCGTATGCATGCGGTTTTGCATGTAAGCGCAACTGAGCTGAACTCAACTTGACGATTCGCCGCCGAATTTGCTGTCATTAACGGGACTGTAATGGGCACCACGCCCACGCCCAACTGCCATTCATAAATTGACTGAAACTCTTACTTGGGCGATTTGCTGATACAGATCGAGCTGTGTGGCCATTAAGTGCACTTTTGCCAGCGCAGTAAACGGAAGTCGAACGCGAACGCCTTTGGAATTTTGTTTTGGTGATACAGCAAATGCAAATATGTATGTACGTCAAGGCATGAATGTGTAAATATGCACGTGAATGTGTGCACAGAAAATGTCAGCGCCATTCCACGTCATTCATTCGAGAAAGTTGCCAGCTAACACTTTTGAGTTAGCAAACAAAATGTGACTCGTGTGCAGCAATTGGGATGAATAAACGCTTTAAACTTATAGAGAATAGTACATATATATGTGTGTCTATATACAACAGTCACCAGTGGTGGATTCAGGTGGGTTTTGGGGGTTGAAACCTCCCCCCCCCCCGAAATATTAGGATCGACTTTAAAACTACATACAAATTAAAAGGGATTTTATGAATATTAAAGAATTACTTTTTTGAAACCCAATCTGAGTTATTTTGGGCTGCTAACTTCAAAAATTATGTATTTTTCCAAAAAAATATACCGTTTTTTAAAAATCAAATACATATAAACGATTATTTCATCATCACCGAGCCCAAACCACTGGAGCTATAATGTTGAAATTTGGTCAATAGTTGTCTGTTAAAAATTCAACCCTTAAAACGGAGTGATTTTAAAAACTTCGACCTTGAAAGGTGGAAAGAGGGTGGTGAAGCTTATATGGACGGACATTGTTTTTTGGCCGGATTGTTTTAAAATTGTGTACATATATCCTAAAACGAAAATAACGAAATACGTATTTCAGTGTTTTTCTAAATTCGACCTTTAAAGGATGGAAAGAGGGCGGTGAAGTTGCTTAAAGGAAAAACTTATTTGTTTGATTTCCGAAGAGCTTAACATGGAAAAGCTTGTATGGGGAGCATTTTTTTGGTCTCTTTTTTTAAACTCAGTGTAAAGAACTAATAACACAAATAATAAAAGATGTCTTCCTTAGGTTTCCTCCTTTTCTCCTTTTTTTAGAATATATTAGCATTTAATCACATTTTAACAAAACAATTTTATACTAATGAAAACATTTAATAATATGGCTCTCAGTGGGTTAAAGAGACGAGCCAAACCCAATTTTTTTATGGAACTTTCATAATTCACGGCATTGGCTTTGTTAATATAGAAGGTTTACATTTTTATGAAAGACTTCCTTATGACAACTCTCTCTATAGTGGGCGGCCCATGCCCATTTTTGATAGCGTCAACTATCTATAACTAGCTACAACTCTTCCTGGGCGTTACAAGCTCCATGCAAAAGTAAATATACCTCTGGGCACTTAAGTGTAGGGTGTAAAAATCTAATTTTTTTAGTTAGAATAGTTGACGAAAATCCAATTATTTTAGAAAGTCGCAAAAAATCGCAAAATTTTATTTCATAATCCAAAAAAATAAAGTCCATTCTAGAGAACTACATAAAAAAATAGGTGGAATAATGCGCAAATCATGTCTTAGTTTTTATAGTTTTAACCCTTATTCTCATACCCAAACTTACTAACGTCGTTTGGCACCCGGGGTACCCGGGTACCCATTTCATGAAATTTTTAAGTTTTCAATATAGAAAACAAAATTTTTTAAATATATGATTTGTTCGCTTTTCACCTAAATAACGAGGATCCGGAAGGTAAAAAAAAAAATTTCATTATTTGTCAGTTTTTTTCACGAAAATACATCGCAGTGGGCACCCGGGTACCCGGGTATGAGAATAAGGGTTAAAGAAAAAAAATTATTGTGTTTAAATATTTCGTTTTTTACCACAAAACAGATCGTGAAATAATTTCTTCCACTCTTATAATTGCACAACAGCAACATTTTCTCTGATTGAAGGAAAAACAGTCGCTTGGTTATATTTTTTATTGCCGACGCTCAGAACTGTATTTTATCACAAAACCATAATTCTTAATTTTTAGCAACTTTTAAATGCTATAACTCTCTCAAAATGTAAGCGATTTCAAAATTATTTGAGATCGTGCTTAATGAGAGTATTACCTTTCAAATGACACCAATTTCTTGGAAATCGGTGACATACAATTTTTCTTTTTTTGTCCTACTTCGAAGCACTGTGCTCCGGTGCTATTCTTCCTGGACTTCCGCCTGGACTTCCGCCTGAACGTTTTGAACCGTTCTTCCCACTTTAGACTTTACGATAATAAACTTGCCAATCATCTAAATTTAAACTATGGGATTGAAGTTCATCAATACTAAATAATTCTAACTTATCGCAGTAAATTTCACTTAATAAAAATATTAGTGAAGTTCACTCTTCATTTTAGCATTTTAGGTGTAAAGTTGCTATCGTAGCAATCTGTCGCTATAACTGCTTTCGAAAACATTGCGAAAATTCAAAAATTGCTACGATAGCAACTTTACACCTTAAATATTATTAATAATTAATTACTAACAGCACTTGCCTTGAAAAAGATTAATTATGTAATGTTTTAATTTTGTTGTTTAAAAAAAAAGTTGATAAAATTACTTTTACTAATACTTTAACTATAATTTTATTATCAATATGTGGCTTAAAGCTTGTCATTATGTATGGAAATAATGAAATATTGATCTTTTTGAGGTGATTTTCAATAACTTTTAGCACATTTCGGCTAATATTTTAAGGACTAAACAGTGATCAACATCGATCACGATCAACGCTCAAGACAATTAATTAATTAAAAAGACCGCAAGTTTTCCATCCCTACAAAGACTACATATTATATCCGCTGATATCTCGAAAAGTACACATCGGATTTGGCTGATTGTAGAACTAATTGTAGAACCCGATACAAAAGTAAAACTCATCAAAGCAAAAGTTGATAGAAATACTAAAGAAAATACGGATATTTAAAAATGAAAAGCCGTCAAAATGACCGCAATGGTGTTTCTAGTGTTAATATGGTAAAATGGTAAAGCTTCACCTGAACAAATGTTACTTTTATTTATGTTTTACAGTTGGTGAATGACAGAATTTTAGTAGTGAAACTACGAAGCCTGCAAGAAGTCATTAAACATTTCACTACTTTTTTCACTTCTTCCCTTAATTGAACAAAATGATAAATAACATAAAACACATAAATACATTTCTACGTACAAAATTAAATGAATACATGTCTATAATATAAAGTCTTTAATTTTCATTCACCATCTTCGTTCGTTGTCGTTTTGTTAAGTAGAAACTTTTCATTCTCATTTGCTTCGTTTCATCGATTCGGCACTACTGACCCAGTTTTGTAGAAAGGCGCCTTATTTGGCTTGTGTCTTTTTCCGTGAAACACCAACACAAATACATAAATGACAAACAAAAACACTATACTAGCGCAACAACAACAATAGACAGCATCAAACGACCACAACAACAACAATGCTCAGTGTTCACATGTTAAATTCAAAGATCTACACGACTTATGAAAACAAACCACAACAACAACATTTTCACCAACACACAAACGAAAACAAAACAAAAAAAACCAAATGCACAACAAAAACAACAAGAGAGAAGCAATGCCCACCGCATAACCACAACAAGCAGAACTTTCTAAGTGAAAGTCGCCTAAGAAGTGGTTTGATTGATCAACTTGGCTGGCCGGTGCGCCTCTTTAGCTGAGCATGTGATCGCCGGCGATGGTGAGACGATAAACGATGAACTGTGGCCGATGGCCGATGGCTATTGGCGGCTAACGGTTGATGGCGTTTTGGGCCGCTAATAAGAGCGTGTGAGCAGCGTTTTGCGGATGTCGTTGAGGACTTGTAATTGTATCAGTTCTTGTTATTGTTGTTGCTATTGTCATTTATTGATCATATTTCAAGCATTTCGTTTAGCAGAAGTGGCCAATTGGTTAAGGGACATGACGCAGATCAATAATCAATAATCGACAACAACAACAACAAGAAAATGGTAACAATGAAAATTGTTATATGCGTTAACTACATCAACAACAAAAACAACAGCAACAATACCAACAACAACAACACCAATCGACGACAGCAACCAATAGCTGCAGAGGCGTAAACACGGCAGCGACGTATAACCCGCATTACCATAAATTTGGCCGCACTCATTATAACTTGACCCACATTTTAAGCTTCCAACCAGCTAACCGAGACAGTCAGCCGACGAGCCGACAAGCCAGCGAGCCAGTCAGCCAGCTAACGTAGCGTCAAAGAGAAGAAAGAAATTTCCAACGGTACATTCCAGCAGCTGATTTGCTTTTTCTTGTAGTGTTGTTGTTGTTGTTGTTGTTTTTTAATATTGTTGTAGTGTTATTGTTGCTTTTGTAGTTGTGGCTGTGGTTGTAGCTGTGGCTGGAACCGTGGCTACAGCTGGCGCTGGGGAGGTGGTGTTGCTGCTTTTGTTATTGTTAAAATGGTAGTTGTTGATGTTGTTGTTGTTGCGTTCGCTTTTGCCGTTATTGCTGATGAATCGATTTCATTTAAGCCAGAAGAAAAAACAAATTGTTGTTTTTCAATCGAACCACTTTTTATGTGAGTTGTATGGGTTTTTGTTTTTGTTTTTGCATTTTTTTTTTTAAGCTATATTCACTCGACGTATCGCTTGGCAAGAGGTTAATGACTCGCGCTCGGCGTATTCCATTAACGCGTCCGCGCAGCGTCACTCGTAGAAATCGAATTTGGTGCGTACGCACTATTGGATGTTGTTGTTGTTGTTACTGCTGGTGCTGTTGCTATTTTACTTCTTTTTTTGTTTGCCGTTAGCGTAGCGACTCGCTCCGAAAGTTCCACACGTTCGCTTCACAACGACGACAGCCGCTCACTCGCTTTTCGCCCCACTTGCTAGACGGCAGCGCAGCGAAGGTGGGCGCGCCGCCAGCGGAAGGTGAGTGAAATTTTTAAGCTGACCAAGACGTGTTTTCATTTTACATTCACACAAGCGCATATTTGTTGATTGTTGTTTGTGTGACTGCAGCGTTTCAACGACCAAACCAAACTGAAAACCACCGCATGAAAACTGCAAGTGAAGTTTTCGATGTGAACCAATCCACAAATGTACAATACATCAAATGAAAAAGCTTCGGCCCCACCAAGTGGCGAAGAAAGATAGAAATTTTATTGAGTGTGGCGGACAGAAAGTTCCAGAAGCCAAAGGGAAAAAATTGCATGCAGACGCTAAGAGAAAATGAAGAGCACATATTTCATTGGTATTTGGGGCCATGCGAATTAGAAAAAATTTAATGGAATGAATTGGAAATGGATTGGAAAATGGAACAAGAACTCAACTAGATCAAATATATTAAGTCATAGGTTTGACATAACAAAATAATAGTGAAATTATTAGGTCTGTTTGGCAGAGAATAATTTTTACGAATTTGTAGGGGAATTCTCTGTAAGGTGCCACCCCATGGCTTTTTTGCGCATAACTCGTTAGAAAATTAACGTATCGCCAATGTTAATATACCGTTGGAAAGAGGGTTTAAAGAGCTATGATCCAAGGTAACACTTCATTTGAATTTTTCGTAAATACGAATTTGAGAGCCAATTTCCCAAAGTGTTCAAAATCGACACCCTAACATTTTTTTATGTAAAGTGCCCCCCCTAAAAACCGCTAAAAACGTAAAACACTCAAGTAAAAATGCATGATTTAGAAAATTTACGAAAGATTATTGAATTTAATTTGAATTGAATAGAAAATGACCGAAAGCAAAATGCAAATTGAATGGTAACGAATAAAACGAATAATTGTATGGAAATTAATAAACAAAACTGAACTCATTTATTCCTCATGATAGGATTAGAGAAAAATTGACTAAGAACACTTTAAATTCCTTTTAATGACGATTCCGAGCAACAAAAAGGCATTTTACCGATATAGGACAACAAAACAATGAAAAAAGGGGGGTGGCACCTTACAAAGAAAAAAAGGTGGCACTTTACATTTTTATGCCATTTTGGAAATCATTGTATAAATGTTTTCCTTTTACGATATGCTCGGATATCATTTCGGATTATGAAAAACCATTATAAATGAAGTCCAACACTGATATTTACCTTAGTTTTTTATAAGTTTTTGGTTACTTTTTCACCGCAAGAAAAACCTTCAGTTTTAATTTTTATGTTTTTTCTTAACCAAATTTGACACTTTTATTAACTCAGACCGTGTTATTGCATCTGTTCCCTCAAAAACCACATTAAAATTGATGTTGTTATGTATACCTTAAATGACGGTAGGAATTTTTTTGCTTGGATTGCTGGAACGTCGAAATCGAGCAGGGGTGGCACATTACAAAGAATTCCCCTACAAATTTGTACAAATTTTTACTGGATCCTGTTTGTTGACGCCAAATCTCCAGTAACGAGAGAGAAACTGAGAGCGTAAAGTGACAGTTCATTTCGTGAGAACTTGCAAGTTTTTACTGGAGAAATTTTGTCCAGTAACTTTTAGCCAGTAAGAAGAAGAACAAGAAAAACATATGACTGGCTGCCATATGATCGACTAAAAAGAAAAATAAATTTTGTAAACATTGGGAGGAAAATGCAACCGGCAAATTAATTGTGCGTTCGCGAGTCTGCTGACCAACAACCGTCTTGCTCAGCTTTACCTGCTGCAGCTGAAAGGGAAGAATCGTAGATTGAGCCCAACGAACCATTTGCCTTTTGCATTAAATTTCTATTTGAACTGAATTTTCCCTACCGCTTCAAACCTCAAATGAAACTTTTAGATCAGCTGTTTCGTTCTTTAACACTCCTGTTTACACCCTTTTTACTGTGTATTGTGAGTGGGCCAGTGGTGTAACCAAGAAATGCAAATTCTTACAAATTGCTGTTTGTTCACATTTGTGGATAGTTTCATTTTTGGGAGCGTTAGCTCGCTTACTCTCCTGTAATTTTTACTGGAAATCTGGCCAAACAGACCTATTCTAGTGAATCCGGTAGAATGACGGCCTCTTTTTTGTATGAAAAAAGAGAGAAATTTGAAAAATTAGTTGTCATTTATGTCACATTGCTCAAAAAACTTAACCCTGATTAATATACATACAATAGTTTCAAACCTGGTGGGGTTTCAAAGAAAATTAAAAAACCAAGAAAATTCTAGGAAATCGTTTCTGTATTGGCAGCAGGACATCTAATAAATATACACATTTTTATAGTATCCAGCCTAGTAACTAATTGCAAAAATGTGATCGAGAGTCTGGGCTGCACTTCAATGAATCAGAGAGCGATTTGAGGGGTATGGGGTTAATGCAATAGAGAAACTCTTTGGTAAAAAATTTGTCATGTTTTATTTTCTATTTATGAAGAATTATGAAGCTGTGCCAATATCTCTGGTTTTTCATTTCATTTCATTTATTAAGATCGATATGTCAATACAATAAGATTTTTTACAAATCTTTTAATTAAATTAGGTTTTGATTAAAAAAATAAGACCAGCAAAAATGGTAAAAATATGTATTTGCTTCTAACACTCATAAAAAACAAAATATAGTTAGTTATATTTACAAGGAAAGTAAACTTCAAAGTAAAAATGGAAGAAATACAAATCCATATGTTGAACGCAAAATAATTTAGTACATAGTTGAAAGGGGCTTTTGCTCAATAACCACTTTTACACACTGAATCCACCAATTTGAGACCATAAGATGTCTTGATATTCGCCCACACTTTAGTTTTCTTCACCTATTTATGTATAATAGATTTTTTTTAAAGAAATTGTGTAGGTTTTTCCCTAAATAACTCTACACATACTCAATGACATTCGAATCAAAAGTCTAAGCAGGTGTTTTCAGCACATTTGGGCTGTTATAAAGCAGTCCCAGGTTAGCATATCATTCACCTTATGCCTTGAAATGGTGCCTAGGTAAACCTGTAGTAAAACGTATCTTTAGTATCAAGTTTGGGTATATTTTTTTCAGATTTGCCTTCAAATGTTAAGGAATCTTGTTTGCTCTACAATAACATCTATAATGTCAAGCTCTCCTGGACCTGTAGATGATATTGAAAACCATTATATTACGGAGCCCAAACAGTGCTTTACAGTTAAGTGCTTTCAGCTCAGTATTCGCTTTCCGTCGATTATATACACAGCGGTTTGGTTGAACATTGAACCAGCTTTCGTTTGTAGACACAACTTTGAAATAGAATGAAGATAACATAAATATTAAAAAAAAAACCATATGCGAGTGTATAAAAACTACAAACTCCTTTGTACTTTAAATACTTAAGACTCGGCCAAAGAAAAAGGCTGGGAGTGGAATTTTTTTAGGTAAAAATACATAGATATACACCAGATAAATAACACCTCTGCAAACGAAAGCCTTCTTTCCTAAGGGTGCAATGGCCAGATACGAATTATGATAAATATACGAAATACGAAATCAATATGAATGCCATTAAACATGCAATTTGTGTAAATGTTGCCTTTATGAACTAAAAAAATGGATCAAAATCAAGTGTATTAGTAAAAATGTATATAAATTTCTTTTGAGTAACAAACAACTATGAAAACAAATTATGAAAACATTTGCATTGATATTTTTCCAGTAACTCGAAAGTATGCTTGTGAAACCCGGAGTATCATTGCCTTGATTGGGTTTTTTAATACAAGTAGAAAGCATTGAAATCCTGAATGTAGGACTTTAACACACTAAAGCCACCCCCGACCGTCTGTTGTTCCCCCTCGAATAGCCGCTAGGCATTCCGTCCGGAGGTTAGTTTAGGTTACAGAAGAAGTGTGTGCGACATGCACTTCCAGCAGAAAACCCTATTGAGTTCACTGTTATTCCTTACATTTTGGATCGGGCATCTTTCCCCATGTGTTGAGATCTCTTCAGATCCAGACGGCATATTTTGGGAACCAAGGCAAGGGAATAGTTCCGCGAGTCCATCGAAGAACCTGACCCCAGGAGTACCAAGCCATCGTTTCTCTAGTGATGTACAGTGGCACAGCAGACGCTCGATTGATTCCATTGATTCCACAGTAGGTAGGTATATAGGTGTGGCTGGCAAAGAGGAGCACACTTAGGCCATGAAGACCCATTGTGATATGACATGCGGTCTAATAATAAACCACTCACTCGTTAAACCAGTTGGAGCTTTTCACGAAGCTTAGTAGACAGCGAATGGTCTAAGCTAGATCCCCTAGACTATCGAAGGAAAAGTTGCCTAAAAAGGTCATCCTTCTTCTGGATAAAGCAGGACAGGAACATAATAAGTGAGGTATATTTTCCTCCTCTTCCTCGTCCATGCAGCTGCGACAGAAGTCGTTTGAAAACTGTCCAAGCCTTTTTGACCCGTGACCCGTTAGAACACCGATCATGGTTCTGATTTGGGCCCTGTTTAGTGAGAGGAGTTCTTTGGAACCTCGAAGGTTTAAGGGTTAATTTGGCGTGCAAGGTAACTTGTATTGCCTTCAGCCCATCTTAAATAAGTGTCGTGTATAGAGCTCGTATGGGTGCGAAGCTTACAGTTTAAGAGAGGCACACCAAGCGCTGTCATATCTTGACTTAACTGCTCAGTTGTATCATGCCTAGCGAACTCATCTGCTCTACAGTTCCCTGGAATGTCCCTATGTCCTGGGGCGCAGCATAGGCGGATTCGGAGCTGCTTGACAGTTTCTTGGAGAGATTTGCTGCAGTTGAGGACAGTCTTAGATGTTAGTGTGACTGCATCCAGAGCCCTAAGAGCAGATTGACTGTCCTATAGTATCAGTATATCTCTAGTCGATGTCCCGTTTACTCTGAGCCAATCAGAGGCTTCGCAAATGGCTGTGACCTCGGCTTGGAAGACGCTACAGTAATCTGACAGCCGAAGCTGTAAATTTAGGTTTAATCCCTCTGAGTAGATAACACAACCCACCCTACCAAGCAGTTTCGTTCCATCCGTAGGTATGTGGACATCGCCGCTTGATTACACGTAACGAGTAGAGTGGCGAGACATCAAAATGGTACTAGGCCGAGAGAGTTGGGTGGGCGAGCAAAAGCGACGAGTTATTCAAACGTATTTTGACACATGCCGAGTTAGTTCGGTTTTATAATGCACAAAATGAACTAAGCAACTTGCGCAATTAAACTTAACCGAGCGAAAAGTGGCGTGTGACGCATTCCGCATTCAGCGAATCGCTGCGAAAAGAAGAAAAATATAACGGTAAAGTAGTACTCGGCCTAGTAAACAAAATGTGATTCTAGTGACTCTCTCGCCACTCTACTCGGTCACTGACTTAATTAACAACTCGCCTTACTGTTTAGACGAAACGAGTACTCATTCGAGTTGCTGTCTCGTCACTCTACTCGTTATGTGTAATCAAGCCTTCAGGGTGAAACTCCCGAGTTGAAAACCCTGAAATGTTCTTTCATACAAAAAGTCAGATCTCCGGCCGCGATTACTTAGTGATTAACGCATTGGACTGCTCGCCTGAAAGTCAGGTTTCGAGTCCTGATGCATGCAACTACAAATTCTTTACAAAAAGCTTTCGGCAGCTACTTTCATAGCAGAAATAGCAAAAACTCTGAGAGTTGCTTATGAAAATGTTTCCAACTTGCTGCTCAAAAACAAAACTCTGAGAGTTGCTTATGAAAATGTTTCCAACTTGCTGCTCAAAAACAAAACTCTGAGAGTTGCTTATGAAAATGTTTCCAACTTGCTGTCAAATGCTGATGCTTCAATGTTCTTGCTTCGGCTGCACATATAGCAAAATTGGAAAGATACAGATACAGAATACAAAAGAGATTTACATGGCTCGGTGCAAGTAAGAAGTAGGCAGGTCTAGTTGGTTGCATGAAGTCAGGCCATAGTCTCGTAATCGGGCCATCGTAGCAGTTATACCACAAACATACACACACACACAGTTAAGCCACACAGTCCTTAATCCAAATCTGGTTCTTGCATACCGTTTCGGCAAAACAGCCAAACTTATGCAATTGTCATCAATGGAAGATTAAAAAAAACAACAACAAACACGCACACAATAATATATGTTATGCAATTTAAATTGTTTACATGTAAACAACGCACTTATCGCAATAAGCGACAGAAATTCCCCAACAAATTTCGTAACGTTTGGACATTCAGCAATTTGCACGAAAAGTGCACGAAACGACTGGAACGATAACGAAAAACACAAACGCTTCGCTATGCCCGGCAGCTGCCACAAGTACGTACATATATATCAGATAAATATGTACTGGACCGCACACAAACACACACACACACACACGCCCGCGCTTGCACCAATTACATATTTTACAGCTTCGAAACCAATTCCGCATACTGTGTGGCTAACTGCATCAGTGCGCCATTTCCGGTTTCTAAATCATGACAAATACCCATTTAATAATACAATAAATATCAACAACAATAACAAAAACAACAACGACAAAAAAACATTGAAGTGCACGCAAATTGCGCCAAAGTGTCTAAATGCCGCGCAGTGCCAATAAGTGTTTGCTCCACAATAACAACAAGCATTGCAGTAAAAAGCTTCGAATTGGCAACCTTGGCGCGACAAAAAAAAACCGACACAAATGCAACCGTCGCTATCGCTGATTAGAAGATCGCCCTGAACTTCACACCGCTGTAATAAATAAAACTGAAAAAAAATAAACTTCAGCAGTGCCGACAGCAACAATTGCACTCGAGTGCAAACAAAAATTGCGCCAACAACAACAACAACAACAAACATTAAAGCTGCTATTTTTAGAAGCTGTCGCACTTCCTGCTGCAGCGGCTACAACTGGGCTTGTTACTCTTGTTATTGTTGTTGTTGTTGTTGTTGTTGCTGGCATTGCATTCCCACCAGACTGCGACTAGACCACAACAAACCACGCGCAATTCTAGCCGAGAGCCAAAGCTTTGCGCTGCTGCTCTTTGTGCGCATTTGGTGCAGCCGGCCGGAAAAAAGCTCCAGCCGTGCACTGAGCACGCTTCGAGCTGGCTGACTGGCTGACTGGGTGCTGGGAGCTTGCAAAAACTGCATTCTAACTGGAGTCGAAATGCAGCAAAGAGACGACAGCGAAACGTTTTGGCGAAATTCTCGTCCGACGCTGACGCCCGACGCTGACGTCCGACGCTGCTGCCGTCTGTGTTGGTGTGCAGCGTTGCGTCTGCGCGACGGCGGCATTGCACTTGATCGGTCGGCGCTGCGTGTGCAACGTGCAGCATGCATCATTTTTGCCGCAGCTGCTGGCGGCATTTCTTGCTGGCTCTGGGCTTTATTTACGTTCGATCGTTCGTTCGTTCAGTTTATTTGCTGGCTAACTTGTCCGGTAGGCTGAAAGTTTCTGGTTTGTTGTTTTTGTTATTGTTTGTGCGCTTGCTGTTTTCCTCTTCTTCTTCATCTTTTTCTGTTTTTGTTTTACGTTGGTTGCTTGCTGTTTTTGTTGTTGTTTTTGTTGTTGTTGTTATTGTTGCAATTTTGTGTTATTATTGACCTAATCACTTGTGGAGCACAAACGAGCATTGAACTTTTACTTCCGCATGCATTGCATTGCACAGTGCATTTTTTGCCGCTGTTGTTGTTTCTGTTATTGTTGTTGTTGCCTGTGCTGTGTGAGAATGTGCACACTTGTATGCAGCATGTGCGCTCAATTATATTTGCCCGTGTGAGTCTCTCTATGTGTATGTGTGTGTGTGTGTGTGACTGCTTGTGACTTAATCCCAACGCTAAAATGTTAACTCAATTTTAAGTCGACTTAATTTGCAATCGCCGCCACTGCTGCCTGTCACTCTGCCTGCTGGCTTTGCGTTCGTCTTGCTGCTGTTGTTGTTGTTGTCGGTTTTTTTTCTACAACATTTTTCCCTGCTATTTTTCATATTTTTCTTAATTTTCCTTTTTTAGTTATTGCATGGCATTTAGAAATTCCAACGTTGTCGTTGCAATTTGCAAAAGTCTCCGCAGCACAGCCTGCAACGCCTGCCCGCTGTTAGCCGCACACTAATTTTCATTGATAGTCTGCGCTGCGGGCTATTTGGCTAGCTGGGCAGGCACTCGGACGGACGGACAGCCAACCGGCCGGCTGCAGACAGACACAGACGTAACGCCCTGCACACAGCCTTGTCTTACCACTGGGCGGCCCCTCGCGCTCGTCGCGCGCCCGAGCCCCGAGTTGCGGTTGCACTTTTCCAAGTTTCGCCAGCGCTCGTCTGCCAAGGAAAATGCAATGCAGGAAAATGCCGCACGTAATTTAATGCGACAATTTCCACCTCGTACACTTCTTCCGTGTGCTGCTGGTTTTTCTTTTTCGCTGGCTGCACTATCTCTCCCTATTTTCCATTTGGCTCTGCGCCACAGCATGTTTGAATGTGTGAATGTGTGAGTGCGTGCGTGCGTCTGTGTGTGTGGAGGTTTGACGTGACATTACGTTGTATGATAATGTTGCTGATAGCACTGTTGCTATTGCTGACGATGACGACGACGATGCGTTGCTCTGCTTTGGTCGACCGCACACACGCGCCTGCGCCGTTGTGCGTTCCTTGTCGCATGCGGCAAATAAAAATGTTTACATCATACCGAGCTGCATGCAACAACAGCGCATCACGTCAAAACATTGGCATTTGTCTGGCCAACAACAACAACAACAACAACTGCTACTGTCACGCCCCGCAACCATCGCATACAAATTGTTGCAACGCCGCACTGCCATAAAATTGAAGAGCCAACAATGTGTTGCGGGCCAATATTCCATGTTGATTACATTCATTTGTATTTAATTAGAGCACCTAATGCGTTAATCCTTTATTGTGATATTAAGCTAAATAATATCGAACGGGTTTGCTAACATAATGGACACGAAGCGATAGATATAGGCCGACCAATGATGCATAATTGGCGCCATGCTGTGCTGCAATGTGTGTGTGTGTGTATGTGTGTGTGTGTGTGTGTACATATAAATATTATAAATATATAATTGTGACTGGCCACACCTGAAGAATCGATTAATCACGAGCTGAGTTTACAGCGTTGGCAACATGGTGGAAAACAAGAACGTCTGATGAAAATGTTTACGCGTTTTTTAGTGCAATTGGGAAAGTTGATATAACCGGAGCCAGAAGTAAGATAGAAGCATAAGAATGTAGGCGGATATCGTTCTAAGTCGTTCCGTATATGGGGGCAATGTCTATGGTTAGATAGAATCCATCAATCAGTTTGAGTTCTAGTGAAGCTTCGCAAAACCAAAATTCTAAGAAAATATTTACAGTTTTTAGTGCAATTGTTTAAGTGGATATAGCCGGAGCCACGGTTAGGATAGAAGCTTAAGAATGTAGGCGGGTATCATTCTAAGCCGTTCCGTATATGAGCGAAAACTCTCTGGTTAACCCTTTCGACCCCAAATTCAATCATGAAACACTTACCTAAGAAGTGTGCACACGACATTTGAAGTCGCCACGCCTCTTTGTTAGAGTTCTAGAGCTAGTTTACTTTTGAACAATTTTAGCTTAAAACGGGTTAAACAAATTTGTATCAATATTTTTTAATTACAGAAAAATTATTTAGTATTTATGGAAAAATACAAAATTATCACTTTTTGATTTTATTTAGCCATTATTAAAGAAACAGGGTTTTGATCAAACGCGCCCAATTCGTAGACTTCAATTAGAACACAAACTTTCCCTGATATCGCTGCAAATTATTCGAAATTATTTTGGGGATAACAGTAAAATTTTTTTAATTTGCTTTGAATTCACTTCTAAAAATATTCAATTGTTCGTGCTTCCTTAAATTAAACCCAGAAATCAATCGTAGCTTTTGCTATAAGATGACAAATAGGTGAAGTTGCTCTCAGGCAACTTTGGGGTCGAAGCTCTGGAAATACAAATTTCCAAGAAAATGTTTTGAAATCTTTTAGTTCAATTGGTAAAGTGAATATAGCTGAATCCAGGAGTAATATAGAAGCATAAGGATGTAGAATGTAATTTTAAAAGACTCTGTGATTACGATTTCTTCAAATATAGTAAAAAAAAATGCATAGTTAGATGTAGGCAACACATTTCAAGCTGTCGGACAGTTCATCCATCTTATTATTGCTCCCCTGGGAGTGTTTGATAAAATCGAACTTGGCAAGAACCATGGATGAATCACAAACTAAATGAATAGCGAAGATCGAATGAAAAGAGTAGCAGTAGCAAAGTATCGAACTCTCGATACTTATCAAATGGCGCCTCTCGTCCAGTTATGTCTGCAGAAGCTCAGGAGATGAAAAAGAGGTAGAAACGATACACTTCTTGTGCCACTACCTGGCTCTGCAGGAATGCCGACTCAGTACCCTGGAGTCAAGATACCTGACGAACGTGGTTAGCGTGGAAGCGTAAGAAATCTTGAATTTTCTCTTCTTCATTAAGAGGTCAACTGACTTGGCCCGGATTGAGATTGTTGATTAGCTCCAGAGGAAAAATTAGAAGGGTATTCACAAGCATTTTGGTCTCCGAATAACCACTACCTAACCTAACCTAAAGAAGTGAACCCTATAGAGAACTTTTCAAGGGAGATCATATCTGGGTTGAAGAACCAATTTGAAGAGGTTCTGTCATTATTTGCAGATAGAAACGTGGACGTATGACGAGACGTCTTGAGGTGGGCACTTATCATCTGTGATAAGAATTTAAAAAAAAAATGAAACGATGTAAGTTGAAGTAGTCATTGGTGACATCTATGTAATACGAGTTGGAAGCCGACTACAGCTGCATAGGTGTTCATAGAGTTAGTTCCCAACTTAGTAGAATCGGAATCGACTTTCAACTTACAGAAGTACAATGCTATAATTTGTTGTATCGAATAATACTGTTTTTGTAATACTTAACTTCTTTGTTTTCAAAGGATTACAATACATTAAAATTTGTTAGAGTATGACAAATGTTAAGAATATTTTTGACATTGCTCACTGGCCAATTAATCTCAACACACCATACCCCACAATTTTTTTTGCAGAAGCTGCAGGGAAGAAAACAAGTTTGAGACCCTCGAGCACTTCCTTTGCACTTCCTGCCTAAGCAATGAAAAACTGAACTCTTTAGAGAAGAGTCTGATTAGCTTTCTAGCCGATTTGTTGGAAACAAGACTAAAGTGCATCAAGTCCTGTCTTGACGATGCGGGTTGACTCTAATGCTTGGTATTCTCTCCCATGTAGGGAAGACTTATTCGAGGAAGTGACCAAAAAATGGTAGATTTCTTCTGCTTATTTACTTCTTCAAATGGTAGACTTCTGCTTCTTCTTATTTACTTCTTCGAATGGTAGACTTCTTCTTCTTCTTATTTACTTCTTCGAATGGTAGACTCTTCTTCGGATACGCTTCGCTAGGTAGCATAGGTTCAATCAATTGAAATTCTGCCAGGATGAGCTATCATCGATCGATGATTGTTAGCAGTCGTAGGTGAGGGGGTTGCCATCTGTCGTTCCTACATAGTAAAATATATTTTTTTTAATAATTTCAAGTTCGAAAAAATATCAACAAAATTACGAAAAAAAAACACCTTCTCAAAGCTCTCAGCCTTCGGGTGCATCACTCCAATAGAAACTTACCAATTTTGTTTTTTCATACATATTTCATAATCATTTTCGTATTTCCTCTCATAATATTTCCATTATTTCCAGTCACACAAAAATTCAATAAAACAATCACAATATGAATGTATTTGTTGTAAAATATTTTTACTGTATTTTGTATAGGTTTTCATTAGGTTTTTGCATATAAATAAAATTTCTTGTAATTCTACTAAGCCTACAAATATTCAGCATTGTAAATATTTCAATATTTCATATGTATGTATGTATGTCCTTACACTAGACGCTTTCGTATTTTCAAAGGCAATGATTAAATGAGTAATGCTGAAATTATTTTATACATTATCGATAAATTGTATAATTTGACACGAAATTAATGAAATGAAATAGGAATACAATATAAGACAATAAATAAAACACAACTAAATTAAGGTATAAATAAAAGGCGGCTGTCTGCAATTAAATTAACCAACAACAAAAAAATGTGCAATGCGAGAACAGGAATTCGTGCAATTAGCGCAAGTCGCGGTAAGGTCGGGTCGGGTAAGGAAAGAATGACAAAGGTTCGATTTCTGCTAATATGACACAAAATTTAATACTTTTTGCATGCATTCAACTCATCAATTAGAATGAACAAAAATTATTGCCAGTGTTTGTGGTCGATGAGGCGATGGAGTGAGGTGGCAAAAATGTGCACAGTGCGAAAAACTGTTGGCGACATGCAAATGTGACAACAACAATGCAGGGCGCCACTTTAGCTTGCAATTTTGTGCTACGATCAAATGCAAATGTATGTGTGTATGAGTGTGTGTGTGTCTTTTTGCGATACCAGCTCGACTGACATCAATCAAATGTGTGGCGAAAACTGTTTTGACGAAATGTTTTGAATTTCCCTTACGACATGAAATGAAATAATTGCGAGTGTGTGTGTGTGTGCGTGAGGGTGGTGGTGGGGGAAACAAAAAATAAATATTTAAAAGCTAATTAATTAAATGTTAATTGTTCAGTTCTTCCGTAAATTATCTCAGTTATGCGGCGACAAACTTTCTTCGGCGCCGGCAGCTGGAAGTCTCCTCGCGGCCGGGCACGCGCAGCCACAGTGCGCCGTCGTCCTGCCCCTTCCAAGTTTGATTCGACCGATTGCAGTGCATCTCATCAAACTGTCCACCACATCGATACTATGGTGTGCTCTATATTTAGTGTCTATGAGTTCCTAAGGCAATAGTGGTGTTGACGGTGCGCACCGGCTAGTATTGGCCTGTGGGATCGAGGAAGGCGCCGGGCTGTTTGCCGGCTGACTTGCTGGCCGAGTCACCGGCGCCGAAGCAGCTGCTGGGCGGGCGCAGATAGGTGCCGGTGGGGTCGAGTATGTGCATTTTACAGGCAATGCGCTGGCTGAGTCAAAAATTACGAGTTCTCTTGCAAAACAGTCTTTCGGTCTGCCTAATTGCGTGGGCGAGGGGAGAGCTGGGCAAGCTTAATAGGTGCCAGTGGGATCCAAAGTGAAATCCATTTTTGTTGATTTTAGTTTGAGTGCAGCCAAAAATTTATATAAACTTATATCAAATAAAGTTAATCAATTAAATTAAATTGAAACTTGACAAAGATTTGCTCAATATTGGCCCGTGGGATCCAAATGATTTGCCATCTTATAATTGGTTTGTTTTAGAGTTTTAAGTTAATTTTCTTCTTACTCTTAGATAATAAAATTGAAATTCTTATGATTTATGCTGCTGTGTTGTCTGCAAATTCCTTGACATGTGCCGAACAGCTGATCGATCGCCGCTGAACTGTGCGTAACCTTTCGTGTGTGTGGGTGTGTGTGCTCACTCCGCTGCGCGCCTCGCCGTGCAATTTAATGGTTTGACGTTCAAGTCGATGACGCTGCTTGGTCTCGGTCTGGATGCAAATCTCCTGCGCTGCGCTCAGTACTGGCCCGTAGGATCCAAGTGGTCAGCCATTGTGAATTTCAAATTATTCAAAAATAATTCGCTGCTTTATTTGAATAAAGTTTATTTTCACGCAACGCTTTGGTGTCGTTCTCGATCGGCGCCTTTTGCAGTGAGTTCTTTGGGCTCTGTCTTTTATTTTATTATCACCAAAAACAAATACAAAAACATTAACAACTGTTTGCGGCTCTCTTATGCTTTTATGCTTCTGGCCGGGCGTGCGTGCGTGTGTGTGTGTGTGTGTGTGCTTTCGTAGTTTATTTAAAAAAGTCACTGACACTTTGAATCCATTAAACGCTTCGGATTGTTGCTGTTTGTTTATCAATAATTTTTTATGTGTGTGTTTATTTTAGTGCGGCAGTTGGGCCGTTCGAATGTTGATTGCTGCGAAGGATATCTTGGGTCCTGTCGCTGTCACTGTATGCGTTGTATAGCTTTTGTCACAATATCTCAACGTTGAGAATTCAATTAGAAAACTGTTTGCAGTTGCAGTCGTTGCTGCTCCTTGGCGAACGCACGTATTTTGTTGCAGTTAATGACGTTGAAACTGAGTTGATCTTGCCTCGTCGAGCGGTGGCGATCTTATGATTTGATTTTCGTCAAGTCGTAAGCTTAAATTCTCCACACACTCGGCGCGCCGCCACACAGATACTCGGCGCGCTGCTCCAGCCCCACACACAGATACGCCGGCCGACGCGGCGAGAGCTGCGAGCGAACGAGAGAGCGCTGCGCCGGGGTTGCTGCTCGTGTTGGTGTCGGTGCCGGCATTGGTGGAGACATGCCTTCGCTGCTGGTGTGCGTACAAAAGAGACAGCAGTCGGCAGGTGAGATCCGCCGCTGCACAGGGCGACCCGCCTCGGGATGCCGGTACTCTTATCAGTAGCGAGCGGTGCGGCGCATGCTGCGACGACGGGCCGCGACGGCTTTCGCTCTTAACTGGTGTGGAAACGGCACGAGAGCGCCGTGTCGGCATTCGGTGCCCCTACATGGCTGGCATTCTGCACGACTAATTGTTCAGCGTGCGCGGTCTAGAGTTACGCGATGGCGAGCCGGCTGCGGCCGCGATTTTGCAGGCTCTCCGCATGGCCGGCGTGCGTTGGTAGTAGGTGTGTTCTGCTCACCAAACGAACGGCGGCGGCGCCTTATCACCAAATGTTTACCTCATTGTTTTGAATCGGTTTGCGGCGAGTGCGAGACCAGACCTGGATCTCAGCCGCAGTCGCAAACGCAGTCGCGGTCTCGGTTTCATTCAAAAACAGCTGTTTCGCTGCGCGGCGCTGAATTGTTTGCTTTCATTGGCGTTGTTTTTGCAATTGTTGCTGTGATATGCAAAAACATTTATAGCGCGCGCACGTTTCATAGGTTTGCGACAGTGTATGTGTGTATGAGTGTGAGTGTGCGTTTTCACATTTAAAACTATGACCTGCTCAGGTAGCATCACAGACAATGCAGACCCAAATTATTGAGTTCTTATTGGCTCATTTCAATCCGTCTTCGCATTGCGATTTGTTTGACTCGACGTTGGTGCGCTGCTGCTGCGTTGATCCTTTTTATGTGCACACATCTAAGCGATGCACATCTTCAGGAGACCTTTTTTCGGGCAATGAAATCTAGTTTTAAGGCTCCTCCCACTCAAAGTGTGGAGTTTTACTTGTGTGATGGCATTTTCAGGCATAAATTCTAATCTTTCTAGATATTCATATACAGAAACTAGCAATACTTATAATAGCTTAATAATGGAATTTTTCGAGAAAAAATCCGTTTTTAAAAAATGTTTGTAAAAAAAAATGTTCGCTTATTAACTCATTGTTCGTATATATTACATACCTAATGTTATACATCAATCGAAAGAGGAAGAAAATATCTTTTATATGACACCTATATCGTTAGAATCGGTTGATAATTTCTTGAGAAATTCGGATATATAACTGGGACTTTGGGGGCGTACCACGCCCTCTGTGAGTGTTTCCGCAGCAAAATTTTAAGTTTGTTAGACTAAGAAAATACCCCTCTTTGCGATAAAAGGAAAAAAAATAATTTTTTTAAGAGGTTTGGTATTCTGCACTTGTTCCCATTCGTCTTCTGTACCTTCATATTCTTTGCTTGTAGCTTCAAAGTTATTAAAAAAATATAAATCGCTTAAAGAGTGCCACGCCCCTTGCCCAACGCCCATAACATGGGACAACACTATACAAAATTTCAATGCTATGCGACTTATAACTTCAAACTCATTCACTATTAAATATTTGGGTTGTATGGCAGGTGCCACGCCCCTCCCTTCTAAGCCGACCACATTGTTCCTATCGAAGGACACGACTAAATAGTAAGTGCGTACTAAATATCAGTGATGTGTGACTTGTAGTGTTAAAGTTTTTTAAAAAATTTGGAGACATCCATGTCACAATTCTGTACCAAATTTGAAGGCTGTGCGACGTATAACTTAAAACTATTCTCTATCAGGTGTTCTGATTGTATGAGAGGTGCCACGCCTCCTTGCTAATTAAAAAAAATATATCTTAAAACCATCATCAGAAGAAACAAAATATTGTGTCAAAAATTCAGCAATCAGTCAAGCAGTTTCCGAGGCTACTGGCGACACATGAGCAATTTTTTTATATAACACCGTGCGACAACAAATTTTACACCCGAAAAAATTTATATACTCGCAAAACTAGGGGCGAAATGTAGTAAAACTGTGATTTCAGTTTTTCTCTCTGACGTCAGGATTTTTTTAAAACGACTTTGAAATTTCAAAGACATGTTTATTTCAATTGTTTTATAGAGAGAAGTATTAAATTTTTTATATCTTAAACTAATAAATTTAGAACGACGAAATTCAAGGATGGGGTAGTGTACATATTAGTCCTCAAGATATATTTTTCTGAAAAAAAAACTATTGGAAATTTCCAAGGATATTCAAGGATAAAGTTTTAAAAGGACATTTTCAATACCTCTTCGTCCTTTTGCACCAAAACATTAAATTTTCTATAATTCTAAGGATTTTTCTCTTTCATTTGATACCCATATTGTTATTCTACCCTGCGCTCAACTTTTAAAAAAAATCATGACGTCAGAGAAAAAAACTAAAAACGCAGTTTTACTACATTTGGCCCCTAGTTTTGCGAGTATATAGATTTTTTCGTGTGTTTTGAAATTTTTTGATTTTTGTCGCACGGTGTATCTAATATATAGATTTGTAGTGTCTAAGGATTGTCCATTGGAGTTTGGATATTAGGTAGTTATGTAGTTAGGCGTGGCTGCCGGAGCACACTTAGTCCACGAAGGCCCACATACAATTGAACTTAAGACCGCTCACTCATTGAACCAGTTAGAGCTTTTTTGCTTAGTCTACTAGACGGTGAATAGTCTTATCGACTACTTAGATTCCCTAAATTGACGAAGAAGCTGAGTTTTTCTTTTTCCAGATAATGCGGCACAAATGCATAGAAGGTGAAGGCCTCCTACTCGTTCAGACAGCTACGATAGAAGTCATTTGAAAGCAAACCCAAACTTCTTGCGTGGGTTTCAATTAAATAGAGACGTGCCAGAAGATCAATCGTGGTTCTGATCTGGTTCTGAAAGATCTTTAGAATGACGGAGGTTTAAAGTTGGCTAAATTTGGCGCGCAGAGATTTCTTCTTTCTTCAGCACATCTTAGGATAGTTTCTTGTATGGAGCTTGTATGAGTACGAAGCTTACAGGGATACCAAACAATGTCATTTCTTGAGCTAATATTATTGATTTATTTATTTATTTAATATTAAAGAAACTTCTTGATCACATTGCAATCTCTTCTAATGAAAGGCTGAATGTTCTGTTCAAAACAATTTAAGTAATTGAAACAAATTAATGCAAAATTGAAACCACTTAGTATGAGTAATACTGATATATATGATATGATAATATCCACCAAATTTACATCCTCTTACCTACCGGAAACTTCAGAGAAATATCTGTCAACATTCTAAAACACCTAAAAAATAATCCCAAATGTAAAGGCATGTTATCTCGTGCCGATTGTTTGCACTCCGCAACAAGTAAATGACTTTGCAAATATCTTCGAATGCTCAGAAGCACTGATCCATAGGTAGCAAATCAAAATGTCATCCAAGGACAACCGCAAGGTGCTCACTTCAGTTCAGTTTGTTCAGTTCAGTTTAAGCAAAGAATCCTTTATAAGCGCACAGAAATGGCAACATTGAGGTTTGTGCCACCGCAGTAGTTGCTTGCTCTGCTACCTGTTTCGCATATCCTTTCCTTCTAGTTGCCGGCGTTCATTGTTAAATATTTGACCAGACCAAAAGCAAATTCATAACCATTGAAAAACAGCAGCAAATGCGGTAAACGCTTAGCCTTTTACAAGTTAATCCGCATATTAATGGTGCGCACTGTCAACGGCGTCGCCGCCCACTCGGTGTGACATTAGCTCGAAACAAAAGCGCACAAATGGCAAATACGATAATTCCGAATGCTAACAGCGGCTAAGCTGCGCTCAAACGCAGTCACGGGTCGTGCCGGGACCATGTTGACAGGATCGAATTTGCGCATAATGTGCAATGATTTGGCAGTAAATACGTTCCAGTCGAGTTCAGGGAATGCACAAAGAAGGTTTTTCAAAATTTTTTCCTACACGCAGCAACAACACCAAATTACACATTTTTACACCAAAGTGTTTTTTGTTTTTGCATCTGTTGGTTGTAGTTTTTTTTTCTTACAATGCCACAGCATTACTTAATGACATTGCAACACCTCGACAACGTCAATCAGACATTTAGCAGGAAATATAAATCCTTTCATTTTATTGACAAAATTCATAAAGCATTTCCGCACAAAGAACGAGCGAACGCGGCACAAAAGCCTTGGCGCGCTCGGGCACGTGTGCTGCGCCAACAGATGCCACGAGCTCCGGCCGAAAAGAATCGAAAGGATTGATTGTTGTAGTCAAAGGATCGTTAATGTATGAAAATATAGCCAGCAACGGTGAGACGAGTGTGCAGCACGTGGCCCAACAACATTGACAGAGGGAAATTTTTTATGGGCATATTTCAAAAAATTTAAATTTTTGTATTTGTAAATCTTTCTGTATGTAACTAGTTAGTGCACAAATTTCAGGCACCGTTAGACACTTAAAAACATTTTTTGGTTTTATTCAAATATTTATTTTATGTATTGGTTGATTTTTTACTTTCCATTAACATTTTGGTGCCATTTGGCGGCATTGGCCCAGCGCACCGCTACTGCAACTGCACTTCACTGCCGGCCGGCTGCTACTTAGCACCGGAAGCTGAAAGAGAAAACCCAACATTTTCATTTTCCCTTTTCAACAGCGAACGCTGCTGGCTTTTCCTTTTCTTGCAGCTCGCATCAAGTTGAAGTCGCATTTTTTAGCATACGGCATTTTATTGGCACAACGACGCAATATCCTTGATTTCGATTTTTGACTAACAGCCTCCGCGTTTCCCTGCCCTCTTGTTCCCGTTTCTTATTCTCGGCTTTTCGCGCATATGTTACGCCACGTGCCGCGCCGCTGCTCTACGCACGCGTGCTACGGTCTTCTACCTATGCTATGCACCTATGTATGTGTGTGTGTATGTGTATTTGTATGATAATGTTGTAGGCGCGTTTAGGGATTCATTGTTAGCCAACATTTCTATGCGTTGATGTTGAAACAACTGCCGTGACTGCTGCTTCACTTTTTTCTTTTACTAATTTGCTTTGTAATTCGATCGCTTTGCCTTCGAACAGATTCGATTTTAATTCCGCTATGTAGGGATGTGGTTTTAATTTGATTGCGCAATGTTTGGAGTTTTTTGATTTGTGGAAGACGTTGATTGAGCAGTAGTAGCAGTCAGTATGGCCACATTGTCATAGATCAATATTCATTTACCTTCCTTGGGCTTCACTGACTGTGCATTCGTAGAGCAAACTTCCTGCGGAAATTTTCGTATGACTTATGATATTGTAAAATGTAAGTAAGCTGTTCTCAGCAATCTATGCATTCCCAAACTAACTGATTCTATAGACCCAATGCAAGGCATCACAACTCTTTGGATATTTTTTTAAATATGCCATAATTTTGACAGATCTCTTCTTCAACCGCTCCCAAAAGCAACTTTAACTGACAATGTTAAAGGCCTTATAGGGTCTATGAATAGCTCTACTGACAGTCAGTATAACCTTAGCTAACCTACAAGTTTTTGAAAATTGTTCGCAGAAGTTTTTATGTATAAGAAGTTAAAATTTCAGATCTACTCTCCTTCATCAAGAGGTCGAACTGCTTTGCCCCGGATTGAGAACCATTAGTTAGTTCCAGAACATTCTAAGAAGGGATTCACAATGGGCCATTTTGGCCTCCGAGTGGAAGTGCGGCCTCTGGGACGCATAAACCCTTCCCTACCTACCTAACCTAGTTTAAGTTAAGTTATGGTGGCTTCCTCTGTAAGAGACACACTCGGAGCTCTTTTGTCAGACCCATTGTCATACCACATATTTTACCCGTTTTTGAAATGTGTATGCAACACTGCTTTCCCATCATGTTTTATAACACACTTTTAAGCGAAGTGGGAGGGAACCTACAGGTTTAACGCCCAACCCGAAAGGCTGTTGGCAGTTTTTCTTTCACACTTGGAGGTTTTTTCCATCGTCTGCCAATAGCGCACTTGCGCGATTCTTGCAATTCTGATCTCTTTATGTAGATAGCGATACAAGTAGATGACGAGCATTTCACCAGCCCGAGCTAGGATTCGAACCTAGGGCCTCTGGTATGAGAAGACATGATAGTGGATACTTATCAAACATTGGAATTCCTAAATATTATGAATGCAACGTCAGGAACTTATACACATTTCTCTAAACGGTTTCATAGACTTTCCTATAAAAGATATGGGGGAGTAAAATAAGGTTTGAAAAATTTAAAAAAAGATGGCACAACTAACATTAACTCGCATTGGACCATCTTGCAACTGTATTCATGTTAAAGTGTCATGATTTCATTCTTAAAACCATTACGTGTCGTTTCGTTCAAGTCTATAAAATAAACTTTCTTTGTGCTCTTACCTTGTCAACCTTTGTGCCAACAAAACAATATTCCCGGAAATTGGGGATTCTTCTTCACAATAACGCTCGACCACATATTGAAAGAGTCGTCAAGAAGACTGAAGAGAAGATGTCCTACTCCATACGACGTATACATCAGACATTCTTTCTTCTGACTGGCACTTTTTTTGGTCGATAACTCATGGCCTGGCTGAGCAGCACTTTGATTCTTACGAAGAAGCCAAAAATTTGGATAAATTCTTGAATCGCCTTAAAAGACGTGAAGACGAGTCTGTTTGCTGCTTGAAAGATGTGGGAAAGTACTACTAAATAAATAAAATACATAAATACAATAAAATACATTTCACTAATTTCTCTCAATAAAGCTTCAAAGTTACAACAAAAAAACCTTAAACTTGTTTTTATCCTCAATAATATTGCAGGAACTTACTACTAAACTTTAAAAAGCTTTTTCCAATAACAGCAACTGGAATCGGGATTTCAAACAAACCTGACAAGTTGAAATTTCGATGGAAATTGAACTCTATAATTAGCTACGTTTTATGAAGAACTCGAATGGATTTCAATTCTGAAAGAGTCCTAAGGAGTTTCTCCTCTTCAGAATAAGTATAAGAAATTCACAACAAGCTGTTTAGGCATTAAACTTTAGGCGAAAAGACGTAGCTGACAATGTACAATTCTTTGAATAAAATACATTGTACTGAGTCCTCAAAACTTATTTGTACCCGCAATAGTCGAAATATTCAATTAGTGTGTCGATTAATCAAGCCTTAAGATTCTAACAATTGATTCATCTCATTTTAATTGCTTTTTAAAAAAAAACATGTTTAACTCTTTCGACCCCAAAGTTGCCTGAGAGCAACTTTACCTGTCATCTTATAGCAAAAGCTATAATGATGATTTATGGATTTAATTTAAGTAGACACCAACAAATTAATATTTTTAGAAGTGAATTCAAAGCAAATTACAAAAATTTTACTGTTATCCCCAAAATAATTTCCAATAATTTCCAGCGATATCAGGGAAAGTTTGTGTTCTAATTGAAGTCTATGAATTGGGTGCGTTTGGTCAAAACCCTGTTTCTTTAATAATGGTTAAATAAAATCAAAAAGTGATAATTTTGTATTTTTCCATAAATATTAAATAATTTTTCTGTAATTGAAAAATATTGATACCAAATTTATTTAACCCGTTTTAAGCTAAAATTGTTCAAAAGTAAACTAGCTCTAGAACTCTAACAAAGAGGCGTGGCGACTTCAAATGTCGTGTGCACACTTCTTTGGCAAATGTTTCATGATTTAAATACCAAAAAGTAATATCGAGACACAGGGTAAAATTCGGGGTCGAAAGGGTTAAACTCGAGCTGCACAACTATCGATTCTAAAGATGGTTTTATTTGAACGCCACTATCGATGATTTTTTGGCACTATCGATACTACTATCGGTTTTTTGTGATGTGACGGCAATGCTTCCAGATTTTTCTATGCTGTAGAAACTACTGGATCGATCGACCTGAAATTTTGACACAATAATATATACTGGAGCAGTGGCGTACACAGGATTTCATTTTGTGGGGGTTTTGCGTACAACTTTTGAGCCGAATACCATTCGAAACCATATTTTGTACCAGCAGGGGGCTTTGAATCCCCGAAACCCCCTGTGGGCGCCACTGTCCAGGCGATAATACTATTTGTGGATACCATTTGTTATATATGAAAAAGAGGGCGGTCCACCGACCACACAACTCAAATCAATCATATTGATTTATAAGTCAGACAGAATTGAAAGTTCAATGGTCCTGAAAGTTCAAAATTAAAAATTTAGTTAAAATGAGACAATTTTTCTTTTTCTTTTTCTTTTTCTTTTTAGCAGCCCAAAGTTAGTCTAGACACTTTTATTTTTAGGTGCTTTTTTCGTGTCGAGGAGTGTATGTTTTACTCAAACTATTGAAAATATCGAATGGGCCAACTATCGATAGTTTCCCCAGTTCTATTTTAAACCACTAACAATGCCCACATCTCACTCAAGCAAAAACCATATCTTGTCAATGTTTCTGATGTTCTTTTAGCCAATCATATTCGTCAAATTGAACCCATTTCACAACTAAAAATTTAACACAAATTGACCGTTCACTCCGCTCCATAACCACCAACCACTTTCAACTATTTGTAATTTGTGAAAGCTCCGAATTGGGCCAACAGTGTGTACGCTGCCGTTTACCACATTGCACGCAAATTAACACAAAACCTGAGTTCACAATTTTCTGCGTGGGTATTTGACAAACAATAAACCAAAATCCAAAAAACGAAACATAAACAAACAAAAAAAAAATCTTATTGTAATGACAGCAAAAAAAAAGCACAGAAACGCAAAACCAACACTGACATGCGAAATGTCTTTGTCAAGAACTGCTGACTGGTGTTCTTGGACTTGGCCAAGTTCTGTGTTGTGTTAGCCTTGCCCATGACAATTTTGACATACCTACACATGCGCGACAGTGCGGCAACGTATGCTGTCGTCTCTCGACGCGCTACACTTTCGATTGTGCAGCTGAGCTGTGCGAAAATCCGAAATTTGAAAAATATAAAATTTTGTTGAAAAATTCACCTTTCCATTTGCACGTTTTGTGTGAGCCAGCGGCCAGCATGAGAACCGAACTGCAAGCAGTGTGAAGCAGTGTCTGTAAAGATTCTTGAGAATTTTGGTAGATTGCATCTTTTTGGCCAAATACCGTTATTTACAAGCCGTACGTCAAAAGCAGGAATACGGCATTAATTAAAACGAATGCCAATGAAGCGGGGCGGTCGAATAATTTATTCGCTGCTACACCAAATGTTACAAGTTAGTAAAAAGCACTAAACAGTCCAGAGTTGGTTGTAAAATGTAACATGAGCAATGCCAACTTTGAAGCCAACTTTGAAGCACAAAACTTGGTCGCTCAGGCACAGCGCTGATAAGTCACCATTGAACGATCGTTGCATTATTTGCAGCTACTACTAACTTTTTCCCAGTGGCCAAACATAAATCAACTGCTAGTCAGTTGGCTGGCTGCCTGTTTGCCAGTCTGTGGCTGCCCCATCTCACCAGCACGTAGCCAGCGATTATTTGCTAATGCAGCCAAAGTTTTATGCAAAGAAAGAGAGACGCAAAAATGCCAACAACAAGAGGCGTGCGGCAGCAGGCTCAAATGCGTTATAACAGTTTAAACGGGAAACGTTCGAGTGACCTAAATTCAGGTCAATACCAGGAAGATATTACAAACGCCAAACGGTTCAACGTTGCCAACAGCGCCAAACGGCAAACGACAGCACCAACGACAGCAACGAGCAGCAGTGAAACGGTTTAAGCGACGAAGAATCCATACAACCACAACCGTTGCTGCCAGCCACGACAGTAGCAACTATGCATACCCAACAACAACAACAACATCTCCAACAATTGCTGCGTTCTCAGTCGCGGCCAGCTAATCGCTGATCGCTGAATGCGACTGTGTTGGTTTTTTACATTTTGTGGCCGTCGCCGTAGCGGCGCTGCAAGTATGCAAAAGTCGTTAATAATCGCAAATATAAAACGCCATAAAAGCAACAAACAAACAAACAAACGTTCCAGTGGGTCGCATGGAATCGGGATCAACGCGTCCCCAAAGCCCAACCAACCAACCAGCCAGCCAGCCGGCCGGTCGAGCGATGCAACTTCTGCACACCAAGAAGACAACAAACGGCAGTGGCTCTGGCTCCTTCGAATCGCATTGATGCAACCGCAGAGCAGATTGCATCGCGGCAGGTCGGCGCAAAGGCAGCAGCAACTGTCGACTGACTGCCCGGCCACAGGCAACAAAGCGCAAGTCGGAGTAGCAGTTGGACGACCAGCGAGGCTGTAGCGGAGTCTTGTGTGGTTCACTGCGCGCCGTGTTACCCAATTCTTATTGTTGTTATTGTCAGTGTTGGTTTTTTTTGTTGAGGCCGCTTGAGTGGGATTACGATCGATGGATTTGCGGTGGTTGTATGGTTTATTTTCCTATTGATGCTACTTCACGCCGGTTGTTGTTGTTGTTGTAGTACGATGGACTGTAAGTTCCAATGCGCACATGGAGAATTTGCTATACAATATTTTTGAAAGAATTATTCGAAGGGTTCAACTGATTTCATGATGCATTCTTTTTTGTTTATCAAACATTCACAAATTGAAGGGTTTCATAGTTAAAAAATAAAATTGAACCGTCAGTCTTTGGATAATTTTTCCTCCCCATGCACAGTGATTCGACTCCATACAACCGCGGGTCAAAATTAGAAGGTTTAGGATTAGAAAATTAGACTTAAATTAAATTTGCAATTTTCGCCATTTTTGGAAAACTATAGCAACAAGCGTGTTGGTTAGATTTTTCGGATTTTGCATTTAATTCGTTACGTCAACATTGATAATTGCAAAGAGTAACAGAAATTGTATCGGGACCCTTTAGTTTTTCAATAAAAACGATAATAATAGATGTATGTTTTGCATTTGTGTAATTTTGTTTTCATTTTTCATGCTGATTGCATACTTTTAGGAATAAATAAACTATATTTTGTCGAAAAATAAGTGTTTAGACCACTTTTCAAATTGAATTATTTTCTAAGATAGGAAGATAACGGAGGATGTAATTACATTATTCGACAAAGAAAGAATGTTTCTTAAAAGAAATATATAAAAAAATAAATAAATAATAAATATTAAATAATTAATTAAATAATAAATATTAAAAAATAAAATATATAAAAGGAATAGGTATACTTTTACATACTTTTTCGATATTTTCTCTAAGTTTTGTCAATTTTCAGGTTTTTAATGTTGAAAAATATTTTAAAATAAATTAAATGTAAATTAAATGCGAAGTAGAAGTCTCAGCTTTACCAATTTTTTAGAAAACATTAAAAGCAAAAATGCCCACATCAGTTCTTAGTCCATATTGAAAGTTTAAGCAACTTTTTGTTTGTGAAAAATGTTTCGACTCTGAGCCGCTTTTGCACGCGTTTTGCCAATTTTCAGGTTTTTAATTTTGAAAAATATTTTAAAATAAATTAAATTTAAATTAAATACGAAGTAGAAGCCTCAACTTTACAAGTTTTGAGAAAACATTAAAAGCGAAAATGCCCACATCAATTCTTAGTCCATATTGAAAGTTTAAGCAACTTTTTGCTATCCATATATTTTGACGGTTTTTTTTACTCAATAGACTAAAAAACAGAAAACATGTGTTTAAATTTTTTTGTGAAAAAAGTTTCGACTTTGAGCCGCTTTCATTAATTTTTTGTACAGATTTTTTGGGGTTTTCCTAGTTTTCCTTTCAAATGACATCAAAATGAGACTATAATTTTTTTGAATTTTGTCTATGGATCGAATCACTGTGCAATGTAGTTTTGAGGATTTTTTTAACGAATGATAGCACAGGCCTACTCAAATTCGGGATTCGGGATTTTTTTATTCATTATTTAATTTCACCAACTATTTTCTAAAATATTGTTCAACAATTATGTAACGTTTGAACAAATGTTCAACACTAGAAAGACCATTGCGGTCATTTTGATGGTTTTTCATATCTAAATATCTTTATTTTCTCTAGTATTTCTATTCACTTTTGCTTTGGTGACTTTTATTTTTTTATGATGAAACATTTTATATATATTTTTTTTAAAATTTATTTTTGAAAAACTAGCTATGTACTTTTCGAGATATCAGCGTATATGATATGTAGTCCTTGTAGGTATGGAAAATTTGCAGCCTTTCTAGTGTTAATAAGCACTTACGCATCAAATTTGTTAACCCTTTCGCTACAGGTTTTTACTGGGGAAAGTTAAAATTTTAAATTTTACGTCTTAGGCTTCTATGTGGTTATTTTAGCAACATTCCATAAGAAATTTTTTAATTTTTATACTCGGACCCTGTATTTTAGAGTGTTTTTCTATGAGAGCAAACACATCGTTGTGGCTGTAATAATTACTTAAACATAAAACTTTTTACGCATAACGAAAATTTGAATATTTCTTCATTTACTTCAGCCAAAATTAAAAAAAGGTATCTAAATTGAAAGAAAATGTCAAATTAAAAAGGTATCTAATTTTTTCTGCTTCTTCTTCCTTTACTATGTCAAGATATACCATTAAAAAAACGTGTATACTTCTCTTCTTTAAACTTAAATATTCAGTTTATTAATTTCGTATTTTTCATAAAACTTCAAACTATTCTAAAGACCAACAAAAAAATGTATTCTTGCAACCATAGAGGATGCAGACGTCCAGAAAGTAGCATGTTGCCATATGGCAAAAAAAGGGTTAAGCAAAAGTTAAGAAAAAATCGTTTCCTCCTTTACTTTACACAAAATTCTTTAAAAAATGTGTTTGAATTGAAGTTGAAAATAAAACATTCATCTTCATGTTTAACATTCAGTTTCATTCAAATTCTTATTTCAAAACGCTCTTCAAACTTTTCCAAACATCAACACCCATAATTTAAAAAAATTACAAACAATGCTATAGAGTTAAGGGGCCCGAACACTGTAAACTGCGATTTTTCATATGTTTTTTATTTTATTTATTAAAAAAAAAACGGACGTTCCGATTTACATGAAACTTTACACATATGGTAATAAATGTTTAGATTATCGAAAAAATTTTTTTTTTTTTTTTTTTGGCGGCCATGTTTGTATTCTGTAGCTGATCCAAAATGTCGTCTTTTTAAAATGACCCTTGTCGCGTTGACAGCATAACTGAAAAAGTTTTTATCCGATCGACCTGATTCAAATTGCATTCTATTCGGGAATAGTGTCGCTTCTGCTCGACGTAGCCGTTTTTCGATATATGCCAAACTTTTTTTTTTATAAATAATTTAGTGCAAAATTTTACGCGAAAAAAAAAACTTTTTCTTCAAACAGCCGCCATTTTTTTTCTAATCAATATTTTTAAAATCCCCTACGTCAAACAGTAGCCAGTAATGTATATTTCAAGAATCTTTTTTGTTTTTTGCTCTAGGAGGCTCCGTTATGCTGATTTGCTGTCAACGCGACAAGGGTCATTTTAAAAAGACGACATTTTGGATCAGCTACAGAATACAAACATGGCCGCCAAAAAAAAAAAAAAAAAATTTTTTTCGATAATCTAGACATTTATTAACATATGTGTAAAGTTTCATGTAAATCGAAACTTCCGTTTTTTTTTAATAAATAAAATAAAAAACATATGAAAAATCGCAGTTTACAGTGTTCGGGCCCCTTAAGTAAAACCCCGCAAGAGTCGCACCCTCGCACTTGTCGACGTCTGCCTTCTGATTTGTGCGCATTGGGACTTACGCGTCTGTGCCGTTTGATTGCACGTGATGTTGCTCGTTTGTTTTCTGCACGCTTCCGGCTTGTGTTGGCGGTCGTGAGAGTGAGTGTAGGTCGAGCTAGAACGCAGCGTTTTGTTAGCTGCCCGACACGGGCACCCAAGAAAATTACGCCAACAATTTGCCAGTGGGCAGCAGTCAGTGTGGTTGCCATACGCCAACTGGAAATGCCGGTGGGCAGTTTGCGATTGACCAAAGCAAACCGCTTCGCCACCCTACCGCGTCACGAGCATAAAATGAGACTCACCTGCACACACACACACACACATAGAATTTTCAATGTGTGCGTTAATCGCAAATGGCAGAGTAGAATTTAATGACTTTGCCCCACTTTCGAGTCAAAGTGATCATTTATTAGTGCGGCCCGTTTGGTGGTTGGCCGTTTCTCGATGTTGCCGTTAGCCGAACCTGCAATTGCATGACAAGCATACCGACCGGCAACGGCAAGTCGTGCGACTGGCCACAGAACAAGCGAACAGACAGACAGACGGACGAACCCTTTCTTTTTGCCATTCACAGTGCTTTCTTTGAATTTCGAAACGGCCGAATGTGAATGTAAACGTGGTCAACGTGAATGCCGACTGTGATTATCATCATTGAGCCGAAGGCGGGCAAAACATGAAGAAAGCACACCCACACACACACACACACAAACACTCGTGCGAATGATTATTCATGTGCACGTGTGTGCGTATGTATTTTGGGCGAAATTGCCGTAAAGCTGCTTCGACAGTTTCTCGCTTGGGGATTCTTGGTTCTGGTTCTGATGTGCGTCGTGTCTTTGTTATCGCAACGGCCACAACAGCCGAACGTACAACAAGAGCGCAACAATTTTCGAATTGTCAAAATGTTGAATGCGTTGTGCATGACGCATTTTAAGGTACTTATTAACTGCGGCCAATAACGGTTAACCTACTTTCAGATGCGGCAGTGATAATGCGATAATCGGCAACGTACACAAACCGACCGACCGACCGACCAAGGGACCGGCACAGCGATATGTGTCAGCGTGCGTTGGCAGCAACGACAATCAACGGCCACGACAACAACAACAACAAAAGCAAAAGCACATGCAGGCAATTCGAATTTAAGCCGCTGTCGAAAGTATTTGAAAGTTTTTTCTTTCGTTTTTTATTTTAATTTGTTTGTTTTTTTTTTGTTCATTTTATGGGCTTATTCTTTGTGGTTCTGGCGTCTCGGGCATATGTGTATGCGTGTGTGTGTGTGTGTGTGTGAGCGGTGCTATCTGTTTAATGCATTTCTTCAGCCATTGGCGGCTTCGAGCAGCGGCGCAGCGCATTAAGTGCATTTTAATTGCTTTTAGCTGGAAATGCAGCGTAGCTACGTGCTGTGATTCAACAACAACAACAACAATGAAACAATGCGCCCAAAAAAGGCCCCAAGCGCTATGGCGCAGGCGCCCCACACATTGATTCGGCCAGTTCGCCAAACTGTTCGCAACAATGTGGCGAAAAGACTGGACCGCCTGCTGGCGTGTGCACTTTCAATCACTTTCCGTTCGGAACCTTAATTCTAGGTTGGCAATAGTGGGTTAATTAAAGTCGGCTGATCAGTGTGCGCGCGTCTGATTGGCTTCGCAGAACACAAACTCTGTCGGAAATGGTTCTAGCAAATTCTAGAAAATTTTTCTTGTGCTATTTCGAATGTCACCTGCTGCATTCACTCTTTCTGCTCCACATTGCAGTATTCAGATTTCGCTTTATTTCAATCAGCAACAACCAAAGCAATAACCGCTAAAACTGCATTAACCCTTTCGCTACAGGTTTTTACTGGGGAAAGTTTAAATTTTAAATTTTACCTCTTAGGCTTCTATGTGGTTATTTTAGCAACATTCCATAAGAAATTTTTTTATTTTTATACTCGGACCCTGTATTTTAGAGTGTTTTTCTATGAGAGCAACCACATTGATGTGACTGTAATAACACTGTGAAAGTCCAAAATTTAGACATGGGGGGGACCTACTGGGTAAGTTTCCTATAGGTATACTGAGTTCAGATCCACCAGCCGTTTGGCTGGATTGGCTCTAGTTTAAGAGAAATCCGTCTTTGAAGTTCGTCGAGTTCGTCGCTTAAGTCTTCGAACGTTTAAATGCTAATAGGTCCTAAATCGTTGCGAATACCGCTTTACTGTCTTCGGCAAGTTTGTAGATATTTTAACGACCAACAAACGGCGTATGAGTGTTATTTAATTATAATTAACACTCATATAATTGACACTCATACGCCACGTTGCGCTGTGCTCAAAAATGCACATATCGCAATTACACAGTTTAAATGTATTTTTTTTGGATTGGTGTCTTAAGCAAATTTGTTGGTCGTTAAAATATCTACAAACTTGCCGAAGACAGTAAAGCGGTTTTCGGAACGATTTAGGACCTACTAGCATTTAAACGTTCGAAGACTTAAGCGACGAACTCGACAAACTTCAAAGACGGATTTCTCTTAAACTAGAGCCAATCCAGCCAAACGGCTGGTGGATCTCAACTCAGTATACCTATAGAAAACTCACCCAGTAGGTCCCCCCCATGTCTAAATTTTTGAGGACAAATTTCACGCACAGTGTAATTACTTAAACATGAAACTTTTTACGCATAACGAAAATTTGAATATTTCTTCATTTAAGTACTTTAGCCAAAATTTAAAAAAAAATATATCTAAATTGAAAGAAAATGTCAAATTATAAAGTTTTCTAATTTTTTCTGCTTCTTCTTCCTTTACTATGTCAAGATATACCATTAAAAAAACGTGTATACTTCTCTTCTTTAAACTTAAATATTCAGTTTATTAATTTCGTATTTTTCCTAAAACTTCAAACTATTTTAAGGACCAACAAAAAATGAATTCTTGAAACCACAGAGGGTTCAGACGTCCACAAAGTAGCATGTTGCCATATGGCAACAAAATAGCGAAAGGGTTAAAAACTTTTCTCGAAATTTGCGCGCAATAACCAAATCCGGCAATCCGGCGTTCGCTCAACGTGATTTCGCCAACCTTGAGCGCCGACACATTTCTTCGCCGAACAGCAAATCGCCAAAATATTCCGAAAAGCTGCACTCGTCATGTGGCAACACCAACGCCGAACATGCTGCACAACATGTGACCAGCGTCTACGTTGCGACTGTGACTGCCAGCGTCAGCGTCAATTAGAATGCAGCGACAGCCAATTGACAAATCAATTTTGCATTCAATTTCAGCCGCACACCGAATGCATTCGCCGAGTGGCGCCGGCCGCGCAATGTCCGGCACGGAATTGGTGGAAAGCAGCAGCGACCGAGCGGCAAAGTGGGCTGCCCAGTTGACGAGATGGCCATTTGCCTATCCATACAATGTAGACAACTTCATGAGCGCGCAACAGAAACTCTAATTCTGTTGCATAAAGTTTCTGCTTTGCAATAAATGTTCAAAAATTTCGCTGAATTATTGACGAACCATGTCCTGTATCGAATATTCTTGATTATCCAATTGGCATTGTTTTTTTGTTGTGCTTATTAGTCGATTACATGTGATATCCTGTTGCGCTAGAAAAGGCGCAATGTTTCAATTCAAGCAAAAACTTACGTCGACAGCACAAAAACTTACGTCGAAGGCAGTGCAACGTAATGGTCATTGGCCTCTCAGGCACAGCGCGCAGCACATTTGCATCTGCGCCGGACTCGACCGGCAGCTGACACGATCACTGACACGTAGCATGATCGTACGTCAGGCATCTGCAGCGCCGCGATAGCAACAACAACAGCAACGGCAGCCAATCGAGTGTTCGGGAAAAACTTACGCAAAATTATTCATAAGACAAACTTTGCACACCGAATCGTGGCAATGTTTTGGCTGTTGCTCGACTATTCGATGCAAAGTTGGCTTGATGAATTGCTTTGATTGTTGTTCAACAGCAGCAGCAACAACAACAACAACAACATTGTGCATAGCTCGCGTTGCGATTGCTGCAAATCGCCGCAAATATTCGCCAGCAACAGCTAATTTTTCCACTCGTTTAGCCACTGCACTACTTATGATAACACCGTGCGACAGAATTTTTCACACCCGGAAAAATCCATATGTGCTTGAAACTAGAGACCAAATATAGTAATACTGCGTACTCAGTTTTTCATTTCTATATACATCCTTTGTCCTTCAAAAAGGACTTCAAAATTTTGAAGGGGATAAAACATAAAAAAAATATAAAAAATACTTAACTTCATTAGAATATGACGATATGTATATCAAATGAAAGAGGAAAGGCTCAAGAATTTAAATATTTTATTTTATTTATTGATTTTTTATCTATTTGTAAAAAAGGATATGAAAACGGTCCTTTGAAAATTTTAATCCTTTATATCCTTGAAAATGTATATAGAATTTTTTGAAAAGTAAGTATGTTAAAACCCAAAATCTCCATGATCACGTGTCAAAATTTTATTACTCTAACTTTATTGGTTCGAAAATTATTAAAAAAAAAACCTGAAGCTGCAAGTCTAATGAAGTACAAAAATTCTAATTTATTTCAGTATCAGTATTTTAAATAATAAAAAGATACAAAATCAATGAAGCGAGAATAGTGATATTTTGACACGTGATCAAGGAGATTTTGGGTTTTAACATACTTACTTTTCACGAAAATTCTACATAAAATTTCAAGGATATAAAGGATTAAAATTTTCAAAGGACCTTTTTCATATCCTTTTTTTACAAATAGATTAAAAGTCAATTTTATTTAAATTCCTGAGCCTTTCCTCTTTCATTTGATATACATATCGCCATATTCTAACGAGGTTATGTATTTTTTATATTTTTTTATTTTTTATCCCCTTCAAAATTTTGAAGTCCTTTTAAAAGGATAAAGGATGTAGAAATGAAAAACTGAGTACGCAGTATTACTATGTTTGGTCTCTAGTTTCACGCCCATGTAGATTTTTTCCGGTGTGAGCATTTTTTTTAATTTTTGTCGCACGGTGTAATTTGCCATCGCTTTATTCAGTGTGAACACGGAAAAATTTCGTATACGAATAAAATTAGCACTTCATCTAAATAATTATATCCTTGCAACATTTTTTGCTTTACTTTTTCAATATTTTTTTTTGGTTATGTAGTTGTGAGTTGAGTTTAATGTAAACTTCAATGGCGCCGGAACAGATATCTGTAAATAACTAATATATTTAATGCTACATTCGAACAACCAAAAGCAATTGGAAGGAAATTATTTTATAAACTTCAACCATTGTTTACAAATTTACCTAAATGGCAACTGGACGCTCTACATTTGAGCGGTGATCCTGGTAAGTTGAAACAAGGGTCCCTCTTCTAAGCAGCATCCCTCAATAGTTGTTGTACACCCACAAATCTTGACACTACTAAAATTGTTCACAACGAACTGAAGTCGACCTGAAGAGTGTTTAGGACTTAGTCCTACTAGAACTCAAACCAACTCAAGAATGAAGCTTATTAAGCTATTTATGTTGAAATTGGAGATGTCGGATAGGTTTTCTGAATAGAAGAAACCGATATGATTTTTAAGTTTCTGGCAAAGCGCCGGGCAGGTACAGAGGAGGTGAAGGATTGACCCCTCTTCTTCCTCATCTCGACAACTTCTATAGAAGTTGTTTGCTAGGTGGCCTAAACCTATTCTTAATGCATGCGAGTCAAGAATACAGTGTCCGGTGATAACTCCTAAACAGCTCATTGTGAATTTCTAATTTTCGGAAGAGGAGAACCCTTCGGTCTCTTTTTGAAGCGAATCAATACTAATTCGAAATCTTCATGAAGCGTAGTAGACTTTAGTTAGAATTAACATTTTGTTCAAATTTAAATTTTTCTTTTCTTGTTCCGAATTTTTTTGTCAGGTTTGTTCCGAATCCCGATTTTAGAGTCAAAATTCTCAAAGACCCAAACAAAGTTGCAATTATCGAAAAAGCTAATTCTAATTCGAACTCTTTATGAAGCGTAGTAAACTATAAAAAGATTTCTGTTCTGTTTCTGTTCTGTTCCAAACTTTTCTTGTTTTCCCGAATCTTTTTATCAGGTTTGTTCGGAATCCCGATTTCAGATTCGACATTCTCAAAGACCCAGACAACGTTGCAATTAATGGAAAAAGCTAAATATAATTCGATCTCTTCATAAAGCATAGTAAACTTTAATAAGATTTAAATTTCTGTTAAATTTCTGTTGTTTTAAACATTTCTGGTTTTCCCGAATCTTCTTGTCAGGTTTGTTCCGAATCCCAATTCCAGAGTGAACATTCTCAAAGACCCAAACAAAGTTACAATTGTTGCCAACACTTTAGTCTGGTTAGGGTTAAATTTCTGTTCTGTTTCAAACTTTTACGATTTTTTCCGAATCTTCTTGTCAGGTTTGTCCCGAATCACAATTTCAGAGTTAACGATCAAGACCCAGACAAAATTGCAATTGTTGGAAAAAGCTAAAAAGCTAAAAACTGGCTTCACGCACCAGAGGCCCTGGTTCCGATTCCTAGCTTGGGCTGGTGAAACGCTCGTCTACTTTTATCGCTATCCAAATGAGATGAGATGAGAATTATAAAAATCGCGCAAGTGCCCCCTTGGCAGGCAATGACAAAAAGCTTCAAGTGTGAAAGAAATTTGCGAAAAGAAACCGCCGTTCGGATTCGGCATTAAGGTCCACTGTAGGTCCGCTCCTCCATTCCCGATCAGTTTGAAATGTGTGTTGTAACACATGTTAAAAAAACAATGTTGCATACACATTTCAAACGGGTAAAATCTATGGTATCACAACGAGCCTAAGAGTGCCTCATACAGAGGCAGCCACTATAATTGATACTATTGATCCGAACAGGTGGTAGTCGGAAAAAGTTATATGTGGTGAAAGTGGCGGGTAGAGTAGAACATGCCATTGAGGCATCTTTAAAGTTTCCCTGAACAAGGAAAGTGTGTTGTTTTTACTTCAGCGAAATGACTGAATACTGATTGTTAAAGGGAAATAATGACGCTTTAACATGAATTCAGTTACAAGTTAATTCCATGCGATTGAATGCCAACTACGCCATGTTTTCCATCCTTCAAAACTTATTTTTGTCCTCCATATTTTTTTAATTAAAAATAATTGAAAAAGGAAAGATTACAGAGCGATAAACAAGTCTAAGTGGCTGCATACCCTCAATGAGACAGTGGACACCGCGCAAATGAAAACTTCACCTCGTCAACTATTTGATTAGTTGCTCTCACCCAAGTGGCCAAATTGTTATGCACCGCCAGTGCGAGCAGCAAAAACCCTTCTGCGGCCCGCACGCCAGCAACAATGATTTGCGCTCAACTTGGCCCGGACTGGCAGTCAATTGCTGCGTCAACGCGAAACCAACAAATTCCTAAAGTGAAATCGTCGGCGCTCACACACACACACACACCCACACACACACACTCGTGCAAGATACATTTTTACGAAAAATCGATTAAGTTTAACACCATAATTTCTCAAATAATTTAACAAGTAAATAGGCACCTCGAAGCACCAAAAGAAAACACTTCACACCAACAGCGGAAAAAACAACGAAAAAAAAAAAACAAACAACAACAAAAAGCCAATGCAAAAAAAAAACATTTAAACCAAAAACAACAACAACAACGACAGTTACATTTACATATGAAGTGTTGAGTAGAAAACAAAAACAATAACAAAAACCAGACACACAACGATTTCACCATTGAGGAAGAAAAAGGCGCACGGCAGAAAAGCATCTCGACAGAATAGCAACAACATGCATGCGACCGAAAATGCAGCGCAAACTGCTGTGGCAGCGGCAGCAAGGCACAAAATTGCAGCGCGCAAAACAAAGCAAAGCGAGCCGAGGCAAAATGCAAGCGACCAGAGCGGCCGCATGCAGCAAAACTGCAACATAATGTGCACACCCCCCTTCAACCTCCCCCCGCCACCAGAGCTGCGTTGAGAAAAGCCCAAACAGCACCAACTACAGCACCGGCAGCCGCAGCCGCAGCAACAACAACAACCGGAAAATCAAAGAAAAGCAACGAAAAACGAACTCTGGACGAGTGCAGCAACTGCAACAACCACAGCCTGAACCGATTCCATATATATATACGGCTCGGCACTGCCATGGCTGCAACTTTGGCTGCAGCCGCACGCTCAGGCCGCCAGCATGCGACGGGCGCATTACCAACACCAACACCAACACCGCCGCGGCTGGTGGATAGAGCAACGATGCCAGCGACGACTGCGCGGAGTGCGGTAATGTAAAAATAACCTCAACTAAGTTCACTGGGGCGAGGTTGAATGAACTCTACAGAAATTTTTTGTAATGTTGTTGCGTTTTTCTTGTTTTTGTTATGGTTGACGCTGTCGCTGTTGTTGCCGTTGTTGCTGCTGTTGCTGTTGCCGATGCTGATGCGGCGTGCTGGCGCAGTGCCGGTGCGGTCTCCGGTCTCCATTGCATCGCCAACTGGTCAGAGCAGGAGCAGCGAAATCTCTGACTCTCAGCGCCGGCTGCCGCGACCCCGAAGGCCCCGAGACGGCCAGCAAATCGCTGTGCAGGCAGCATCCAAACATAATGATGAAGTTTTTGATCGCACCGAAGGTGACTCGAAGCAGCCGCAACTGCAGAGCATACCATGGCCAGAAGAGCCGGTGTGTGTGTGTGTGTGTGTGTGTGTGTGTGTGTGGCAGAGTTGTAGCGCTCTTAGCGCAGGTTCGGGTGCTCTCAAAGCTCGGCGCCCCACTGGGGCGCTACAAGCAGCCGAAACACCATAAACTTGTGTAAACAGCACAAACTTTAGATAACTTTGTATAGCACACACGGCACACACGCCCAAAATCTCTTCGACACTTCAGAATGATTTAAGAGTGTTCCAATTTTTAAACAATTTTCTCTTTCGATATCACTAGTGTCCGACCGAATATTCGGTTTCGGTTTCGGTTTCGGCCCAAATAAGTGGTTTCGGTTTCGGTTTCAGTTTCGGCCAAAAAATGGCCGAATAGCCGAAACCGAAACTTTCTAGAATATTTTTTACATTTTATTGTGTAGCAGATATATAATGAAAGGAGGAATAATTTAGATGCCACCAATGTAAATAAACTTCTTTTTTTAGCATGTAATATTAAATTATTTAATTTTGAATATTAGCGAGTAAGGTACGAAAGGGTGATTTTTTCATGTTTACGTTTTTAAAAAATGAATAAATTGTTTTTTTTTAATAAGTATTTATTTATTTATGCTATGTTTGTTTGTTTGTTCTCTATTTACTTAATGTAAAATTCGTTTGTTGAAAAAAGTGCTTGATATGGTGATTTTTATTTCAACTAGAAAGTTTCGGTTTCGGTTTCGGTTTCGGCCGAATATTAAAAAAAAACCGAATATTCGGTTTCGGTTTCGGCTCAAAAAAGTGGTTTCGGTCGGACACTAGATATCACCATTACAGGCCATCGAGACTTTGCGCTGTCATTTTTATTTTTATATTTTTTTCTCCCCATATGTCTATATGTGTTTGCGTGTGTATGTGTATGTGTGTGTGCGGTTTGTAATATTACAGAAAAGTTCAAAGAACTTTACGTACTACACGTGCAACGTGGTCTGCTGTGGATTTAACGTGGACATTTTTGTTGTTGTTATTGTGATGGTTGTTGTTATTGTTATTGCTTGTGCAATAATTACTTTTGTATTATCTTATGAAAATTACAGGCAAACGCAGGGCACGTTGTGACTGCACTTGTGTGCAGGCCCGTGCGCAGAATTCGTTTATGGGGGGGGTTTTGACATATGTGTATCATGTTAGGTTATGAAGTTAATAAAAAATAATAAGAAACTTTTCTTATAAATGAAGACATTTTATTGTGTCTTGACTTGATATTCGGTTATTATATAGGGTTATCCAACAAGAGGTGTTATTTTGGTATTCAAAGAAAAATGCTATTTTTTGAGATAAATGATCGGATGTTTATTTAATAATAAAGAAGAAGGTATGCCGTTAATAATGAAAAACAACATCAGCCAAATGGCCACCACGACCACGCTTACAGGACCATATCCTTTTCATGAAATTTTCCATAACCAAATCGCAAAGTGGCTGCCCTATGTCCTCGATAGCCTCACGAATTCTATCTTTGAGGTCTTGAATCGACGCTGGGCTGTTGGCGTACACCTTATCTTTCACGTGGCCCCAAAGGAAGAAGTCGCAAGGTGTTAAATCACAAGATCTCGGTGGCCAATTGTGATCACCTCTTCCAGAGATAACACGGTCCGGAAACTTTTCCCGTAAAAGAGCAATGGTTTCGTTGCTCGTGTGGCACGTAGCGCCGTCTTGTTGAAAGGAAACGTTGTCCAGATCAATACCATCCAACTCCGACCATAAAAAATTATTAATCATCTCTCGATAGCGCAATCCATTCACCGTAACTATTGATCCAACCTCATTTTCGAAAAAGTAAGGTCCAATGACCCCGCCGGACCATAAACCGCACCAAACAGTCACACGTTGAGGATGGAGAGGCTTCTCAACAATAACTCTTGGGTTTTCCGAGCCCCAGATGCGACAATTTTGCTTGTTGACGTAGCCACCGAGGTGGAAATGGGCCTCATCAGTCAAGATGATTTTTCGATGGAATTCCGGATCATTTTCATGCATTTCAAGGACCCAATCAGCAAAGACACGACGTTGTTGATGATCGGTCGGCTTGAGTTCTTGTGTTATCTGAACTTTATAAGCCTTAAGACCCAAGTCTTTATGCAAAATACGGTGTAATGACGTTTTTGGAATGCTCAATTCCAAAGAACGACGAGGAATCGACAAACCTGGGTTTTCTTCAACACTTTGGGCTACAGCAGCAATATTTTCAGTTGTTCTTGAGCGACGTGCACGGGTTTTATTCTTCACATCACTAACTTGTCCCAGCAGCTCGAATTTTTCCACCAATTTCTGTATTGCGGTCCGACAAGGTGCTTCACGACGACCCAAAAATGCTTTAGTTTTGCGAACTGTGACTGCAAGATTTTCACCATTTTTGTAGTGAATTTTAATAATTTCAATGCGTTGTTGAAGCGTGTCTCGTTCTATTTTTAGTAATGGCGTAGTTTCTACTTGTCAAGTGTCAAAGAATAAAAGCTTCAAAAGTGACAGCTACCGAAATACCGGGGGATTCAAAATAACACCTCTTGTTGGAAAACCCTATATAATAAATTAACTCTGCGAGGTGTAGAAAAAAACTTCTCCAAAACTCTTTGCGGATCGACCTCGACATCGCGATGTATATTGAGCGAGGCTAATCCGTTCAGCCGATCTTCAGACATTGTTGACCTGAGGTAAGTCTTGAGGCGACGCAATGTTGAAAAGGAGCGTTCATTCGTCACTGTCGTTACAGGCAGAACTGCCAAAATGCGAAGCATTTGATGAACATTTGGAAACGCATCTCCATTGCAATTTTTAACGTTCTTTCCGGCGATGCGTTGACGCCAAAGTTTGACTTCGTCTACCCAGATGTCACGGGAATCATCCCGCAAAATTGAAGAGTATGGTTCAAACAATTGAGCGCAGGATTCTTCTTGAGCTCAGATGCACCTTCTATACATTTCATATTCTTTGGTTGTAGCGATACTATCGATGGTTGCATTCACAATGACACTGATAATAGGAGGTAAAAAAGGCGGGAAAATTCAAAAAAAAACGTGCACAAGATCGAGAAAGTTGAGAATGTCGAAACAAAAATTGACCACAAAATATTTATTATCAAGTCGGTTTGACTTTCGTAGAATAAGGACTATTGCTAGTGGAAAATTATGTGGAAAAATTCTCGATGGGGGGGGTTATAACCCCCAAAACCCCCCCCTGCGCACGGGCCTGCTTGTGTGGCAAGTCTGCAGACTGGCTTACAGCGCAAATACCAACGCTGGGTTGCGAATACATTTTTAGATTTTTGGTGAGTAATGAAATTTCGATTTATTTAATTCAATTCAAATCACATTTAGTTTAGTAAATGAAAGAAATATTTTGAATAACATGAATTTTGTTGCACAGTGTAATGTTATGTAGCCAAAAGCAGTTTTTAAAATGCTGAAATTTCTTAACGATAAAAGTTAATTTAACCCTTTCGCTATTTAGTTGCCATATGGCAACATGCTACTTTGTGGACGTCTGCATCCTCTATGGTTGTAAGAATAAATTTTTTTGTTGGTCCTTAGAATAGTTGGAAGTTTTAGGAAAAATACGAAATTAATAAACTGAATATTTAAGTTTAAAGAAGAGAAGTATACACGTTTTTTTAATGGTATATCTTGACATAGTAAAGTAAGAAGAAGCTGAAAAAATTAGAGAACTTTTTAATTTTACGTTTTCTTTCAATTTGGATACTTTTTTTTTTAATTTTGGCTGAAGTAAATGAAGAAATATTCAGATTTTCGTTATGCGTAAAAAGTTGTATGTTAATGTAATTATTACAGCCACAACGATGTGGTTGCTCTCATAGAAAAACACTCTGAAATACAGGGTCCGAGTATAAAAATTAAAAAATTTCTTATGGAATGTTGCTAATATAACCACATAAAAGCCTAAGACGTAAAATTTAAAATTTTAACTTTCCCCAGTAAAAACCTGTAGCGAAAGGGTTAAGGAGAATTTTTAGGAGGAAGAATTGTTTAGGAGAAAGTTAAGATTATTTGTATTTCATATTAGGGGATTTTTCGGATCCTTAGTGGATTTTTGGGAGATTTTTGGATAACGAAGTATGATATATTGGGAACTCTGGCAACAAAACATATTTTGGCTACTATTTTAATAATCAAAGCACTCTATTGTGTTTAAAATTTTTAAGCTTACAAAATAAGCAAGCTCGTTCTATCTCGTTCTCACTTATTGCTGTCATAATTAAATCCCGCCAAACATGACACTTTTTATTTAATTCATTTGTTATACATATATTTTATTTTTGTTAAATTCTTGTTGTTAAGCTGAAGACAATTAAAAAAAGGCTGCAATAAAAAAAATTATATATATTTTTATTTTTTTATGAGAAGTTTAATTCCTTTAAATTTACACAAATTATTAATATAAAATTTTAGGAGATTTTTGTAACTTTTGAGAGGAAATTTCAGTATTTTTTTTAATTCAGGGGAAATTCATTTCAGGTATCTGGCAACACTGCGCAAGTTTTCCATACCTAAAAGACTACATGTTCTATACGCTGATATCTCGAAAATTACACATCGGATTTGGCTAATTTGAATTGTAGAACCCTAATTGTAGAACCCGATAAAAAAATAAAAATTATCAAATCAAAAGTTGATGGAAATACTAAAGAAAATACAGTTATATAAAAATGAAAAACCGACCAAATGACCGCAATGGTCTTTCTAGTGTTAAAAAATTTGCACAGAAGTGCTTGTGGAAAGTATTTTAATTATATATTATTTTATTTTGAATTTTAAACAATTTTATAGGATTTATTTTTATTTGATATGATTGATTTTTTTTCATTAAACGTAATTAACGAAAATGCGGAACCACAAGCAGCATTGATGCTCGCTGCGTGTACTATCTCTTCCCATTTTTAAACCTAGAAACTATGGGCAGTCTACTATTAATAAAAATACTTACAGTTCTTAAACTTAAGCCGATAATTTCTTCATCAATTCTACAATTTTAAACATTAAATATTGTAAACATTGCCAATGAAAATTCAATTTTTTTGTTTTAATCAATTTCATAGAAACACTTAAATACGAATTCGTGCTCAAATATGCCTCTTCAAGTTGTATTAATTGCCTTGCTTGCCCGGTAATTGCACGTACTTACTCACTAATTGCGTCACACCGAACAGGTGATTAACGAAATTGCATGGCTTCCGAGAAGATCGCTGGTGCAGCCTGGGCGGCAATCGCGTGCTCAGCGTCGGCTTCGGCCCAAAATGGAATGCATTAGAATGGAATAAACCTGAAAATGCATTTTTTCGTTCGTCAGCCTCACCTGTCTTGTAAACAGCATTGTTTGTGTGTGCGCGCACACACACACACACACACACATTAGCATTAACTCTTTTTTTTTGTTTGAGCGCAATCAACTCTTGACAGCGCGCAGCTGTCTTGCCGGCTCTGGTCCACTGCCCACGAAACTTTCACTCTCCGTTGCGAGTTCAATGCTCTACTTCCGTTTTGTTTCATTAAAAATTATTGCGCCAGTTTAAGTGTTTAATGATGTTGGCTTCCATAAACAATTTGACACTTGCAGCCGGCACTGATTTGCTGCATTTTCTTCTACATCAACGACTACAAGCGGGTTATTGTACTACAATTTTGTTTCTATCTGATTCGAATTGCTGCTTTTCTAGTTGCTTTTGTTGTTGTTGCTTTTATCATTCGCCTGAAACAAAGTGCACGTTTGTGATGGCAGTCGTTGTCAGCGCCCACAAACGCTTCGCCTGTTGTTGCTCTCATTTAGCTTTTGTTCTTTTTCTTTTGTTGCAAAAGAAGTCTAAAATTAAATGCTCGAGTAATTTTTGCAACATAAAAACAGCCAAAGTGTAGCAACTGCAGACAAATGCAGCTCTGTGTGTGTGTGTGTTGATGTCTGCTGCCGCTTATTGCACGCGTTCCAAGATGATTTCAAAGAAGGAAATCTTTGTAATTTAATGTCAACAAAAAGTAATTGAAATTACACTCGGCGAAGGCTTTAAGCGTTGCTTTAGCGCTTCGGTTGGTGGAGTGCGGCAAAGTTGTGAATGATAAACATCCGGCACAAAGTGCTGAAACGTTGAGCGGAAACTGCGCAGCAGAAGAGTGCAAAGCATTGCGTGCGTTTGGAAAGAAGTGAAGAAGAAGATAAGGTGGTGGAAAAGGAACTTGAAGGCATCAGACTTTAATGCATCAAGGACACAAGGGGAAGAAATGGACAGAAGGCAAACAAAACATGCGTTTCTTCAAAACACTACAAACAATTTCAGGCACAGCAGCAGTTTCAGCCAGGGACTTAACTACTATAAGTTTTTTAAGAAAAAAATTGCAATGTAACTATTACAATGCAACATAAATTTTATTTGTTCATTATAATTATTATTTGCGACAATTAATTTTTACGTTGCGTAATAACTGTTATGAGAAACCAATTTTTTTTTTCGTTCTCCATAATTATTATTTTGGGATTTTTTTTGTTTACGTTGCTTCATAACTTTTATTTATTACTTTTTTATTTACGTTACCGATAACTATTATTTTGAGAACATTTTTTTTACGTTGCTTCATAACTTTTATTTATGATTTTTTTGTTATTTACGTTGCCGATAACTATTATTTGAAAGAAAATTTGTTTTACGTTGCCTCATAACTTTTATGAAAGAACAATTTTTTTTTACGTTGCCTTACCACATTTTGTGTATGAATTAATTTTTAATTGTTTAGTTGTTGGTTGAAATTCGGTTTCTGCAGTTAATTTGCGTTTGTCAATTTAAAACAATTAAAAATCAATTCATATCCAAAATGTGGTAATTCAACAAAAAAAAATTAAAAAAAAGTAAAAAATATTTTTCAAGATAATAGTTATCGGCAACGTAAATGAAAAAAAATCATAAAAAAAATTTCTCAAATTAATAGTTATCGGTAACGTAAATTAAAAAAGTCATACATAAAAGTTATGAAGCAATGTAAAAAACAAAAATCCCAAAATAATAATTATCGACAACGAAAAACATACTTGTTACTTATAAGAGTTATTATGCAACTCAAAAATATTTATTACATGATAATAATTATAGGCGACGTAAAAAATTTCTTATTGGGAATAATTATTATAAAGCAATAAATATAGAAATTTCTTAAATTAGGGCAATTTTTTTATTCCCAAAAAAAAGGATAATAATTATTTTAGGTCTCTGGTTTCAGCATCAGCTTTAAAAATTTTCTTTCAAAGAAGAAGAATGTTAAAAATCGATTTGTAATGTTTAACCCCAACTATCAGAGTTATAGCAAAAGTTTAAATTGCCGCCCTTACCACCAACCAGTCTGCTCTCTGTAGTTCACTGATATTCATCAAGCGGTGCTTGATGTCTTTTTGTCTTTCCCACATAGGACTGTTTGTATGTACTCGTATGTATGTAAAACTAATATTTCAAAAATGCTTATGCCACCCACCGCTCTGCCGTCTTTCACTCGAGTACTCTGCAGCACAGTCCAAGTACAATTTTTGTGTATATTGATTTTTTTTCGGTCGGTTTTCTTGCCGTCACCGTACCCCCGCTGGCAGGCAAACAGGACACTAAACCACTACACATAATGGACTCGAACCTATTTCTAAATACGTTTTATGTTTACATTATTTACCCAACTCTGACGTGGCTGAAGCGCTAAGCACGCTCCGTACTTTTATTTCCATTTACGAGTATTGTAGACAAATGCGGCGCTTTGCAACTGGGTCGACGTTTGTGAAGCTTCGGCGGCCGTGCCAGTTGGCAACGGCGACACAACGGCCAGGCGGAAGCGCACGAAAAACAAACATAAAAGAAAAACACAAATACAACCAACGCAAACATGTGTACGAGTCGCAGCTGTAGTCGAAGCTGGGGCAGGAGCGCTGCTTCCGGCTGAAGCTGGCACACGAGTACGCCAACTGGCAGCAAGTAACCGCACTGCATGCGCCGCCATCGATACGGCTAGGCGGCGTGCTGCGCGTGGCCGTGGCCGGGGTCGTGGCTGAGCCGGCGTGCCTTGCGCCCGTATCCTGCGAACCTATTCGTAATTCATATACTTACGTGTATGCGTGTGTGTTGCCAGTGCAGCGATGCGGCTGTGCGCTACGTGTGTGTGCGTGGCGGCGCACCGCTGTGCTCGTGTGCGTGCGTTTGTGCGAGCTTGTAGTGTGCACAAACGTGGCGAATGCGGCGGCACGAAAAAAAATTACATTTAGATACATTACAAGTGTAAATAATGCCGAGCTGTGTATTTAATACATGCCAGCGCACATATGCACACCAACACACAAGCGAGCGCACACTCGCGCACTCACCCGGCTCACACTACGAACCGAAGCATATGTTGCGGCGCGCATTTGCATGTGTGTGTCTATTCGCACGCACATACACATGCAATACATATGTACAATTGTATGATGCCGCCAACACCTGTGCGCTGTCTGTCCGCGTGCGCGTGTGCATTGCCGCACTGGCAGTCGGCAACTAAATAAAGCGCATTAAATAAACAACGGCAATAAAATTAAAAATTGATGATTCACATTTTTGTACAGACTCACTCATGTGTTGACCAGCAGCTATGCGCCTAAAATCATGCTACCCTATTAGCGTTGTCTTACAGTTCAACTTGTATGCGCCGTGCAGCGAACAAATTTAATTTGTCTAGTGCCCCGCCCACCACGGCCGGCACTCAAAGTGGCCACAAACGCTAGCAGCTTTTTGATCCTTTTCACGTTAATTAAACTTGAATAGACCTCAAGTGTACTTGGGCACAACTTCAAAGCGTTTTTAAGTGAGTTGGTAATCTTCAAAGCTTGAGAAATGTTTAAATGCCAGGCGAACAGTAGCCGACAGCAGGCATGTCCTGCTGTGGAATGCGCCCTGTTATTCTATTTACTTTTCATGTTTTTGTAACACAGCAAGCAATTCCGATGTGTGCACGGAGACACATTGTCGGGGATAACATGTGACCTAGTCAAACAGTCGGCTGCGCGGGCAAAGTTTTTATGCGATTCGACACCCTGATTGGATTTGTATGGCCAACAATATGGCTACAGGGTGATTAGGCGGTATAAGAACTTTTCCTTTTTTTGAATAGAAAATTTTTGTATTTACAATTGAGTCTTTCATTGCACAAATCGATTAATTAAATCAAATGTCAATGCACTTTGAATAATCATCACAGCTTTTTATACTTAGAAAAGCTTTCCTGAATAATAAATTAAAATAAAATAAAATAGAATAAAATAAAATAAAATAAAATAAAATAAAATAAAATAAAATAAAATAAAAGAAAATAAATAAAATAAATAAAATAAATAAAATAAATAAAATAAATAAAATAAATAAAATAAATAAAATAAATAAAATAAATAAAATAAATAAAATAAATAAAATAAATAAAATAAAATAAATAAAATTAAATAAAATAAAATAAAATAAAATAAAATAAATTAAAATAAAATAAAATAAAATAAAATAAAATAAAATAAAAGAAAAGAAAAGAAAAGAAAAGAAAAGAAAAGAAAAGAAAAGAAAAGAAAAGAAAAGAAAAGAAAAGAAAAGAAAAGAAAAGAAAAGAAAAGAAAAGAAAAGAAAAGAAAAGAAAAGAAAAGAAAAGAAAAGAAAAGAAAAGAAAAGAAAAGAAAAGAAAAGAAGAGAAAAGAAAAAAAGCTAAAATAAAATAAAATAAAATAAAATAAAATAAAATAAAATAAAATAAAATAAAATAAAATAAAATAAAATAAAATAAAATAAAATAAAATAAAATAAAATAAAATAAAATAAAATAAAATAAAATAAATTAAATTAAATTAAATTAAAATAAAATAAAATAAAACAAAGTAAAATTCAATAAAATAAAATTAAAAAAAAGAAAGTAAAATAAAAGAAAATAAAAGAAAATAAAATAAAATAAAATAAAATAAAATAAAATAAAAAGAATAAAAAATAAAGAATTTTACAAAACAAAATTAGTAAATATTTCATTGCATTTTGCTTTTTGTCACTTTCGGGACATTTTTTTCAAAGTTCTGTAAACTTCCTTGTAATCCTTGTAATAAAAACACCACTGTAAAGTGACATATAAGAATTTTTACAAAACCCAAGATATTGAAAATGAAGATACTTTGACATTGAGTTGAGTTTTATTTTAAACGATTTCTTGTTCTTGCATAACTTCCCATCAAAAGCTACAAAATCAAATGAGTGTAAAAATGTTTAAAAATTATATCTCATAGAAATTATTCCAAAAAAGTATTACACACAAAACAGTATTTGCCGATATGAGCTGTTCGTTTGTTTACTGGCTTTTGGTCTGAAAAGTCACTAATTAAAAAGTGAACAACTTTGTTATGTTCCGACGTTTCATCAGCAATTCGACTCTTCACAGATATACAAATAAATTTGAAAGGCTTCAAAAATGATAATAAACCAGAACATATATTGAAGCAAAGGAAGTGTTTGCCCAGAGTTTAGCATTTTAAATTCTTTGTAAATCACTAAAGAGATTGGAGAATTGCTGAAGAAACGTAGAACCAGAGTAAAGTTTTTACTTTTAATTCTATGTATAACCTTTCAGCAAACAAAAGTGTCAACAAAAAGTATGTCTTAACATTGTAATATAATTTTAATATATGTTTCAACTAATCAGTGGCGCACTCAAGCGGGGTGTGGAGCTCCTCCCAAATGTATTTAATTTGCAAGCATTTTAGGTTTTGAATATGGTTTCAATTGGCATTGGGCCCAAAAGTTATGTACTTGACCCTCAAAAATGAAATCCAAAGGGTTCCAAAGGTGCCAACGAATACACAGAAATAACATTTTTAAAAATTATTATAGTATTTTAGCATATAATTCCAAAAAAGTGGCTCATAATTTTTATATAAGTTCTGCTATTTTCAAATGCAATATTTAAAGGCCACCAGATGAATTATTCCTAAAGTATGAATTCTATTGCAAACAGATATTCATTTGTTTCTTCATTTATAATTAAATTGTACAAATTGCTCAATATTCAGCGCCCAAAAGCATGCAGCACCATATGAAGCATGAAACCATTTTCTCACTTCCCACCCACTGAGACCGCTCACTCTGCCCTGCACCACAGCTGACTTGGATTTGCATGTAGACAGCTGAAATTGCCAACCACCGTCAGAGCCTTGCGTCACCTCCTTCGTGTCACTAAACGCTGTCTAACCGCACCGGCGCAGCCCAGCCTTCGGCGTCAACGACATCATCACAGCCGACGACAGGACGGCTCCCCAATGTGCTTCGATGTGCCTTCGTGGGGGCGGCTTTCTCACGCGTTTGTCTGCGTGTGTGTGTGTGTGTGGGCAGAACAGCTGTTCTCGCTGTGCAAATGTTCTAATGCCGAAGAGCGCCAGCTGTCGTTCATGTTCGCCTGTCACTTTCTAATATCGAAATTCCTTGCATGCGTTCGGCATAGAATTTCTAACGTTGTGCTACGGACGTGTTGGAATGCGCTGACGTGGCGCGGCCACTTTCACGAAATTAGAAATTTTTTTTTATGTATTTGTTGCAGAGTGAGCGGCTTGCAGGTTGCGTGCCTTGAAGCCGTTGACAAACGCTGGTGGTGGTTGTTACGGAAGTTGTTTTTCTCAATCCGCACGTCGCGTCGGGAGACTGCAAAGCTGTACAAAAAAAAGGCGCGCCAAAGGTGCACAGCGTACAACGTTGGTTGTATGTTTTCTTGCTGGGCCAACACTTTTTAGCCGGTTACCTTTGTAGGTGTTGTTCCCGCGGGAGAGCGCCAACTCGACAGCTTTCTGGCGCTTTGTGCTTGTTGCTTCCTGCCTTTCATCCTCGTTGTGCTGCAGGACTTTGGCCCACACTTCTGTCATTCTGCACGCCTGCTAGACACAGGTAAATTATGCAATCTTTATCAACAATTCTGATTTTTTTTATTACATTCTAATGGTTAAAGAGTTGACAAAACTTTTCTAATCACCTGACAAACAATTTTTACGCTACCTTTGTTGTTGCTGCTGCCACAGGTGTGGCATGGCAACGGCGCGCTTTATCTGATGATAAGAGAAGCGGAAGCTGCACGTGTGCCAGCACAGCGCTTTGAAGAAACGCTTAAGCAGCGCAGCCGCTTTTACGCTTTCGCGGCAACTGGCTGTGGCGCACGCAGCGTCTTGCTGGCATTCAACTTGGCGCTCATGATGTTGCGTTCTTCATAAATTACGCCATGGCAAGCAGCAAACGCAGCAAGCGGATATTTTATTTATAATGATTTATTATTAATTTAGTTATTTATTTATTTCAAATGCCGCTGCAGGACCCAACGAGAGCCCACAACTATGCACTCAACTACTCGAAATAAAAAACTAATACAATTAGCAAGAGAAATTCAAAGGTTTATTAAATTTTGAATGCAAATAATCCACCCACAGCACTCCTCACCCACACACTGTTGCGCCAGTGTACCGCTACATCTGGCCCTCACCAGCCACATGCATCATCAAAACTATCAAAAATAGTGTTTCAAAACTAACAACATTACCATATCGCACCACTAGGCGCCCAGTAACGCGTGCAGGCGCGCGCCCAACTATCGGCGCCCATTGCGACTTGGCGCCCCGCGCCACCCACCGCCCACATATGCATATCGTGCGCGTCACACACGCGCGTAGCTTAGAATAGTGTTGTCGCCACCAATACCAACGCAAAGGCGCCCACCGCCACCGCCTGGCACACACTGTAGTCACACTAGTTGCACGCCTTGGGGATGTGTCGGAGTGTGGCCGAGCAGACTCAAAGACGCATCGCATCACATATGCGGCACACACATGCTTCCCTCTTCGTCCTACACGCCCACGTCAACTAAACTACCCCAAAGAATTTTCACATTTTCTATTCATCATTGCGGCAAGTCACAAGATGGCGCAATTATTTCACAGCACCAGGCACTGTGTGACGGTATGTCGGAGTCTGACGTGTGGATTGTGTAAAAATTTCAGTGAAAGTTACCCTCGTTTTGCTGAAGAGTTGGGAGCATAGGATCTGATGGAAGGGTGCAGCGCACAAATTCGAATGTGTGTCTACCTACGAAACAGGCTAAGTGGCATTGCCACTCAAAGACCTGACAGACAGTGGCCATGTAGAAAAAAATGTTAGGAGATAGACGGCAACCAGAAATGGTCTCAAGCAGCCGTAGCGTTTGGTAGGAGAAGTGATTTGAAAGCCACAAAAGTTTAGTTAAAAATTCAGAAAATTACATTTGTGTTATTTTCAACATTTACTGGCATTTTTTGAGAAGTGAGCAAATTTTAAAGCAATTTTGCAGCATTACGTATACGACTTGGATGAGCTAATTTTAATTAAAATCTTTGATATGTTTAAAAAATTTTTTCACAATGCAACAATGACAAAAAAGTTTCTTCTAGAAACTAAACTTATATTCTCAATGAATAAATTCTCTTTTAATTAAACGAACCATCAAAGAGCATAAAAAAGAGAGATTAAAAAATACAAATAAAATAACAAATATAAAAATAAAATAAACAATAAAAATAATGACGTCTCTCTTCAAAATTTCAACGTTAATTAACACAATTTTCTATACTTAAATGAACAAAAAATGTCACCCATTTTTTAAACACAACAAAATGGCACAAATGAGTGTGAAAAACTGCTTCTAGAAACTGAACTTATCTCCTCAATGAAGAAACTCTTTTTTAGTCAAATGAACCATCAAATAAACATTAGTAAAGAATCAAAATATTATAAATTAAATTATTACAACGCCTTTTTTAAAAAAGTCTCTTTTAAAAATGTCAATGTAAATCAATAAAACTTTCTATAAATGAAATTGGTGTTCATCACCAATTTTTTACGCAGAACAAAATGGCACAAATGACTACTACTTCCAAAAACTAAACTTATCTCCTCAATGAAGAAATTCTCTTTTATTTTATTTTTTATTTTTTATTTATTTAGAATAAATACATTAAGTATTGTAAGAACAATTCGTTTAATAACACCTCAGTTAGAATTAAATTTCTTAAACTAGAAATAACAATTACAATTACAAAATTAAATAATAAACAGAAGCTTAAAATATATAATATAAATATTATAGATAATAGAAAATATAATCTAAGACATAAAGGAGGAAAAAGATAGGAAAGTAATGACAGAGGAAAAGTAGTAGATTAGAGAGTAGTAGTAGAGATAATCAAACGTACCATCAAATAAACATTAGCAAAAAATAAAAATTATAAAAATATTAAAAATATTAAAACACCTTTCTTTATAAAGTCTCTCTGGAAAATGTCAACGTAAATCAATAAAAATTTATATTAATGAACACCAGCAGTCACCCATTTTTTACACACAACAAAATGGCACCTTAACCTTTATATGCCAAGTTTTCTATTCACACAAATTGACATACATAACCCATTCAGATCCTAGACTAGCAATTTCAAAGACTAGTGCATTTTCAAAATAACAGCCACAATAAATTTTTATTAAACCAAGACTTCTTAATTCATTTGATTTAAAAAAAAAAATGTATTTATTTTTTCCAAACTTCCAATTTCCAATTTCAATTTACACAATTTATATAACCCTTTCAGATCCAACACTAGGAATTTAAAAGACCAGTGCATTTTATAAACAAAAATACAGCCACAATTTTTATTAAACCCAGACTCCTTAAATAATTTGAAATTTAAAATTTGTTTATGTTTTTCCTTCAACTTTAATTAATTTTTCTCTATTAATACTTATTTTTATAGCTAAAAACACAACTTCTGAGATTTTATTTAAAATTTTACAATTGTGTATTTTATTCGTTCAAACTTAATTAATTGTTCTCTATTAATACTTTCTTTTATAACTAAAAACTTCTGTGACTAATTTTTAAATTTTAAAATTTTATATTTTATTTGTTCAGACTGCATTAATTTTTCTTTATTAATACTTATTTTTATAGCTAAAAACACAACTTCTGGGATTTAATTTTAAATTTTAAAATTTTATATTTTATTCGTTCAAACTTAATTACTTGTTCTCTATTAATACTTTTTTTATAACTAAAAACTTCTGCGACTAATTTTAAAATTTTAAAATTTTATATTTTATTCGTTCAAACTTTAATAATTTTTCTTTATTAATACTTATTTTTATAACTAGAAACACAACTTCTGGGGCTTGATTTTAGAAAAAATTACATATGATACATGTGGAAAAAATTGTGTTGTACATGTTGTTCAAACTGGTGAAATTTGTGGCATCACAACGGCCCCAATATGCCTAAGTGTGTCCGATACAGAGACAGCCAGCCTAACCTAACCTAACACACATTGCTTACGAATACTTACTTAACTGCCCATCACAACCCGTTACGGGACTTCTGTCTGCCGCGAAAGTTATCTCCTGCTCGCGTCTTTTACAGCTGGTCACACCAAGAGATGATGGGCCTTCATCAACTTTGTCCTTCAACTGGAGACACAGTCTCCCTCTTTGCCGTTGCCCTTCAAGAACCGCTTCGAACACCTTTTTCGCCAATGTTTCATTGCTCATACGTAAACCATTACCAAGCGTAACCAAAATTGTTTATTTTATTTGTTATAAATTTCACGAATTTTTCTCTAGTAACACTTTTTTTTATAGATCAAACCAAACTTCTGCAGCTTCTTCTTAGAAAACATTTCATATTATGACACCGTGCGACAAAAATTAAAAAAAAATTCCCACCGGAAAAAAGGGCGTGAAACTAGAGACCAAACATAGTAATACTGCGTACTCAGTTTTTCATTTCTGCATCCTTTGTCCTTTTTCAAAATTTTGAAGGGGAAAGATAAAAAAATATAAAAAATACTTAACCTCGTTAGATAATGGCGATATGTATATCAAATGAAAGAGGAAAGGCTCAGAAATTTAAGTAAAATTCATTTGTTATCTATTTGTAAAAAAAGGATATGAAAAAGGTTCTTTGAAAATTTTAATCCTTTATATCCTTGAAAATTTATAAAGAATTTTCTTGAAAAGTAAGTATGTTAAAACCCAAAATCTCCTTGATCACGTGTCGAAATTTGATTATTCTCTCTTCATTGATTTTTTATCTTTTTATTATTTAAAACTTCAACTACTTCATTAGAATTGCAGCTTCCGCCTTTTTTAAATAACTTTCGAACCAATAAAGTTATCATTAAACTCAAGCGCTCAGGATCTGAAAGGATAAAAATTTAAAAAAACTAATTTTAATTTTAATTTTAAAATTTATTAACATAATCAAAATAAAATATAGAAAATTTGTTTCTATAAACAACATTTTATTAGTCTCCCACTACAAAACCATTCTCTCACTTGCCCCACAATTATGGCTGCGAAACCTCAGCCACACTGCGATGCCATGTGCCGCTGCTCTCTACACTCTGACTAATCTGACATCCCACTGCGCCACGTCCGCTGTCTGTGCTGCGCATCACCAAAAATTCGACACTTTCACTCGAATTCCATTGCGTGAAATGTACGAAATGTTGTAACAAAGTTTTGGCTAATACAAAAATACTGACGTTAGGCCAACAGAATAAACTGTATGCAACACACGCAGTGTCAGCACGTCAAGGAATTTGAACAAAAATACCGGTGGCAGTGGTGGCACTTGAGCGGAAGGTTGAACGCAGTCGAAGGACCTTTGTAGACATTGCTCAAAGCGCCAATTGATCAAAAGGCTGCATAACAAATTGTTAGATGAAAGAAACCATACGCCGACCACCAAGTGCGGCCCCTATTTAGGCGGCAAGTTGTTTTCCGTTTGATTTTGGCCTCCACTACGGGGGAAAAAGTCAACTTCAAAGCAGACTTTTCACAGGACATCAGAATGCCGCCACATGCAAAGTTGCATGCGTTCGCAGCCACTTCAAACGGCATTTTGCCGCAACCGACTCGCCGCACGCCCAACCGCCACACCGCACCACCACCACCACCACCATCAGTCGGCCAGGACACGCGCTCGCTCGTTTGCCATCGATTGTCGACAATCGGGCCGACTCGGTGCTTTTGTTTGGGGCGCTTTCGCCGCGCCTTTGTTTGCTCGCTGCGTTGGCTGCAACTGTTGGTGGGTGGCTGGCGGTCGCGCACGCCACCGCCAACCACTCCACCGGAAGCGTTTAAAATAATTCACTTCCGCTTTCGCTTGCTGGCCGCTTTGTGTGCCTGGTGCAAGAAAATGCGTTAGTTCCGCATGTGCTTGCCGTTGGAATTCCATTGGAGCGCCGATGAAAGGTGAAAGTGCTGCGCGCATGATTTGATTGGCGCCGCATGGAATGTTTGACTGTTGCTCCGTCAGCGAAAAGTAGGCCAACTCTCCGCAGTGCCGCCCCTCATTGACGCGCCCAATTAGGACACCCTTTAGTAACCCCTGAGCTAGAGACGCGCCCTGTGGCGTCACGTCGCGTTGCGTTGTGTCCCCAATGGCGGATGTGCCCGAAAGATAAGAAGGCTCCCCCTAAATTTCGCTGTTTTCTAACAGCAGCGCAGCAACGACAGCAACGCGGCGGCGCAGTGGAGCCTGCTCCCAGTAGGCTGCGTGCTCCCACCGGGCGCCAACAACGTGTCACATATGCGCGCGTAATCCTTTCGCTGGCGCCCCCTCGGCCGCACACTCGCCGCGCCAATTAGGCAACAATGTAAATTAATTAAATCGAATTTTCAGAACCTAACCTTAAGGCTTTTTAAAGTTTAAACTAATTTTTGCCCTGTGCAACGCAGCTTCCAGCGCGCCGCTACGCGTGTATGTGCATCCTTTTTCCAATATGGCGTCCAACAAAATGGCGTCTTAAAGAGTCAATTTAAGGCTTTGCCGTAACAGGTGCACAGATTTGCGTGTTGGCAGTGCCGCCCTCGAGACTGGCGCTCCACATTCAGCACACACACACACACACACACACACGTAAAAATTCAATCCACTAAGCTCGCAAATACTTGGCAATCTTTTGAGGCCACTGCAATCAGTACAGCCGACTGCTGCCGCCGCTCGAGTGCAAATGCCGCACTGCCGAGGGTAATAAAAAAATAACTTTGGGTCTTATTGAGCAGGAACACATGCAGAACTGCTGGTGCACAGCACCGTCGGATTGCCCCAAAAGCACATCGACCACACTTGGCAGGATCATAACGTTTTATGGCTGGTTTTTATGGCCGCTTAACACATCATTAAAATGTCAAGTCATCAATCTTTTTGTACTTTCTACCAGGGCAGCAGCAAAGTTTAGAGCAGCCGTGCGCTGGAGTTGGGGTATGGAAATACATTTTTGGGGAATTTGGTGCACGCCCCATGCAGGTCGCCGAACAACCAGAAAAAAAAACAAATGTCTAAAAACTTTTGTAAGGCTTGTAGAGTTTCTGGCTTAAGAGTGAATTTGGCGCGTCATGTTTCACATACAAATTGCTTTCGTGTATGTGGGTAAATGTTTGTCCTCGGGCTCATGTGGAAGTGTGTGTATGTATGAATGTGTGTGTGTAGGCATATGCATTAAAGTTTGTCGTAGCAAGGAGCCAAGCTGAGGCCAGGCGGCAAAGCAACCCCCAACAGTGCAGGAGAAAAGGAGTAACAAGTTGTAGCAAGGGACATAAAAAATAGCCATGGTAACAAATGGGAGGAGAAAGCATTAAGCTTAAGTGGGTATGTTAAAGCTGGCAGGAGGAGGCCTCGAGAACCACATCAAAAATTCGAAACTGGCTCTTCTCGCACTGCTTCCTGTGTGGAATTCGCTTTAGACAAGTGGCTCAACAGACTTTAAATGAAGCTCAGTAAGCTTTCGTTGACTGCTTTTCTGCATAAGATTCCCAGAATTTATTGGGCTGATGCTGTTGAATCTCAGTCTGTGGTCAAAACTTAAATGTGTTCAATCAGGAAAAACATAAATGGACCTTAAATCCCTCAATGACACCGCTAAATGTGCCATCGAATGGAATCCCGAACGTAGACATTAAACAGAACGTTGTGTTCAACTTTCCTTCTGTTCAACTCACAATTTATGAAGCTTATACGAGGACAGTTTGATAAGTCAGTTCCTTTTTGAATAAAAGAAATTGTTTTCTCTTTTTTAGGCTCCTTTTAGTTCGATACAATTACTCCATCATGTTTATCCTTTTCAAATAATAGTTTTTCTCAGGGTCCTCAAAATAGGGATACTCGTATTTTTCAGTGATGACCTGTTCATTCGAGCCAAGTCCCTTACCGCCGAACCATTTCTTCAGGTTTGGGAACAGAAAATAGTCGCCGGGGAGTAAATCTGGAGAATATGCTGAATGGGGTAGCAGTTCGTAGCCCAATTGATGGATTTTTGCCATAACGACTACACATGTGCGCACTGGTGCATTGTCCTGGTGGAAGAGAATTTTTTCTTCACCATTTTTTTCGTCGAATCCAGTCAACAGCTCTGCATAAGATGTGGCAGTAATCGTTTTACCCTCTTGAAATTAATCGATGTGAATGACACCGCATGCATCCCAAAACTGTAGTTATGAACTTGTTGGCCGATAGAACCACCTTGGCCTTCTTTGGTGCACGTCCACCCGGAAAAGTCCACTGCTTTGACTATTTTTTAGTATCTGCAGTGCAGTGATGGATCCATGTTTCATTCACGGTTACGAAGCGACGCAAAAACTCGTTCGGATTTCGGCTGAACATGGCCAAACACTTCTTTGAAGTGGTCACGCGTTTGCGTCCATGGTCGAGTGTGAGCAATTGCGGCAACGATTGCGCGTATAGCTTTTTCATGTCCAAATATTCATGTAAAATTGCATATATCCATTCAGTTGAGATGCCTACAGCTTCAGACACCTCACACATTTTCATTCTCCGTTCGTCCCACATCATTCCATGGACTTTATCAACCATTTCTGGCGTGACAACCTCTTTTGGGCGACTTAAACGTTCGGCGTCTCTTGTGCTGGTACGACCACAATGGAATTCGGTAAACCAATTCATAACCATTGCTAGAGCTCTTTCGGAATTGAATACTGTTCCGGAACTTGATCTCGCGCTTCCAGAAAGGTTAGTTTTAAGGAACTTAGTCGAATTTGAGGCAGCCGCCGTGGCTCAGTTGGTTAGTGCGTTGGACCGCGAGTCGAAGGCAGCGACCCAGGTTCAAATACTGCCTGTAATAACACCTAAAAAAAATAACGGGAAAACTCGTTTTCTCTTTCGGTGGCTGTCCTCTCAGCTGGAAATGGCAAACCTCTGAGAGTAAAAATTGCTTATGAAAGAGCTCCCAACCTGCCGTTCGGAACCGGCATAAAACTGTAGGTCCCTTCCACTCGCGTACAAATTCACACGCACAACACGGGTGGTTGCGGGAAGCTAGGTCTTAGTCTCGCGTAAGCGGGCTGTCGTGCCAGTCAATTAATTATTATTAGTTGAATTTTTTAAATGAACTTGTTACCTATTTATTGTTATTAGTCTGTAAGAATTGTTAATTTATAGACTTAATAAATAAATAAATAAATTGATGCTGCAGAGTCCCCTTAGTATTTATGAAGCCTTTCTTTGGTTTCGGTGATGGTTTTTTACATACAAAATTATGTTTTATCAGCACGCGAGGTTGTCTGTTTTCAATGACTGTCAAACACAAAGTAAATTATGCATCGTGCTCAAAATTTTAATGTAGCCCACTAAAAAATGGTAGTTGATAGTGGAAGAGTTGCATTTAAAGTTACTACACGGGAAATTAAAAAAGTCACTGACTTCTCAAACTGCCCTCGTAAATGGCATCACGATTTTTATATTGAATTCGATACATCACATTACTTACTTATGTACTTACAATCCACTGCAAAGCTTTCGCACGCCTTCTGCAGTTGGTCAAAGGAATAATATTACTCCACTTGATCTTTCCAACGCAGATAAGGCCTATCCTTTCGCCTTTGACCCCCTGACTACAGCATCAAATTATCCAATTACCGCAATCATCCAATTATTTTTTTCTGCATTCATTTTTTATGCGCTGAAAGGTCACTGTGCCAAAAGTGAAAACTTCACTATGACACGAAATTGTATCAACAGTTAACTGACCCTGAAGAGGTTACTATGTTCTACGACCTCTTTAGAGTCAACTCTACCTCGAACCTCTTCATGGTCAGCTAATTGCTGATGAAGTTTTGGTGAGTGAGTGATGAAATCAACATAAACAAAACATCACGTCATAGTTCAAAAATACCTTCTTCGTCGACGCTTCATTGCCTCTCCGGGTTACGTGTCCAAACCAGCAAACGCGCTCGCTGTGAAAACCTCTTCCACTATGCAAACAAAATATTTGACAAGCAAAACTTTCGCTAAACTTTGCACGCTCTCTCACCCTCTACTGTCTCCTGTCATTTATATTTTATGCTCGTACCATAAATTTGAAATGCGCAGCTAAACGAGCGAAAGCTCATAAGAGGCCAATTTGTGGACTATTAGAAAATTTCCATTTTCGTCACACTTCTCCAGGATACCAGCAAAACGTTGCAAGCGCTCCAATCACAAACTGCATCCAGCGCGTCACATTCAGCCACGTTGCGGTTCTCCTGCGCGCGCCAAATCCTTTCCCAGCTAACGCCTCAGCCGCGCACAGGTCGCATTCCTTTTGGCGCGCTGGAGAAAGTTGTTCGCGCTGCTGTGCATTCTACGCGCCTGTTCAAAAGATATTCGAATAGAAATTTTAGGAAAATGCTTTCGGTTAGAAATGGCCCCAATTGTGACCCAGAGCGCTGTTTAGAAATTTAGACGCGCCAGCAGCGTTTCACCTTCGAAGGCGATAAAAGCGCACTCGCCGTGCAGCAACAACAAATAATGACACTCATACGTGTGGCCATGCAGCGAAAAGCGTCATTTGATGGACAGCGGCAATAAATTTTGGATTTTAATGTGAAAGCAGTCAAGTCACCGACGTCGTTTTTCAGCAGGCGCACAGCTGCGGCCAGCACGTTGCCTCGCAACGGCAAAGGACCGTCGACATGCTTTTCCCTTTTTTCTTGAGCGTGTGAGTGTGTGTGCTCTTGCGGCGAAAAACAAACATGCGCAGTGCGCAGAGCAAATATTTGTTGGCGGCTGTTGTGAAACGAACACCCACTTACAGACTCTTTTGTTGTTATAGGCGCTGTGTTTTGTTGTTACTTGTGTCGCTGTTGCCATTTTAAGGAACTTTCACCGCAAGTGTAGCCTATTTTTAGGCGCCCACCCACACGTGCACACACAAACACACTCACACTTGCGATTTTTGTAGTGTTTTTTTGCAGTTTAGTGGCATTGTTGTTGTTGTCATTCATGCTGTTATACATTTTGTTGTTTTTGGTTTTAGTTGTTGTTTTTCCTTTTTCAATTATGAAATTGAATACATGCATATTTTTATTTCCTTATTGTGCTTTTCGCCCACTTTCTTTCTTTCCTTCCTCTCACCCACAACGTGCTATGGGCTTTTGGGCACCTATTACTCCTACCGTAGTGATAAGAATTTGTGTGCGTTATCCCGAGAGACTTTGCCACGTGGACTCGCTGCCGGCGGCAAAAGAAAGCCACTCGCGGCTCGAAGCGACGCGCGCGCCACGTGCCGAAACCCATTATCAATTCCGGCCACTCTCCGTTGGTCGCACGAGAATTCTTCCGACGCGCCGGTACAATTTGCACATTAGATAAAAGCGCCGGCCAGCCGAAGCGTTAGAAGCGGCCGCGCTCGTGCACGTTGCGTGGGCGTTAGAATATTCCCCAAGAAAAAGAACCGCTGTAGATTCTGCTAACAGGCGAACAGCGCGCCGCGCCACCAAATGAAAACAACACACACGCCGCTCGGCCAGATGATGCCGACGCGCTGCGGCTCCGTGTGCAAACAACAACGCCACCGCCACCGCCAACCAACCAACCAATCTTATCAGCAAAGCGAGTGCGGCGCTGAATGCTGAGTGCGACATTAAAACAGCACAGCATTCGACCGACTGTTTGCCGTTGGATTGTATGTAGTTGTTGTTGTTGTTGTTGTTGGCATGTTTGTGTGGACAACATTATCCTCGGGATACACACAGATGACGGCACTGCTCTCTGGCACAACGCGCCAGCCACCCACCACCGGCCAATTTTCCAGTCACACGCCGCCCACCCACGCTGACAGTTTGTTTGTCCTTTTCATGCGCAAAACGAGTAAGCAGACACTTTACATAGATGCCCAGCAAGTTGCCGCATGCAACCGCACCAACGCACGCTCGCACTTTGTGTACATTTGGCATCCTGTTTGGCGCCATTGTAACTTTGTCGAGCCACGTCGGGCGCAGCCACCCACTCACTCAATCGCTGTACTGTTTCATCACACACCGCAAAGTGAATGTGTGAGTGTGTGTGTGTGTGTGTCACTGATGCTGCCATTATGTGTGTTGCCAGCGTTGTTGTTGCCGTTACTGGCTGTCTCCCCTAAAACAGCTACTGCAGCTACTGTTGTCCTATTACCTTTTACAGACACATTGTACTACAAAATTTCCAATTTACATGATGCGCCGACGATTGCTGTAACATTGGGTTACAGCGCGGCAAGTTGTAGCAACTATTTGTTGTGGACATACACTGCGTGCTTTGGGAAATGTCGCAGCTACACGACTATGTGCATTGGTATTAGTGTGGAGCACATTTGGGTGAATATGGCCGATGTGTGGATACAAAACTGCCACATACACAGGAAGGAAAAAAAGAGGAAAGGAAGAAAGCAGGCAGACGAATTTGTAAGCTGCCGTTTATTCTTTGAAATGTGTTGGCCAAGCATTTCATACTTAATCACCTTTTGATGGATAACGAAGCTACGGCGGAAAAGGTATCACATGTTTGAGGTTGGTCTCTTTGTCCTTCTAATAAAGTTATAAGGACGAAATTCGAGCATGTAGTAATGTACTATATATTCTTTTCCTTGTTCACTCGTCTCTGGAGCATAGGGCCTCCACAAGACTCTTCCATCTTACTGCTTTGCCTTGTGTTGGTTACGTTAATCGGATGTGTTGTTCTGCCAGGGTAGTCCTAAGTGATGGGGCTGCCATCTAACGCCGCTTAGGAACTTACTAATGTATATAATAGTTTTTAAAAGCTTCTTATTTCCGAATCCCTGGTGCAAACGCAACTCCTCATTTCCCCTCTTTCCTCCGGGACTAGTCCTCATGAACGTCTTCCAACTTTTCTTCCCCACTTTGCCCTCTTCCCTAAATGCTTTCCAACCATCCGTTTTGAACCTTACGACAGTAAACTTGCGAATGCCGGCCATGCGCACCAGGACCCTTGGCGACGAACCAGACGAAGGTCAAAGACTGGCGGCTATAGCAATAGCAGGTACTGTCAAAAGCACCCTCTAGGCGGGCCTGGAGGTGATGCTCTACCTCCACCCAATAGAGCAGTTCATTAAGTAAGTGCTGTGCCGCTAAAGGAGCTCTCAGGCTAAGAGAGTCTAACTTGTGTAGGGAGCACGCTTATGGACACTCTGGGGCTTTAAAGTCATTTGAGAGGCCAGGTACAGAATATCAGCTAGACTCCAGCACGGACTGTCTGATCCCATACCTGGATTTTGATACGCGCACTTACTTCCTATCCCACAAGGGAGGAATACGGGACTACGGGTGTGACGAGAGACGCTTTCACTGTTTTCACCGATGGCTCTAAGATGAATGAAAGTACAGGAGCTGGTCTTCACTTAGATGTATTATGGACCCGAAGGTCATTCAGACTCCCCGACTTCTATAGTATCTTTCAGGTGGAAATCTTTGCAATCTATAAAGCTGCTGAACTAATCCGTGACAGTAGGTTATCTCCGACAGATGTCACAATCTTCGTGTATAGTCAGACAGCTCTTAGAGCACTGGAATCAGCAGTGGTGAAATCAAAGGTAGTGCCGAGTTGCCGCACTGAACTTTATCGCATCATCGAGTCACTCTCTGCTACCTTCAGGACCACTCTGGAGTAGTAGGGAACGAAGCAGCGAACGAGATGGCAAGAAAGCGGGTCGCCTTGATAGCACCGCAGTAGATAACTCTGTGCTTCTTCCAATAACTGCCCTGTCTATGTTTATTGACAGGTTGAGCAAAAAGAACATCGAGTCCTCATGGCGCAGCACAACGGATAGTAGCACCTGCCGGGCACTATGGCCTTCTCTTTCCTTGAAGATAACGCGATATGTACTGTCCCTGTGTCGAACCTTCATTCAGTCGCTCATTGGAGTCATCACTGGACACTGCGCCATTCGATCTATGCTTATCAAATGGCGCCTCTCGTCCAGTGATGTCTGCAAAAGCTGTGAAGATGAAGAAGAAGTAGACACGATTCAACACTTCCTGGGCCACTGCCCGGCTCTACAGGAACGCCAACTCTGTACCCTGGCGTCAAGACGGAACTGGCTAGAGAGAGTTGAAATTTCAGATCTGCTCTTCTTTATTAAAAGTTCGAACTAGTTTGATGCGCATTGAGTTTGAATGATTAGCTCCAGAACCTTTTAAGAAGGGATTCACAATGGGCCAATTTGACCTCCGAGTGGAAGTGCGGTCTCTGTGCCGCACACACTCTACCCTACCTAACCTAAACTTGCAAATTATTTTTCCAAAAAAAGGATTGAAAATTTTCAATGCAAGGGCAAAGTTTTAAAAAGCCCACCCATTCGTTCCTGCGCACAAAAAAAATTAAGTTTCTTTAAATTCTAGAGAATTTTTTCTTTAATTTGATATCCATATTGATATTTTACATTACGCTCAACTTCTTAAATAATTTTTAGAATTATTTATGTCCTTGAAATTTGAAAGTCCTTTAAAAAAATACATCAAAGAGAAAAACTGAACTTAAAACTTAATACCGGCCTAATTTAGTTTAGTCGAATAGCAAACTACTGAACTGAACTGAAATTCAAAAACCCTGAATCCTTTAGCAGCCTTTAGCAGCCTAAGGTCGAAATTTTCGAACTCTTAACCCCTTTTGTTACAATATGACAACATGTAACTTATTTACTAGCCGATAGTAACCTATGGAAACCATTGTTGAACTTTGAACCGTTTGCTATTTTGTTACCATAAGGCAACATGTAATTTTGAAGACGCCTGACGTCATTCTGGTTCCAGGAGTCATGTTTTTACTAGAATTGTTTGTTTTGCCTTAAGAAGTTTGTCAATTCTTTAGAGTATTTTTTTGAAGTATAAAACTAAATTATAAGGTTTAAAATACTGAAGTTATTAAAATTTTTTAATGGCATGTCTTCACACAATAAATTAAAAAAAAGAAGAACAAAAATATGAAGTATTTTTTATGCTGACTTTTGAATCTAATTTAGACAGATTTTTTAAATAGTTTTGTCTAAATTGAATAGAAATATTTGATTCCAACCTATGTGTCAAAAATTTTATATTTGGGGAATTATTACCTCTACAAGCTTTGTGGTTTTAGCCATATAGAGGTAATTTAAAAACAGATTACGTTGAAGGAACATCGAAAAAATTATGCGATGTTATTATTGTGACGACATTGAAAACTAAATCTAACCCAATGTAATGGAAGATATACATCATTGTTCATATCGTTGAAATTTCAAAGTCTTTAAAAAAAAATTCGTCAGAGAGGAAAACTTAAAACACAGTTTTACTATACACTCCGGGCCACCAGAATAGGTTCACATTTTTTCCTGGAGGAAAATGAGAATTTACCTCATTTATTGGTATCAAGATGTATACTAATATATTTTTTATTTATTTATGTTATTATTTATTTTATTTTTTATTATATTTTGGCCGCAGTGCCTTTAAGGACGTTTTCACAAAGATCGTAATGCACCAGTGGCAGATTCAGAAAAATATTTCGGGGCGGGTTTCAAAAAGTAATTCTTTAATATTCATAAAATACCAAAAAATCCTTTTAATTTGTATGTAGTTTTAAAGTCGATCCTAATATTTCGGGGGGTTTCAATCCCCAAACCCCGCTGAATACGTCACTGTAATGCACATTTCATATTCAGACAACGATATTTGATCCACTTGAAACAGCTGGTTGATGTATCTTAACCCTCAAATGCATAGGTCCATTTTCAAGGTAATCTACATGCACATATGTAAATATCTTCAAATTAAACCAAACTATAGTATTTTTGCTAATATTTATTGGGTATTAATTTGCGTTAGAAAACAAACAAACACACAAGAAAGTAGTTCTTGCGTTTGAGGGTTAAACATCATATTCGAAGCTGTCATATCGTAGCGGATATACCTTCACACAGCCGTCTTAAATATGTACATGAAATTCGATTTAAATCCAACATCTCAGCGAAAACGCTTTAGCTGCCTTCGGAGTCACGTTAAATGTGTGTTTGATTAACGGGGCAGTGCTTCCGCTTCCTGCCCGAGCAAATTATATATTTTAAACAAACTCATAAACAGCGACAGCTCCAAGATAGCCAGCAACCAATTTATTGACTCGACACTAATAGCAACGCCTTTTAGTCCAAAATGTCTAAACACAACGAGACAAATAAATATCCGCTGCCAAATGTCGACAAGCTGTGCCGCAGCTCCGAACTGTCCGAAATGGCTCAGCGCCCTAATTGACGCCGGTGGCTGCCTCTCCACCACAAATTCGAGCGCGTGGGGGCGCAGCACAATGAAATGTGCACATTGCATAATTTTTTTGAATGAAATTTTTATATCGAAAGTGGAAAAAACGCACCCCTGTGCCGTGTTGTAGGGAAGATGCAGGAGCGCACGCGGCCGCAAACAAAAGCAATGCGTACGGAGTGCGCCACATAAAAAAGTCATGGATATGCGCAAAAAATTAAGGCACCCTCACGAATGTCCATCAGCTGACGGCGGCTTCCTTATGGCGCTGCTGTCGCCTATCCCAAAGACCAGCAAAATAAAAAAAATCGCTTCCGCGATAATATCAATGCTTGAGAGTAGCAGAAGAAAAAAATGCTGGCCCTACACAATTGGCACCCTTGAACACTGCTGCGGGCAAAAAAAACCACAGCAGCCAGAACAGACTTTGCGCCGCTACCCTGCAAACAAAACATCGCAGCGCTGCTTTCACTTTTCTTGGGGTTTCGGCTGTTCGCAGCAGCGCCAACAACAACACTTGCGTTTTCTTTCGGCTTTTTCCAACAGCCACGTTTGTCTTCTCAATTGTTGCTGCTCGAAAATGCTGCAATGTGAATCCAATGCCGCAACGCACACAAACGCTCCACATGGATCTGCATTTTTTTGTTGTTGGTTTTTGGTTTTCACTTTCAATCGGAAGCGCTTAGGGCGCGGAAAGCAAAAAAAAGGCGCGGCCACAATGCGTGAACGAAAGTGCCGGGCACTGCGTGACAGTGCGTGTAAATTGCATTTTTTATGCAAAGATTCTTTCATTCAAATGCATTTCAATTGTTACTGCTGCTGTTGTTGTTGTTGTTGTGCTTGTCAAGGATTGCGGCTGCTGCTCTGAATTTTTTGTATTTTTCACATTTTTTATTTGGCTGCTTTTGTGCGAGTCTCGTTGATGGTCTAGCACGTGCTACGTTCTTGCTGTTGTTGTTGTTGTTCACTAGTTTTTTGCTCATTAGAGAAAATTTTAATAAAAGATTGTGTGGAAACCGTCTGTTGCGGTTGGAGTTTCTGGTCGATTGTTGTTGCTTTGTTGGAGTAACATAAGCGGATTTTGAAAAGGATATTCGATACTAGGGCGCTAGATGAGATTTTACTATAGCGCCGACGTTGGCTGCTGGTTGAGCTGTGGTACTCGTATTTTTTGTGTTTTTTAACAGCGGCTCGTGGCAGCTTTTGTGCGTACGCGCTGAAATTTTGAAGAGGTTGGGCATTTTTTACAGATTGTAGTTTACTTTGAAGGAGTGTAGCCTTGGCAGCTGCACAACGCCAGAAGTTAACACATTTCACTTGGGGAAAACATCTTTCAAATAAAAAAATGCCATGGAGAAAAGTAAGAGTGTGTGACAGAGTGTGTTGGAATTGAATATTTTCAGCTTATAACAATGCAATTTTATTCAATGAAATCATAAAAGAGTTTACATTTGTGTGAAATGTCTATCAGATGTTTTAAAATTGTTGTGAAAATTTCGCATGAAAAGATATTTTTAGTGAATCTAACTAGGGCCAGCTAGGGCGCCCTATTAAAGTTCTCTACACGAGCTCGTATATTCATAGATCTTTACAGTTCCTCATAACGCTACGGACTCGAACAGAGTTTATGCGAAGCCTTAGGACCAGCTATGATAACACCGTGCGACAAAAATCAAAAAATTTCAAAACACACCAAAAAATCTATATACTCGCGAATCTAGGAGCCAAATGTAGTAAAACTGCGTTTTTAGTTTTTTTCTCTGACGTCAGGATTTTTTTTTAAAGGACTTTGAAATTTCAAGGACATGTTTATTTCAAAAAATTATTTTAAACATTAAGCGCATTGTAGAATAACAATATGGCTATCAAATGAAAGAGAAAAATCCTTAGAATCTTAGAAAATTTAATGTTTTGGTGCAAAAGGACGAAGAGGTATTGAAAATGTCCTTTTAAAACTTTATCCTTGAATATCCTTGCAAATTTCCAATAGTTTTTTTTGAAAAAAATATATCTTAAGGGGGTAGTCAGGTAGAATCGACCATGTTTTTAAGTAATTTTTTTTTCATAAAAATTTTTATTCCACATTAAAAATTTTTTTATATGTTATTGTACATAGTTTTGAGTACTGAGCAAAATTTTTTTTATAAATTTTCGTTTATATCCGGGGGAGATATGGGCGACCGGAAGACGACATTTTGAAATCTGGCCGACACGATTTCTCCATTTTGGATGATCTGAAACATACCAAACAAATTTCATTTTGAAGTACAAATGAATGGCTCTCGTTTGAACTATAACTGTAAAAAAATATTAATAAATACAAATTTAGTGCAATTGTAAAGTTTTTTCCTCTTTTTTTGCTTGTTTTTTGTTAATAATTGTGTCATAACGTTGTTACATAGAAATGGACAATAATGATCGTAGTTCACGCGATAGCCAAACCTTTTCTGAAAATATAAAAAAAGTTTAAGCAAATCGGTGCAGTAGATCGGCCGTAATCGTGTCAGCCAGCTCAAAACAACAGCATCTACTTCAAGCGCCAGGTGTGCGATTCGAGCGCGCGAGCCCTTATAGCTAATGTCATTTTCAATCGCTTTCGGATACTATCCGAGGTAAAGGAAGGTTTCTACATGATTCCTAAGGGTTTAAATAGACCAAAACTGCAAAAAAAAAGTTTCGATTTTTTGAAAAAAATCTACCTGACTACCCCCTTAAGGACTAATACGTACACTACCACATCCTTGAATTTCGTCCTTCAAACTTTATTAGTTTAAGACATAAAAAATTTAATACTTCTCTCCATAAAACAAAGATAAGACAAACATAAAATATTTAATTAACTGATGTATAAATCGTTATGCTGCTAAAACTGGAGGTTAAATACACTAATTCTGCAATTTAAAAATTGCCTTTGAACCTAAGTATTTCTTTTCATAAGACCTTGAAAATATAAAAATTGAGTTTTCTTCAATAAAACTTATCCAAGAGTAGCAAGATGAATGCATGAGGATACGTACTTATTGTGAATACTAGTGCTCACAATTTAATAAGAAAAATTAACAAAAATCATTTAAAACGCATTTTGAATGCTTTTTAAAAATTACTTATTTTAAAACAAATTGTTTAAGAAAAATGTATGCGTTTACTTTGACGTTTGTGTTTTTGGTAGGTGTCATGCAGGGCGCAATTTCAAGTAAGTCGGTGCTTGAGAACTTGAGATATCATGTCAAACGTATCGAAAAAAGTAGTTTCGAGAAAAATGTGTTTAAAGTTTACAGTCTCATTTCGGGCAGTCTGAGTGCCGCGTCACCAAATCAACTATAACTCCGAAAATAATTCGAATTTCCGTAAATTCTCTTATGGGCCAGTTATGGGCCAGTTACTCATGACACAGAACATAAACTTAACCATAAACATAAACTTAGAAAATTTAAGCGATTACTCAAAACTTTATTTCCGTAAACATAAACTTAAAAATCAGCTGATTTTCCTTTTTGACAAAAGGAAAATAAAACAAACAATATTGCCACTTCGATTTCTCCATCTCGTGAACAATCAAATTCAAACTTTTCGCGACATTTTTTACTTGCTATTATTAAATGTTTGAGCATCCAACGACTAAAATTATTAATATATTTACGAAACTAATAAAAATTGCAATCCATTTTGTATATTTTACAAATTATTTTAATTTGTTTACTTTTCAATTCATTCCGAAGAGAGTGGCAACATTTTTTGCGTTTTCCGTAAACATAAACTTAGAAACCAAAACGAAACAGATTTCTAAGTTTATGGTTAAGTTCTAAGTTTATGTTCTATGTCTCGGGTAACCAGTTGTACAGCTTTGGGGTATGCCAGGTCGTGATAGCTGACAAGTAAAACTAAGTTATGTCATGAGTAACTGGCCCATTACTCATGACACAGAACATAAACTTAACCATAAACATAAACATAGAAAATTTGAGCGATTACTCAAAACTTTATTTCCGTAAACATAAACTTAAAAATCAGCTGATTTTCCTTTTTGACAAAAGGAAAATAAAACAAATTTAAAACGTAAATATGGAAGGCACAAAACAAATTGGGGAATTATTGTTTGAATTGTGCGATATTTATAATTTGTGGAAAAAAACAAAAAGAGGGTACGCAGGTGGGCTGTCCGACCCATTAATAGAGATTGGAGGGAAAATGGCTACCAAAGGAAAGTCTTTGGAAAAATGAGAAATATGGACGAGGAGCAGCTTTTTTTACACACAAGGATGACTCGGCCCGTCTTTGACCTGCTCCTAAGCCTGGTTGGTAATCTCGTCTCGTTGAGCTTGTAAAGTGGGCTTTTTTTGTCATAAAGCTCTGGGTGCTCCTGCACCAGACACACAAACTTTTCGTCGTCCATTGCCGTTTTTGTTTTTGATTTGTTAATTTTTTTTATTTATGATTTGTTTTTTATACGACAATATTGCCACTTCGATTTCTCCATCTCGTAAACAATCAAATTCAAACTTTTCGCGATATTTTTTACTTGCTATTATTAAATGTTTGAGCATCCAACGACTAAAATTATTAATATATTTACGAAACTAATAAAAATTGCAATCCATTTTGTATATTTTACAAATTATTTTAATTTGTTTACTTTTCAATTCATTCCGAAGAGAGTGGAAACATTTTTTGCGTTTTCCGTAAACATAAACTTAGAAACCAAAACGAAACAGATTTCTAAGTTTACGGTTAAGTTCTAAGTTTATGTTCTATGTCTCGGGTAACCAGTTGTACAGCTTTCGGGTATGCCAGGTCGTGCTAGCTGACAAGTAAAACTAAGTTATGTCATGAGTAACTGGCCCATTAGAGGTTTATTCCTAAAGGTCTAAACTTTGAAAATATGAAATTTAAAAAAAAATCGATTTTTTTTAATTTCTAGACTAGAATATCTACCCCCTTAAGTTGGTTGCTAGGATGGACACAGTTAATTTTGTGAGTTATTTTTTTGGTACCAACTAAATTAATTTTACAATCTTGTTGTTGAAATCAAACAACCAATTACAGCTTTCAAATTTGAAAATATTCATAATTTTTCCTTATCTATTCACCTGCTTCGATGCTCCCCAGCAAAAGATAATCTCTTCCCAACTCTCCTCAAAATGCACCAGGAAATTGTCGCACGTCACTTCTACAGATTTCACTGAGCCTTCTGTGACAGTATTGTTCAGCGCACACGTCTTCGCTCTCTGTTTGTTTATTTAGCTCTCCCGGCAGTGTTGTGTGTCTCGTAAAGTGTAAAGCTGGCGGAAAAGAGGGAAATGCTGAAAACTGGTCTGAGTGGGCCATAAAAACTCTTAATTATTGTTAGTACTTGTAAAGTTATAAAAACGTTTTGTTATTATTGGTGTGTGGAGGAGCGTGCCCGCTGGCGGCATGGGCTCACGCCAACAGGTATTCGGTTGGCAAATATGTATGTATGTGGCTGCTCGCGATGCCGACTCTTTGTTCTCTTGGCCGCACGATCGCTGAAAGCGCTCACTTTCTCCTCGGCTGCACGAAAACGAGCGCGCACGCCCAGCCAACGCCGGCCGCTCTCTTGCAACAAGTTCTAAAGGTAAACACACGACGCGAACGGAGCGCCGAGCTGGCGTCAGCGGCAAAGCCGGCCGAAAGCCGGAAAAGAGGCAAGGCCCGGCCAATGTTGGGAGCCGGTGAGCGCTGCTGCAATCGCAGCAGCTGCTGTGCGCGACTCGAGTGCAAAGCGGTGGGACGGACAGGCGCGGCAGCTCAGTTCAGCTGAGACGCAGTCGTGCAGCTCAGACAATCTGGGTCACATTTTGCCATTGAACCGGTGACGTCACAGCGGGCCAATGACCGAGAAGCTCTACGAGGAAGCACAACAGCCACAAGCTGGAGCAGCAGCAACAACAACAAAAACATATAACAAGTATTATTGTGTTTTAGCCAGAGTGCGACGCGATCGTTTTACAACAACGTAAGTCGCTTCATATCAGGTTTTGTTGTAATTGTTTTTGTTATTGTTACATTGGTGGTGTTGTTGTTGTTGTTGTGGTCGCTGTGGCCCGGCATTGTGGCAGCTCGTTTGTTTGTTTGTTACTGGTCGTTGCTGGTTGCTGGTTGTTGGTTGTTGGTTTTGGCCCGATGTGTGGTGCTGGCGCTGTGCAATGCGATGCCGGCCGCATTGCAGTTGCCGCTGCCGCTGCTGTCGTGGTTGTTGCAGCTTTGGCTGCATGTTGCATTTAAAAGAAAATAAATTTACCCACTCGGCAAGATTCTCAGCCTTTGCGAGTCTAAGGTGGGCGCGCATGCAGTCTTGTCGTTGTTGCTTTTTTCTGTTGCTGCTGCTGCTGCTGCAAATTTGAAACTGATGATTCTCGGTTTCTTGGTTCGTTGGACACAGCACCAACACCGATGCGTTTAAAACTGAAGAGTGCAGATGTGGCGCTCGGGCGCAAAACATACAACAACTCAAAGGCAAAAGATGTGAGAAAAATGATTTTCAACTGCAGAGTGAATCATGCACATTGTACATACATACAATTCACATAGCAAGTGATTTTTTAGTTGCAATCAATGTTTTAAATGCATATAAACAAATTTATTTTTGGTTTTGTTTATTGAATTTTTAATATACACACATTTATTTATTTATAAAAAAGAACAAAACATGAATGTGCAAATAAATAAACATGAACGAACATCCGCACACATCGCAGTGCTGACGTCGCTACTAAAAATAAAGATAAGCCAATGCTTGGTCCAATATTTACTAAAACATATCTACATACTTGTAAATAGTTCATTGCATGTGTGTGTGTGTGTGTAGCATTTTTCACTGTTGCACACTTCTTTTGTAGTTCCATTTATCAGCCAGACAAGTCATGTGCTTCGTTTAATCATAATTTTATTGCCGAAAGCATGTTTTACTTATTTCAGCTATCAAAAATTTTATAACTCGCATTTCTGCTCAGTTGACAACAAGTTGCGTGATTTTTGATTAGCCACGTGATGCGACAACGCAGTGCTCAGTGGCCGGCAATGTCGTGTGAACGTGCGCACCGTAGAATAGAAGCCGAAATAGCTCAGTTGGGAGAGCGTTAGACTGAAGATCTAAAGGTCCCCGGTTCAATCCCGGGTTTCGGCAAATTTATTTTTTTTCTTCGTAATATTATTTTATTTTTTCATTAAAAGCTTAAACAGATTAATAACCTTCGAAGAACACGCTTGTGTTTTCAATTATCGGGAACACTGTGAGACAATTCGACCTTTTTAACATTACTTTAAAGGTCTAATTTACTTTTAATCATCTATAATTCAACAACTATTGAACATTTTGATTTAAAATGAATTCTGGAGTAAAATATTGAAATTATTCAAGTAAACCAGATAGAATGACGACCTCTGTTTTGTATGACAAAAAGAGAGAAATTTGAAAAATTACACAGTACAACAATTTTAAACTTTTTGTGTGCAACAGAGTAACGACCGTATATTTCTGGAAGAGGACGTCATACTGATCATTTTTGCCGAACAAAGTAATAGTCCAGCACGTCTGGGTTTTTTGTAATTTGCACATATATGTAGACTTTTACACGGAAAGTATAAAAACTTGAAGAGCTAGAGCTTTGATGTCTAAGACAAAGTTGTTTGCATTAAAAATGTGAATATTTTTTGTGTACACATTAACCCCGCTCCCCCTTTCCTTACCCCCCTTTTTCATGTTTTATGAAAAAATTTTCATAAAAAGCTTGTATTGAGTAAAATATAAAAAAAAAATTCCATATTGTCTTTTGGGAAAATATTCCCCATTAAAAAATAGGGGGGGTCTTCAAACATCAAAACTTTCTCAAAACTTCCCCCCAAAAAATAAAAAGCCTTAAACACGAAACCTTCATTAAATACTTTTTTCATAAATTGCTAGCTCTGCTTGAGTTGATGAGAAAAATGTTGAATATTAAAAAAATAAATATTTCCCATTGAAAAATAGTTCAGGTGGTCTCCAAACAATTAAACCCTAAGAAGTCTTCTCTTAATAAAAGAAACAATTTTTTTTATTTCAAAAAAGACTTTAATAAATTCGTATTGCCTTTCATCATATCAATGTAAAAAAAGCTGTACAGTGTTATTTGTCATCTATGTCATATTGCTCAAAAACAACCCTCAAAAAAAATTAATTTATTTAAAATCAACTTGAAAAAAAAATTATAAAAAACCAAGAAAATTCTAGAAAATCGTTGCTGTATTGGCAGCAGGACATCTAATACATATAAAAATTTGTGTAGTGTCCAGAGTAGTAACTAATGGTAAAAAAGTGATCGAGAGTGTAGACTGCACTTTAATGAATTAGAGAGCGATTTGAAGGGTGTTGGATCAATGCAAAAGAGAAACTTTTTGAAAAAATATTTATCACGTTGTCTTTTATATTTATGAAGAAATATGAAGCCAATTTTGAAAATCTCGAACTAAGTCCAAAGATTGTTTTGTCTAAGCCGACCAAGTCAATTTACCTTAAAAGGATGGCTGATAAAAATAAATATTTGCACAATGCAATTAAACTCGCTTTAACCTTCTCTATTCCACTACCTTTTAACGACAATTTCACACAGTTGTACGAAATAAATAACAATTTTGTATGGCTCAACAATAGGTCCGCCGCGAAATAGTGTTGGAAAATTTGGGTCCTGAAAACTGTGCCACGCCCCTTATCCAACGCCCATGCCGAGTTTCAATGTTGTCTGACTTATAATTCCGAAACTATTTCATATTAAAAATTTGAGGTTTTTGTGCAGTACCACACCCCTTCCTTCAATTTCCACCCCATTCTTCTAGTCGAAGGGGGCTCGTCTACCGAGTGCAATTGATATACGATTTATAGTTCCAAAGTTATCAGCAAATTTGGGTCACAAGAACAGTGCCACGCTCCTTGTCTACACGCCCATTAAATTTTAGCAGTTGAGCGACAGATCCATGTGAATGTGATGCCAGTAGAATGACACATCAATGGTATGAGACTTGTAGTTTCGCTGTTATTCTATATTAAAAAATTTAGTTATATAGGCGGTATCACGCCCCTCTTGTTCAATGCCCACCCCATTCTTCCAGTCAAATTTTGCGACTAAATGATAATTTCAGACTAAATTTCATGGAAGTGCGATTTACAGTTTTAAAATTATGCGAAAGTTTTGGGTCCCAAAAACAGTGCCACGCTTCTTGTCCAGCGCCCATAATATTTTACCAGCAGAACGAAACCCATGTGGGACGACTGTACCTCAAATTTCAATGCAGTGCGATTGAAAATTTTAATGTTATTCCATATTAAAAATTTGAGTTCTATGGGCAGTGACACGCCCCCTTGTCCAATACTCACGCCATTGTTCCAATGAAAAGGCACAACTAAATCGTAAGCTAGGACCAAGTTTCATTTATGTGCGACTTATGGATACAAAGTTACGCTGAAGATTTGTCCAACGTTGGTCAAATTTACAACAAGCATTTCCTGATTCAAGACAAACAAAACCCAAAAAGAATAATTCAAATTCGTCCAGCCGTTTTTGAGTTTTAGCGAGACTAACGCACGGCAAATTTTTTTATACTTATATATAGAAGAAGAATATAAAATAGATAAAGGAACCCATGAAGTTTGTAACATTATTAAAAAAAAATTCGCGGGGAAAACAGATTTTGTGACTTGAAGTCTGAATGTGGGTCTACATGACCCAGTGGTATCATCATCATAGCTTATGGGAATAAAGATTAACATATAAAAAGTTATTACTATATCGTTAAACGTAGTTTGTAAAAAAAAAACTTTATAGGTACTTATTGAATTGATATTTAACATTTTATAACATTAAAATATTTCTACTGCTCGATTACTTAAAATTTCTTATATTTTGACATATTATTTTATACCTTATATAACTTAATCATTGTAATGAAATAATATAAAATATATTTTGCAACTTTATTTCAATTGTTGTGACACATTTACAAACAGTCAATCGTCTACTTACTTAACTGGGCTTAAGATCATTTTTGTTAATCTTTTATTTTTATTCTTACCACTTTTTACATTATATTTTATTATTTTCTTTTTGTTCCCATAAACTCATCTTTCATGGATTTTTTCTTTTTAATTTTTATTTTTCTAGTTCCTGCAATACGCTTGTAATTTCTTTCATTACTTCCTAATCTTATAATAAAACAGATTTTCGTATTAATCGTCCTAATCTTTTACTTCATAGAATAATCTTTTCGATAGTTTACTGCTTCTTTTCCATATTATTCAAACTGTTAGTTCAAAAATTAGTTTTATTGGGTTGGATTTTGTTTTTCTACTCTTTCTATACGTTTTTTTTTATTTTTTTTTAATTCATTTCATCTTAGTTGTCCATTTTATGTTCTTATTAACCCAATTTGTTCCCTTTTTCTGCAACTATTCTTTTTTCATAACACCTAATTTCACCTTTCTTTTTCCTTCTCTTTTCCTTCTTAAAACAAAAAATCTAACTTTCTCTTCTAATTTTGTATTTAATTCTTAAAAATTTGCAAACATCTAAATCTTACTTTACATAAACCGATCGCCGTCCAATGAGGCCAAATGCCCAATACATCAATTTCATCGGCAGCAATGTGCATTATTAGTTCGCACTCGTGTCCTTTCCACTGTTCGCTGCGCTTCGCTTGATGGCCCAATAATGCCGCTTGCACCTTTGCCGCTGTCATCGCCTGTTCTATGTGTGCAATAAAGTCTTTTGTCTTCGTCTATTTGTGTGTTTGCAGCCAGCCGCCACTCGTATGTACCTGCGGGCGCGCATGCGCAGCGCACGTCCGCCGCTATAATCCACGCTGCAATTGCTGCGAACGAATGTGGTTCAATGGGGCAGCCAGGGCACCGAGCAGCACGTACGCGCTCGCCGGCTAAACCTCATCGGACCGGAGACCCGAGGACACCTAACAATGCCGTGTGCCACTGGACGCAGTGGACTGTTGTTGTTGTTGTTGCGGGTTGTGTTGTCTAGTCGCCGTTCCGCTGGCGAATTGGTGAATCGATTGAGCGCATTGCCATCGACGTCTGCTCAATTTGAATGTGCCACACTTCAATACATTCTCTTCGTCGCGCTTTTCTCTTTTGTGGCACTTTCAGTCTACCTTTCTTTTCCTTGCAGTGTCTTGCTGTTGTTGTTGTTGTTGTTTTTGTTGTTGTTGTTGTTGTTGTTGCTGCTATTGTATGCATGTGCATTTAACGAAAATATGTCAACAACTGCGTTAATAATGCGATTTGCATTTCCTTTCACGGCGCACAGCCAGTATGCGGCCAACTGTCGGCGTGTCCGTCTTGCGCTGCCCGCTTTGTGCCGGACACCTTGACTGCACATCGTGCCGGCCGTGCAACACACAAAACACCTAATCCCACGCATTGACCGGCGCATTCAATATAGTCAAATTGTATGCTTGATTACCGGTGAGCCGCCGCTGTCACCGTTGGGCGCAATGTGTTCCATGTCACTCCTGCTCGCGTGCAAACATTTGCTGCCAACAATTGCGGCTATTGTCAACGCTCAAATGGGATTAAAAGCGACAATTGACCAGCGCTCTATGGACGCTCTGATGGATCAGTCGATTCGACATCTGCAGTTTGCTTCGATTTCTCGCCAGAAGCGGAAAAAGGTGCAGCTTGCAACTTTTTTGCAAGTCTTTTTAAAGGACAGACATCAAATGTCAACTGTTTTTGGGCCTAATGAAGCGTACAGCAAAATTGAAATAACTATAATAAAAAATAATAATAATAATAAATAAATCCCTTCAATTTTAATTTGGGAGTTTGAATAATTCACTACCAAAAAAAGCAGTTGTGGAACTCCAGTTTATATGGAGGTTTTTGCTTTTGAGGATTTTCTATTACATGAAAATCTAAACTAGAAATTACACCGTCCGCTGCGCCATTGCGAGCGACGATTTATGCAGAAATAGCGGAGACTACGATGCAGTGGAATCAATCGAGCACCTTTTATACCACTGGCATCACTGCAGCAATGCCGGTGCCAGATCCTTGAGGTCGAGTTCTTTGATGGACTTACGGACTCCGTCTGGATCTGCAGGGAACGAAACAGATATGGATCATCGGATTCAAGAATGAACCTAAGACCAAATAGTTCCAAAAAGATCCCTTATGGATAGGGAGACACATCAAATGCAAGAAGGAAGAGATTTACAATGGACGCAATGGGGTGTCCGAGCGGAATTGCATGCCGCACACTTCCCTTCTTTAACCTAACTTAACCTACATCGTCCTTTTACTTAATGATTTCATCACTAGTGGAAGAGTTTCTTCACTAACTATGCCACTTTGACGAACAGGTGACTTCGCTTCCTTGGGGCAATAATGCTGCTGAGGTTGTGGCAATCAGTATCGGCCTCATTAAAAAATCGTAGGAGTCTCTGACTGAGGGGTTTGAGAGTCTTCTATGAGTGAACTCATTCATGCGTTGTCACATTGACTTTACCTAACCTATCAATAACTCTTCCAATTTATCACATCTCGCAGCAGGGACAATATTTCCTTATTAGACAATTACAAGGGGCCTCTGACGAGGGGATCTGAGGTCATCTTTTTAGTGAGCTCATCATATTTCCTCATCATATTTCCTCATTAGAAAATTACAAGGGGCCTCTGACGAGGGAATCTGAGGGCCTCTTTTTAGTGAGCTCATCTGTAGGCTACCTAACCTAATCTATATCTATCTATCTATGACATAACCTAAACTATAGTTGTTCCAATTTATGACACCTCGAAGCTGGGACAATGTTGCCCTTTTAGACAATCACAAGGGGCCTCTGACTAGGGGATCTGAGGGTCTATTGTTAATGAGCTCATATGTAGGCTATCTAACCTAATCTATATCTATCTATATATGACATAACCTAATCTGTAGTTCTTCCAATTTACTACACCTCGCAGCTCGGACAATGTTGCCTCATTTGACAATCACAAAGGCTATCTGACTAGGGGATCTGAGGGTCTATTGTTAATGATCTCATATGTAGGCTATCTAACCTAATCTATATCTATCTATATATGACATAACCTAATCTGTAGTTCTTCCAATTTACTACACCTCGCAACTGGGACACTGTAGCCTCATTAGAAAATCACAAGGGGCATCTGGCTAGGGGACCTGAGGACTTATTGGTAGTGAGCTCATCTGTAGGCTTCCACATTGGCATAACCTAATCTATAGCTCTTCCAATTTATGACACCTCACAGCTGGGACAATGTTGCCTCATTAGAGAATCGCAAGGGTCCTCTGACTAGGGGATCTGAGGGTCTATTGTTAATGAGCTCATCTATTGGCTACCTAACCTAATCTATATCTATCTATATACGACATAACCTAATCTGTAGTTCTTCCAATTTACTACACCTCGCAGCTGGGACAATGTTGCCTCATTGGAAAATCACAAGGTGCATCTGGCTAAGGGACCTGAGGACCTATTGGTAGTGAGCTCTTCCAATTTATCAAATCTCGCATTTGTGTACGGGGAATTTTAATTCAAATTTAATTCAAAATCAACTTGTAAGTCTCATTGGGACCAATGAATCATTCATCTCTGGGGACCACTTTAAGCTACTTACGTTGAAAGATGGCGTTCATGGCCACATTTCAATCATTTTTCACATCCTACACACCGTAAATTCCACAAATAAAACGTTACTTGAGTTTCTAACAATAAATACATAAAATAAATGCAATGCCTTATCACTAGACTTAACATTCCACCTGAGTAGTATTCAATTGAGCAAATGATAAATCAGTAATTTGCCGCAGAAAAACTCCAAACCAGTAAAATTATCTTCGCGATACAAGACTCCAGCCATCGTAACTGTGTTCGGGCCAGTGCGGTGTTAATTAAATCAACAATATAGCCGCACCGAAAAGCCACTTAACTTGCAAGTGCCTACATGCGGCGTATCCGCAGCGAAACCAGCTTCTTCTGCAGCACGAAGCCGCCACATCAGAGCCCGCCGGCTATGAAGCCCTGTACTGGAACTGTCGGAACGCCGGCAAAGATACTCGTACAGCTGATACATGCTGCGTTACATGCGCGCCGAAAGCAGAGAGACATACCTACCACCGTCGCCAACATTATCATCATCACCATTGCCATCGTTGTCGTTGCCGTTGCCGTCTTGGCCGTCGTCGTCGTCGTCGTCATCATTACATATGCGCGCTGACAAATGAAGTTGGCCGAAAATGTTAAGAGAAAGACGACGCACGAGAGCCAGAAACAGCAAATGGGAAAGAAATAAATGAATGCAATTTGGCTGTGTCCAGCTGACCGGCCGGCTGTCGCTCCAAATCATTACAGCGCGGCATTCATCATCATTCGCGCCCTTTGCGAAATGTTCGTATAAAATTTACAGCGTCCATTACGGCCCCACATCCATATATTCATTTCTTCGGCCAGTCGTGCAGCGGGCCGGACGGCCGAAAGAATTCATACATACAAAACGGCGCAGCGCAGGCGAAAGCTTCAAAGCGGCGGCCCAGACCCCCAAAATACGCCACGCCACATGGCAACCGGACAGACAGACAGCCCAGCCCAGCCCGTGCACGTTACAGGCGGCGCGGAGTTGTTTCGGTTAGCTTGCGGTGTGCGTCTTGGTTACAAAAGTGGAGTTGGTGATTTTTTTTTGGGCTTTTTCTACTTTTTTATATATTTTTTGTAAATTTTTTTTTTTTGTTTTGAATATTTTTGGGAATTTTCAAAAAGGTGAATGACCGCTGCTGCTGCCATCACTATCGCTGTTGTCTTTGCTTTTGCCTTTGCGTTGGCCAAGTCTTTTACGACTAACCGACGTATCGACTGTGTCAGTTTGGTTACTTTTAGTTAGTTTAAGTGGCTGCGCATTGCTTAAGCTGCCGCTGCGGCACAGCTGAGGAGCCAAAGTCCACGCGCCCCGCACACCGCCCACCCGCCCAGACGCAGCGCGCGTCAGTGTAACGCACGAAATTTCGGCGACGCGCGTCGTCTTCGTTGCTACGTTCTTGCGGCACACAATGTGTGTGGATTCGTTTATGTGCGGCGACGTTATCAAGCAAAATTCGGCGCTGCTGCGGCTTACACTTTTGTATGCCTGTGCCGCCCGGCTGACTTGGCGACTGACGGTATGCGCCGTGCATGAAGTGAATAATTGAAAAAGAGCGCACCGCAACATGGACATCATCACAAGTTTTCTCGCTTCTTTCACTTCGAGCGTCATCGTGTGCGCGATCGTTGCCGGCGTCTTTGCACTTTTCGCTTGTCACTTCGTTTGGTTTGCAACGCCAGCGACCAACCCACCTACCCAGCGCCTGTCAGTTGGCGTTTGGCGTTGTTTGGACAATGCAAACGAAGAGCGACTGTGACGAAACTAGGCTGCCGCCGCCGGTCTGCGAAAAGCGTCGCTATGAGTCGGTGTGATGAATGAGATTGCGGCGATTGGGCACTCGATCGCGTGCGCCGCGTCTGCAATTTGGAGACACACATCACACCGCTCCGCTTCGTCTGTCCGCGTTCCATGCTTTATGTGTTTTTTGATTTGGAGTTGTTGGAGGTGTTTTAGTTCTTTTGAATTATGCAATTCGCGGCTGCTCCAACTGCGCGCTGCTGACTCCGCCAACTCCGACGTTGCTCCGCTGTTGCTTTATCCATTTCGAATTCACTTCTAAAAATAATCCAGCACTTTTGCATTTCTTTTTAGAGCCGCAGTAGGGTATTTGACCCTTTGCGCACAGCTGATTTACACACATGTGAAATTATTCGGGTTTATAGTGGCTGACTGGTGGGCCGCTTGGCTAGCTGGGCTGCTGAGTTGTTGGTGTTGATGGTTTGCTGGCCGAGTTGAATGTACGAATTGCGTGAAAGTTAACAGAGAAAAGCTTGGGCACCAAACAAAAAGAAACACCATCAATGTGTTTGTTGAAAACTTATATGCAAGCAGCAACACACCAATTAAATTCGTATAAAATAGTGGAAATTATTGGATGAGTAGAAAGCAAATTCATGACATGCTGACCATATTAATTTATCTTCTTTTTGCAATTTCAAGCATGATTTGGCTTTTATGCGCATTGATGTATTAGAGCAGGGCACTGAACTTTGCTGTTCTCGTTAGTGTTGCTGTTGCTGTTGTTGCTGTACGGTAGAGTACTCGTACATAGTGCGAGATCATTGACATTTGCCGCGTTGCTGCCGCACGGACTGCTTGAGAATGCACTAAGTGCTGAATGTCACATGATCATAAAAGCATTCATGTAGCTTATACGGTCGGCGTTAAACCGAAATTGAGCATAAAAGTTATTGTTGGACAGATGCAAAATATTGTCAGTACGGCCTCCACGGAAATAATGGGGAAAGTCTATGTAGATAAGAATATCAAAGATAATGAGGAAAGTCTATGTAGATTAGAATATCAAATATGGCACATGGAGCGGTGAGTTTGAAGAGCTAAAGAAGTTATTTTAATTAAACCACTCGTGCGGTGGCGTATACAGGAGTGCATTTAACACAACTTTTGAGCCCAATACCATTCGAAACCGTATTTGTTACAAAAATTTCTGTGTCAAACAGATATTTGGGCAGGTCTGAACCCGTTGGTCACATACTAGTACGTTGATATACCCTATAAAAAGAACAGATGTAAAGATTTCAACTGTTCTATCGGGTGATTTTTTAACAACTTTCTCTTTGGCAACACTGTTTTTGGCAGCTCAGCTGTTTTCGTGTAACATGTTACTGTCAAACATGTTCAGTTTGGTCTATAATTTAACCATGAATCGACTTACAAACGAACAATGCTTGCAGATTATTGATTATTATAAAAATTCATGCTCGGTTAAGAAAGTGCATCGTGAACTTCTTCCATTTTATGGTCAGTTTGGGCGACCTTCTGAGGCGGCTATTCGGAATCTTGTGACTAAATTTCGCACCAAATTCACATTATTGGACATTAAACCACCAACACGCATACGTAGAGTGCGGACAGAGGAAAATATCGCAGCTGCATCCGCCAGTGTTGTTGGCCCAATTGAGAGGCGAGTTCGGTAAACAGTTTCTTTCACGTTTGGGGCCGGTCAATTGGGCGCCTAGATCGTGCGATTTAACGCCTTTAGACTATTTTTTGTGGTGCCTTGTTAAGTCTCATGTCTATAGCGACAAGAAGCCACTGACGCACTGGAAGCCAATATTGAAGAATTTATTCGTGAGATACCGGCCGATATGTTGGAGAGAGTATGCTAAAATTGGACCCAGCGTATGAACCATTTGAGGCGCAGCCGCGATCAACATTTACATGAAATCATCTTTAAACATTGAATTATATAGATCGTTCCATCGACTCAAATAAAGATTTCATACATTTCTCTAAATTGTATGTGTGTTTTTTTTTTAATCAAATCCGAAGGCTCTTAAAAAATCACCCGATAAACGGGAAAGCTTCACGAAAAAAACCTTCACGAACAAACAAACAGATAGACAGATTTGGCCCTCGACCAACCAGAGCAGAAGGAACAGAAACTGATCCTTCTAAAAAAGACCTCTACAGCAATTGTCGTGAGAATCATAACTTAGTGTTGCCTAAATCTTAAAAAAAACTTCCTTCAAAAATTTGAAAAATCTCCTAAAATTTTTGTTGTTTTTATTTTTGTCATAAACTAAGGAATTAAACTTCCCTACAAACAATTTCTAAACAAATTTTAGCGACAAATTCTCGAAATAATCTTAATAATGCTTGAATTTTTGCCTTGAAGATTTTGAATATTTCCAAGTCAAATGAAACATTTTTTTGTCAAACGAAACATTTTCATTACGTGAACGTGCGCGAATTTAAAACCGAGTTTACGTGACCTTAAATGATATCGAAATTTTCAAAGTATTCGACATCGTTACGATATCTCGGATAAGATAATTTCAATATCGCAACGATATCGAGATTTTTGAAATTCGCGACATCGTTACGATAGTGTCACTTTTCTCGTTCTCGATATCATTTTCGACACTTTAGCAATACTCGAAAACGAGAAAAATTCTCGCTTCAACGATATCGTTTCTATATCGTTTGGTTTGCTGGGTTCTCATAAAAAAATAACTATGTATTTAGTTTTTTTGCAGCGTTTTTATTCATTCAGCTTCAGGAACAACTTAACACAAACAAAACATTTAAAAATGTCTTCATTCATTGTATAAATTATACACTTTGAAGCATAAAATTTAATTAATGCTTTCGCTACAGGTTTTTACTGGGGAAGGTTTAATTTATCGATGGTTTATGGTTTAATCAACAACATCCCATCATAATTTTTACAATTTTTGTTACCGCACACTGTTTTTTAGAGTGTCATATGACATAAAATTGTTTACGCATAACTAAAAATGGAATATTTGTCAATTTACTTCAGCTAAAATTATTTAAAAAATATTTTTGAATTGATGTAAAAAAGTAAATTTAATTATCTTATTTTTATTTTTTTCTGCTTCTTCTTTTTCACTATGTAAAGATATACCATTAAGAAAACGTGTATACTTCTCTTCTTCAAGCTTAAGTTTTCAGATGTATATTTTTGTATTATTCCTAAAACTTCAAACTATTCTAAGGATCAACAACAAATATTTTTCTTGGAACCCTATCTCCTAACCTTTATATCCTTCCTGGACCAACGCAATGCTTCGCATTAATAGGGGTCATCCCCTGCGCGTTTGTTCCTGTTTAAAAAAAAAATAGAGGAGTCAGACGTCCACAAAGTAGCATGTTGCCATATAGCAACAAAAAAACCCCCAAATACAAAAATTGCTGGTGTAAAATATGGTTTCAAATGGAATCGAGCTCAAATGTTGTAGGCAAAACCCTCCTGCCAAAATAAAATCCTCTGTACGCCACTGCATACGACATTAAATTCTTGTTTCTAAAGAATATTTTTGTATTTAATTTGGCTTTAAAAATAGTAAAATTCACGTGAAATTTTTGCAGAAAGCAATGCCAAGTGAAATTTTGAATCCCTTGGGCATTCTAGTGTTAAACAGCGCCATGTTTCATTCAAACAGATTTCAATAGAATTTCTAAATAATATTTTCAGTTTTTGTATTTAATTTGGATTTAAAAATAGTAAAAGTCACGTAAGATTTTTTCCATTTTTTCCGTAAGATTTTTTTGTGACTTCCTTGGGATTTTAGTGTCAAACAGCGCCATGGTTCATTCAAGCAGAAAATTTAACTATTTAACTATAACAGTTATAGTCCTTGGTTCATTCGTTGCCCATACAAAGGTCACATTTTCCAGGAATTTGTTTTATTTTTAAGAAATATGAATTATTTTTTGGAATTTTTCCATTCTATATAAATTGCCAAAATTACAGCGATATTATATGTCGAATCAGTATTTCCACCGAACACTGCCACATTTAATTGCGGGAACAGGCCAACTTGGCCACTTCACCACATTGGCGCATTCCACGGCGGGGCACACTGCGGCGGCACCATAGCGTGAAGACAGCCAGGCAGACATGCGGCTGCGAGTACCCACATGCCGAGCTAGTATTGCAATTTATGCCTCCAATTGACTCGTACTTGTCTTCATTTTGGCATCGCATTGCATGATGCATAGCTGGGAAAACAATTTAACTTCTTCATTTTTCATTCGAACGACGATGTCAGGGAGCGACGGAGGTGCTTGGCTGATGGTAATGGTGACGATGATGATGGTGGTGGTGGTTGTGTGAACACGCATATGTATGTACTCGTATGTACATATGTGTGCTGTGGAATGGCCGGCTCTGAAAATGCATTTCCGCATATTTTCCTTTTAAAGAGTCTGGTTGTTTGTGCAGCTCTTTTGGTTTTTGTTTTGATAATTTTCCCATTTGTTTCATTTTGCTTGTTTTTTGCGCTCATGTTGGCGTAAAGTTTTTCTATTTTTAATTGCCGCGTATTGGGAATGTGTCTTCTATTTTTGGAGCACTGCAACTCAGAGCTTTCCCGTTGTTGGCTGGTTCGTTCTTGCGGCCAATGGAGGACGAGGAGGGGGGACTTATGGCGGCACAAATTTCCAATTGCTTTCATATGGCCAACAAAATTATGCAATTATCTCCGAGTACGCTAATTGTTTGGCGCAAATCGTTTACTCTTCTCATGTCAGTTCGATTACGCGAATGTTTCCCACTGACAGGTGCGCACATTACAGGCGACCAAAGATCACATCGATTGTTATATTTACACTTTTTAGTATTGTAAATTTCGCAGAATATTGTGAAATGACGCCACACAATTGAATTCAATTAACACGAAGTGCGATGTCAACGGACCGACAATATTTTGAAATACCTAATGTATCTGTAAAGCAGATATAGTGAGTCAATGAACTTTGTGCTTCTTGAATTATATGTAAATCATTTTCCAATTTCATAATTTCATAAAAAAAATCTCATGATTCGTTGTCATAAAATTTTTGCGTGGATTGATTGTAAATCACTGCCCACAAATTGGCACCTTCGTGTCACCGGCTCGAGCGCCTGGCAATCGTGCAGTCAGGTGTTAAGCGCCTAAAACTCCGAGTTAGTGTGTATGTGTGTATGCTCGCCTCGTATCTGGGCAGTGTAATTGAACAAAGTGAACAAGATCGCCATCGCTGTCATAAGATCAACTCATACCCGATCTTCTTCATTCCATTGCATGACATGCGATGCGGTGCCGCGCCGTGCTGGGTTTTGTGCGCTGCCAGGTCGCACCATGCAGCCGTCATGCAAGCATGCCCGATCGAACTCATTCGATACAGTAAGTCAGCTTTACATTTACAACACAACAGATGCAAGAAGACAGCTACACCTCCAGCAACAGCACCAGCACCAGCATCGACGCCGGCCAGTGGCAGCTCGAACAAAAAAATCAGAAAGAAAAGAAAACCAACCGCAAAGAAGAGGAAGAGAAATACGATTCGTATTTCGTATATTTACAAACGGCCAAAGGTTCATTGACCGTACAAATAGTGACCCACTAACATCCGCGAGTGCGTTCACCTCATGTGACGTATTACTTTACTACTCCCCGATCGAGTTGTGTAGCGATCGAATACAGCGCGACCGCGACGGACGATCACTACACTACGCTACGACGACGACGACAACGATGACGACGAAGACGTCGGCGACGATCTGTGCGACTCTGCTTGACTCTGCGTCTCCGTTCAGCCAAGCTCAGCCAGCAGCACAGCTCAATTCGATTGCCCAGCCAACACCGTACAACATCGAACCAGGTATTCGTATGTGATGTACGGCTGTGTTGTTATTGTTGCGGTTGTATATGGTATGGCATGTGTTTCGGTGTGTGTCGGTTTGTGTGTAATATGGAAGTTCAATCTGAAGCTGCGATAGTGATTTTATGCTACAATTGAGGCTTCAAAGTGTTGCCGGAGTGTCAGAATTTATTGTTTGAGGTTTGAAGATACGTAAAATTAAATATTTTGTAAATATTTTGATTTTATAACTAAACATAAAAGTCAATTAGCCATAAGTGTAGATTTGAAATAAATTATGATAGGAAATACTCTCATTTATTTAACTCTCCACCAATTTAACATCCGTTGTCAACGGACTATAATTGTCAGCAACTGAGACTGATCTCTAGTTTAGCTTTGGTAAAAAATAGTGTCCGACCGAAACAACTTTTTTTTGCCGAAACCGAATTTCGGTTTTGTTTTAATATTCGGCCGAAACCGAAACCGAACCTTTCTAGTTGAAATAAAAATCACCATAACAAGCATTTTTTTTCAACAAACGAATTTTTCTTTAAGTAAATAAAGAACAAACAAACAAACATAAATAAATAAATACTTACCATATTAATAATAACAATTAATTCATTTTTTAAAAACATAAACATGAAAAAATCACCCTTTCGTACCTTACTCGCAAATATTAAAAATTAAATAATTTAATATTATATGCTAAAAAAAAGTTTATTTTTATTGGTGGCATCTAAATTACTCCTCCTTTCGTCATATATCTGCTACACAATAAAATGTAAAAAATATTCTAGAAAGTTTCGGAACTGAAACCGAAACCGAAACACTTATTTGGGCCGAAACCGAAACCGAATATTCGGTCGGACACTAGTAAAAATACTCAGTTAGCACTCTTCATGGCTTGAAGGAGACAGCGACATGGCATAGGCTTCAACCGTTATCGTGTAGTCAACAACTTGATTACAATGAAAACGGCAGCAACATCATCACAATCATACTTTTTGTTATGTTAGGGTCCTTTTGCATTCTCTCCATTAAATCTTCATCTAAATATAATACATTTTATAGTTCTACAATCAAAGTAAAACAAATTAAAATAACCAATAAATGTAAATAAAATAAATACAAAAATGTAAATTTATTTTTAAGCATTGATGCCAATTGCTTTCGTGTTGTTGTCTACGAAATAAAAAATATGTAGTTCTCTTTTTGATGACAATGACAGCTGCAGTCAGTGGTTGTGTAGCTGTGCAGTCGTCAAAATAATCACCTCCATAGGAACGTTCTGATTCTATACTTTGACAGTTGTGGTCATGTCACTGCCATCGTCTATGTGTTCGGTTCATCTCAGTGAATATCAATGACTTCAGACTTCGAAGTTAATTAAGAATAAGATTTATTTACCCAATCTTGTTTTTTAATTTCAAATCGTTGGCACCGACTATACGAAACATTACAAAACTTTAAAAACATTTTCAATATAATTTTAAAAATGTCTTATTACTTAATAATCACTTCAGAGCCAAAAAGGACTCACTCATATTGAAAAAGACTGAACTGGCCGAACAGCTGAGAAAGTCAGATGCTGCCATAATTTTCAAAAATTGTTAAAAAAGTTAATTTAATATTTATTCGCTTAACTTTTTTTACATTAACTGATCAATAGTTTTATGCATTTTGATTGAGGCCTAAAAGTAAAACAGGTTACTCAACTGCAAGATCCAGCGGCACTCAAACTGTATGCCCCAATACAGTTCGGGTGCTTGGGAATTTTTCCCAGATTGCATTGAAGCGTGAAAAGTCAATAATTGGATTCACAGCATATAATTTGTTCAGTCTTGGCGCTGTAAAAATAACCGGAATGTGCTGTAGTCCAATTTTTTTATATCTACAAATTACTTTTTCAAAAAAATACAGACATAGTTATACGATTCGGCTGCAAGATCTGCGATGCTTGTTGGCATCAGTTTGAAAAAAAGTGTAGTTCGAGCACTCACTGGTTACTCATTTGGCGGTTATCACAGCGACTGCTGCAGCACGCACGCGCACACACACGCCGCCGCCGCCGCTGCTTGCACTGTGAGTGCACCAATCTCACATCGCATCGCATCGCATCACATCATATCACGTCGAGCGAGCGAACGCGCGCACGGCGATTGAGAAACGCAACTGGCAGTAATGCGGAAGTGATGTTGCATCCGTAATAATGCACTCAACTGACTTTGCCTTGCAACGTTGGCTTCGTTTCAGTTTGTGGCTGCTCTTCTCTTTTCAGTATTTCGTGTCGTTTCGTTTTGATTTTCCTTCGTGGTTATTTTTTCGATTTCGTCTGAGTGCGCAAAATAAAGTTGTTTTTGTTTTTTGCATTTAATTTTCCATCTTGGCTCTGACGGTGAGCTGGTTTGTTTTGGTTCGGTTTATTTACAAATAAAAATACACAATTAAGCCGTAATGAGGCTTATTTGTTTTAGTTAACCCTTACATGGCTAATGAGGTACAAATTGGGTTTATAATGAATTGCTGAGGAGAAACTTTTTAGCGTTCAAAACTTGAAATAGTGTTTTTAAATTTTTTGAAGTGATGAATTTTTTTTTAAGACTGATGTTAGTTGTAGAATCGGAAGTATCAACGCGTTTGAAGGCATTATTCAGCACATAAGCGATCCATTATGTAATCAATGTGTCAATTGTAGTTATATAGTAATGTCACTTTCAAAAGCACGTTTCATTATTCTGTAATAAATCCTACTCTTATAGACGTAGATTGGAATATTCTAAAATTCTATTCATTTGTTCTTTTGGAAGTATATTTATATGTTCTCAATTAATATTGATTCGTATAAATCAGAAAATGATTAATGTTAATCAATTGCAAAAAACTTGAGAGACTCTCTCCAAAATATGTTGAGACAAAATAAATAACAAATAATGTTACCAAATCCAGGTTTTCAAATAAATCTTAGGTACTGTGGTGCCAAAGTGATTTCTTGATTTCTTAGTAGTTGAATTTGATTCACATAAAATAATGACCTTGACTATTTTTAATTGTAGTTAAAACATTGTTAAAAAAAAACGTGACGACTAACCAAAGTATGCCCCAATTAGCGGGTTTTCCACCAAATCCAAACCAAATCTGTTGAAAATGTTCCAGTAGTCCCAAAATTCGTAAATATTTATTATTTGAATAATTTCATATATTTAGTTTAGTTAAGACTTGAATAAAATACAAACTTTCGGTAGTCTGAAGTCAATAGACCTAATAAATTAAGTTTCTCTTAACCTTTTTGTTGACCCTGTTACATTTTGATTAAAACTATTTGTCTAATTATTTCTCATTTGAAATGCTTTCACCATATTTAACCCTCTAGTTCCCAAGTTTTAAATCTTGTTGAAGAAATTACCAGTGATAGTTTTGTGGTAGAGAAGTAATGTTTGTTGGGGAAAAAAATTCATGTCAATAGGAGGCGAGATAGAGGGTGTAGAAAGTAGAAGGCCTACAGGCCTGCTTGGGGAACAAAGCCAAAAAAAATCCCATATGAAAATTTTTTTTGTAATTAATTTAAATTTTTAATTTTTTTTTAATATATAATAATTATAGTTATTATAATTATTATAATTTTTTTTAAATAAACATAAATAACGGGTAACAGTTTCAGTTCATACGCCTAATAGACAATAAATAAAAAGGGGTAGGGCTAAGGCGAGGGGCAATGTGTCGTGGGGTAGTTTATACACTGCTTTTGGGGGGTGTATAAACTAGGAAAACTAAAAAATCGGTATAGGTCAGGGGCGTAGCCAAGGGAGGGGTTTAGGGTGTCAGAACCCCCCCCATAGCCTATAATTTGTCAACATTTTCAATCACTATGCATCGTATGTACATTCCCACATTAGCAAAAAGGTCTTTTCATCTTTAACTATTTAAAAGAAATTAACAAAAATTAACAAAACCCTTTTTTACCGAAACTAATTTGTTTTTTTAATAGTCACGTTTAGGCTTAATGCAGCGATTTGCATGTTCTAAAAACATGTCTAAAGAGTTTAGACCGTCGAGCGGAATGTCCTTCAGGATGTCGGTACAAGCCTTTTGGATGGTTTCTACGTTCTCAAAACGCTTTTTTCATCGGCAAATGCATTCTTTGAAAAGGTGAAATTCGCACGGTGCCACATCATGTGAAAACGAAGAGTGGTTGATGGTTAAAATTCGACTTTTAGTAAACAAAAAAACAGTCAACCATGTGTCAATAGGTGGGATGGCATCCTTCGATAGCCAAATGTTCAGTTAAAATGCAATAAATTTATGCTATTGAGATGCTTAACCTTCGCCTTACTAAAGATGATCCCAGGCACTTACGCTGCTATTTTGAGTAAAACTCACAATAAATATATAAATATTTATTCATTTATAAATTTTTTTCATACTTCAGTATTTAGTATCTTCCTCTGGCGATAGTTCGTATTTCGAAAAAGGCCAAACTTTAATGATTTATTTTGAGACTATGGAAAATATTAGAAGATTTCTTTCCAGAGGGTTTATTGAACACATAATGAGGTACGCAAAAAAATTTATCGTGAGTTTTAATCAAAATGGTAGCGAAAGCGCCTGGGATCACCCAGGTACATTTGTATAAAAAATGACAAAATTCAAGTTTAAACAAGAACAAAATTTCAAAAAAAAAAATATTTTTTCATGTTATTGAAAATTTCCTTCAAATTTGTGCAGATATTAAACATGAATATTAAAAAGATCACCCGGGTGGGTATAAGTAAAGCGAAAGTTAAATCCAATTTCAAGAATTTCAATGAAGAGTTTGGCTAATCTTTTATGAATTACCGTCCAATTTTGATCTACGGTGATCGCGGATTCAGTTGGCTAACACTTTGGTCATCATTTATGTTCTGACAATCGTTTTTAAATCGCTTTTACCACTTATGAACTCCACCACGGCATAAACAAAAATCACCATAAACTTGGTTCATCAATTTAAATGCTTCGGTTAAAGTTTAAACATTTTTAAAACAATAGTTAATATTGGATCTTTGTTCGATGCACATTTTTGTACGATGACACAAAAATACTTCCACTTCAGATGCAATAACTTCGCTTTCAGTCCACCAAATTTCATGAAATTTTTACTAAAAATCAGGGAAAAAATTTAATTTTTAATGCATTAACACTTAAATGCATGGCGTACCATATATGGTACAATCCTAAATCCTTCGTACATCTGTTGAATCAATTTAAATCATGTTTGTGCTTGCTCTAGATTGATTCGAAAATAATTGCCCCATGCATTTAAGGGTTAAGTCACATAAGCCACAACAAAATGCCCTATTTGGAAAGTGCACTTTACTTTAAAAAACATGTAACTAAATTGGCAAAAAAATTTTTTTAAAACCCCCCCCATGCCCAAGTTCTGGCTACGCCCCTGGTATAGGTATATATATATGGCGGTTCTTATTTTTTTAATGCCTTGTTATCTTTTCACACAGATGTCGACAAAACTTCTCCATGAAAAAAAGGACTAGGGGAGATTAGTTCTCTCATCTACACCCACGGACTATGCCTTAGTATAAATTTTTGCAGTGACATGAACATTTTTACATTGCGGTGTATCAAAATGTCGGTTCAAATAGAAAAATAATGCTTAAATAGCGAAAAAATATCATCAATGACCGTTAATTATTTACGCTTTTCATCCCAAGCAGGCCTACAGACACTCTAGGGTTTGGGTTAGGTAGGAGGAGTGTAACAACTTTTTTTCATAATTTTTTTTTTATTTTCTCAAAGAACACATTAACAGCTACTCACCAGTAATTTTTTTAGTTTTATTGAGGCTCACAATTTATTAAAAATAATTTTTGTTTCACACACAATTTCAAAAATAATTATTTGCTCACTTTCTCACGAAACTTCAACTTTGTCTTACAATTACTGCCGTTGTGCATGCGGCAGCGTTAACTGACTACATTTATTTTATAAAATGGAGATTCCTCTTTCCATACGTGTAAAATCAGGAAGAAAAATCATAAGGTGTAATTTACAGAATTTTTTTAAGCTTAGGATGTCTACAGGCCTTCTTGGGAACTAGAGGGTTAAACTTTCAAATCTAAGTGTTCCTGAAAATGGATTAAAATTCTTCCTCTAAATTCTTCTTCTTCGTCTTCATAATTCATATTAAGTTTTAACTCTTTGCAGTCCATCGCAAAAAAAAGAATCCAAGAGAGTCAGTCAGTCTTTCACATATGTAGTGTTCCTAAAAACGACTAAAATTTTTCCTAAAGTGTTTATTTCTTGGTCATAAATAATTGAGATTTATTTTCAACTCTTTGCTCTTCAGAGTGTTGGTAAAGCTTTGGAAGTCGCGCAATAACCCAACGAATTTTTGGCTTCTTCCTTGTTTAATTTTCTTCCTAATTATGAGCTGAAATATAGCAAAACATTTTCAAATGTTAAATAAAACACCGATATATGTATGTTTCGCAAGCGCATCGAGATGTGCAGTTCCTGGTTGCCAACTAAATGCACCCACACTCCCGCACACATGCACACAAACACACAGCCACACGAATCCATTCAAGTAGCATGGCGTGCGGTGCGCTTCGGACATACTCGCGCGAGCAATTTGATTGAAATTACTGCCTCGTGCAGGCGGCGTGCGGCGCTGTTGCGTGTAATTTCCCAACTCACTTTATTGTTATTGCCACATGCGACGATGTGCAGCTCATTTTCTTGCATTTTTATTTAATTTGTTATTTTTTATTTAGTTTTACTTTTCCTATTTTCACGCCAATTGCCGTCATGCATACAATAACAACAATAATAGACAACAAAATATCGCAAAACAGCTTAAAATTGTTCTTGTTATTATATATGAATTGGCTGACAAGTCCGATTTGTGTTGACTTGAAACTCTTTCAGTCAATGCAGCAGAGAAATTTATGGCCACTTCCAAGTTCGATTGCGAAACGCCAAAGAGCCGCAACGACAACGACAGCTTCTCTTCGGTTCGATTGTTGTTGTTGCTGATCTTCAGCATCGGAATGGCCAATTGAGTTTGTTAGCATTTTTATGAATCACTCGCCTGTAATTGAGACGTTTCCCCCCTCGACTGCACTCTGCCGTTGTAGGCAATTTTTTTTCTATAATCTCCTTTCGTTTCAACCAACGTTTGGTCAAAGCAAGAACTGACTTGAAGATATGCAACGATACGATATCTTCCAATTTTCTCGCTTAGTTATGTTTTACTTTAATGGCATTTTTATGGTCGACGTATTCAGTGTGTGTTCGTGTGCAATTGGCCGCTTTTGCAAAACCTACCAATTATCATAAAATTGTCAGCATGAGTTCTACGGCGAGTTGCGGGCGGCACCAGCAACACTGTCAATTCTTGTGGTGTGAAATGGTTTAGTTTAATGATTTGCAGGTGTGAATTATTACTTGAAAATTGTTTCTACTTTTTACATTAAATAGAAGTTTTATGCAGTTACATTGAAGGTATTTGGTTAGGACAGATTTTTTACAAGATTCAGCAGGCAAGGATTTTTAAGGTTTTCTTAATATTTTCTACGTATTTAGTCCCAATCATTGGCAACTGTTTATTGAATGATTACTTAAATATTAGATCTAAGTATTTTCTACATTTTAAAACAATTATTAAGTTCATTAAAACTATTCGGTTAGTTAAGTGTCTTGTCCAGAGGCTTTAGGTTCGAATCCTAGCTTGGGATGTTGAATTACTCATCTACTTTTATCGCTATCCAAATGAAGCAGATGAGAGTTACAAGAATCGCACAAGTTTGCTGTTGGCAGGCAATGCCAAAAACCTCCAAGTCGAAAGAAACTTGCCAAAAGAAACCGCCGTTCGGATTCGGCGTTAAACTTTAGGACCACTCCCCCTTTGCCCATCCGTTTGAAATGTGTGTTGTAATACAGCCTGAAAAAACAGTGTTGTATACACATTTCAAATGGGTAAAATGATATATTGGATGAAATGATGATGATGAGTGATATCACAATGGGCCTAAGGATGTCTCATACCCACAACCAGGCACCCACAACCTTCCTACATAAGTTCTTTGTCACGCTAGATTCAATGTTTCTTTCAAAATTGTTTCTAAATAACATATTTAGTCCGAATGATTTGCAGGTGTTGATTGAATGATTACTTGTAAAAATTTTCTACTTTTCACACTACTTAAAGCTTAGTTTGTCAAGCAAAATATAGCTTAGATTTTCTAAAACTGTACTATTTATATTAATTATTTTTATTTTGTAAAAAATAAATAGATTTATTTTTATTATTTTTATTTTTTTTAATTTAATGATTTTTATTTTTAATTTAGTTTAGTTTATTAGTTTTAATTTAGTTTATTTTATAAAAAAAATATATATTTATTTTAATTATTTTTATTTTTTTTAATTTAATGATTTTTACTTTGAATTTAGTTTAGTTCTAATAACATGAAACTGTTGGTTGAATTATGACTTAAAAACTTTGTTAACTGTTAATATTTAAAGACCATTTTTAAGTAAATTAAATGTGTTAAGTTAGACAAGTTTTTGGACAAGCAATATTCTGTTTTGATTATCTCAGAGACCTAAAATAATTATTATCCATATTTTTGGGAATAACAAAATTGCCCTAATTTAAGAAATTTCTAAAAATATTGCTTTATAATAATTATTCCCAATAAGAAATTTTTTACGTCGCCTATAACTATTATCATGTAATAAATATTTTTGAGTTGGATAATAACTCTTTTAAGTAATAAGTAATTTTTCGTTGTCGATAATTATTATTTTGGGATTTTTTTTTTACATTGCTTCATAACTTTTATTTATGACTTTTTTAATTTACGTTACCGATAACGATATTATTATTTTGAGCAATTTTTTTTTACGTTGCTTCATAACTTTTATTCATGATTTTTTTTCATTTACGTTGCCGATAACTATTATTTTGAAAAAAAACTTTGTTACGTTCAATTACCACTTTTTGGATATAAATTGATTTTTAATTGTTTTAAATTGACAAACGCAAATTTACTGCAGAAACCTAATTTCCACCAACAACTAAATAATTTAAACTCAATTCATACTCAAAATGTGGTAAGGCAACGTAAAAAAAATGCTTTCATTAAAGTTATGAAGCAACGTAAAAAAAAATGTCTCAAAATAATAGTTATCGGCAACGTAAATAACAAAAAATCATAGATAAATATTATGAAGCAACGTAAACAAAAAAATTCCAAAATAATAATTATCGAGAACAAAAAACAAATTTGTTTCTTATAACAGTTATTACGCAACGTAAAAATTAATTGTCGCAAATAATAATTATAATCAACAAATAAAATTTATGTTGCATTGTAATAGTTACATTGCAATTATTTTCTTAAAAAACTTATAATAGTTAAGTCCCTGGATTATCTAAATATCTTCTAAAAATTTAGTTCCAATGATCTGCTTTTAGAAACTTTTTGCCCAGCAAGATTCAGTTTGGGTTTACTACATATTTAAGTTAAGCTTTCATTAGTTTATCAGGCGCATATGATTACCACTCTGAACATGAACAATATATCTGACAAAAGAAAGCAATTATATATCTTCTCTAACAACCAAGCTGCTCTAAAAACTTAGAACTTATGCATAAACAACACCAAATCTCTCAACACTACTGTATTCACCTCACTTGGGTTTCTGGTCACCGGGATATCAAAGAAAGCAGACGATATGACGAGGAAAGGCATAACCGCCCTTATCCTTCCAGACAAGGAAGTGGCCACATTTAAACTTAGCGCCAGAACTCATACAATTCGCTTAGCTCAGTTCGTCATACGCAACTGCGAGACACACATGACCCATTTATGATAGAAAGCTATTCTGGGTCTGAGATTTCCGGGACTGAGATTTCCAGCCTTACAAGGACTCTCACTGCAAACTGGCTAATCGGAAGATACACTATCAGACTAGTTGTCAACCAGAGAGATTACTGCAGAAGGTGCGAGTGCTCAGATAACGAAGAAGGCTTACAGCATCTTCTCTGCTACTATTCAGCGCTCAATAGAAGAAGACTACAAACCATAGGACAACCGTTTCTACGAAACCTCGCAGAGATATCTTAAGGAGTTGTTAAAAACCTTCTCTGATTCAAAGCATCTTCCAAATGGTTTGACCAAATAGTCCGAACTATCAATACAGCCACTTCAACCTAACCTAACCTTACATAAGTTTTCTTCAAGCAAATTCCTCAAGCACTCCAGCCCCCTGTAAACCAACTATAAATATCCAACTGCCTCGCTGTGCCATCTAACAGCACCCAAGAAGTTGCTTGATTTGATTTATTAGGCGCTCGTCTACAAATACCTGTTTGAAGTGTCGCTAAAAGCCCGCTGATGAAATATCCAGCACTAACTTTAATAAAGTTGTTTCTAACAGCTTGTTTGCTGCTTCTACTCAGCAACTATGCCGTAAGTTCTCTTCAGTGTGAGAAAACGCAGCCAAAACTGGCTCCAAACAATGTTGCAGCTACAGAAACACTCCAGTCGCTAGAGCTTCTTCAATTCCGGACATAGGGAAGGTAAACTTGAAACCCGGAAATTTTCATAAATGTCTTATTTCTGCAAAAACTGAAAACGCTAAATTATAATTAATTCTCATAAGTATCAGTTAATTATATTTGTTGAATTAATGCACCAATTAGAGCTAACAAACCAATGAGTAATTCAGGATTTCAACACCAAACATGATGGCAACACTTTGCGCGGAATGTGCACTCAGCACATTGCACTCTATGGTTCGGGCCAAAAGTGCCATTGTCGTTGACTCAACGACAGAAGAGAGCTTAAATGGGTAATTGATGTTGTAGGAAATTGCTGTAAGTGTTTTTTGAAGACCCCCCATTGCACGCCACACTGCAGCAGCGCCAAAGCTCAGCGCGCCATGCTCCGCGTACTCTGAACGCGCGGCAGTCGCTCGCTGCGCTTAATTTGCCGCAACTCTTGCACTTCATGGCGGCGTTTACTCTTAAATAACTTTGCACTGCTCTTTCGTCAAGTTGTCTGTTGGCTTTTCGTAATGTGCCGCCGCCAATTTTCAAGGCATTTTCCATTTTCTCGTTGTGTGCCTGTGATGACAAGACTACAGCTGGCAGCGAAATTCATTTGCCAACATAAATAAACACCTACACATGCACACGCACACGCAAACACACATTGGCAGTGCAGTTGTGTGCAGCAGCCAGCCAAGTACGGCCAAGATCATTGGCTGTTCTGCTCTCCCAGGCTTTCCGACTGACTGCGCCGCCGCGTCCATCGGCGTCGCCATGTGCGGCTGTGCCGGTGCAGTATGGCGTTTTATAGCAGATGCGGAAATGTTGCATTCAACACGATTTGTATTGAATTTATATTTATATGTGTGATAATCTTATCTGAGCCGACATCTTCATCTGCAGCGTCAAATAATCGCACCCGTCGCCGCCGCTGGGAATGTGGGGTGGATGCTTTTCGTTGCATTAGCAGCAAAGCTAATGCATGTCCGTAAATTATTCAAGTGGTTTGTGTTGTTGTATGTATGTGTGTGTGTGACATATAACTTTTTCTTTATTCAATTAATTGTGCACTGTGCAAGATTAATGGCGCCATAAATGAATTTGGCTTGTTTCATTTATCGAAATAACTGAATGAAAAATCGAGGAAGGATTCAGGGCTCACGTTGCCTTATGTATGTACATAAGTACAGTGGACGTCCAATATAACGAATCTTATGTTGTACCCCAATTTGTTAAATCGAAAAATTCGTTAAATCGATCGAAATTTTTTGTTGTTTTAAAGCATTTTTCTTAAAGAAATAAGTTTCATATATTCAGTTTTTAAATAAATATCTTGTTTTATTCCAGCATTTTTAAAATATAAGAGCCTCAAAATATGCAAAGTTTTTTTGTTTCGAGCAATTCAAAATATTTTTGTTTTTTGCTTGTATTTCAGACTATAAATGGAACATATAAAAGAGCATATTTTGAGGCCCCTAAGTTTTTAAGAAAAATTATGAAAAGTGATGAAAATGACTATGGTACATTTTTGGTATTATTTCGATGCGAATGTGTATTCCGCCAAATAATTTGGCTGTGTTGTATTGCTTGATGTATCGGCTTTCATTATACACCTAACTCGTTAATTGATTTACAAAACGTGTGTATGTTTTTGACCATCAAAGAAAACGCCTTAAAATTCCATATTTTCCGACTTTGAGGTCCAATTACCGCGGAATTTTAAAACTTATAAAAATAAGTTGCATCGAAAAAGAAGCCGTGCGGTGTTGTTAATGCGATAAGGTGAAAATCATGTCAATCGGTTTTTTGGTTTAGAAATTACGATAAAAAATATGGAAAAAGTAGAGGAAAATCTGAAAAATCACACGGTACCTGTATCTCACCAACTAGAGCTGCTAGAAAAAATCTGAGGATAGATTCGAAGTCAGCGCACCCAAATTAGTAAGAAACAGTAGAAAAACTCCATGCAACAGAAAAAAAGTGTTTTTTTGTTGTGCTGTGTTATCAAAATTTTAATTTTTAAAAGAAAAAACCTACCTAATGCAAAACAAATCCTGTGAAAATGATCAGCAATGCATACAAACAGAATTTGAAAATGTTGGTAACGTGACTTAAATTTGAAAGTTTTAACATAACAAAAACAAAAACAATTGAGGTACCGTTCAACCAACCAAACCGATGCAACCAAACATTCACTGTTATTGTAAAGAATGTGAATGCTCAAATAAAAACGATTCAAAGGGAGAAAAACAACATAAATATTCGTTATATCGAATAGCAAATTTCACTTTTGTTCGTAATATAGAACCATCAATGGAAAAAATGTGGCCGTACGTTAAATCAAAAATTCGTTAAATGGAAAGTTCGTTATACTGGACGTCCACTGTATGTACAAAACATGTACGAGTACATATGTAATTGGTTTACGTTCGCAAAATTAGATTAAAATCAATTAATCTTCTCTGTCTTCAGAAGCTAATGCATATAAATTGTATTTACATTTTGCAAAAATTATGCAGCAAGTTGAGAAAACTTTCAGTAATCTAACAAAACTATAGAACAATGTTTTGTAATTAAATAATATATAACCTCTACAAAAATAATTGAAATCTCACTTCACTCAATTTGTTGCTAACCCATCGCCGCTGCTCCTCTCATCTTATCGCATTCAAAAATCGCTGCCAACAAAAGGCTGACCGGCACAAATGGTCTGCCGCACAATTTCATAACATTTATGACAATTCCCAAAAACCAAAGTAATAACCATTTTTGCTATCAGCCATCAAGTCAACAATGCGCACACAAAGAAAACTCGGACCACCCTCCAACACACAGTCGGAGGTAAAAGTGAAAAGATGCGCTGATGCTTGCAATAATGCAGCGTTTTCGAAAAGTCTGAGTATTGCACAAAGCAGCAACAACAACAAACACAAAAGGCAACAACAAAAACAGCATTCACGTGCAAACACAAGCGGCCAATCCTTAAACGCCGCCAACGACAACAAATGTCAGCCGGAAAAGTCAAAGGCACCGCTTAGAGTCTCGTGCGGTGAAAGCAAAAACTTGTGCATATTTTTTGCATTTTCATATCGGTGAATGCCAAATGAAAAAAAAGGTGCGCGAACAATGTAAGCAGCGCCGAATCGTGCAACACTGAAAGCACCAATGCCGCAGCGACTGCAAGGAAAACCTTATGTCGACATTTTCGAATTGAAACCTTGACAATTTCACTAAAACTTGCTTTTTATCGCTTCATTAGCAGCAACATTTGCAACATTTTCGTTGCCATTGCGCGCCGACTTTGAACGCCCCCCCCAAAAAAACAACAACAACGGCTGCAGCAACAAGGCTGTGAGATCTGGCTGTGCTGGCGCTGGATGAAGTGATTGCAAACATGTAACGCGTCATGCAACAAGGCAACCACAGCAACAACAACAACGCCAACAACAGCAGCATGCAGCAGCCAACAATGTGGGCGAGCACAACAATACAAACAAATTTATGAAAAAGATTTGAAGTTCATAATTTAAGGTGAATTTATGATGTGTCAAATATTGTGGCACCACGAGTGAGACGTGACGTAGTCGTAGTTGGTGGCTGTGTTAGCCATTAACAGCAGGACTTTCCTCACACCTTTGGGTTCAAGGCTCGATTCGGCTATGAGTGAAAGTAGTTTTGCTGTCGATATTGTTATCTGGTCTGTCGTGACATTGTTGCATTGTCGCAGCGGTAATGACCGTCGTGTATGGCGCCAAAGTGTTTCCAATTGTCAGGATTTCTAGTGAAAGCGCAAAGAGTGGGCGCCCCGATGCATTGCATATGCGTTATTTATGAGTTTATGCAGAAATTTGTCTCGCCCTCACGCAGACAGATTCGAACCCAAGTTGCAGACTGTGTGAAATATTTTGCTTCGTTTTATTAATTTTTAATTTTTTATAGATTTGGTTCTCAGGTTTTTGTGTGGCCTTTTTCGGTTCGGCAGTATTGCTTAGAAGTGAATGAATGAATTTTTTGGCCATGCAAACAAAAACAACTCAACGTGCGCTACCTGCAAAGCGGCAGACACTTTTGGCTAAAACATTATCAAATTACAGCTAAAATGTTGGCACGGAGTCACGCACCTTTTTGTTTATTTGGCATTCAACTTGGAACTTTAAGTTTTCATTGATTTTCTTGTTTTGGGTGAAATTCAAGGAGTTCAAGACAGATAGAGAAAGTAGAATTGTTATTTTTATAGGTTAGGTTAGGTTAGCCTGGTTAGGTTAGGTTATTTGATTTTGTAATATAAATTCTTGTCCTTAGTATTCGATTCCTGAATTATGTAAAGTGAAACTGACGATGCATAAAATCTTATTTCAATTACCAATAAAAATTCAACTTTCGGACAGTTTAACCTCAATTTTTAGATTGATACAGTACATGGAAAACTCTATATTGAAAAAAAATATAACCTAAACATCAATTAATTAATTAATTTTACTAAAATAATTTTCAGTTATAAAAATCTATTTTTTTTTTAATGTTAATGTTTTACTGAAATAATTCGGAATGATTATAAAAAATCTGCTATTTTACACTAGAGGTGGAAATCTTCACAGATAAGATCAATAAAAACTTAACTGTCTGACCATTTAACTTTAACTTTTAGATTGATTCAGTACATGGAAAACTCTATATTGACAAAAACATAACCTATACATCAATTAATTAGTTAATTTTACTAAAATAATTTTCAGTTATTATAAAAATCTGTTTTTTTTACACTGGAGGTGGAAATCTTCATAGATAAGATTAAAAAACTTACTTTCTGACCATTTAACTTTAACTTTTAGATTAATTCAGTACATGGAAAACTCTATATTGACAAAAAATATAACCTTGACATCGATTAAAAACACAATTAATTAATTAATTTTACTAAAATAATTGTCAATTATTAGAAAAATCTGTTTTTTACACTGGAAGTGAAAATATTCATAGATACTGGCACATTGCGCACGCAAGGTTAGGTTTTTGGGGTTTAACCCCCCAAATTATCTGTTTGTGATGAAAGTTGTCGGTGGCAAATATGATTTCAAACGGTATTGGGCTCAAAAGTTGTGTATGTATATGTTAGAACCTCCTCAAATGAAATCATGTGTGCGCCACTGCATTGGTAAACTAAGTCACCAACATTTGGTGGCGTACACAGGGTTGAGGTACAAAATATGATTTTGAATGGTATTCGGCTCAAAAATTTTACGCAAATCCTCCTCCCTCCCAAAATCGAATTCTGTTTGCGCCACTGCCAACATTTCACATGATTTTCAACTAAAACCAGCGGTTTCTGCAATAAAATCTTTAAACAAAAATTTGTCTCATATCCTTTTGAGAACCAAACTCAAGTTCTTATTTTCACAAAAGTTTTTATGACATTTTTTTTTATTCCAAGTTATAAGTCATGACTCATGACTATCTTTAAAAATTAGTTTTATTCAGTAAAACTTAGTAATTACTTTTAAACATTATCTGTTTTTTTTTAGGAAACGGAACCTAACACAATTGTGTAGCAGATCGCTTCAGACGGTTCTCAAAATGTCACAACAGACTAAAATTAGTAAGTACGATAAGCTTTTTAACCTTCTGTCTGTCCTTTGCTCAAAATTGCGTTCGCTGTCCTTTGGGTTCAGGATGACCCCAATCAAACGGTTATATAATTTAATAATTTACTGACAAAACATGAAGAAATGTTACACATAAATCACAAAAGAAGAGGGGAAAGCCCCGAAAAGTGTTTTTCTCGATTTGTTATTGGGTTGTAAGCGCGATTAACACTAAATAATACAAGTAGACGAGTGCACAAAACCGCTCAACCGTTTTTTCAATTCCGCCTGGGGTCAAATAGACCTCAAGGGACAGGCAGAAAGTTAAATAAAAATTGTATTCTTTAAAGCCACAAAGTTTTGTCAGGAAACAATTTCAAGAATGCTGGATTTGCCTTTGTTTGATCTCCTTGTATCTATCTGGTTTTGTTTAACCTTTTTTTTAAGTAAAATTGCTTGTATAAGAGATGAATGAATATTTTTACTGATTAAGTCAACCTTATTTGATTTTTCTTAAAATTGTTAAATGACTAATTTACTGTAATTACTAATGAATAGTATTTGCTTATAGTTTGAGTCTTGCGTTTCTACATTTTATATGCTCGCTCCCAACCCAACCCAACCAAATCCTATCTTTTTCATTCAACATTTTCAAAATTTACATCACCTTTACCAAAATTCAAATGCTTTATTGCTATCTGTTAAAATGAAAAAAAAAAACTACTATTTGAAAAGCGTTCCTCACTATTTCCAATTACCCCTACAACTCATACGCCCATCGCTTCGGCCGTAGCTGCTTTTCACACCCACGAAAAATGTCATCCAATCCGGCAATTCGACACCCACCTGCAGCGATAGCAGCCACAACACGGCACCAACATCTGTTGCAGCTTCCAAAATTGTGCATTCTTCTTCGCTCCGCCTTCGTGCTGCTTCGCCGTTCAGCGCAGTTCCGCAAAAGTTTACACTTGATTTGCTGCAATCATAGCCGGCTCCAACCGATCCTAAGCGCTGAAGTGATTGTGAGAACATTTTTGAAATACGCAGTTTTATTGCCAAAATTCGATGCTACACTTGTCGCATATCAGGTGTCAAGCAGCCAACAGCGAACCACTGCAGCAGGTGTTTTTGCCTTTCCCGCTCTGCGCCAGCAAAATAAAACATTCTCGAATTAATCTGGTCCACTGGGCGCTGAAAAGTTCACACGCTCAACTGGTCTGTTGCTCGCTCGGCCGCTGTCTGGCTGGCTGTCTGTTCTCCTAAAAATAGCCAACGCGCAGCGCCAAGCAACGCTGGGGTCAATTGCCTGCTTCTGCTCGAGCGCTGGCGTTTCTTGTCGGTAGCGTGGCCGAGCGGTCTAAGGCGCTGGTTTAAGGCACCAGTCTCTTCGGAGGCGTGGGTTCGAATCCCACCGCTGCCAGAGCTGCTTTTTTATCGCAAATGTTGTCACCACTCATTGTAGCACAAATAAAAATCAAGTCGACAATACTCCAATAGCAACAAATACATGTCGCACAGCAACATTGGGCACATGTCGCTCGGCAGCGTTGCATGCATTTGATTGCTGCGTTGAAAAATCGCTGCCCGCTAATGCGGCACACATGTACGTATGTACTCGTATGTATGTAGAAAGCCGCGGTTGGCCTGTGTGTCTCCCATATTGTGTGTGTTGGCCCCACCACCCGCTCGCCCGGCCGCGCTGCCTGCGCCACAGGTGACGACGGCGGCAAGTATCAGCGTGTACGGCTGCCTGTCTCGCTGGCTGCATTTCTGTCCATTTGTCTCTCTCACATTAGATTTTTTAATATTTGTTTCTTGTCATTTTGTGTGTTTATCTGCCCCTTCAGTTGAAGCGACTGCAGCCATTACCTGCCCGCTGCTGCAATTGTAGCAAAAGTTTCGTAGTTGGTTACGAAACTCCAGAAAACTTCCGCATTCATTTAAGATCATTTCTGTCGTTTAATGTTGCTAGCGCTGCTGCTGCTCGGGTTGCTTTTGCTGTTGTCGATGTTGTTGCTCTTTTTTGTCTTCAAAGTGGCTCCATAGTTTCCAACGTTGCTATTATTGATGGCCGTTGTTGTAGTTAGTTTCTGCATTGTTTATGGAGCAGCCAGCGAGACAAGCGGCTGCTGTTACTACTGTCAACGGCGACAATAACAACCGCAGCAACAACAACAACACACACACACAATCACGGCAGCAACAGCAGCGGCAAAGCGTCTGCCATAATCGCCAACAGCCAAACAGAGCAACAGCGCGCAGCAATTCCACTCTTTTCATACAAATGTAGAGCCACCGCAATCGCCTCCCACGGCCCCTTCCTTCAGCATGTCTGGGCTGTTGACTTGTATTGTAATGCAACTTGCGAACAATTTTTAAATCATTATGATAATTGAAGTATTTAGAAAACATTAAACATATAAGTACAAACACAAACACACAAGTAAGTCAGTACTTATATGTATGTTTGTATTTCTGTATGTTTAGCTACCTCCGTGAGTTACTAAGCTTTATTAAGGGGTTAGGTCCACTTGTAAGGCAAAAAAAGAACGCTTTTTTGCAAATTTTTTCTGAAGACGGGTTTTATTATTTATGAATAAATCTTTTTGTACATTAAAGATACACATTTCAAGAAGTTACAAAAAAATGTTCATGTCAAAATGTCCATAAAATTAAGAGATATAGTCAATTTGCTGAGACACCAAAAAAAAAAGACGTTTTGCGGTGATCACGATTGCAGCAGTCTGGATCATTTGAAACCAAAAAAACGAACGGGGATCTTTAGTAACTCAGTTAATGCTCAGGATGGACGAAGGGTTTGTTCATATTTTGATTTGTCGCAACATGGCGGACGTTCAAAGTCAACATTTTTTTTGTACCCACATTTTCGTCACTTTTTCGGCTATAAAAAAAAAAAATTTCATCGTACAAAAAAATCCTTCGTCCATCCTGAGGACAATTATATGTAAAATAAGTCGTTAAAATTTCAAGAGGGTCAATACAGCCGTTTTCGAGTTACAGTGATCACCGACTTCGAAAACGTGGTTTCGAGAAAAACGCGTTTAAAATTTTGAGTATACTTAGTTTACATGCAGATAAAAATACAATAGAGATGTTTTTCAATGTAGTACATCTCGGCGAATAATAGTCCGATTGATCTAAAAATTTCAGGGAATACTTTTGAAATGTTATACTTTTAGAAAATGTAATTAAAAAAAATAGATTTTTTGAAAATCATGAGTGGACCTAACCCCTTAAGTCGGTGGGTCTAGGGGATGTTCTCTGATAAGTTGTAGGGGTCACAATAGATCACTTCTGGTCTCAGTGCAACAATCCCCATCAATTCTATTCTATTCTATTCTATTCTATTCTATTCTATTCTATTCTATTCTATTCTATTCTATTCTATTCTATTCTATTCTATTCTATTCTATTCTATTCTATTCTATTCTATTCTATTCTATTCTATTCTATTCTATTCTATTCTATTCTATTCTATTCTATTCTATTCTATTCTATTCTATTCTATTCTATTCTATTCTATTCTATTCTATTCTATTCTATTCTATTCTATTCTATTCTATTCTATTCTATTCTATTCTATTCTATTCTATTCTATTCTATTCTATTCTATTCTATTCTATTCTATTCTATTCTATTCTATTCTATTCTATTCTATTCTATTCTATTCTATTCTATTCTATTCTATTCTATTCTATTCTATTCTATTCTATTCTATTCTATTCTATTCTATTCTCTTCTCTTCTCTTCTCTTCTCTTCTCTTCTCTTCTCTTCTCTTCTCTTCTCTTCTCTTCTCTTCTCTTCTCTTCTCTTCTCTTCTCTTCTCTTCTCTTCTCTTCTCTTCTCTTCTCTTCTCTTCTATTCTATTCTATTCTATTCTATTCTATTCTATGTTTATGCTTAGACATGCATGGAAGCGAAGTATTTTACACAAACTTGTTACAATTTTTTAAACATCTGCATTCCATTGAAACGTAAAATGACATTTCGTTGTATTTAATTTAGGTTATGGTCAAGTTGAAAAAATTATTAGTAATTTGGAAAATCTCAAATTTACAAAAGTCCGACGAAGCCACTTAGAAACATTTTCTGATGAACGATTTTAAAAACTTTTGTCAAACCAGATCTAAAAATATTTTCTATAAAATATAAAAAAGAGTAAGTAATTCCAATGATTCATTTTCCGATGAACGATTTTTTTTTAATTTTCAAATCAGGTCCACAAATATTCTCTATAAAATGTTAACAAAACCCCAAAAAACAAAAATTTACACAATTTCTAGGATCGAAGCTCATTCCATTTTCCGGATGAACGATTTTTAAAATTTTTTAAATCAGTCCACAAATATTCTTTGTAAAATTTTAACAAAACCCCAAAAAACAAAAATGTACACAATTTCTAGGATCAAAGCTCATTCCATTTTCCGATGAACGATTTGTAAAATTTTTTAAATCAGGTCCACAAATATTCTCTATGAAATGTTAACAAAACCCAAAAAACCAAAAAAAAAACACAATTTCTAGGCTCAGAGCTCATTTTAATGGAAAACTTCAAATTGTCCGGAAACTCTGAATCTCGTCGAAAGGTCAAAGATTTCTATTTAATGGAATTTTTAAAAACTCAGCGTTCATCTATTCCTCGAAAAATGTTCACAAAATTAAATTAAAGTGAAAATTACCCCACTGCAGTTATCGAAAGGCGGCAAAGAGTAACTAAACCCCTTCAAAAATTTGAGATTTTTGAGATTTATAAATGCAAAGAAATGCAAAATTTTACTATAAAAAATTTACTAGTTTGCCCTCTTTTCCCTTACAGAAACGATAAACTTGAACTTAGAACATTAACAATTTATTGATAATATGATTTTGAATTGCTGAAATGATTATTTCGAGTGCTGATCCACAGATAACTCCTCAAACTCATTGATGAGTTATCTGTGGCTGAACAGTGGGCCACTTCGCTTTGCTTACGGATGATTCGATGATGTCCACCTTAAATCTATCACACTCACATACATACATACATCCAAACATCTATGAATGCCGCTCTGTTTGACATGCCCATCACTATGGGACTCACCAGCATTTACTCATGTAGGTAGTTGTTTTTCTTATTGCATGTTCATTTTTTTCGCTCAATTTTCGTTTTTGTTTATTTTGCATTCTACTGGTTGACTCCTTTCCTTTTGCCTTGGTTGTGATCGTTTTTGTGCCGCTGTTATTATTATTGTTGTTGACGCTCTTCTTTTTGTTGCTATTGCACGTAGCTATTTGTGCTTTTTTGCCCACACTGCGCGTTCGTCCATTAACGGGCCACACACTCGTTCTTGCCGCTAGCGCAGCTTTGCGGTTACCGTTAGGCCGGCTTGGAAACTCGGTCAAGAGTGTCTCATTCATGCTGTGATTGCATAATGTCCCGTTGCCTGCCGTCCATTGCCAGCCTTTTCATTTCTTCTCTTTGGCACCTTTCTTGGTTTTCTTCGTTCGTGCGTCGCCGACTCTGCGACTGCGGCTGCGGGTTGGTGGCTTTTACGAGCGCAACTGCGGGCGGACAGTGGGACAGCGCTTAGGTGCTGGCTGGCTGTGGCTGTTTGCTATCAGCCGAGGGCGGTGCAGGCGGACGTAGGCGCTGTTGTTGTTGATGGTTTTTATGTATTTTCGCTGTTCAGAATGCGAAAGAAGCGCCGCTGCTGCAACTGCAAGTGTGGCCGCTTCTTGACAGTGACAACGAATTGCGGTAGTCTAGTAAAGAGCGTCCATGGCGGTCAGTAGTGGCAGTGCTGCCAGTTGTTGGCGCTCGCGTAACGGTTTGCTAATTGCAGCCGTTAGGCGAAAATAATTTTTTTTTTGTTGCTAGCTAGAATACTGCAATTTGGAATCGTTTTTTTTCTTGAAATTCATGTTTTATTGAAGTAAAGAATGTATTTGTGATGACCCCATTTTGTACGAGAATAGAGTTAAGTATGAAAATAGACAGTTTGAGGGGCAGTATGTAAATTTTTCCGCAAATCCACAATTCATTTCGTTTCCAGCATTCTAGTTCTCATCAATAAGATGAAGCCATAGTTTTAAATATTAAAATCTTTCGTTTCGTAAATGCTTCAGTTACAATTAATTTCGTACAAATATGGCCAATTCAAAAAGTGATTTTATTTCGTAGTGAAACAGTGGCGAGCTCCAAGTTCAACATAAGGGCTCGGTTCAACATAAGTACATTGTAATTAGATGCATGTTAAAATACGGCAAATGCTGGCACAGCATCAATCACTTTAATACTACTGGCAGCTGAACTTAGCACAAGTGCGTTTTTGCCAAGGCAACAATGGGGGCAGCAGTTGGCATCTTTGGATATTCACCAGCGCTGGCAGCAATATCCAAGTGGCTGTACTTCAGCGGCACAGACGACTCCAGTCCGTGCTTGTCAAGCCCAGTCACTTGTATGAGGAAAGCAGCCGGCACCTGCAAGGAAGAGCATTATCGCAACGACTTGATATATACTTTTTGCCAACCAAAAATTTTGCTTCCTACCTGATGCCCTCTAGGTGTGCGCGACGAAGCAGCATTATTGCACTGCACAATATCCTCGCCGATTACTTTGCCCAAGTTAAAGTCAAAATCGCATTGACGCAATACGGACACCTCAAATGGCTCTCCCACCGACTGACCAATCGATTGCAACTCGCGTGCATGCTCAGCCTCACGTGCCACACTATTGTCCATGACAATGGAATGTCCTTCTCCGGCGGCCAGACAGGCATGTCCCGTCAATGTGGCAATAGTGAACAAATGTGGATCGGGCAACTTGCGCTCAACTGCCATTTCTTTCATGCGGCACAGCGCGTCCGCCATGCACATGCGACCCTCGGCATCGGTGTTGCCGACGCGCACACGCACACCAGCGCGCGAAGTGATCATCTCATCGGCCACGTACGACTCCTCGCCCACCGAATTGCGCACAAGACACAGCGCAGCCACTACATGTATGTCGGCTGGCTTCTGCTGGGTTACAATCTACAAACAAATTTGAAAAACGTTTATTGCATATTTCTTGAAAGTGAAAAAACCCCAAAGTGAAGTACCCACTTGCATAAAGCCAGCAACAGCGGCAGCGCCGCACTTGTCTCTCGACATGCCGGCCATGACGCCGCCAGCCTTAATGTCAGCGCCACCAGTGTCGTAGGTCACACCTTTGCCCACCAACATCAATGTTTTCTTGGGCGGCTGCGGTGGCACATACTCCAGAAAGATGATGCGGCCCTGGTGACGTGTCACTTGATTGGCTGCACGATTGACTGCTGCAAACAGCGGATATTCCTTGCCAATGACATTCAAATCGCTGATCACATCCATTTTCAACGAGGAGAGCACTTCGGTGACGTACTTTTCAACGCGCGGCGGTGCCATGCGCTCCGGATCGCCACCACCTGCAAGCAATTGTTGTTTAAAGTTATAAAATATTTGGTGCATACTTTTAGGCTCATGCCAATAAATTTGAAGCTGCAAAGGCGAGTACAGTGATAGTAAAAAATTTACATATACTTAAAACTTAAATAACACAATCATATAAAAATGGCATTCTACCAAAAAAACAAGCATCACAATGTGAAAATGGAAATTGGCATTGTACTAACTTTTTCAAAAAAGGAAAATGCAGTAGTGTCGATTTCGCATAAACATAGCCACAATAAATTAACTCACCAATGTCACGAGCGAAAAAGCGACCAGACTCCAGAACCAATGCCTCCTTGATAATATCATCTGCTTTCGGATTAGTCATCATGAAGGATAATTGCTGAATGCGTTGCTGTTTATCGGGCACATCCTCGCGCAATTGAATGGGCTGCCAAAACAAACACACACACATGTAAAATATGCTCTATTGCACCAAAAATTCTTTGCAACAATAATTATTTTTAAGAAACAGTACAGCAAACGTGATTGTACGTACAACATAGAGATGTTCGAAGGCGCCCAAAACGGTGCACAGCTCAACATTAGCGAATTTTTTGCTGGCGGGCACCAAGAGCAGCGGCGACTTGTAGCCGGCCTGTTCCAATTAAAGAAAACAATTAGGTTGGGATTCTATTAATAACATTCAAATGTATGTTGTACGAACTTTAATAGCGCGATCCAGTGACTTGGCTGCCGCCGTTTGATACGAACGCACATCGTGATAATCGCTCAATTCCGGCAAGGGTGAATAAACGACTGGCAAGTCAAATTTCTGCGACTTGAAACATGAGACGGTACTATCGAAAGCTTTATCAAAGGCGCGGAACTCATTGATCTGCTCCAGCAGCTCGGCGGGCACTTGCCGGTCAATGATACAGAGCACATCACAGCTGGACTTTTGTATAATCTTGGCAAGCTGCACGGTGCACGGCAACAACCTGCAAATGAGGAAATGGAAATTGTAATTGTTGAAAGTTGCGCTTCAATTGCTTAAACGGAAAGCACAGGCGGGTGATTTGTATGCATTGTCTGTATGGCAGCGGGTTGTAGCTGTGAAATGTGTGACGTTCAATGTGTTGTGTTGGCAATGCATTTCCCTATTCTAACGCTTCGCTACGTTAAGCGCTGATTACAAATTCATTGCTGTGACTCTCGCCATCTGTGAGATGCGCAATAATCTGGCCTTAGAAACAAAATTGTTCAGCTGCAATTTACGAGTACAGCCGCAATTAAGCTTTACAGCCACAATTGTTTATCGTTATCAGTCAATTGTAGCTTCATAAAACTGTCAACATTTGCGTTGTACACAGACAATCATTTACTTCAAATGCCCAAAAAAAAAAAATTAATTTCGCATTTCGTTCAAACTTTAAGCATTTCTTTGTACATGGAAAGCTCATTAAATGCCATTAAACTGGGCACTGCGACGCGACAGAGCCGTATGCAAATTTATCAGCTCGTTTTGGGACTAATCGAATCAGATTGTTTGTGTGCATTCAAAGTGTGTTTACGTTGTGTGCATATCCGAAATTTTGGCATTTTTATGTGAGGCGTTCTGTACTGTTTTTTGCACAGAATGTTATCAGTTCAATTGTCTGGCCCAACTGAAATATTATCTTTCTATTATACTCTTGTTAATTTCGTTTATTAAGTACTTAAGAAGTTCTTTGTATGGTTGGCGAGCCTCACATATTCGCTGTACAGGTTAGAATAATCTTTGTGAGATTAAGTTAGGTTAGTTAGGAGTAGAGAATAGCACGTACGAACTACATGAAAAAATAGGCACATTTAACAGTTATTTGCATGAACTTTAAGTTGCAAAATTAGAAACAAAAATACGCTGCTTTCTATTGAAAGCCATTTAAATGTTTAAAAACAAATTGCTTTTTTATGGAATAGTACCCACACAATAATTATTATCTTAATTACCCACGCATTGGCGGGTGTGCTTTTGGTTTGTAAAGCCGTAGCGGAATATAGCTTAATTTACCTACATGTGTGTATATAAGTAGGTATGTATGTTTATACATATGTGCGACATATGTGTTCATTTTGGGGGGCTTTTGCCTACAACATTTGAACTCGATTCCATTAGAAACCATATTTTGCACTAGCAATTTTTGTATTTAGGGTTGGGTTTGAGCACCAAGCACCCCTCTTTGTGTGCCACTGGTGCGACAATATATTATCGTGCGATAAGATATAACTGCATCAGAAAGAACTCGTAACTGATTGATTGCACATTTTGAGAATACCAACGCATATCAACGCATATTTATTAGCCTGAGAGCTAATAAATATTATCAATTAATAGTAAATCATATCGACAAAGTAAGTGATATCACATTTTTAATCTAAAGGACAATAAACGACTCAACAGATTAGAGAAAAACTCGTTGAGCGATAAGATCTGCCGGCCGCAATCTCCCAAATTTGTTGTTGGTGTTAACGGCAGATTTCGCAGCTTTTGTAGCTAAGTGCCACGAACATAACGGGATCTAAGAAATTTGCCCGATATAAAGCTTTATAAGAACTTTGAAAATTGCTCGACAAATTGTTTTAAAAGTGCTCATTTCATACCAACAAAAAACCACCAACACTTTGTAAAGAAAAAACCGGTAAAACCACATTTCCTGTACATCTCTTTACCCGTCCTTCCAACGACGCAGTCGCTATCGAATCTAATTAGTCCGAGCATCGCCGGCACAATTTGCGCTGGCGGAAAGTTAAATCGCAAAGCGTCGACCATGACGCAATAGAGAAAAACAGCTCGCATCTACTCACTTGTCGATTCCCATGTTGAAAAACGTTTGCCACTAAACAATGAAAAGGCTGGTACAACTTCAGCTGGCCGCAGTGGTCGCTTCACCGGCTAACCAACACACGCGAAAAGGGTTCGCAAAAGTGACAGATGCGCACTGGAAGAGCTGGACCGTGGCCGCTGTGAACGGCAGAGAACGCAGGTCGCAGACGATACGTAAACACACCGTGTGCCGGTCGCTGAGCAACTAAAGCTTCGGCGCGCAACTGGAGCCGTCGAGTGGTCGAAGAGCACACGTTCGGCTGGAATTGAAATTGAACTGAGCAGAAATGCTTATCAGTGCGACCGCTTTATAGCGCCGTCCCCGCGCCTCCACCCAATTCGCGCGCTACTCACACCAAATTAAAAGTTGGGTTGTTTGCTGTGCTGTTGTTGAGCTGCCTTGCAATCAGCTGCTGGTCAGCGTCGCTCTTTGGAACTGCTAAATGCGTACTCAGCGCTCACTGCATTCGCCGCTGTGCTTTTCGTCTGACTCAGCCGCACTTCTGGGAACCAACGCGCCGCTCCAAAGCAAGTCGAAAAAGACAACACAATCTGATCACGTCCAACCACAGTCGTCGTACGGCCGGCTCGACTCGTCGTCGTCGAGAAATTACACGAGCACGTTTCAGTTGTCAGAATCAGCTGTTCGAAGAGTGTTGCCGACCCCAAGCACGCGTGGCGCACCATAGGTTCCACGGCCCATCAAACTGATGTGTTTTGGTAGATTGCCCTGCTGCCACAACTCCCCTCTCGGATAAAAAAAACACAGCAAGCAGCCCAAGCCAAATCCATTTTTGCGCTACTTTATTTCAACTCGATTGAAAACGTTTCGCGCTGATTTCGACATTTAAATTAAAAAGATTTAACATTAGAAAATTTGCTCCATCAAGAAATGTCTCTGCCCCTCCTGGCCCTTAATTGCCATTGATAAATTTCTGTATGTCTCCAATAAGTTGTGGCAGCTCTTTGGCGTCAAACAGCAAAATCTTGCGATACGGTGTCAGCGTAGCATCACCTTCCAGCCAGTCACCGCCCATGCCCATATCGCACTCATCCGCCACAGAGTACTCGAACGAATTCACCGCTTTTTCGCAAATCACTTCTTCCTCAGCATTGGTGTACGTATCCACAGCCGGCTTGCCCTTGCGCGCCTCCTTGCGGAAAAGCTTCACAATCATCAGAAAGTAAACAAAGTCATACTTCATGCCCTTTTGCTTGGCGCTCTGTATCTCCGTATGCAGATTCTCCAGCAACGGCACCGAAATCTGTGCCGGTATATTGATGAAGCGCTCATTAATCAAAAATCCCACAGAACGCGACTCGCTACCGAGCACTTCGCGAAAGTGCTTCAATACTGAGTCGCTGGCATGCTTCTCGGCGCGCTGCACAATATAGGTGCGCAGCTGTTCAATGCACGGGGTATCCTTCTTGGCGGTTAAGTTCAGCACAGTGGTGATGCCAAAGATGGTGCCATCCTCACACATGTCATCGTCCGCATCGCTCTCAGCGCCATCCGGCTCGCACTGGCAAATTACGCTGCCCACAAAGTTTTGCGCTACAACAAAGTGAACAACTATAGTTAGTGAATTGAAAATTAATAGCGGGCTTTACCGATAATCATATCGGCCAGTTGCATGCAATTAACGTGGGCGAGCAGAAACAGCCGCGACAGCAGTTGCGATATGCCATGGCAGTCGGGATCAACTGGTGCGCGTCCCTCGAAATCAATTTGCACCTCCTTGATGAAAACAAAATAAAATAATGAAATAGTGAAAATAGTAGTGTGAAAGAGTAAAAACAAATGCAGCCGCGTCCACCTCATTGCCCGTGTAGGCGTCTGGATGTGCTCCATCATCGTCTTCATCACCGCTGGAGCTGTCCGAATCGCTGTCGCTCGCATCCTCCTCCATTGTGTTCAGGTTCTTTTTCTTACTTGCCGACATTTTCAGTGTGATCAAAATTAATATACTTTTATATGAACTAAAATTAAATTCACTGGATTTCCACAAAATGCGGCTTGTTTGTTTGCATTCCCAATCAGCTGGTGGGCACACGTGTATCATCAGTGCTGCCATTCATGGGACATTTAATTTCCTTCGATAAAATGTTCCCTACTCCTTGTAGAAGAGAAGTAGTCCGATTTGTAAATATTTCACACCTCATAGTTGGCCAATTCGTAGTTTTCTTCATTATTATTGGTATTATTTCCAACTAAATATGTAAGCCCTGCAAGCCACAAAATGACGGGAATCAAATCAGACTAAAATGTTTTTCGTTCCATTCGACTTCATCACATTTTGTACTCTTTGCATTGAGCTGGCAGCACCGCAACACTTTTGACACTTGAATAAGTTTTCTTTACTCGGCGCACTGATCAGCTGGAAGAATAAAACCTAATTTGTATTTCTTGCAGTAGAAAACATGCACACGGATCTTTCAGCGCATCTGCATACTCCCGAATGCAATAAACTGATTGAAGACCTCAAATCCTGCCACAGCGAGGTGAGCACACCAGCACAAATGGTCCCCGAATTGGCTTATATAACACTTATTTTTTTCTAGAATTCATTTGGAAAATTCATAGGCGTCTGCAATTCGATCGACTCTAAGTTGTGGAAGTGCCTCAAGCAAGAGCGTCTAGCGCGTTCAGCAGCAAATCGTGTAAAGGCCCGTGAACGACAGGAAAAAATAAAGGAGCGTATTCTTGCTAGCGCGCGATCTGCCTCCGCAAATTAGATACCCGCCACAAAACAGTCATAATGGCAACCAGCGCAGCCGATCCGTTGGCGCCCTACTATTTCAAGCATGAGGAGCAAATCATTTGTGGACGCACTGTAACCCCCATTACCGATGAGTACGTCGAAGGATACCCGTCCGTTGTGGACCGCTTTTTCACGCGCTACTACTACATCAAAGAAGGTGCCGATGCGGCACCTTATCAAGTGCTCTTCCATTCGAATCGTGTTTGTCTGATTTGTTTGGCACCCGAGCATCCGGCGCGCCAAGCGGGCATCAAATCGATTAGTTTTGATATTGGAAACGCGGATCGTAGCAAGAACACGGTGACGGGAAAGGGCAAAAAGGGTGGCATGCCGCTGCAGGCTGACTCCACTTTGGCGCTACTCACAACGGAAACGGGTAAAACGTACAAAATTCCCAGTTGCGTGCGGAGCAAGCTGATAGAGGTGAATGTGGATGTGATAAAGAATTCGAAACGCTTAGAAAACGCTGGCGAAGGAGAAGGCTACTTGGCAATTGTGTTGCCGAAACCGGAACATTGTGACGAGTTGAAGGCCAGTTTGCTGACAATGGAACAGTACAAAGAGAAGTGGGCGGAGCTGCTGCTGCAAAGTGATGGTAAGAAGGAGCATGAGAAAGATGAGAAGGACGAAAATACAGAGAAAACTGCGGCTGCAGCAAATGTGGACCAAGATAACGAAGAGAAAAATGCTGCAACAAATATGCAACAAAATATTTAGATATGATTTTCTGACGTACATAAATGTTTAGATGTAAGCATTCGCATCGAAGGCTATGGAAATTAGTGTTAATTATTTTGTAATAAAAATATGACATTGAATTTTACTTTGCACGATAAGAGTTAAGTTTGATGTAAACCGGACAGATTGTGTTAGACGAATTGAAATCTCCAAACACTCCAAAAGTTGCTTATGTTGCATGAGACATGTAGCGATAAATGATAGATTCAATTCTAAACTTTAAAACTGATGGCTGCTATGCAGCGATGACCTGACATTGATTACCATTTTAAATTTGATGTGAGGAGGAACGAGTCCTTTGATAATTACAAAAACTGAACTTTAGTAATTAGAGTATCGTGCACGCTATATGCACTCGCCATGAGAGTCAATCATAGCAGCACAAACCATATAACGATTGACGGTTGTGCCGTGGAGTTCGTCGACAGCTTGTGCTATCTCGGCTGCACAATCAAGGCGGACGGCGGAGCGGAAGAAGATGCCAACTGCAGACTGAGTAAAGCCAGGGCAGCGTTCGGACGGCTGCATTCAGTATGGGCAAGCTCGCAAATCTCCAGACGCACGAAGCTACGAATATTCAACGCATGTGTGAAGTCGACATTGTTGTACGGAAGTCTCGAATGCCATCACCCAGAGGCTACAAACTTTCGTCAACAAATGCCTGTGAATCATCTGCAGGATATTCTGGCCCACCACAATTAGTAACGACGCGCTGTGGCAGATTACCAATGAGGAACCCATTCTGAGGCAAATAAAGCGCAGAAAATGGAAATGGATAGGTCATACGCTAAGAAAACCACCCGACAGCATCACGGGAATTGCACTGGACGGAACCCGCAAGGGAGTAGAAGTCGCTGTCGACCAAAAAACACCTGAGGAAGGTCGACCCTACCCGAACTAATCGCTGTCAATACCACATGGGACGGCGCAAAAACAACGGCCCAGAATCGTGTACGATGGAAGAGTCTTGTTGAGGCCTTATGCTCCAGTGAGGAGTGAACAAGGAATAAAAAAACATATGCACTCGCAACACCATTGTCCTTAGCAGTGGCGTAGGTACACATGACTTCATTTTGGTGGTGGGGCTCGCTTCACACAACTTTTGGGCCCAATAGCAGTTCATACCATATTTTCCACCCAAAATGTTTGCCAGACACAAATGTTTTGGAGGGGTTGAACCCCCCTGGTTACCTCCTGGCGTGCGCCACTGATCCCCACCCGATTTGAATCAAACATTTCTTCGTTGGTTTTCTAAGTTGTTTTGTTTTTATTTGGTCTGAGTTGAGCGCTCAGTAAGGTGTAACATCAGTTTTTAATGTAAATCTAGCTTTACATTTCTCTCAGTTTGACTAGCTGACGCCAACTGATGCAAAGATTACGTACATATGCCTAAGTTCTTCTTCTTCTACGTCATCTTGACAAATATGAAACGTCTTCACTGTATGTTTCATTGCTTTCTTTGGTACTCTTCTTTCTTTATAGTTTTAAATTCAATTTAAAAAACTTATTAACTATGACAGGGTCTCAGTGATTGTTTCATTAAGTTTAGATTTAAGTTACACGCAAGAGAATACGGCGTCGTGTGTGTGACGTGAAAATAAAAACATGAAAAGCATAACAAAAAAAGGAAAACACATGTCTCGACCACGGATACTGAGCAAGTTTTCATTTGTTTTACAACAACAATTTTGACATTGCGGACATTTACATCTTTGGCTTTTCACAAATTAGCTTCTTTCATTTTGTTAATAACTAAAATAAATGCTTTCAATAGTTGTGCAAAGGTTGCTTTCAGAAAATCAAAGTGTCGTGCTAATTTTTCGCTGGTTATATTCAATTGATTCTTTTTCGAATTTTGGTTTTTGGCGGGTAAAGTGTGAGGTTAGCTTCATTGAATTTTGTGTTAAAAGTTTTCTATATTTTTGACATTTTAGTCATTTCTGTTTAGTATTTGTTACATCGTTTGCTATCACACACATTATGTGTTGCCCTCCCCCCTCTCTATCCTTCTCTCTCTCTCTATCTTACTCTCTCTCTCTATCTCTCTCTGTCTCTACAAGTATTGAGTTAATAATTCTTCGCTTTGTTACTTAAGGAATTTCGTTAGACCGTTTTTGTCTCTGTCTCTTTTGGTCTTTCTGGGTTGAAAAATGTTCATCAGTTTGGCTTCGGTTCAGTATTATATTATTCTATATATCTCTCTCTCTCTCTATCGTTAAAAGTATTACGATTTTTTCTTCATAGATATTTTTGCTTGAATTTGAAAGTCTAAATTTGGTTTTGGTGAACAAAAGCCGCTCTTTATTTGCAAAATGCTGTTGGTCGGTTGCGCTCGCAGTTCGTCAGGCGCCTGTCAGAGCGTTGGTCCGTTCACGTTTCATGTCGAGTGATCTAAGTTGTTTTCAATTTGTTTACGTTTACTTGGCAGGATTCTATGTTTCAGCTGCGCACTCAACTCTTGGCGGCGGGCTTGCCATGCGCGGCGCCTCCGTCCGTGCCAATGGCAGGCTTCTCGACAGCAGCCTCGTTCTCCTTGGCGTCGATGCTCGTCAGTGCGGCCTCGGCCATTTTCTTATATTTGCCCGCCAACTCGGGCAGGTCGTAGGCAATCGCCACATCCAGCTTCGATATAGGACAGCCGCGGAAGTAGGTGCACGTCTCGGCCAGCTTCTTGAATTCGTACAGCGGATGCAGACGGAAAAAGTCGCGATAGACCTCGGGATCGGGTAGATCGTAGCGCGAGATGTTCGTGAGGGTGGACAGGCCCTCGTAGATGTGATAGTTCTGCGGGTGATCGATGATGTCGTCGGCGATGCGTTTCTTATTGCCAAAGAGAGTCTTGTGATTGTAGTACGTGTTGAGGTAGCAGTCGACCATTTTGGCGTGGTTGCGGACGCGCACCTGTAAAGAAGCAAAATTGTGGGAATTCAGCAAGGATTCAAAGGGTTTGTGCAGTGCAATTGATGGACTTTAGAAATGTGTAGTAACAATAGTCGTTGAATAAAAGTAAAAGATTCAGTAGCGCACGTGAGGAGAGTGTTGGGAGTTAAAACCCTCAAATATTTGTTTGTTGTAAAACTTTTGGGTGGAAAATGTGGATAGTGGAATCAGAAGTTGTGTACGGAACCTCCCATAACATAAATCCTATTCGCACCACTGAAAAGACTAGGCACTACTACTAGACTATACTAAACTATACCAGACCAGACCGCAAAACCTGGTAGTGTATTGGAATCCCAACCCAACCAGCACCTTATGAAAACAGCAAATGGTAAAATTTCGACAGTAAACTTGGTTATGAAAAGGTCTCATCAACATTTTAGATCCCTTCTGGCATGGTCACGAGCAGCTCGGCCCTAGTTCTTCCCATAGAGATTGGAACTTATGTTGTAAAGTTTAAAAGTGTTTCCTTGTTACTTCATTTCCTCACCTAATGTGAATGCTATCCAATGAGTAACAAATCATTTAATTATAGCGTAATCATTCCATTCCTCTTGCTTTCAATATTTTCTCAATTTCGTACAAAACTTGATTTCTTAAAAAGTTATCATTTCAGAACCTCTATTGGCCGATTTGCAATTAAAGTGCTTAAACTTTTTAGCTTATTTTGCATATTCCGCGTACTTACAGCGAAACGACGCGCACTGGCAATCTTGTGTTCGATCCTCTTGTCGACGGCTGTACGCAAATCACGCAGGAAGGCGCGCTCCTGCGCCAACAACAAACGCGCCGGCGCTCCTTCCTGATATGGATGCGACCACAGCGAAGTGGTGTACATCAGCGGCGGCTGAGCGGACGACATCAGCGGCGAAATATTCCAGATAAGTGCGCTCTGCACGCGCAGCAATTCCTCCGGTTTGACGGTGTCGGCCTTATTCAGAATGATGCGGGTCTGGTATTCACGGCCCTTCAGCTGGTCCAAAATTGCCTCGGTCTCGGGGCCAACGTCCAACTTGGCCGGATCGTACACCAGGAATATGATGTCGGCACGATCGATGAACCACTGGCAGGCATCGTTGAAGGGGAAGAGACGAGACACCTGTTTGCGCACCTCAAGTATGCCCGGAATTTCAACAATGTTGACCTGCAAGCGGCAAAGATTTGTATTACTTTCATTGAAGCTGGCTGCGGTACAGTAAAGTAAATAAATAAATAAATTTGGCGCTTATACAGTAAATCCTAAACTAGTTAATTTATTGTGCAGCATTCGTGGCGACCTGGGCGTTTCGCGTTCATCTTGAATTGCGCCATTTCGAGGCGCAAAAGTCGCCTTGAGATCGCTTGCCAAGCGAAACTACTGCGGCGATTGCAACACTGGCTGCGGAACCGCATTCCGCGCGGGCAGCATAAGTTAATGCACTCTTGCAATTATTTATGCCGAATGGGCGACGATTTGATGCGCACTCAAAAATAAGTAGGCACAGCACAAATTAATTTCATTTGTTTACTGGCCGAAAATAGACTTTGGCTCATGTCATCCCATCCGCGCAAGTAGCTCCCGAACTACGCGCGCGCCGTGCCTCCGCTGTGGCTGCGGCTGTAATTCAACCGCTGACGCCAAAGATGTGCTCGCACATTTGCAGGTCCTCGGCGCAATTCGCATTCGCAGGCGTTAAATTAAGTTTGCCTAATAATTCTTCACCGCTAAATTATGGCTAAAAATAATTATTTCAAATAAACGAGCAACAACAACAATGAAAGAACATTGAGTTGAGTGACGCCTGCATCTGTACGCGTTCTGCCCGCGCATCGTCTCCGTTCTTCTATAATGTTTTAGTCAATTTCTCGGTGAATTTCTGAGCTAATGGCATTTTGGAGGTCATCGCATGACAATCGTGTGCGTTGACGCAAAACTATGTGAAAATGTCTTTGGCCCCGGCCACACTCACCTTCTCGAGCAGCTTGTTGGGCATTTTCAGTCCGCGTAGGCGATCCTCCAAACCTTCGCCGAATTTTTGCAAGCCGGAGAACGTGTAATCGGCAGCCAGCTCGTTGCCGTCCAGAACGTCCGTCTCGTTGCCCCACATTAGTATGTTGAAGTAGGCAGGCGATGGCTCGGCACCTGCGTGAGCAAAACCAACGTTAAAATTGCCAGCGAAATATTGCATGGGACTTTTACCTGTTCTCAGCGAATTGGCGCTGTACTCGTTGTTGGTCAGGTAGTTGATAATGGTCGATTTGCCGCCGGACCATGGACCCATAAACAATACCAGTGGCTTAGAGAAAATTTCAGGATCGCCAAAGTGGCGATTGCTCAAGTCGCGGTATTTGTAGAGGATCTCCAGTGGCTTGATGGCGTTCTCGTAGATGCGCTTAATATCGCGCAGTATGATTTCGGCTACATTGTCGACGGCCTTCTCGCGCGCATTGAATTCCTCGTCCAGCTGCAGCAGTTCGGTGAGGTGCTGACGGCTGCGCAGATGTGCGGGAATTTCGCCCTCCTGCACGAAAAAGCACACCAGTCATGAATAGTTACGACTTTTTGACACAAAACAATTTAAGTTCAAATCAAACATAATTTTCGATAAACAAGTCTCTGCCTTCACAGCCCCTTCCATGACTTACCCAAAGCAGCTCATCTTCTGGCTTGGTGTCCTCGCCAGATTCCTCATCATCACCATCGCCGTTATCGTCGTCGAGCTCATTCGGTATGCCATCGCCGTCTTTGTCGGCATCCTCACTATTGGGAATGCCATCACCGTCAATGTCGTCGTCCAAATGATCGGGAATGCCGTCACCGTCGCGATCTTCATCCTCATTGTCCGGTATGCCATCGCCATCCATATCTCCTTCCTTCTTCTCCAACTTCTTCTTCGGCGACTCCACATCGCGTTTGCCTCGTTTCACTACTTCTGGCTCCTGCACTTCGTGACTATCCTCGTCGTGCACGTTGGGCACACCGTCGCCATCAACATCGCGATCGTGCACATTTGGTATGCCATCACCGTCCATGTCTTCATCTACCTCATTTGGTATAACGTCACCGTCGATATCGTTATCATCATCATTGGGAATACCATCACCATCGATATCCAAACTCTTGGGCTCCTCATCATTGGGCATGCCATCTCCATCCGCATCGTGATCTTTTTCATTTGGAATACCATCGCCGTCAATATCACCATCCTCGCTGTTCAGTATGCCATCGCCATCGATATCGTCGTCACTCTCATTCGGTATGCCATCACCATCAATGTCATTGTCCTGGTCATTCGGTATACCATCGCCGTCGATGTCATCATCCTGGCTATTCAGAATGCCATCGCCATCAATGTCATCATCTTCCGTGTTCGGTATGCCATCACCATCGATGTCATCATCCTCATGGTTCGGAATACCATCGCCATCGATATCATCATCCTCATGATTCGGAATACCATCGCCATCGATGTCATCGTCTTGGCTGTTGGGAATACCGTCACCGTCAATATCATCATCCTCGCTATTCGGAATGCCATCTCCATCAATGTCATCATCTTCCGTGTTCGGTATGCCATCACCATCGATGTCATCATCCTCATGATTCGGAATACCATCGCCGTCAATGTCATCGTCTTCGCTGTTGGGAATACCGTCACCGTCAATGTCATTATCCTGGTCATTCGGAATACCATCGCCATCAATGTCATCGTCTTGGTCATTGGGAATGCCATCGCCATCGATGTCATTATCCTGATCATTGGGTATGCCATCGCCATCCATGTCATCGTCCTGATCATTGGGAATGCCATCGCCATCCATATCGTTATCCTCATCATTGGGAATGCCATCACCATCCAAGTCATTATCATTAACATTTGCTACGCCATCGCCGTCAATGTCCCTGTCAATAACGTTCGGCACGCCGTCACCATCTAAATCACTATCCACCACATTCGGCACTCCATCGCCGTCAATGTCCTTGTCGTGCACATTCAGCACGCCATCGCCATCCATATCGGGATCTCGCTCATTCGGAATGACATCGCCGTCGATATCGTCATCGTGCACGTTCGGTATACCGTCACCATCCATGTCATCGTCCTGATCATTGGGTATCACATCGCCGTCGATATCGTTGTCTTCCTCATTCGGTATGCCATCGCCGTCAAGGTCGGTCGCTGATGGGTCATCTTCCTGCGAGTCCACATCAGTTATTTCCACAGTTTCCTTCTCATCAGCGCCAGGCGGTTGATCGGACTGCATTTCAGCAGAGTCGGCGCCATCGTCAGCTTCATTGTTCGTTGTGACTTCGCCGGAAGTCGTTTCGGCACTAAGGACACCTTCTTCTGAAAAGAGTGAAACCAAAGCATGTGCTGGATATTAACAGAGATGACTTGATGCAAACACACCCAGACTTTGCTATCGTATATTCGACATTTTATAGCGGCCCCATTTTGTTGTATTTCGGGCATCAGTTGCCTATAGTTATTAGCCAATTGCTAATATTGACACTTTTGACATGTTTCACGATGGCGAAATGGAAAATGGAAGCACTTGGACGCCTTGGCGACTGAGGTTTTAAGTGTGCTTCTGGGCAGTTGCCAAAAAGTTTTCGAATTTACTGACATTTGGCGGCTGAAATGTAATAAAACTTTTGGCTAAGTGCGACATGTTTAATGCGCTAACTGCCACAGAATCTGCCACAAAATTTGATAAACTACTTTTGAGTGATTCTTAATGCAACCAACTTGAATCTAAATTATAAATTTTTTAGGTTAGTGGAACCAAAAACTTTGGACATTATCGGTTTCTGTGTCCCCAGTAGCAATTGTGACTAAGCATTCTGATTGGATCATATCTGGTGACGAAAAGTCTTTATTTTTTGAAAGTGGTATTTTATAGGCTTCAATCAATCAATAGTCTATATATAGTATTATATATCTAGTTCTTTTTTGGGTTGGAAAGGGTTCAGAGCATGTCGGGTAAAGGGCCCCCCTCCTCTTTGCATTACTCACCTTTACCATTGGTTTCACCTGTTTTCAGCTCGTTTATTGCCTTTTCAATGTAGGGACGGCATTCGGATTCACTCGGCCTAACATCGGCACTACCACTGGCAAATACATCTATAAATTACAACAACAACAACATGGCATGTGTAAATTTTAAGCAACTCATTTGATATCAAACAATTGTAATGGGTTATTTTTTTGCTTGACGGCGAACACTTTTCCAAGCTGCCGCTTTTCGTTGCACTTCGGCACTTAGCAATTTTACACTCCACACTTTTACGAGTCGAACTGATTCATTTCTTGTTTCGAAAATGTTTCATAATAATTTTTATTGATAGCATTTTACTGTTTGTGCTGCGAGTATGTGCAGTACTCGTAAATTTTGTCATTGTTCAACCTGACATTAATTTATTTAATTAGCAATTAATTTGAAAATTTCATTTAAAAATACATTTTTCCACTTGTTAATTTTGATCATTTTTCGAAAGTTTTGCGTTTCGGTCACCTTTTGCTCTTCGCTTTGCTGGCTTGCTGCCCACTTGCCTTTTATTCATTCACATTCGCACATTTCTCATAATTCGCAGCGTTTATGTATGTTGGGTGGCTGTGTATTTTCGAAATTTTTTAGCTGCGACCAACTTCTGAGGCCGCATTGCCACAATGCTGCGCGACGTTTTTTGGATTTGCACAAAAGTCAACGCTGCATAATCAATGAACGTCGCACTATGGCCCAACGGTCGGTAAAACGTTGCAAAAATCAAAAATTTCATGAAAGCGTTCGATAAAATGAATACACGCATCTTATTGAGAATTTTCCAGGGATTACGAATATGTAACTTTCATTAAATTCAGATTAGTAGTTTGGGAGGTAGAGCCGCTCAAAGTTGACAATTTTTCCACATCGAGAAAAATGTGTATTTTTTGGTTTTTTTTTCCTCTTTAAGATTGATTTGTATGTAAATGAAGCGACCAATCGGTAACTTGTTGGTTTTTTCTAAAAGATACGTTAATTATTAATATAATAAAAATAAAAAATGTTTATTTTGTTTTAAAAGTTGTTCGATCTACCGATTGCTCGAAAAGTCTATATTTCGACCTTTTTTTCAACTTTGATCGAAAATAAAAAAAAAGACCAAAAAAGACCTCCGCGAAATTGAGGGAGGTTATTTGGTATTTAATTATTTACCTAACTTCCAAAACTCAGCTGCCGCTTTTTGCCGATTTACTTTCTAGAGCAATAAAAGTGAAACAACTTCGGGTCGAAAAACACGCAAGTATACGAAAAATCGCGCACATTTAGTACGGTCGACAACACATTTTGTGTTGCTGGCATCTATCTAAATCTATATATATCTAATCACGCTCAAACGGACTGGCCGATTTCAATGAAGTTTCCTTTGTTGGATTCGTCTTGAGTCAGTTCAGGTTTGTGCGAAAAGAAAATTCCGGAAAATCTATTGGAAAAGTCGGAAAATCACTCTCATTTTTGACCGTGAATTCTGAAAATTTTCAGACGATAACGTTGGAACCATAAGTCACACATCAATTAAATTCACTACGAACTTACTATTTAGTCATGTCCTTCGACAGAGGGAATGGGGTGGGTATTGGACAGTGGGGTGTGGCACCGACCATAAAAGCCAAATCTTTATAAATGAATATCTTCGAAATTGTAAGGTGCACAGCATTGAAATTTAGTATTGTGTCGTCCCATAGATGAGTCATTCTAGTGGTAAGATTTGATGGGCGTTGGACAAGGGGCGTGGCAAATTTTTTGTGACCCAAATATTTTGCTGACTTACTATATGTCGCACAGCAATGCAACTTAGTGCACAGCAGTGCAACTTATTCATATCTTTCGACAGAGGGAAAGGTGCGGGTATTAAACAAAGAGGCGTGGCACCGCCTATTTAACTTAAATCTGGTTCAAGCGCAGTCCATTTCTTTACTGAAACTTAGCAGACTCGATTGAGTTAATCAGAGAAGAAACTTACTCCTACGGTACATACAATTTTTGCAAATGGAAAGGATTTAATAGAATACCAGTGCTTACCAATAGGGGAATTGTCTGAAGAAGCTCAAGAATGCAAAAATAAGGACTACAAAAGGTATAGATGTATGAACACTTGCAAAATATCACGAACTAGACAAAATGAAGACCTTTTCAATATGTTAGCAGTCTCTTCTGATCCAGTTATTTCATCTATGAGATCTGTAAGATCACAAAAAGAACTTACAGATACTTATAGCGTAGAAATGATTTCATTATTAGACATTCCTTCCAGTGTAGATAGCGATTTTGAAAAAATCTAACTTTAAAAAAAAAAAATTTTTTCGTAAAACAATATGTATGAATCAATAAATTATATTAATTTATTGGAAAAAATATATAAACAAATTAATTTTTTAATGCAAACAAAAAAGTAATTTCATTTTAGTATGAAGTTTTACTAAATCTTAACTTTGGCAACGAATTTTAAAGCCCCCTGTTACTGTGGCACCCTGTTTTTTGCCCATTTTAAAGCTTAGATATTACACTTTCAGATGCAGTTTAAATTTTTTAAATATCTTTATTGGTTCAGAAGTTATGATTTTTGCAACGAAAAATGGAAAACCGGGCCATAGTGCGTCGTCGTCAACAAATGAATTTCGGCGACTCGCAGTGCCAAAATTCGAAGGAGAATGAGATGAGATGAAATGAAGTGGAACTGAAGTGAACTAAACTGAACTGAGCAGAGGCGCAAAGATGCTCAGATGCGGTCAAGGTCTGCCTGTTCCCGTGGGCGTTGCGTATGCGTCGACTCGCTTTTACTGCTGTGAAAATTTGCTAAATTTATTCAGTATTTTCGTACGTCTGTTTTTGTCTTTCTCTTTGTTAATTTCTCACCACTGGACGGCCACAATTTATAAGAACCAACATAGAAAGTGTACAAATTACGTTTAGTATTTAAATGTCTATTTTAAATGGTGAAGCAGAAACTATGGACAAATTACAGCGTACATTATTTATGTGCGCCGAGTGTCTTAAGGACGTTGTTCATGTGACAATGTATTAAGTACCTACACATACATATATATATAGAACTATAGCAAATGTAGTTTGTATAATAGATGCAATGATTCATTCATAATTGTTGTGGAATTGTCTGTACGCCATCTAAAATTACGTGCATGTCAGGAAACATTTTTTAAATGAAAATACGTTTAACGAGTTGCAAATAGTAAAATCTTTTGAAATTTCAAAAAATATAAAAAATGAAAAAACTTTTAAAAAAAATTTAAATTAACAAAGAAACATTCATTGGCCTCAGATCAATGCTAAATATTCAAATAACTAAATATTCAAACAACAAAAGACCTTCTCACCAGACTGAACAAATGTTCTGAGCCTTTCACGAAAAATCTGATATCTGGCAAATTGCACTTAAACATGGAGAGAGTTAAACATACAGACTGAAGTTGCAGGCTAAAAACCTATGGACACTGTTTGCAAACGAAACAAAAGACTTTCTACAAGACTGAACAAATGTTCTGAGCCTTTCACGAAAAAGCTGGAGAGAGCAACTTAGAGAGAGTTATGTAAACATACAGACTGGAGTTGCAGTTTACAAACCCATGGAGACTGCTTGCAAACGAAAGACAGAGAAATCCTTATGGGCACTGCTTGCAAACGAAAGAGAAAGAAACACGAAAACACACCCAGCATCCCTGGCCCACTTTTACATGTTACAAGATGGAAACTTTCGACATTGTCAACATTTTAAGGATTTATTAAGTTTTATCAATAATTCAAAAGCCATTTCAGAGAATTAAGTTCGGAAAAAGGAATACCCAGAACAACATCTGGGCGGTAAAGCGAAGTATAATAAATAATGGATGAGTCAATTTAGCCATATCCACCCAACCACTTAGATCGTCCGGATAGGCCGTCAGCTTTGAAAGGAGTTTACATATAAGAATGAAATTCAACTGGTAGATACTCCAAAGGGATCTCTAATAGAAAATATGGACATTCAGTCTACTTTTAAACAGGATTATAAAAGTATTTTTTAAGGCTTTAGGTCAAGTTATGTGGTTGCTTACACAAAGGCCTTTCTGAGGCCCTAGAGCCACATGATGGAAAGACCAGACCCGTCTCCGCTACTGGCTTTTACAAAGCTAGTTTACTATTTACCGACATTTCTATTTAATTCCCCAGAATATTGAAGAAATAGCTATTCCAATGATAGTATGGAATATATAGTATGGAAATAGAATGAAACTATTTTTGCTTCCTCCACGTATTTACAGCTCGCTGCAAGTCATTAGAAACTAAAACGTTGCTTTAAAGAATGTTTACTAATAAGACAGTGTCCTGTGAAGACCCCAAAAGCAGTCCATATTTCGTATGTTTTTAGGGAAATTCTATGTTTTGAGCGTTTACAAACAAACTTATTTTGTATTTTACTGCCAGGCAACGGCCTTGATACTAAGTTACTACGAAAATAATTTAAGTATTTCTATACAAATAAACAATTTATCATTTAAGTTGCTTCTAACACCTTCATTTATTTCAACTACAGGGATAATATTTTTTTCAATAATATTTACTTTCATTTAAACCAAATTTAGTTTAAGGGCTTTAAGTTAAAAAACGAACAGCCTTCAAAGCTATCAATATAGAAAATCTGTTAAGCTTTAGTGGATTCTACTCCTTTTGAATTGCAGTCTAATATCATTATTGACCTTGATTAGAGAGAATGGTTTGAAGAACAAAATTGTAAACTATGCTAACATTAACTCATTTCTACCTCTAAAACATGAAATTATAAAAATGTAGAAAACCTGAATGGTTTATAAATTTGTTTATGAAGTAACCAAAAAAACAATGATTCGACTACTTTGAATGTGTGGCACTGGCAATGTCTGGCAATCATAAAACACCTTTTTTAGGAAACTGCACTTTTGAAAATGTGAGCATGATAGGCCTTTGCCATTGAGGGATATGGACAGATTTATCTCAAGTTTACGGTGGTTTAAACCACTACAGAACATAATAAGAAAGGGTTTGGCCACACTCTCTGTCGGGCTTCAGAATGAGCCGTTGAGACCTTCGAAACTTTAACCCTTCTATGGTGCTTAAAAATATATGCCAACTACTGTGTTGTTGGAATTAAAAATGATAAAAAATCATTAAAATCACTTAATTGAGAATTAAACTCACTTTTCACCAATTTTTTTTAGAAATTTTGGAAATTTATGCAAAGGATGATTTTGGAGCCTTACACCTAATTTATCATAAGTTGGTCAGTTTGACCGAAACAGAGCAGAAGAGTTAAGGCAATATTGGAGTAGATTTTAGTATAAACATGATTTCTGTAACAAAGTATTCGAACGCTGTTAGCTGCTTTGAGAGTTTTGTGTTTATCAGCGAGCGAAGTGAAGCCCAATAAAAAAATAAGCATTGCTAGTGGCCGGTTTTCACTAAGAGAGAACGGCAAATGAAAGTGTCATTAGTTACCAGGTTATACATTTTTACTAAATGCATTTTAAATAACATAAACTCTCTCCTATAGACCCTCTCCTGTAGATCCCCTTTCTCTTTACCCATTCGTTTTAGATGTGCAGTGTAACACCTTTTGAAAACCAGTGTTCCAACAGTTCCCAAACGGGTTAAATTTGTTGTATTACAAAGGGGCCCATATTAGGCCTAAGTGTGCCTCATACAGCCACTATAACCTAACTACCATGGTGGCCCTATGAGAGACTCAAATTGTTCTCGTTCAAGCATTCATGTCAGAATTGTGATGGATTTTCATATTCATTCGCTTCTTTGAAAGTGTAAGAGGATGTGACATGAAAGTAAATATGTATACCCCAGTAGTATGTAAATTATAGTACAAGTCTAGTCTTTGCTATCCTTCCTATATATCCTCGCTTTCAATATCAATTTACACATTTTTAAACAATTTAAATTGTTAACATGCGTTATCGATTTGTCCAGAAGTTTCAAGTGTAAAGCCCACAAAGTTGAATTTCAACTAAAATAATCCCACATAAACATTCCGTCCAGGTGTTGGCGCATCAAATCGATTTTAATGGCATTTTTAAATTGATTTCTTTTGATGATTTTGTAAAAATAAAGTAATCAATAAATTGTGTTGTGCGAAAGAAGAAAGCAATGAGCAATTAATTGCCGTTGCTATTGTTTGTTATGATTGCGAACAATCAAGCACACACACACATTCGCACACTATGTGCTCCTGCAGCTGTCCCTGAACTGCCGGTGGCAGCGCTGCAGCCAATGAGTTCGCTCAGCAATTTCACTCACTTGGCTGTGTGTGTGTGTGTGGTCCACTAAAGTGTCTGGTGCCTAGCAAAGCTATCGATATTGAGGAAATATGAGCGTGTAAAAAAGTGTTTTCGCTTTAGTTAATTTGCATGGCTTTTACGCTCTTTGACGCCTTTTTCCAATATGTTCATATCACTTCTTTGCACTGGACCACACATACTAAGTTCTTAAATATTAAACAAAATATATATAAAAATCTAAAAAGACAACAATGAAAATCGAAATTGATGGAAAAGTCGAATGAGGAAAAGCGAATTTCTTCTCCAAATCTAAATTTAAATTATTACAAACAACGAAACCTTGCCGCGGATCGCGTTCATCCGCCAGATCCTCGTCGTCGTCGTCGTTGCCGTTGTCGCTGTCATCTGCATTGTCTTTGTTGTTTTGTTGGCTTTTAGATTTTCATTTCGTTCGTTTGGCTCGTTCAGCCTACAGCTGTGTGTTTTGTGTTTTCGAAGATTGTCGCCGCTCGGAGGTTTCGCATGTCGGCGCGCAGTTCTTCCCTGCCACACTTCAGATTTTCGCGATGCGTTGCGTTGCTGCGCTGCGCCGCGCGTTGTCGATACTTATAGTATTTTCAAAGTTATACACGTCGACGCTCATATACGCGAACGCAGGCGTCCGAATACGAAAATATTTTTAAAATAATATTTTTCGGCACATTTTCAACAGCAAAAAACCCGAAAGAAATTGCATAATAAATTGTGCTGCTGCTGGCTGTGTGCGTTGTTTTTGCTTTATTGTAGTCGTCGTTGGCGAGGCTGGTGGTGGTTGTGCTGCTGGTGATGGCTGTGACTTTGGTGGCTTTGGGTAGGGTGAAGCAGCGCAAACGCGTTCAATTTCATGGCGGCGACACTCTTCTGTCGATCGGCCTTTGCCTACAAAAACATTATATAACTTTGGTGCAGCTCGATTTTGCTGCCGTCAATGTTCGAGTTGTTCCAAAAGTTGCTCGTTATTTTTGCTTATTGTGGTTTGTGTAAAAATGCTTGGTGCCCGCAGCAGCTGGAAAGCGTGCGGGCCGCCACACTGGGCGGGCGTCGTACCATTAAAGGAGACGGCCGACAGGACCAGTCCGAAGAGGACCCAGTACGTTAACCGCCCCATTGCAGAACGAAGTTTCCTTTGCAATATCTTCAAGCGTTGTTGTTGGTTTCGTTAGTACTTAAACCACCTCATAAATTTAGATTTCTGGTAAACTCTTTTATGTTAAGTTGAAAAAAATAATGACTGCGCCTTCGTATTCTGCATTAATATAAAATTTTGTATTTATATTTCGTCGTGTAATGCACTAAAAGAATCAAAAGAAATTAAATTTAAATTTCAAATTGAATTCCACGCCAAACAGAATTCAATTCGATCTCAACGACGGCGCACAAAACTAAATTTCAAAAATCATTTTCACATCCGTTTCACGCTCGTCACTCGACGTTTTGCAATTATTTGAAATGAGCTTATCGACTGTCGACAACGAGATCTTTTTATTTTTTATGATATTTGTTCGCGTATTTATGTGGCTTTCTAGTCTAACAATCGTCTCCTGGGTAATCCTTTGTGTCCCTTTCAACGATTGTCAGCTAAAAAAAAAAATTACGATATTTCTTTCGTTAGAGACTGAAATCGTTTTGTCGTTTCGCGTTCGTTTTGAAAATTTTTATGCTTAACCGTTCAACAAAAATATGAAATTGTTACAAAAAAAATCTTTAAATTATACGAGTACGAGTATACGAGTCGGTCGATCTCTCCCGGTCCAAAACCAATTCGTAACATAACAAGGAGATCTCACAGTTTTACCTTGTGACCGCGAAAATTTTTGATATTTTCATATCGAAAGTCCAAATTATTTTTCACACAAAAATCTTCACCGAATATTTGAGTACAACTCAAGCGAATGCGGAGAGCGCAACAGCCGCAAGAGAAATTCACTCGAACGAACAGATCGGCTGAGCCGTAAGCGACGGTGTAGTCATAAAGTGGCTGCCATAGAAAATTATTCAATGTTGTTGGGTTTTATATGACTGAATGGATGTTGACATTATAACGATGATGAGATGGTTAACAGTATTCAGAATTTGATGTGCAAGGCAACGATTGGAAAAATTTGAATAGTTAAAAATTCAAAATTAAAATTAATTAAATTAAAATTAAAAATTAAATTAAATAATTTTTACAATAAAGGATGTTCTTTGTTATTTTAATAATTTACATATTTTCTACAAATATTTGCAAAGCTATTTTATTTTTATTCAACGAATGATCGAACAGACAAAGTTCTGTTTTAAGAAATTGCATAACATTTTTTTCAATATTAAAAGCATTTTGTGCTAAATCACTATCTTTTTAAAATGCTACTAAATTGTTCCATTTGTACAAAAGCTAAAGGACTCCGAAGAGACACTCGTACTCCCTCCGTTGTTTATATTTCGTTCTCTGGAAAGAAAGTAAAAAATTTACTATAGTTGACTGTTAATTTAACTTCACCCCAACTTTACCAAAAGATTTGGTTCTTTACCGACACAGAGAGTCTAAGACTTGCTGTTCAAAATTACAAATAATGCCCATCGGCTCTTTAAAAAAATATTTTTTTACTTACTATTTCATTATTTTTCCATTTGTACAAAAGCTGTACGACTTCTCAGAAACATTCTCATTCCCTCTGTTGGTTAGGTTTCATTCTTTTGAAAGAAAGTAAACAGTTTTCTATGGTTGACTATAAATTTGACTTTACCACAACTTCACTAAAACATTTGGTTCTTTACCGACAAAGATAGTCTAAGACTTGCTGTTCAAAATATGTAACAAATAATGTAATGATTTAGCTCTTTTAAAAAATAATTTTAAAATGCTACCTAATTATTGTCCCATTTGTGCAAAAGCTGTAAGACTTCTAAGAAACATTATCATTCCCTCTGTTGGTTAGGTTCCATTCTCTTGAAAGAAAGTAAACAGTTTTCTATGGTTGACTATAAAATTGACTTTACCACAACTTCACTAAAACATTTGGTTCTTCACCTCCATACGACTCTCACAATTGTTCAAAATAACAAATATCTGTAATGGTCCTCTGATCAATTGCCCATCGGCTCATTCATAGTTAGGCGAAACGCGAAAGTGGGCTCGTAGTTTTGCTCAATTTTTAAATTTAGATTTGTCCGTTTCAACTCGCAAATTGCCAAGATTTGCTCATTTTTCATATGTCTTATCGCTGTGAATGATTTGACGTGGTGTTGGACGAATCAAATACAATTTCTTTACGTACAAGAAATTATTTTCAACATTTCACACAAAATTCGCTCATAGCAAAGCAAAGTAAAGCCAGGCGAGAGGCCGATGAATATAAAAAAAAAAACACATATTCATAAATAACGCCGAACGGAAGGACAGCGCACGCAAAGACAACAACTGAGCAAAATAGTACAACGCCAAATAGTTGTTGTTATTGTTGTTGTTGTGTACGCTGCACAGCAGAGCCAGGCGATTTGTTTTATGCCACAAATGATTTAATTTCATGGCGCACACGTCAATTTCACTTGCTACGAAAATTGCCTGAATAAAAATAATTTTTTTACTTTGCTATTGTTGCTGTTGGTGTTTCTCTTCATGCTTTCTTGATATCTTTTATTAGATTTTAGTTGAGAATGTTGCAATTTCGTAGATAATTGCAGCGCACAACGGCAATCAGCGAATGCGAAACGCACTGTTGCCGAGTAAGCGAACCAACATTTAGGTGCACAAATTGTCGCCTTTGCAGCGGATACTTCAAGTTTATTAACGCCAAAGTTCAATTAAAAATGTGTCGACAGTTGCGCGGCATTACGAATTTTTTATTATTAAAAAATTAGCACACAACATCCGCACGCACCGCTGACGAAGCACCCAATTGTCGGGAACCTTGAGGTGACAGTTGAGCTGCTACGATCTGCTGCAACTTTTGGCATTTGGACGTTCAAATCTCCGCTAATCCTTAGCACAGATCTCTGGGCGGTCTCTGACTTTGACAACATCGAGCGGACAACAAATTATATATTCATCATCAGCGACAGTATCACCATAAAAAATTATTAATAAAAATGATGACAAAAAAGCCAGACTCGTTGGCTTTATTGCGTTTCGCTCGACTGAGGCAAAAAATGTTAAGTAGCACTTTTAGAAATATCACTGTCACAGCTGCCAGCAGGTTGGCAATAAATCCATTTGCAGCATCCGCTGACTTACATACATACATACATACATACATTTATGATTTTATTAAACTTTGTATTCGTAAAAATCGTATTTCGTATTCGTAATTTTCTACACATTCACTTAAACTAGACGCGTGTTTCATCATTAAAATAAAATTAATTTACTACAACTAAAGTACAAATAATTTCAAGTCATCTCGACTCATTTCGTCTCGTTTTCCGACGACTTTTTCTTCAATTTGGAGCAATAGTAACGATCGCTATTCTCGATCCAATCGCAAACGTTGAGCACCGTGTGGAATGCGGTGCCCTCCTTGCATTCGAATTCGACGGCCTCGCCGTGCACGCAACGATAGTACTGAAAAATGAGAAAAGGTTTTTAGGTTTGAAAAATGAAAAAATAATTACAAAAACAACGATAAAACGTTAGTTAGGGGTATACGTTTTTAATGGTTTGTTTGCTGTACCTTGCGACAGTCTGGGTGCGGTATAAAGTCCCTGTTGGTGCAGTCAATATCGTGGCCGCCGGTAGGTGTTAGTTCTGGATCTGAAGCGACAAATTCCAGCTCACCCGATGTTTCGGGTGCCTCTGTTGTTGTCGTTGTTGTGGTTGTTGTGGGCTTTGGTTTCGGTCTGGGTTTCTTGGTGGCCTTGGTTGGCTTCTGCAATCAAAAGAAATACACAAATTCAAATCTGTTTCGTCAGTCTGAAATGGTTGTGAAATAAAAGCTAAAAGATAAATGCAGCGCACTAAGATTTTTCTATGAATAGATTAGTAGATGAATAGGTAAATAGGTGAATAGGTTAAAATAGTAAACATTGGTTGGCCAAAAAGTTTACGTTTGAACCCGGTCGGAATCCTGGCAACACTAATTAGGGAACCCACCCACAAATGTCACAATCTACGTGAACAGTCAGGCAGCCCTTAGAGCGCTGAAATCATTTGTAGTGAAATCAAAGGTAGTGCAGAGTTGCCGTATCGCACTTCAAAATATTGGCCCCCACCGGTTCACTCTTTGCTGGGTTCCCGGGAATAGCAGGGAATGAAGCACCGGACGAGATGGCGAGAAAGGGTTTCGCCTTGCCGATCATCCAAATAGATAACTCTGTGCTTCCTCCGATATCTGCGCTGTATATTCGTCGTTCCTAAGCGGCGGTAGATGGCAGCCCCATCACTTAGGACTACCTGTGGCGCCCACAGGATTTTATTTTGGTGGAGGGGGCTGTTGCGTACAACTTTTGAGCTCAAAACGATTTGAAACAAAATTTTGCAACAGCAATTTTTGTATTTGGGGAGTTGAACCCCTACTCCCCCCTGTATGCGCCACTGTGCGGCAGGCCAATCACCTACCCTGGCAGAAAAACACAACCGACGTAACGCCCTATGCTCCCGAAAGGAGTGAACAAGGAAAAAACAAATATGCCTTTTGACTGGTTGAGCAAAAAAGACATTGAGTCCCCGTGGCGCAGCAAGACCGATTGTAGCACCTGCCGGGCACTATGGTCCTTCCTTTCCTTGAGGAAAACGCGATTTGTACTTTCCCCGAGTCGAACTTTCACTCATTGGAGTCATCACTACTGGACACTGTGCCGTTCGATCTATGCTTATCAAATGGCGTCTCTCGTCCAGTGATGCCTGTGGAAGCTGCGAAGATGAAGAAGAAGTCGAAACGATACAACACTTCCTGTGTCACCGCCCAGCTCTGTCAGGAACGACAACTCCGTACCCTGGGGTCAAGATTCCTTACGGAGCTGGCTAGCGCAGTGAAAGTTGAAAGTTGCTCTCCTTTATTAAGAATTGGATCGACCGGGATTGAGACTGATTGGTTAGCTCCAGAACCATTTAAAAAGGGATTCGCAATGGAACAATTAAGCCTCCGAGTGGAAGTGCGGTTTCTGTTTCTCTCTACCTAACTTAACCTAACCTAACCTAAGTAGAAGTAAAACGGTAAAAAACTTCCTGTGCGTCTGCCTAGCTCTGTCAGGAACGCCAACTTCGTACCGTCAAGATTCCTGACGGAACTGGTTAGCGCGACGAAAGTTGAAAGTGCTCTTCTTTATTAAGAAGTCGAACTGGATCGCCCGGGAGTGAGACTGTTAGCTCCTGAACCATTTAACCCATTCGAGACGACGATTTTTTTCGAAGACGGTCCCCAGGAGCGAAATGTTTTTTTTTCTTTGTATTGTTCATATAGGAAAGGCTTCAGATAATTTTTAGATTTTTTGGTACACAGTAAAATCAATGCCAAATTTTGTTTTCCTGTGCTTTACAGATTTCATTAGTTCCAGAAAAATCTTATTTCGACGACTAGTTTACTCAGAATAACTGATAATTGCACATTACTGTTATTGCACACACGGTGTGCAATCGGTCTCGAATGGGTTAAGAAGTGATTCACAATGGATCAATTTTGCCTCCGAAAGACGTGCAGTATCTGTGCCGCACACACTCTTCCCTACCTACCCTAACCTAAGAAGAAGTAGAAACGATACAACACTTCCTATGCAACTGCTCGGTTTTGCAGGAACGCCAACTCCGTCGCCTGGAGTCAAGATTTCTGATCTGTTCTCCTCTGTTAAGAGGTCATACTGGTTTGTCACGGATTGAGACTGTTGATTAGCTCCAGAGCGATTTAAGAAGGGCCATTTGGCCCAGTGGAAGTGCGGTTCCGCTTTGAATAGCATTGCCTTACATTACACTGTTAGGTTAGGTTATGGTGGCTGCCTCTGTAAGAGACACACTCGCAGGCCTATTGTGATGTCCATTGTGATACCACATAGTTAATCGAATCTAGGGCCTCCGCCCTGCAGATCCGCTGCATGGGCGGATTCTGAAAAATATTTCTGGGGGGGGTTTCAAAAAGTAATTCTTTAATATTTATAAAATTCCTTTTAATTTGTATGTAGTTTTAAAGTCGATCCTAATATTTCGGGGGGTTTAAACCCCCAACCCCCGCCCCCCGAATCCGCCACTGATCCGCTGGACTATCGAGACCGGCCGACATTACATTGTTTCTAGGAAAAAAACTGGGAATACTGCGAACTTTGCAGAAAATCATTCAATTCTATATGTCTTTGTTCAACACTTAAAATATACAGAATTTCTAATCCATGCGAATCTTAAAAGATCCAAGATGAACCACTTCAAAACTTTAACAATTAATATCCCTTTCAGTATTTAATTTCAGTTTCGAAACCATGAAAGGAAACTACTTTCACTCAGTGTATTTCAATTATCAAGTCCAAGTTTTAAGCATTTGAAATTGTAAATTTTCTTTTGTTGTTATTTGTTTTAAAAAATTACTTCTTTGCGTTTTTGAAAGCTGTCATCGCACTCAAACTCAAACACTTTCCAACGATGACGCCCATAACTTGTGATGCACATTGTGGGCGTTCATTGCACTTTCATTTCATAATTTACTGACAAGCGTTAACAATTTCATTAGCACATTGATTTTATACATTTGCCGCATAATTCGCGGACAGGCGCGTATCGGCGCGGTGTGTTCTCCTACTCGACGCCTATGCGCTGGCAGTCGCGTTCTCGTTCGCGCTCTGTCTCTTGCGCACTGCGGCGATCTGTCCCACATTTTTCTATTTTTGCGGAAGCTTATTTAAGCGTTTGCAGGGCAACTAAAAATAGGGTCCCATGTTTTGCTTGGCACCAGTGCGCCGACCAAAAAACGAGAGAAAACATTTTTAGGCTCGATTGCGTGTCCCCACTGTGCCAGCGTCAAATCTGTCCTTTTGCAAAAAGGCACAAATTTCACTCAACAAAAGCATGAGATAATAATAGCTGCAATTTTTCTTGAGCAAAATTTAAAATGATATTCCTGTGGCGATTTGCTTACCCGCGTTGTTGTTGTTGGTGTAATTGGGCGTTGTGGTTTCTGTGGCTTCGGCCGTTTCGTTGTGGCATCGTGCTGCACAACGCTGCCCTCGTCGGGGTTTGGTGACGTTGATGGCGGCTTTGCCCATTCCGGCTGCATTATGCACACACACACACACATACACACACACGAAGGCGACATTCATAAAACGGCAAGAAGAACAATAAATTATTTTCACAAATTGTATGTAGTTTCACATTTGGCATTTTGGCATTGGCTGCGAATACTTTTTGGCAGCCACACTCACCCGTGGCGTTGTTTCGCGTGTCGGTTCGGGTACCCGGTAACCGTGCATGTTGTCGTAGAGTATGTGCATCAGTGCGTTCTCGCGACCGCACAACCCGTGAAAGTCGTCCATGTCAATGGCCCAGGTCATGGCGCCCGCGTAGCCCTTCTCCTTGATGAAGTCCATTTTGATCTGCACCGACTGCTCGTTCTCGTAGCCGACCCACTGCGTGTCCTTGTAGGTGTAGGGCACCATGCCCGCAGCGTCCCACTCCACAGTCCAGCCGTTCGACTTGTCCTGCACCTCGGTGCAGATCTCATAGTAGGCCAGGAAGCCGCTGGCATTCGTGTAGGGGCCCGGCGCACCGCCGCCGGCTTCCTTATTGATGTAGGTGCCCATGTTGTAGTTCTTGTTGGACGCGCTCAGCGTGTAGGTGCGCCCATAGAAGGGCACGCCCACCACCAGCTTATTGGCCGGACAGCCCATGTCCTCCCACAATGCCAGGCCATCGTTCTAGATTAGATTTGACTTTAGTCTTGTCTGCAGTTGTTGTTCATGAATAAATACGAAAAGAGCTACGCACCACATTCAGCTTTTCATACGCGTACTGATCGTGTTTGCGCTTATAAAGCGGACTGTGCACATCGGCAAAGCCGGCCCAATTGCCGCGCAGGTCATAGGTCATGGCATGAATGGCATCCAGCTGTCTGAAACGTTAAACGCACACTTGACGCGTACTGTGGAATCAAACACTCGGCACTCGGCACACTCACTCGCACAGTTCGGGCACGTGATAGCCCTCCTGCAGCCGAAACTTGGCCACCGGCACCGCCATTGTGATCTCCCAGCCACGTGCCTCGCGATCGAAAGCGCGTCGCAGCTCCTGCACAAAGTACAGGAACTTGTCCTTGTCGCCGTAGGTGCCGCCGCGATCTGTGGCGCCCGGATACTCCCAGTCCAGATCGAAACCATCGAAATCGTATTTCTTCATGAACTGCACCACGCTGCGTATGAAGCTCAGCCGATGTTCGCGCACCGCCGACATGCGCGAGTACTTCGAGCCGCCCTCGGCCCAGCCGCCCTCGGCCCAGCCGCCCACGGCCACCTGCAACTTGAGGTGCGGATGCTTCTTGCGCAGTTGCGTGAAGTTACGGAAGCCATTCTGATCGACGTCCAGCTCCGGATCGATGACCAGCACTTGCCACGTCTTGTCGTCGACGCCGATGAAGGAGTAAACCAAGTGCGTGCACAGCTCGGCGGGCACATCCTCGAGCGCATAGCGACCGAGGCCCGGCCGATACACGGCCCAATTGCTGAAGTAGCAAACAATGCGAGCCGGCTGATCGTTGGCGTTGGCTGCTCCAGCTGCCACTGCTGTCAGCGCAAGGCCCAGTAGCAGAAATCTCGCAAAATACTCTGTGAGAGAGAAGAAACAGTGAGGAAAAAGAATCAAGAACATGCAAATGTGAATTATTTTTGCAAGGCCGACTTATTTTTACGCTACACTGAAACCAATGTCAAAGCTTCTAACTTAGAATTTCTAAGTAATTTGTATGCATTTTTAGAAATATTTGGGTGTTCGTACGTTCAAAATATGCTTTAAAATATGCGTAGAACTCATTAGCATCTCATATCTATTTCTATAAAATGGAAGCCATAGAGCAAAAACAGACTTAGGCTAATAAGGTCCGTTGTGATACTACAGGATCTTTCTCTTTCATATATATAACGCTCGATGCCTTTGAGTTTACCCTTTTGCCCCAAAACAAACAACTGCTGGATATATAAGTATGTATTTCTACTGGAAAATATTTGGCCATTCCCGAATATTCCTCGCTAAAAGCAATGGATGCCTTGGAACAGTGGCGCACACAGGATCTCATTCGGAGGGGAGGTATTGAGTATAACTTTTGAGCCAAATACATTCGAAACCATATTTAGTACCAGCAATTTTGTGTTTGCGGGGAGGGGTTTGAACCCCCAAAACCCCCTGTGTGCACCACTGCATTTAAATATGTACTCGTAATTCCAATCGCTGTTTTACTTTACTAATATACGCATTCCTTCCCTGGTCAACAGAATCATTTGCAATAATTAAAAACAAATTTCACAACAACAAAACAAAATCCTCAAGGCTTTCCTTCCCTTATCAACAGAATCTTTTGCAATAATTAAAAACATATTTCCCAACAACAAAACAAGTTCCCCAACTATATTCTTCCTCTGTCAAAAGGATCTTTTGCAATAATTAAAAACTTATTTCACAACCACAAAACAAGTTCCCCAAGGCATTCCTTCCCTGTCAACAGGATCTCTTGCAATAATTGAAAACATATTTCACAACTACAAAACAAATTCCTCAACTCATTCCTTCCCCTCTCAGCAGGATCCTTTGTAATAATTAAAAACAAATTTTACAACAAAAAAACAAGTTCCACAACTCTATCCTTCCTCTCTCAAAAGGATCTTTTGCAATAAATAAAAACAAATCTCACAACAACAAAACAAGCTCCGCAACGCATTCCTTCCTCTTCTTCCTTCCATAACAACAGAACAAGTTCCCCAACTATATCCTTCCTTTGTCAAAAACATCTTTTGCAATAATTAAAAACAAATTTTACAACAACAAAACAAGTTCCTCAACGCATTCCTTCCTCTCTCAAAAGGATCTTTTGCAATAAATAAAAACAAATTTCACAACAACAAAACAAATTGCCCATCACACATGCGCCCAAAACGGACACGCTCGCTTGTCGCAAGCGTTTGGGGGAAAATTGACGCCCATTATTCACGCACAATTAACACAACAAATGCATATCGAATGAGCACATAAACATTTTCCAATTTCAATTTTTATTCAATTTCAAATTGTTGCTGTCGTATTGTTGTTATTGTTGTCGACATTTTTATTACACACACAACGCTTAAGGTTGACTTTGACGTTGCCAAAAACAAAAATCGAAACGGCGGCCGTTGTGCATAAAATTACATAAAAATTAAAAAAAGTTTTTTTTTATGTAGCAGAAACGTTGCCTGAATTTGAAATGCAGCTCCTGACATTTTGTTGTTGCGTCGCTCGCGTAAGTTTTCACACACACAAACAATTGAGGGAAATTTTAAAATTCACCGCTGCACTTCAATAATTTGCCGACGTATTCGCATTTCGACGCATTTCGGCCACTGTCCATAATTCAACAAACAACACACTGACAAATCAAAAATTTGATGTTTCGACGGAATCAATGCGCCGCGGCGTGTGGCGAGTTCATTCACCACTTTTAGGCAGGCAAACAGTTTTCAATTCAATTCACTGGCACCAAACAAAAATGCTTCTTGAAATTCTGTAGACACGCGCGTCCCTTACCCATGTTGCGTTGGCGAGGCTTTGGAGTCAAATGACGCTTGGAGCGCACCGTTGCGCGATTTATATACGACCGACAATGGCGTCGGCGTTGGTGGCGATGCGTCAGTTGGTCGGTGTCGTCTTTAGAATGCTGGATCATTCGATAGTTGACTGGCCGCGAGCGGGTGGGACTGCGGTATTTTACGAGCATTGTGCTGGAATATATTTTCCGCCTTACATATCGTCCGGGTGTCCGTGTGTCGTTTGTCCGCCGTCAGTTTTGTTTTGCTTCAACAAATTTGTACGCGCACTTCCACCAGTCACAGTCTTCTGGAGCGCTTTGTTTCGCTGTCTTTGCGCCTCTGTCAGCCACTGACACTCTGAAGTCGCCTCTGTGTCTGATTAGCTTATCAATTCGCTGTGCAGGTGTGTGTGTGCGCTCAATGGTGGTTGTTGTAGCTGGTTTTTAATGTCACATTTTGATATCGTCTTGATGCGTTGTTATTCAGAAATCTAGAATTACCATTTTGCGGTGTTCTCACTGGACGATCGCGCATACCTGTTTGTGTGCGCCCCTGATCCCAGCCCTGACCACTGAATGGGCTGCTGCGAAACTGGATCGCGACTACCTATTTCTTTTAATAACTGTTTGTGTTGCTGCAAGCGGTGGATCGGCTCGTCTTTAGGCATTGCAGAGGACTTGCTGCAGTTTTGCGATGCGTTAAGTGGTGCAGCTGGCGAATGCTTTACACCGGACATGCAGTTCGTTGATCTCATAAATGCAGCGAGTCCGCAATGTGATTGCGTGCGTTAATTGGGTTAATGTGAAAGTTGATACATTTTATATATTTTGTATATTTTATGGCTGTTAACGGCGAGGCTGCCAAGGAGGCAATTTTCGCAGCCACAACTTTGTCGCCGTGCAGAGGAGTTGGAGTACGATTTCATGCTTAGCATAAGTTTCATTCTTTATTTAGCTGAAGTGGAACTTGAGTTGTATATGTTGCTCTTTGTTGCGATCGATGAATGAACTGAATGATAAAAACCAATTTGTCGTTCATGTTTTGAGTCACAATCAGACGATTCAGATTCGTAAAAAAAAAAAAAAAATACTAGTCTTGATCTCATGTCAAAGAAATGGCAAGTCGACTCTGCTCTGCCTGCTAAATTGTTGCCAATTAAAAATTTCAAACAGCTGCACAGTGGGGTAATGTATAAATAAAGTGCCGATTAATTCAAAAATGAAAAAAAAATCAAGATACAAATATGATTTGGGTTGAAATAGATAAAATTCCGCAACAGTAGGTGAAAAAATTGGTATAAAATAGTTTCGCATTTTCTGAAAGTTGACATTTCTTTTCAGTATTTATGCGCGCAGCCATAAATGCGTTTTTTTCTTCCAACCGAATTCTTTTTATGAATTGCAAAGACTACTTTCAAAAAATTAATGTTGCAGCCTTCATGTTTACGTATTTCAGTAATGCACTGTGTATTTTACTTACTGTTCAAAAGTGTTTACAAATATTTTATTTTATTTTATTTTTCACGATTTATTGGACTCCTTAAGGGTTACATATTATATATCGGTTGTTTAACAACAAGATACATAAAACTATTGCAGGCACATGATATTATTTTAAACATATATACAATTTAACTTTCAATACTTAAAAACGAACGAACAATTGACGTTGTTGACAATATTACTGCTTTTTGTATAGTCAAAAATTTGTTGTTATTTTATTTTATTTTATTTTGTTTTATTTTATTTTATTTTATTTTATTTTATATTATTTTATTTTATTTTATTTTATTTTATTTTATTTTATTTTATTTTATTTTATTTTATTTTATTTTATTTTATTTGATGTTATTTTATTTTATTTTGTTTTATTTTATTTTATTTGATATTATTTTATTTTATTTTATTTTATTTTATTTTATTTTTGTTTTGTTTTACCTTTTTCATAAACATATAGTTGTGAGTCTTGTGAGATCGAGCAAAACTGTAAACAGTTTTGCTAGTGTATAGTTTAGATATTCTAGTAACATTTTATGAAAAAACCAGTTGCGCAAATGTTTCGCTCTTTTCCAGCATTTCGATTTTTGTATGCACACTCATGAGAACAAATAAAAATATGCAAAATAGATTTTTTTTAAATATTTCTTTTTAAATGTAAACAAATAATCAAACGGTTTCATTGTTGTTTTTAGTGTTTTTTTTTCAAATGCAGATTCTTCTGCAATAATAGAAACCAATGTCGACTTGATTAAAAACATGCGTGAAGTAGAAAAATTATGCAACTATGGAATAAAAGAAACTAAAAATTTTTTTAAGTATTTTGTACAGTGCTATCTCTGATAAAATATGCCCACAACTTTCCACAAATAGTTTTTACATGGACCGCAAATCATACCGCATGCTTTGTTGCCAATCGGCCAACTGTCGAAAGAAGCTAAAGAAGTATGGAATACGAAAGTGCAGTGAAAAAATATCATTGAAAACATTTTCAATAAGTTTTATATATTTTTATATATTTTATATTATGTTTCATTTATTCATATTTAATATATCAAGGATGAGAAAATTACCTCCAAAAAAGTGCATATATGATGATGCTATGCCTTTAGATGCTAAGGAGTTGAGACTAGTGAGGAGTGATTTTATTGGTGACGATGATGACCATAATGTTGCTGATGAAGATTATAATGATATGATGATGATTGTAATGGTGATATTGAATTAGCTGCAAGATGGCGATGAAATGTTTCTATTAAACTGTTCAACTCAACTTTCATTAGAAATGTGCAAGATTTATTTTTTGTAACAATTTTCGTGTTTTACCGTTTTTAGAGAAAAATTACCGTTTAAAAAAAAACATGTGTTTGTTATTTTCTAATGTTCGATTAACTAAACCTAATATTTATTTCATATTTAAATAGTCTGGGTGAACTAATCGCCATCTTCGGCATCAATTACCTCACTGTGCGCTATCAGAACCTGCGAAGATTTAAATCGGCTTCGACTTAGCTCGACTTGATTCACTTGCAACAATGTCAAAAAGATTAATTTAGATATAAGAATGCTAAAAATCTAATACGGATATAAAGCGGTATGATTCCTTTTAAGTACAATGAATTTTTTATAATTTTTTATGGATAAGAGAAACAAACAAATGGTCGCTCTTCAATCCAAAGTGCTTAAATTCTTTATTCGAAAGATGGTACAGTTGTTGTATATTGAGTTAATTTCAGTCCTTATATTTAGTACATACTTTAAGCCACTCATCTCTCGCCTTGTATATAAGTAGTACATACTCTAAACTCTAAACCACTCATCTCTCGCCGAATCGTATATCGATGTCATAAAAGGGCTCAGTTGTTGAATTTGGATCTGCTGGCCCTTCTGACGATGCGGATGGTGCTGGGGGCGTTGTAATTTCCACAACGGGTTTAGTCACCAGTGGTGTTTGGGGCACACTTGTTGCGTCTGGCTGGTTTGGTGATATGGTGGGCGGTTTAGTTGCTGGCTGTGGTATGGCTGGACGCTTTGTCTGCTTCATAGGCGCTTTGTTAGGGTTGGCTGATGGTGGGTGGTGTGGTGGGCGTTGTGGTGGGCGTTGTCCTGGGCCATGCTGGTATGGTGAATCATATGATGAACCTGCAAGCGTGTAAAAGATTTCATCAATATATCTGTGATCATATGGAAGAGTAACTTTAGTTGAAAATATAAATTTGAAAACAATGTGCACATAAGATGTTCTGACCAATGCATTGTTATTTCAAAGTTAACTTAATATTGCTAAAAAAAATTGTATAAATTGTAATAAATTTAAGCGCCTTGACTTCTATAAAGCTCCTTACGCAATAACTAAATTCTCTTTATATTGACTTAAGCTACGCTTTCATAAGACCACAGACATAATCACTATTGGGTTAAAGAAAGTTGCACTACTGAGGGTGTTAATAGTAAACCCTTTGTATGAAAATACATATTGCATAGGTATGAAGATAATGTTTGATATGACCATTGAACACTTGCAATGCTCAAAGCTCTAACTAGCTTTGATATTGAATTCATATGCCTTAACAGAAAATCAACAATGTAAAGTTTAAAGACACGTCTGACAACTTGCTCCATGAAACCATTTAAAAAGTTGGGTTCAAGTGGCTGCAAAGGCACAGGAATTTGATGCATGAAGCATTGAAGCAGCCTGCATTTTACCTCTGACAGGCGATCCGTGATGGTTATAATGCTGACCCGACGAATAGCCGTACGGATTATACGCCAGACCGGTCGGAAAGCCATGCGGACCAAATTGCTGCCCTGGCAGAAAACCATGCACTGTCGGATGCTGTTGCCCGGATGGTAACCCATGCGAATAGTGACCAGCAGGTGACCCAAATGATTGCCGACCATGGTAATCTGATGGTGGAAAGCCATATGGAGGCTGATTATGAAAACCTGCACCAGGTCCTGATGGATTATTAAAATAACCTGGCGATAAGCCATATGGATTGTCGCTGTTGCGGCCGCTGCTGCTGCTGCTGCTGCTGCTGCTGGCTCTGCTGAAAGCGCTGTTGCGCGATTCCTCCGCCACAAGGTCAACATCGGTGTAGTCGCTAAAATAATGAATATTGTTGTTATTGTTATGGTCATTCAATAATGTATGCAAATGTTGTTGAAAGTATTTGACGGCACTCTGAACGAGTTGGAACTTACGCATCTTCAATTAGCGGTTGCGCCTGCGCTGTCAACAGTAGCAGCACAGCAACTAAGAGCTTTGAACACAAACAACAAAACGATTACTTGCAAAATCGGTTTAATTAATACTCAAGTTGACTTACAGAACTGAACTGCCACTTCATTTCAACTGTTAAATGTCTGCTTTCAGTGCGATTAATTCAAAATTTACACGTCTTCACGTTGACGCTACTCACCGCCGACTAAACGAGATGACTGGGACGCATCTCTCCATCGCAAAGCCAAAGACAACACAAGCAATTGTTAAGTCAAAGTGACTGGTGCGGTGTTCCCTGCGTTGGTTCACTGCTACTCGCCCGTACAACCGGGTAAATAAACCGACTTGATTATATACAATAAACTTTGGGCAAACTGGAAATTCGTATTTCGTTTAAATTTCATTATATTTTTGATTACCAGTTTTGGTGTGTTTTAATTGTCATTGTTGCTATTGCTATTGTTTTGTCTTTTTGGTTATTTCGAATATTTTTGCGCATAACATCGAAACGTGTTGTTTTTTATGGGTGCACAGTCAAAGTACAACAAAAACAACAAGGGTCACTAACGTTAAAATACAAACAAGCAATGCGTAAGACATTGTTTAGCTTGTCGATTCACAGTTCAGCTAGTCGACTGGTCAATGTTGTCATAGGTTTTTAGTGATTGTGACGTCGAGGGTTGTGACTTAACAAACAGCAAGACAATGCATTGTTATTGCTATAAAAATTTCAGTTATTCGAATTATAGCTTTAAAATAGCATTCAAAAAGCGCACGTTCCATTCTTGCGACTGCAAGTTCGTTTCCTTAGTCTTTTGTTTTAAATTTAAATTTAATTTAAACTCGAATCACTTAAGTTTCCATAACTCACCACAGCTCTAAAGGAAAGTGAAACTCGTATTTAATTCAATTTTTGCTATCGTTTCTGTTCGGAACACACAGTCGAACTTTGTTTATTCAAACTTTTCAACACTCATTCTGCGACAGTGTAGTCTGCACTAATTTGTTATTATCGTAAATTTGATCAGTTCACCTACTTTCAAAATCATAAAGTAACAATTTCTGACATTTTTGGCGCGCATGCTGCACGCGTCTCATTAGCCGCTGGAGACTAGCCGACTGTGGGCGCCACTATCCACTTCTGAAAGTACGCCGGGCCCCCACTTCTGCCACACTCAGCATCAGCACCAATGTCAAACGCAGAGTGATGAAAGTCGGCATTTAAGAGCTGCCCATAAAAGCCACGATTATGTAAATAATCTTATTAAGCGTAGAAAGTCGATACGTTGCTGCAATAAAAAACTGTCAAATAGAACGCCAAAGTTTTGTTTATATTTTTAATATATTTATTTCTTTAAATTTTATTGATTTTTATTGATAGTTGTTTTTCAATTAATTTATTTTTCGGTGAAACCGTTACGCCTTTGGCGTAATTAACATACAACGCAATTGGACACGTAACGTAGTTGTTGTGGTTTGCACATGTCGCATGTGTCAGCAATTTCTCCATTACTCGTGCTGGGTGTCGCTGCTGTGTGCGTTAGCTATCGCCACATGCATCACTCAACAGACAGCCAGTCAGACAGCTCAGTGCTGTGCGTTCCCCACGTGAGTCACTTGGCAATGCAGCGGGCGTCTCTTTGTGACTTGGCGCTGCCAGGAGGCACGTCCGACGCGCTGTTGCTGCGACCCGTCTGGCTTTTGTATTTTCACAACGACTTACATTGATCTTGAATTGTTTTGCTTTTATTCAAGTAGTTGGATTATTGTTATGTATGCAATTTTCATGGAAATAAAATTCTTTCGGGTGTACTTCCCACTTCCGTATCTTTATTGTGCTTTGAATGAGCATCTCATTATTTACGTGTAATTTTGTTAAGGCCGTAGGAACGTAATTGAAGTTCTACAGTGCTTTCTGCAAAGCCTATAATTGTTTGAAATGAAATTTAAATTGAGTATCTTCAACAATTGTAGAACATATGTAGAGAACAGAATCGTTTAGACTTGCGACATTTGCAGTTTCCATACATTTAGGTGATGGAAAATATGTCAGTTGGAACATGAAGTGAAGCGAAACTCTTACCTTTCTCTACGGCGGAGTTAGTAAGTAACCTTCCAGATCTATAAAATGCCCCATAAAAGGAGTTCTGTCATCATTTCTGCAATGCAATTCAATAATGATCAGCTAAAACTAATATTCGAGGTACCTGCTGTCTGAGATGGAGGCATTACACTACTCGACACGAAAAATGCTCCTAAAAATAAAAGTATTTTTTAGACTAATCTTCGGCTGCTGAACACGAAACTGAAAATCAAAACATTTTCTTAAGAAGCGTTTTCGAAAAATCTTCGAAAAACACGTTTTTTCCCTCTTATTTCAGTTATGAGCACATATCTCGTAAACCAACCATCCGACTTACACAAGTGGTTCAGAAGGTAATTAACTAGCCTTTCCAACGATATATAGATTGTCTAAATCAGATGAGATTTGGGGAAGCTACTGACGATGAAAGTTGTAAAAAAGTGAATTTTTCGACCAATTTCAAAAATCATAAATTTTCGAATACTTTTTTTATAGATAAAATAAATGATCTCCTCTGGTTTTAAAATCTGAGATGAAAGATAGATTATTTGAGCAAATCTTAAGCCTAACATCAATAGAATTGAAAGAAAAATGACAAAGTCATGATGCACGGAGTGAAAAAACCAACTTTACATTTATTACACCGTGCGAAAATTTTTTTTATTTTTCCGAGACCCATCCAAATGTTGATATGGACGTGAAACTAGAGGTAATTTATAATATCCTGGCATAGTCAGTTTTTCATTTTCTGCCCCAAAAACCTTCTTAAAGGACTTTAAAATTTCAAGGATATACACATTTAAAATATTTTTTTAAATATTTGCGATTGTGCAATGATGAAGATATGGGTATCAAATGAAAGAGGGAAATTGTCTCCTTCTCATAGTTAATTACCTTCTAAACGACGGGCCACTTGTGTTGGTCGGATGGTTGGTTTACGAGATATGTACTCATAACTGAAATAAGAGCGGGAAAAACGTGTTTTTCGAAGATTTTTCGAAAACGCTTCTTAAGAAAATTTTTTGATTTTCAGTTTCGTGTTCAGCAGCCGAAGATTAGTCTAAAAAATACTTTTGTTTTTAGGAGCACGCGATGAACCCATTTTTTGTCGAGTAGTGTTATCTGTAGTCTCATTCTGCTTACCTTTTAAACGTTTATATTGCGAAATCAGTAACTATAATCCACCATAGTATTAATCTCACTAATAGAAGTAGTAAACAGGGTAGTACTGAAGCAAAACAATGTGGGAGTAATAAAGCTGATTTACTGACTTACTTACATAGACAAAAAAACATAGGAAAAAAATCATAGGAAATCGACGTTAGAGGTTTGATGACAAATTGTACAGCGGTTCCTTTAATTGTAATAACATAAAAGTTATATTTAATGTATTGGTTGTGTAAAATCAGTAGATTTGTAGTAAAAGCAAAAAGTTTTTGCTCACATCGTCTTCACTTTAGCAATAAACTTGCACGGTCCCGCGGTTTTTCACGCAAGTTTGAGGTCAATGGACCCAATAAATCAAGTTTCTTCATACAACACTGTATGGGCGGTGCCACGCCCGTTATATGCAATGCCTAAGCCATTCCACCAGTCGAAGGGTGTGACCCAGTTTCATTGATGTGCGACTTACAATTCCAAAGTTACGCGGAAAATTTGAGTCACAAAAACTTTGTCACGCCTCTAACGCCCATCAAATTTTTTCAGTCATATGACACATCTATGGGACGACGGCATGCAAAATTTCAATGCTATCCGACTTATTATTCCGAAACTATTCCACAATAAAAAATTTGAGTTGTATGAACGGTGCCATGCCCCCTCGTCGAATACCATCCCATTTCCCCTATCGAAAGGCACGTCTAAATCGTAAGTCTATGAAAAATTTCATTGATGTGTGACCTGTACTTCCAAAGTTATTCAAAACATTTAGGTTGCTTGAAAAATGCCACGCCCCTTGTCCAACGCTTATGAAATTTTATCAGTAAAACGACACACCTCAACGGTGGCCCTGTACCAAATTTCAATGCTGTTCGACCTATAAGTCCGAAAATATTCCATATTAAAAATGTAGGTTGTATGGGAGGTGCCACGCCCACCTGTCGGATCGTATTCGCACTATGTGCTTTACCGAGATTTAGACAAGACGAACATTCCCTGCAAGATTTAGCTCAATCGGCCTTCTACTTCTTGAGTTTTGGTGTCGTGTGACCAACAAACAAACAAACAGACATTCATTTTTATATATTGGATATAATATAAGATAGAAGAAAACTCCGAACATTCTAAATCATCACACATCGACAAATATAAAATTTAACTACAAACCTGCTAAAGTTTAAAAAATTAAATTTAAAAAACGATACCAAACTTGTAAAATAAGCCACTATATCACATTACCCAGACTTACTCTACTATCTGGTTTTTTTACACACGACTGTATGACTGTAAGTGTACAACACGCATTCACTATTTAGCATCAATTTTATTGCTGTCGCAGCTTATTTATGTATTTATATGCGCTACGCTTTAGCGTCAAAAACCCCTTTTAGTTCATTGAATCGTTTAGCACGGAAATTTATTTGTACTTATATTCAGTAACTCAAGTTCTTCACTGTCATTTGTAAGACGTAAAAACAATGGCTTCGAGCCATGGAGACAGTCAGTGCTGCATTTTAATCTCCTTTTCCTTACTTTGATCTTCTTCAAACTATACAAAAATTCACTATGAAGTTTTGGTTTATATGCAAACCGATTTCACCATCAAATGTCATACAAGGTCTCTGGATCCAATGCCTACTTTAACCCTTTGTTGTATGAATTCATTTCCGCAAAAAATATGTTTGTCATATTATTCTTGTTGCTTGTTAAGTTTTGATGGTAAAAATTCATTTTTGTTGAATTCCCGTCTCTATGGAAGAAGTTTTGCGGAAATTTGCCATATCTTTCTGAGAACACTACCGCCTAAAGGAAAGTCGGTTTTTTCTATTTTTTAGTGTTGGCTACTACGGCGAGTCGAACCTTGGTCGGTTGTCACTGTGTACTGTCCACTTAAAGTTGACAAATCCCCCAACAACCGGTCACGCAGTGTAATTGAATGTAAATGAATCACATCAACATTAAATGAAGAAAGCAATGACAATGGCCAACTTCTCAGAGTAAAAAAATTATTTATGTATAAAAAAGTACTCGTACCTGCCGTGAAAAAAGTAAAGAATCGTGTTCAGTGACGCTCAGGAGGGAGAGCGGTTTGCGTACATTTTTGTTTAAATTTTTTTCGTACATCATTTCTCTCATAGAAATTTGTATACAAATTTATATAACATCGTTAACTGCCATTGCTGCCTAATGGGTAAAATTTTATCCATGAAAATTTATTTAAAAAAAAAAACACAAAAAAGTCAATATCAAACCCATTGATAGGGATAGTTAGGGTAAAGATGGAACTACCTTAACCTAGTGAAGGTCACCCTAAAATTTCGCCATCTAGCTAGAGTTACCAGACTCCAAAAATCGTGAATTTCCGGAGGTGGAAAATGTGGCGAAACGTAGTGGCCTTAGAACTTCACAAAAATCTGCCTCCTAACTCACCTGTAAAAAATACAACTTTTGTTCACGTGTTTAGCTGATCACTTCACAAAGTATGGAAAAAAGCTACCATTGCTGCGTAATGGGTACAAAATACCTAATGAATATCTCAGCAACGTGCAGAGATAGAAAGCTGAAATGTTTCTGATCATTTTGGGTCACTTCTAGGTCGTGTATGAAATTTTATCAAAATCGTATGGGCGGAACTGGTACCCGGCAGCAATGGATTAATAGACTAATTGACTGCTCGTCTCTTCTTGAAAAATAAATTTACATATTCCAGCCAGATCTATTCGGCGGTCTGAGCGTTTTAATGTCGGCCTTAAAAAACCCAACTATGCAAAAAATGCTCCTATTACAAGAGTTCTAACTGAATTTAGTAGCCTCTCAAATTCTTTGGACATTGATCTTGCATTACCTTTAAATGTATTTTGCAACATGTTATCTATTTTTCGAATTTGTTTGAATTTCCACTCCTCATTTTCATAAAGTCTGTAATTTTGTTAGACTTCATTAGGTAATAAACAACAATAAACAACTTGTATAACTTGGGGCCCCTTTCCTGGTTGACCTGTTAAACATGTCAACCATCGACATTAACGGAATTACCCTTTTTAAATGGCTTCTCTCTTCCACCCCGGGAGTGTGAAGTCTTAGGGTCCTTCCCTACTCATGTGGTAATACAACAGGTCTTTACTGGCCCATGTGAGCATCAAAAGCTGCCATCCTTAACTTGTATCACAACAGATCATTTTTGACCCAAGTAAACTTTTCTTAAACTTAAACTAAACCTCTCTAACCTTAAACTTTCTCAGCCTTAACTAATATAAACTAAGGTTAGGTTAGATTGGAAGCAGAAAAAACTCACTTAAATACAAACAGATAATCCGTTGCATAGAACACGCAAGAGTGGTTTCAAATGGCCCCAAATATTTGTTTATAACAACAAAATGTTGGTTGACAAATATGGTTTTAAATGGTACTGGGCTCAAAAAACAAAATTCCCCAAATGAGATCCTAACTATGTAACTGTGAGGGCGTAACTCCCCCTTTACGGCGCTGAGCACCACAGGAAACCCAATATGAACCAGCTATCTACTTGATATCAAGAAGTGAAAGCTGGGTTGAGCTGATGTAAAACGGAGCGATTTTAATCTTCTCCTGGTCAGGGATGCATTTTAGCACATGTAGTGCCATTTCTTTTTCATTTTCGAAACGACAGCCACGAAAGAAGTCGTTGTGAAGCAATTTCAGTCTGTCAAATTAAATTACAGTCTGTCCAGTAGAAGCGTGATCGACCAAATTTTAACTTAGAGTACCGTTATCAAAAAAATTTGAATGCACTTAAGTAGCCTCATCATTTTTGTAATACGCACTGTAAAAATTGTCAGTCTCGTGAAACAATTACAAAGTACACGGTGTTTTAACAAGATGAGTTCCGCGTGAGAGAACCGACTTGAAGCCGTATTCCTTTGTCTACACCCTAGAGGGCCGTAAATGTCACGTTTAGCTACAGCAAAGTATATGAAGAAGTCAAAGTCATTCGTAACGAGGTGGACGAATCGGTATATGGAAGCAAAAAATGTCGACGATGTGGCTGGGCGGGGCCTTGAAAAAAGACCTCCCCAAAACAGGACAAGAAAATAATTGATTTGTTTGCGACGAAGCCGGGCTTATCATTGCGTAAAGCTAAAGCAGTTTTAGAGAAAAATTGTGTTCAAATATCAAAAGAGACGATTCGAGGACGTTTAAGATCTAACAACGTTAAATACCGAAGCTCTTTGAAAAAACTGTTGCTCTCATCATCACACGTTCAAAAACTACTTGCCTGGGCTTATGCCGATTCAGATCGGAATTGGAATGATGTAATATTCACGGATGAATCCTAATTTTGGACAACTAGTAGCATAAATCGAACTTGGTGTATCGCTAACAACCGATTACTCCAACGAACTGTTAAAGACCCAGTAAAGGTCCATGTTTGGGGCTGTTCCTCAGAAAAAGGATTTGGGCGCCTTTTCGTTATTACCACCAACTTGAACGCGGTTTTGATGAACAAAATTTATGAAAAGGCTTTATTACCATCAGCTGCGAAGATATTCGGGAGAAGAGGACTCTCTTGGATTTTACAAGAAGACAACGACCCCAAACATCGCAGCCGAATGTGTGCTGAGTGGAAACAGCAAAATGGGGTAGAGGTGTTAGATTGGCCCTCACAGTCGCCTGATGCCAACCCGATAGAAAATGTGTGGCCAGTAGTAAAGCAGAAACTCAGAGGAAAAACTATATGGACAGCAAAATAGTTATTGAGACATATTCGGCTGATTTGGAGTCGATTGCCTCGGCAACTTGCTCAGAACTGAACACAAAGTATGGGTCGGGGGTGTGAGGCCATAATGGTTAATGGCGGCGACTATATCTAATTAAATATATTGCGTACAATAAATATTATAAACGCATAAAATGCAGTTTGTTTGAAACAAATCGGACAAATAGTTTCCAAGTTACGACGATCACGCTTCTACTGGACAGACTGTAAATAAACGACAAATAACGCAAATATATCTTCAGAAAGCATTGCATTTCTTAGATGGTTAATTTTGTTGTAGTTTTATAGAGAAGTTTAATGCTTCTTTCGAGAAAACCTTGGAAAATCATCTCAATAGTTTGAATTAAAATTTAAAATGTGTATCTTCAAAAATTGTAGAACATAGAGAACAGATTCGTCTAGACTTGAGACATTTTCAGTTAGTATGCATGCACATATGTGATAAAAATACATATGTCAGTTGGGACATGACCTTCTTCGACGGCGGAGTTAGTGAGTAACCCTCATGATCAATAAGATGCCTCAAAAAAGGAATTATGTCATTATTTCAGCCATGCAATTGAATAATGATCAGCTAGAACTAATATTCGCGATACAAATGGTTGACTTGTTGTCAGGTTAGGTTATGGTGGCTGCCTCTGTAAGAGATTGTGATCGATTGTGATACCACATATTTCATCCGTTTAAAATGTGTATGCAACACTGTTTTTTCCAACATGTGTTAGAACACATATTTCAAGCGAATAGGGGGAAAGTGGGGGACCTACAGTTCAACGTCGAATCCGAATGGCGATTGGCAATTTTCCTTTCACACTTAGAAGTTTTTTCCATCGTCTGCCAAGAGCGCACTTGTGCGATTCTTGTAATTCTCATCTGCTTCATGTAGATAGCGATAGAAGTAGATGAGCGTTTCATCAGCCCGAGCTGGGATTCGAACCTAGGGCCTCTGGTAAGAGAAGCCAGTGCGCTACCGGCTGGATTACACCGTGCGACAGTATTTTTCACACGGGAAAAAATCCATATGTGCGTGAAACTAGAAACCAAACATAGTAATACTGCGTACTCATTTTTTCATTTCTACATCCTTTGTCCTTTCAAAAGGACTTCAAAATTTTGAAGGGGATAAAAAATAAAGAAAATATAAAAAATACTTAACCTCGTTAGAATATGGCGATATGTATATCAAATAAAAGAGAAAAGGCTCAAAAATTTAAATAAAATTGATTTTTTATATTTTTGTAAAATAAGGATATGAAAAAAGTCCTTTGAAAATTGTAATCCTTTATATTCTTGAAAATTCATAGAGAATTTTCTTGAAAAGTATGTATGTTAAAACCCAAAATCTTGATCACGTGTCAAAATTTCATTATTCTCGCTTCATTGATTTTGAATCTATTTATTATTTAAAATACTGATACTCAAATAAATTAGAATTTTTGGACTTCATTAGACTTGCAGCTTCCGCCTTGTTTTTTAATAACTTTCGAACCAATAAAAACCAATGCCCATATGGATTTTTTGCGGTGTGAAAATTTTTTTTAAATTTTTGTCGCACGGTGTTATCAATACCGGCCTCATTCTGCTTAGTTACCTTTTAAACGTTCATATTGCAAAAGCAATAACTATAATCTATCTCACTATTACAAGTAGAAAAAAAGCTGACTTACCAACTATCTCATTCTTCATTTCAAGCACCGTATCGCCACAAAATGTTGACCAGCTCATAGTCACAGCATCAGTCTGACCAACCAGACTAGTCGAGAATCACAACAGCAACGTGAGTCACTCAATTGAATTACTTACTGTGCCATTCTATGCACCTGCTACCACTTTTATATGTCCAAAAATTAACACCAAAAAAAAAATATTGTTTTTTTGTTTTTGTTTTAATTGTCAACTATCATTTTTATTAATAACGCTTGTAATTGTTAATTTACAGTAATAATTTATGTGTTTTATAATTTGTATAGATTTTTCGTTTTCTTTTTTAAATCTGTATATATGTATTGTATGTGATAATTTGTTCGTATGCATGTATGTATGTATACTATTCGGATAGGTATGTATGTGTGATATTCCGTTAATGGTTTACATTTATGACATCATATATTATACAATAATGCTCTCTGCTTTGCTCCCTTCGACAGTGCGCCGCTGTTGCAGCCAATCTGCAACTGTCGGCTTTTCATAACGATTTATTGACATGTATCAATGTGTATGCATATTTATATATATATATATAGCATGTATGCATACATATATAGTACCATATTATGGGCGTAGTGTGCTCTTTACAAAATATACTGCAAACGAAACGAACTCAACTGAATGCTGATTTGTATCTCGTTTTGCGCAAAATCGTAAAATATAAAACACACAAAAACGAATTAAAAATATAAATTAATGAAGACTTGCTTAAAGTAATTAAAAGTAATTGAAAGGCTGAATGTAGCTGCTGTGTTGACGTTTTGTTCATGCGGTGTTTTTTTTGGGCAATATTAACCCAATTTACTTGTTTTAGCTTAATTACGCAACTTAGAATGTATTGAAAATATTTTTTAAAATTTATACTTTTCACACGAATACAACTGAATATGTAGCACCGCTGAATTGTGTGTGAGTGTGTAACCGATCATTTTTTTTTTAATAAAATTGCATACAACGAATTGGCGCTAAACACTAAATAATAATTATAAAACATTAAAAAATAGTTTTGTACATTATTGCAGTATTATTTCAATAATTTTTGTTTTGTTTTTTCTATGCCATTAATTTCGTTTCAGTTTCATACTCTTTTGTACGCACATTTACACAAAAGCCAATGCACAAGTGTGTGTGTGTGTGTGCGTGTGTGTACGTTATTAACTAAAACAACTCGTTGTCATCAAATTTTCAACACTCAACTTGGCCGCCTGCGCTGCAATTTCTCACATACGACATACTTCAACTTGTTTGTTTTGTTTTTGTTTTTTAATGCTTTTATTGTTAATTGCATTTCAATTGTTATATTCATTGACTCGTTTACTAGCAACAAATTTTAAAATCTCTCCTGCTTCTGCTGCCATCAAATGCCTACAATTTTCAACTGCTGCGCTAATTGACCTAAATTCATATTAGATTTTTTTGTGTTTTTGCAATATTTTTAGTTTTTGCTAAAATTATGTTTTCTTTTTAATTTTATTGTTGTCGCGCTCAAATTGCCTTAAGACTGATAAATTCTTTAATAATTTATTAATGCCCTCTCGCAAGTTTATAATATGACTTCATATGCTGATATATATATATATATGTATATATATATATATGAATTGTTTGTATATGTATTCTTAGTTTTTTGTTTCTTTTATTTTATAGAATTTAGTTTTTTTTTGTTTCAATAGTTTAAGGATTTGTATAGGTACATGATAAATTGCTGAATTGTTGTTGTGTTTGCGTCTCGTTTTATGCGGCAAGTTGCCAAACATGCATGAAAAATGCCTCAAATCGATAACTGCAACGACTTTAGATTGCACAGTTATGAAAAATTATGGGCCATTCTGTATTTAATTGTATCAGAATGTGAATTGTGTGTGTGTGGTTGTATGTGCAAATGTGGGTAGACCCAACTTTACGATTGCATATATGCCACTACTAGTTACCAATTTTTAGTCTGCAATGTTCTACCAGTGCCTAATGCCATGTTTTCACTATGTCACATGCAATGACTAATGCAGACAAATCAGAGATTATTGGATTAGATTGGATTAGGTGAAAATCGCAAGACAAATGGCGAAGTAGCGTAAATGTCAGTCCATAATGTAATGTAAAAAAATACGGGTCGAGCTGAGGCTTCTGATCTGAAAGGTTCATTGTGGCCCTTAGATCATCTGATGTTTTATTTAAGTTGATATTGAGTCAGATTTTTCTGCGATATTTTCTTCAGTACCTCGTCATTGCGGCTAAGTTTTCCTAGAAACTTTGCATCTGGTACACAGCAGAGCTGCGCAATTTGTAGTTCAGTTTTTGTCATCTGTGTTACAGAATCTCCAAATTTTATTGTCAACTAAACCTAGTTTGAAGAAATGGCTGTTACAGAAAATGTCCACATAGAACTCTGAGGTGTTCGGAAAGTTGTTTCATTCAATATGCTGCATGGATACTGCATCCAGTTTCCTTCATTAATTCAATATTAAATAACTGTCATTCAAAGTTCCAATTGCACAAAATTGTAGTCTTTGAAGAGTGTTTTTCGTGAGCAAATAGCTGCAGAAAAACATAAAATTCTTGTATTTTTATGAATGTTAGGTAGTAGTGTTCAACCGAATATTCGTTTTCGGCTTCGGTATTCGTCTTATTGGGCCAATTTTAAATCTTCTACTTCGGCTTCTATTCTATTCGTTTATTAATTCTTAAGTAGAACAAAGAAATGAATTAAGAATGGCAAAATTTGATCAGTGTTTCCTTAAAAGAAGTTTTTTTTCGACATTTGGCCGAATAATTTAGCTATACTCAGTGGCGCACACAGGATTTCATTTGGGGGGGGAGGGGGCGGATTTTGCGTACAAATATTGAGCCGAAAATCATTCGAAATCATATTTTGTACCTGCAATTTTTATATTTGGGGAGGATTGAAACCCTCAAAACCCCCCTCTGTGTGCGCCACTGGTTATACCGAAGATCCTGCTTCGGCTTTGGCCAAAAAATGCACCTTCGGTAGGACACTAATAGCTAGGAAGCACTGACTGCGAGTTGAATGAATGCTGAATTCGCTCAATTAGCACTACTCTACCGTTTTGTTGTTGCTTTCCCGAAAAGGTTTTCCCTACATGGGAGAGATCACTAAGCATTAGAGCCAACCCGCACTATCTGCACAGGATTTGATGCATTTCAGTCCCGTCTACGTCAGTTCGGCTAGAGAATCATTAAGACCATTTGCTAAGGAATTTAGATTCTTCTAAGATAGAAAATGTTTCAAATGTTTCAAGCTGGTTTTTTCTTGCACTTTTCCTGCTGAAAGAATTGTCAATTGGCCAGTGACCAGTTATCACTGACGTCAGCCTGCAGACATGACTCCGATTAGCTGAGTGAAAATTTTAGTTCCTATCATATTTTACTTCTGTTGGACATTAAAATCACATGACATGATCTGTTCCACAAAATATCAAATAGTGTAGCAATTGTGAAATTTTTTTGGCTGACCAATAATGCTGGCGAGTTTTGTCTTTAAACAATTTTCTTAACTCTTTTTGCACTAAATACCAAATATTGTCTTCAAACGTGTCAGTTTTTGTATAATTTTTGTATCATTGCATTTGAAATAGTAAAAACATGCCTTAATATTTTTCAATCTTAGCCTACACTAAAATGTCTCTACGAAACTGTTGCATTCAATAGTATTTTTTCTATTCATTCGGTGATTTGTCGCTATGATTTTTTTTGTTATTTGAATTTAGTGATTTTTTTAAGGAATTCCGTTCTTGTCATTGTCAGTCTATTTGCAAAATTTTTGTATTACAAAACAAAATTATCTGAAGTTCTGAATTTCTGAATTTTCCTATACTGAGTGTCTTTAGTATGTACAGTTTTCCAGTTAAAGTTGTTGTTCTTGTGAAGGTGAATTTGCCTTGATTCTTGTTCCATAATCATAAATAATTTCATTAATGAAATAATTATTAATTAAAAAAGCGGAATAAGAAGCTTTAGTAGATTGATGCTTTACATGTACTGCTCACCATTGATTCATTTCATTTCTTTTCATTTATGTAGAGAACTTTTGGCTTATTTGTGCATTGCTCCAGAAAATTTCTTCAACAACATTTTGAAAACTCATTTAAGTAGCTGTTTTTAATACTGGGTTCACATATTGAAGCTTGAAAATTGATTGAAAATTTCTTCAACAACATTTTGAAAACTCATGTAGTTGTTTTTTATACTGGGTTCGAGTATTGAAGCTTGTTTACCTTCAGGGAACACACTGAGTCGTGTAGACCATACTTCTGCTGTTCCAAACTCTTTTTTTCCTGTGAATTTTTTTAAGTATGTTACACACTTCGAAGGTAGCCAAAACTTTTAAAAATTGTTTAAATAATTTTCAAGGTACACCTCAGAATTTTTCAAGTCAAAAGGTTCAATAGTTGTGAAATTATAAGCAGTCAAAAGCGAATAGGTGTGTTGGCCAAAGGTTAAAACTTGTTGTTAAAGTTTGTTGTTTCTCAAAATTCATGGATAGGTTTCCAAAAACACTCAAAAAGTATGCAAAGCATATTTCTATAATTCTTTCAATGAAATTATTTTGCATATGCGTTTTGAAATCTTTAAACTCATAAAAGATTTTATGCTATTTATTTGTCTAATCGGGCGAATGACTATTCTTATGGCTCAAAATCTCCTGTAAAAAATTTTGTTAAAATTTTATCAAGAACAAAATTGTGCTTTTTTCATTTAAGACTTCAAAATTATTGTTTTTATTATTGTTGCATGATTTGCATTTAAACAATGAAATATGCATGCAGGGAAATTCTGTTTCTAGTGCTCAGTTAGAACTTTCAACTATGAAGTCGATTTCTCACAACAATCAAAATGATTTTTGTTGAACTGGAACAAATTTCTTTAATAGTTCTATCCGGCACAAAAAAACACCAATTCACTGGCGTAGTGTCAATGAGGGCGCGTTCCAAATCAATTCTTTCAAACTCCCATCTCTGGTAGCCTTTTTAACTCAAATATGCTACACAACTTTTGGTTAAATGTTAAAAATTTTGCATTTTAAATTCAGCATTTTAGATCAAATTCGAAATTTGCTATACTTTCTATGGTATATTATGACGTAGATATGATTCATTATAAGCGGCATGCACACTGCAAAAAGTGTGTATTGTGAATTAAAAAAAAATAGTCTACAAGTTGAAAATTTAACATTTTTAAGCATTGTTCTGTGAAGTTTGAAGAGTCTACTGTTTTTCACCAAATCTCCATTGCAGTGTGAATACCCGTATTCTGCTTTCGCTAAAAATTAAACAGTCTACGCTACGTCAATTCATCATATATGTATGTACCTATGCTCGTGTGTATGTATGTTCATAGCTCGTATCTTAAATTGAATGCGTTTGATATGTTCTAAAGTGTGATGACATTAATTTGTTATTAATTGAATTGAAGTTTAACAAGTTCAACGCTGTCGCAGCTAGTCACATTCTAACAACACTACTCCCCAGCACCCTGTACCACGTTTTATTACGTTTTCTCATCGTCAACCTTTCCCCCTCCCCCCATCGGTTGCTCTATGCATGTCGGTGCAATTTGTTGTTCAGCTTTTGCCGCTTTCAATGCAATAGTTGTATGATTTAGTATTTAAATAATTTGAATAGTCTTTAATTGGTTGTTGTTGCTTCAGTCAGTTCAACTTTTACTTCTCAATATATATAATGTACGTGCGTAGGTTCATAGTTTTCAGCCAGTTTTTGCTTAATGTTAAAATTTATTTTCTACATATTTGCTATTTTTGTTTTCGTTTTCGTTTTGCTGGCAAAGACATCAAAAATGCTTCAAAATTGTTGCGATTAGTAAACATTGTTGCTGCTTGGTTTTTTGTTTCCGCTCCTCTGTTCCGCTCGTTCATTATTATTTTGTTGTTATTTTTTTGTAAGATAAATGCATTTGTTATTCTCTTAGAATTGTTGCAAATAAATATTTTTAGTAAGTTTTGTTATTGTTGTTGTTGCTGCAATTTTACAGTTGCTATTGTATGATTTGTTGTTGATATTTTTGTTGCTGGCTCCTTTTGTGGTGTTGATTCGTTGAACTTAACTAAAATAATTGTCGCGTTGTTGAAAAATCGGCAGTGGTTCGCTTGGAGACTCGGAATTGCGCTCGTCGTTATATGTTGGTGATTTTTGTTTTCCATTGCTCGTTTTGGCCATGGCTTTCTCTGCGTAGGTATAATCATAAAAAAGAAAAACAAATTAAATTAGTTGCTGAATTCAGGCACATACAACATTGAAATCAAGAAATGTGCGGCAACGTAAGCGGTTTTATTGGTTCGTATTGTTGTTGTTATTGTTGTTGTTGTTAGCAAAAAGTCATCGACTGTTGACTGATACTTACACCAAAGTTGCAACTGCAGTTGTGTTGTTGTAGATAAGTGACAAAGTGATTGCTTTAGTTGTTGCTTTATGGCTATTTTGTGTTCCTAGCGATTTCTAACTGTACTCTAGCTCTAAGTGGGCCTAAATGAAGTGCGAACTATGGTGACAGGTTATGTTGGCATTCGAAGAAGGGAATATATATTTTTGAAATCTTATGATTCACCCTTTCGACCCCAAAGTTGCCTGAGAGCAACTTCACCAATTTGTCATCTTATAGCAAAAGCTACGATTGATTTATGGATTTAATTTAAGTAGTAGTAATATTTTTAAAAGTTAATTCAAAGCAAATTCCAAAAATTTTACTGTTATCCCCAAAATAATTTCCAATAATTTGCAGCGATATGAGGGAAAGTTTGTGTTCTAATTAAAGTCTACGAAGTGGGCACGTTTGATCAAAACCCTGTTTTTTAATAATGGTTAAATAAAATCAAAAAGTGATCATTTTGTATTTTTCTATAAATATTAAATAATTTTTCAGTAATTAAAAAATATTGATACAAAATTTATTTAACCCGTTTTAAGCTAAAACTCTTCAGCAGTAAACTGGCTCTAGAACTCTAACAAAGAGGCGTGGCGACTTCAAATGTTTCATGATTTAAATACCAAAAAGTAATTTCGAGACACAGGGTAAAATTCGGGGTCGAAAGGGTTAAGGAGTGGCACCGAAGTTATACTAGGAATGCTTCTATGCAGGTCGTGTAGTTGAAAATAGTGACTATTCTCTGTTCTGTCCTGCCGATTTCTATCTGCACACACCTTTAAGTGGGCCTTAATGAAGTGCGAACCAGAGGTCAGCATTCGAAGTGGGAAATATATGTTTTTGTAATCTTCTAATTAAAGAGTGACACCAAAGTTATACTGGGAATACTTCTAGGTAGGTCTTGTAGCTGAATCAAAATGTTTGAGCGCAAATCAGATTTTTTTTCTTCTTTATATTGGCCATAAAAAGGAGCGTTTGTTGAGTGCTTTAAGACGACTCAAATTTCATAGCGCCCAAGCAAGGTTTTGTAATACAATTTTAAGCCTTAGAAGTTTTTAAAAGGATGAACGAGACTGGTCTGACAAGTTTCCGGCCTCAACATGAAGATGGCAGCACTCGTTTACTAAAGGTAGGAAATCTATTTGAACCTCTTTTGAAAGGTACTCATCGAAAATTCAGTCATTTTGGATGCGCAGTTGTTGACAACGGTTTGAGTTAGTCAAAGTATTTGATGGACTAGTGACATTTGATAATTTCATACATCATAGATCAAAATATGATCTTTTATATTGTACCACAAATAAGTTTTATGATTATTTATAATAACAAAAATTACCACAAAATTTTTCACACCGGAAAAAATCCGGTTTCATTTTTACTCTAACTTTATTGGTTCGAAAGTTATTAAAAAAGAGGCGGAAGCTGCAATTCTAATGAAGTACAAAAATTCTAATTTATTTGAGTATCAGTATTTTAAATAATAAAAAGATACAAAATCAATATAGCGAGAATAATGACATTTTGACACGTGATCAAGGAGATTTTGGGATTGAACAAACTTACTTTTCAAGAAAATTCTATATAAATTTTCAAGGATATAAAGGATTAAAATTTTCAAAGGACCTTTTTCATATCCTTTTTTTACAAAAAGATAAAAAATCAATTTTATTTCAATTCTTGAGCCTTTCCTCTTTCATTTGATATACATATCGCCATATTCTGACGAGTTTAAGTATTTTTTATATTTTTTTTATTTTTTATCCCCTTGAAAATTTTGAAGTCCTTTGAAAAGGACAAAGGATGTAGAAATGAAAAACTGAGTGCGCAGTATTACTATGTTTGGTTTCTAGTTTCACGCCCATATGGATCTTTTCCGGTGTGACAAATTTTTTATTTTTTGTCGCGCGGTGTTGTATTTATAATAAAAAATTGGCTTATTTTATTTCTTTTGACTTATTTCAATTATACTCGTAGTAATGACTTTCATAGAATGGAATGAACAAGTTTGAATTTTGAATATTTGCCATAAAAACGTACCTTAAACTTAGATTTCAATATTGGCAAGTAGTGTTTTTATAGTCTCAAGAGACTAATTTAGAATGGGCTGAACTTCTAACGTTCTAGAGAGCTTATTTTCCTAAATAGGGGCCAAATCAGAACCATGATTAGTGTTCTGATGGGTCACTGTTCTATTGACACCAACGCTAAATGGTTGGGAATGTTTTCAAATTACTTCTGTGGTAGTTGCATGGATGAGGAAGAGAAAGAAAATCCAAGAAGAAGAAGTACAAACGACCTAGGCAACTTCTTCTTCGACAATCTGAGGTATCTTTCCGATAAGACTAGACACTCTACTAGGCCTTGAGAGAAGCTCAAACTCCGCCTTGGGGCAGCGACTCCTACCTGCCTACCTTCGAGTCTGGAACAACCAGGTTCTATGTCCTTAAACCGATCGCATTCTCTTGATTAGCAATTGCTTCCATTAATATTACTGTGAATGGGCTCAATTCAAATGTAAAAACTTAAATCAGTCTACGTGAGCTCGTCTCTTAATTTTACTATATTATATTTCAGCGATCACAAAATACTGACAAAAGCGCTTTGAAGGCAATTTTTCATCAGTGAATGTGTTTGAGTGTTTCAGTACGCTCTGCTATGCTAAGCCTTTGCTAAAGTGTTGTACATACACTGCACTACAAACTAACCGGTGCTTCTGCTTTTACTATGGAAACTGTGTTCCGGTGCTTTCAACAACAGTGCAGTGCCAGCATTGCAAACACAGATTGCAAGTGTGCAATGCAATTTTATTTGCATATGAGAAATAATCACATAAAAAGTGCTGGCGCTTTTATAAAATGAGTGTCAGATGAGAGTTGCACAAATTTTGTTCGTATCTCAAAATAAAAACATCGTAGAAAACACAAAAATTGAATGTCATTTTAAAATTTTTTTTGTAAAAATTAAGCCCCTAACTAAAGTCGATTAAAGTCAATTGAAAATAATTAAACATTTTACAATGATTTCATACAACGAATGCACAAACATCGAAATCGTAAAGAAATCAATCAATTAGCAGACATTAAAAGAGCAACAAAAAACTTCAGAGTCTATTTTTAGGCGCACTGTAACTGCTTTCAGTATGCACAATTACATTACCAACTGCTCGACTTGAAAATCCAACAATTTACAATAACAAAAAACACTAATTACATCGAGTAAAACTTATTTACTTACTTAAGAATAGAAAATGTTGATTGTTTTTTTTGTACAAACCTGCTTCGACTTGGTGATGTCATTGTTGTTTGTTGTTGTTGTTGTTAATGGTTGTTGTTGTTGTTGGGGATATTGGTTGATAGTTTTAGAGTATGGTTGGGTAGAAGAAAATGCTTTCTTCTACATCACACACACACATACACGCACACACAGAGCGAGATATCATGCAGTTATCTCAACGTCAACGGTGTGTGTGTCACTTTGTACATGTTGTTGTTGTTGTTGTTGTGGTTGTAACTCGTTTGTTTATTGTAGTTGTTGTACTGGTATGATTATTTTATTTGATTTGTTTTCGAGCAATTGATGTATGCGATTTTTTCTTGTTTGCAAATGTATGTGTGAGTGTGTTAGTGTGTATTGGTAGGTGGTGTATGGCATGTATGCATTTATGTGTGTTTGTTTGTTTAATGTTTCAGCGAGTATTTAATGTAACGAGCATGTAATATTTTTTTTTGTTTTATAAATAAAAATTAACACAAAATTCAATGACAATTAAAGTATAGTTTGATGGCATAATTAGAGGCGCAATAGCAACAATTGCTTGAACATTTCAAAACATACAAATTAAATTATTCATAACAAACATTTCGTGTTCACAAGAAAATCAAAACATACACAAATCAAACAAAAAGTAACGCGTTAATATTTCGTCTACTTCGAGTTACTTTGGCTATTTGGATTACCTAAAAAAATAAAAACAATTGAACAAAATTAAAAATAAATAAATGAAAAATGTGAAATCAATAACAGCGGTTAAAATTTCTTAAAATGTAGCTTAAAGATATTAAGAGAAGTAATGGTAAATTAGTTTATTTCAATGCTTTCTTTGCCCAGCAGAATAAGAACTAATTAGAGGGAAAAAGAACTTCATTTAGATTTTCATGAGCAATTTTGAGTGGAAGAGGACTTTGATTTTTTATGTCTGGGTGGGAATTTTATGTTGCATGAAGGCTTTTAAAGTCATAAAACACTTTATATACAAATATGAAAGTTGTTATGAGCCACAGTGCTTCAAAAGTTAGAGACAGTGGCGCACGCAAATGGGGGTTTTGAGGGATTCAAATTGCTCTCAAATATCTTTTCCTTACCAAAATTTTGGGTGGCAAATATGGAAATAAGTATTAAAAAAAGTAGTAGCAAGAGTTGAGTGAAACGAACCAAGTTAGTGTTGGTCTGAGTTCTTGAGAATCTGACTTATTTAGTCTTAATACAACTATTTCAGTTTTCATAAGAAAATCTGCCAACCAACCAATCAGTGCATTGATTGATTGAACATTTTTGATTTTGAACAAAAAAAATTTATTTTTTAAAAATTTTCTGCCGAGTTTCCATTAGCCTTAAATACCACACAAAACGCCATAGGCGCCTAAAAAGCCTCTACAAATATTTTTAGAACGACCTTTCGATTTGTCTTCTTGACACAACGCACAGTGATTCGACTCCATACGACCGCGGGACGAAATTAGAAGGAGTGGTCCGTTCTTCATAAAATTTGGTATACTAGTTAATCATGGTCTCCTGAATTGAAATCTCCATTTTGTTTTTCTTAAACTTTTGTAGTTTGGCAATGTCTGAGACATAAATTTGCAATTCTCGTCATTTTTGGTGAGCTATAGCAACGAGTGTGTTGGCTAGATTTTTCGGATTTTACATTTAATCGGTAACGTCAAATTGATAATTGTAAAGAGTAACAGAAATTGTCTAAGGACCCTTTAGTTTTGCAATAAAACGATAATAATAGACGTATGTTTTGCTATTTTGCAGTTTTCTCAATTTTTCATGCTGATTGCATACTTTTAGGGATGCAAAAAATAAATTTTGTCGAAAAATACTTTTCAAGTAGAATTATTTTCTGAGATCGGAAGATATCGGAGGATGTAATTACATTATTCGACAAAGAAAGAATGCTTCTTAAAATAAAAAAATCCAGGAACATACTTTCACATACTTTTTAGATATTTTCCTCTAAGTTTTGCCAATTTTCAGATTTTTAATTTAGAAAAATATTTTAAATTAAAAGTGCTGTAAAAGCCTCAGTTTTGCAAATTTTGAGAACACATTGAAGGCGAAAATGGCCACATCATTTCTTAATCTATATTGAAAGTTTTAGCAGCTTCTAGGTAACCATGTATTTTTAAAATTTTTTTTACTCAATAGACTAAAAAACAAAAAATATGTGTTTAAATTTTGTTATGAAAAAAGTTTCAACTTTGAGCCGCTTTTGCACAGGCACTAATTAATTTTTTGCACAGATTTTTTTGGGTTTTCTTAGTTGGAGTTTTACCTTTAAAATTACATCAAAATCGTTAAATTCTGAGACTATACATTTTTTGAATGTTGTCTATGGAACGAATCACTGTGCAATGCTACAAATAACGCCTGACTTGCAACGTTTAAAACTCAATAAAATCGTCATTAAAGCCAAATCGATGTAGACAGCACATCGTATGGTAGAAAATATAGAACAAACATTTAAGAAATAACAGAATAAAAGAACAATTAGCGCTCTGATAAAAACATGTATGTAACAAAAATTAGCTTACAATTTCAAGTCATAAACTGTAAACACCTAAAAGTATACACCAAAACAAGGACAATAAACAAATATGAAATGGTAGAACGATTCTTTTTTTTTTAATTTGAATTTGAATTTGATTTGTCGAATGTTTCTGTGCAAAATGTTTATGAGAATGAAATGAAGCACCAATTTTTGCATGGCTGCTGTTGACGGTGATTGTATGCAAGTGGTGAATGTGAGGTGAGTTGGTGCTTGAGTGAATTTGAGTGGTGGCATGTGGTGAATGAATGAGAGACACTTGTGATTGGGTTGAAGGCGAATTTGGTGAATGGCAACTGGTGGGGGAACACTGGCGCATGGGGCAATGGCAGATGAGTTAGTGAGATTTCATAGAAATTTTCGAATTATTGACGAAACGTTTATACATATTCAATTATCATCTAGAAAATTAGAATCGAAAAGAAATATTTGTAGATTAGATAGAGAGCACATAGCGTTTTAAATACAATAAGTAAGTAAATATTTACTGCTGTGGCAACGTATATAACATATGAGTGTCGATGAGCGAGAAATTATTACAATTAACAAATCGAAAGTGTGTTGGAAGGAAAACAAATGGCGGCAAATATTTGTTAGTAGTGAACAAAACGGAAAATGCAAAAACACAAAGACGCTTTCGACGCGAAACGAACTTGCAGATGAACGCATTTTACTTTGTAAATATGACAAATCAAAGTTACACTGAACGTAAATACAAAATTGTACAATTGAATTGAACGCATAACGAAAAGTAAGAATGCTGAATAGGAAATGCAGCGCAGCGCCTAAAAGTATGCGAGTCGGGCGTTGCAGCGGCTCCACTTACCAGCCACGATTTTGCTCATCTGCATCACCTGCTGCGCCAGAATCTGGTTGAGTTGCAGCAAGTGCTCGCGTTGTTTCTTCTCTGCATTGATTTTGCTCGGCGGCAAACTGACGGCAGTGTCCTGCAAATGAAGGACATTTTAGAAAATCTATTGGCTATGCAAATTCATTGAAATTCTTGCTAACATTTGCGGCGCTAATGGGTGCTTCGGCCAGCATCTTCTTGATGGACTCCACCTTCTCCTGGCGACGCTTCTTCTCCTCGGGCGACAACTCCGGCGTCTGTGTAAGGAGAACAAATATTAATTTTGTATATTCTTAGGAAACAAATATGCAGAAGTTTTGCAACCAGTGGCGCCTACATGATTTAATTTTAAGGGGGGCGGTTTGTGTACAACTTTTGAATACCATTCGAAACCTTATTTTGTACCAGCAATTTTTGTGTTGGGAAGGGTTTGACCCCCAAACCCCTCCTCTATGCGCCACTGGTCGCAACTATTTACCTTCTCGGGTATGTAACGTTCGGGTATGACAATTTTGTTGGGCGCCAAGAGCAGATTGTCGATGGTGTTCTCGGAGATCTTCTCGCCATGTCCCAGAGCCGAGCGCACCACGTCGGGCGCATTCATGCGCGGCCGCAGCGCCAAGTCCATGTCCAGGTCGTCGCGCGCGCGCCAGTTGGTATTCTACAAAGAATTGAAAAGTTCAAAACACAATCAAGGCATGACGGCTCGTACTCACATTTCGGTTCATGTCATTCTCGGCCTGCACGTTTTCCATGGCTTTGACGTTGACATTGTTCGGTGCAGTGTAGTGACGCCGCTTCTCGCGCGGCACCGCGCGTCTGTGCTTGTGCTGCGCCGGCACCTTCTCCACAATCTTCTCAGTGTCCTCCGATGCCGAGCCGGCCGACATTTCGTTGATGATCTGGCGCGCCGCCTCGCTCTGGAACACCGGATCCGGACTCAGGTCGGTGAGGCTCTTGTTCAGACTCTGCAGCGAGTCGGTTTTCTGGCGCAGTGCCTGCTGCGACGAGTCGCGCGTGTGCACGTGGCCGTGCGACTGCTGCTGCAGCTGCTTGGCAAAGTAGGCATTGGCCAGCGGATTGAGGTGCTCGCGCGTCGCGCCGCCGCCGCCGTTGCTCAGGTGCTGTGTATGCGCGCCGGCGTAGTTGCTGTTCTTGTCGTAGTTGTGGCCGTAGTAGTCGGCGCCGTGCCGCGACGTGCCGCCATAGTGGCCGTTGTGTCTGTGACTGCTGCCGTGACTGCCGTGACTGCTGTGGCCGCTGTGGTGTCTGCTGCTGTGATGATGCCGCGACTTGGGCGGTTCGTTGTACGTGCGCGGCAGTGACTTTGAACGGCCGTTGCTGTGGTAATCATCGGTGCCGTTCATGTGCTGATACGCGCTGCCGCCTGCTGCACTCATCAAGTGATGCTCCTCCTCGGCCACCTGATCGAGATTCTGCGTTGAGTTGCTCAGGCCGCTGCGTTCGTTGCGATCGCGATGACGTCGCTCCGACTCGCGCTTCACAATGCGCACCGTCTTGATTTCTTGCTTCTCCTGATTGCTCAGATTGGCAAACGGATTCGTTTCCAAAAAGCCGTCGCTGTCCACGCCGCTCGTCTCCACATTGTCGCTGTAATCGTTGTAGCGATAACTGTGACGATCCATGCCGCCCGCCGCACGCTGCGACGCCTCGTTGCTCAGACTGTCGCCCGTGTTGTAGTCGCTCAGCTTGCCGGACGCATTGGCGCAGTCGAGCAGATTGCCGCTGCTGCTGGCCGAGCTCGTGTCCACATACAGTGGCGTGGACAGATTGATGGTGGCGTCGTCGTTCAGCGTGCGGTTGACGCTCATCATCGAGTCCAGATCGGTCTCGATCCAGCATGTCGAGTTGCTGCGCTTGCGGTTCTGCTGTGCGGCGCCGCTGCCGTTCTCCGATTTGTTGCCAATTTCCTGGTACAGGCGATTCGAGTTCTCGGTGAGCTGTCGCACGGCGGAGCTCAGCTCCTCGCGCTGTCGCTGCATGTCGCCGACCAGCGTCTGCACGCGCTTCAGCTCCGACTCCAGCATGGCGGTGGTGTTGCTGGCGTACGTGTCCGAGACGAGTACACCATTGGTGAGTGCGCCCTGTGAGCCGCGAGGGCCGCGTGAGGCCTGCAGTTTCTGGCGCAGCACAATCAGCTCCTGCTCCAGGCGCGCGTTGCCTGCTACGGTCTGCTCCAGTTTCTGGTGGGAAATTTTAAGGTTAAAGTGGGTGTGTGTGTGTGTGGCGAATGAGTTCGTTTCCACATGCTGTTAATATTTTTTCAAAGCATGATTTCTAGCGAATGTACGAAATGTTGAGGAAGTTGCAGTAGAGAGCAAGCCGTCTGCATTTTTGTTTAATTTTTTTCATAACTAGTTCGATATTCGGAAAATTTCAATAGCAATGTGTTTTTTTTGTACTAAATGAAAATTTTTAAGTGTTGTGTAAGAATTTAATCATTTCACTGATACATAAGCTGTAATTTTGTATGTTTCTCTCCAAGCTTTGCAGATCACATTACACCGTGCGACAAAAATTTAAAAAAAATTTTCACACCGGAAAAAATCCATATGGGCGTGAAACTAGAGACCAAACATAGTAATACTGCGTACTCGGTTTTTGATTTCTACATCCTTTATCCTTTTAAAAGGACTTCAAAAAATTTAAAAAATACTTAACCTCGTTAGAATATGGCGATATGTATATCAAATGAAAGAGGAAAGGCTCAAAAATTTAAATAAAATTGATGTTTTTAACTATTTGTAAAAAAAGGATATGAAAAAGGTCCTTTGAAAATTTTAATCCTTTAAATTCTTGAAAATAGAATTTTCTTGAAAAGTAAGTATGTTAAAACCCAAAATATCCTTGATCACGTGTCAAAATTTCATTATTCTCGCTTCATTTATTTTGTATCTTTTTATTATTTAAAATACTGATACTCAAATAAATTAGAATTTTTGTACTTCATTAGAATTGCAGATTCCGCCTTTTTTTTAATAACTTTCGAACCAATAAAGTTAGAGTAATGAAATTTTGGCACGTGATCAGGGAGATTTTGGGTTTTAACATAGTTACTTTTCAAGAAAATACTATATAAATTTTCAAGGATATAAAGGATCAAAATTTTCAAAGGACCTTTTTCATATCCTTTCTTACAAATAGATAAAAACTCAATTTTATTTAAATTTTTGAGCCTTTCCTCTTTCATTTAATATACATATCGTCATATTCTAACGAGGTTAAGTATTTTTTTTATTTTTTTTATTTTGTATCCCCTTCAAAATTTTGAAGTCCTTTGAAAAGGACAAAGGATGTAGAAATGAAAAACTGAGTACGCAGTATTACTATATTTGGTCTCTAGTTTCACGCACATATGAATTTTTCCCGATGTAAAAAATGCTGTCGCACGGTGTAAGCTGTAATTTTTTATGTTTCTCTCCAAGCTTTGCAGATCACATCATGAGCTCACTGAGTTATTTGCTAAAATATAAACTTAAAAACAAATGCATGCAGCTTAATTTCTTGTCACACTTAAAAATCAAATCTGATCTTTCATTTCTTGACATTATTTGTAATTAAAATTTTAGTAATTCTCAGACATCACTTTTGGCTTTGGATTAGTAACAGACAAGACAAGCAACAGTCATGCGGCACATTCAATTAATTAACTGCAACAACACACGGTTGCATAAGCATTTAGTCAGTAGGGATGTGTTGGTATGCAATAATTATGTAATGATTCCACTTGAGTTGGTAATTTCGAATTGTGAACGACTACGGCGCAGTAAACAAAAATAACAGACGACAAACTTCTACTAGGCACCTCGTCTACCTTTGAGTTCTCCGCCAGCAGCTGGTGCACGCGCGACAGCTCGCGCTCCAGCATGTGCTGCTGCTTCTTGGCCGCCTCCACAGCCATTGGCGGGCCGCTGGTGTCCTGTATGCGAGCGCGCAGTCCGCCCAGCGCGCGCTCCAGCTCCTCCTTGTCGCGCTGCAGATTCTGCAGCGTGCCCGACTCCTCCTGCAGCAGCTGATCCAGCTGATACAGCTGCTGCACCTTGGACTGTAAGAATGCCAAATCACAGGAATTTACAAAACAATTGTCTCTACGAAATGGAGCAGCCCGCGCGCCCACCTGCAACTCGGTGTGATTCGGACTTGTGCGATCCCATTGCTTCTGCTCCTCCTGCAGCATGCGGCGCTCCTGTATGCGCTGATTGAACTCCAGCCGGTCGAGCGTCACCGCCTCGGAGCGCTGCGGCTGGCGTCCGTTGATGTCGTTGCTGCGATAGAGTGAGCCCAGCTTGACCATGTTGTCCACCAGATTGACCAGCGGCTTGCTCTTCTCATACTGCCGCTCCAGATCGAGCAGATGTTGCTTGAGGTAGTCCAAGCGCTGAATGCTCTCGGCGCGCGTCAGCCCCTCGGCAGTGCGAAGTCGATTCTGTAAAAGTTTTGCGAGAGAGAAATACGAATTGAAATTTCGGAAATGAAGTAAGTTTTCAGAAAGTTGAAGTCTTATACACTAAGGTTAGTCAATGTAAACAAAGTGTGTGTGTGTGTGTGGTTTAGTTGTCCAACACCGCCGAACCGTAGAACCCAATGAAAATTTATATATTTTTGACAACCTGTACGTCGTGAATGTCGCTGCAGCACTGCTCAATGGCGCGCGCCGTGTTGCTGTTCTGGCGCCGCAGCTGTATCAGCAGCAACACCAGCTCCTCGTGGGTGCGACTCAGCAGGTCGCCCGCCGACACATCGAGATTCTGCCGCCACCAGCGCACAGAACGATGACGCAATTTGTTGAAAGTAAAAAAATTAAATAAAAAATTACACAATAAATGAAATCATAACAAAAAGCAACTAAGAATCTTCATCTTAAAATACACTCAGTGAGTGAATAGCTGGCTGACGCGCATTTAAATTGGATTTTTAAATTGATTTGGGGAAATTATTGACGCCAGGCACAGCGCTGCGGTGAATTTGCGCACAATTGCCGCGACACCCCACTCGACTCGACTACTCACCCTTATCTGCGTGCTGGTCTCACGCTCCAGCATATCGATTTCCGCGCGGCTCTCGACGCGCCGCATGGGATACGACAACGGTGGCGGCACCTGCTGTTGCCACATGGTGTTGCTCGCATAGTAGTCGTCGCCATTGGCGCTGGCGTGCAGAGGCGTCGACGCTGCCAGCATGTTGCCACCTGCACCGACGCCGCCCGCATAGCCGCCGCCGCTGCTGCGATCTGCGAGTGCGGTGGTTTTGGCGTATTTGGTGTCGTGTGCGGTGCCGTAGTACGAATTTGTTAGTTTGTTCATTTGATCGTAATTGTTGTGCGCTGGCTGCTGTTCGAGCTGCTGTTGTTGTTGCTGTTGTGTTTGCTGCAGTGCGCCGTGTGCATCCGATGGATCTGGTTTCACAGTGAGGTTGCCTTTGGGTAGGTTGCGCACATTCCGCACCGAAATCGAAGCTGCAAGCAGACAAGAAAAGAGCAAAGAGACCACCAGATGACAAATTGCTAGTGTCGTCGTTTTAATTTTCAAAAAAGCATTGAGCAGCACAGAGCAGCGGATAGTGGAGCGATAGTGTTGCAGCAGTAAACAGATAGAGGCATTACGCTATTTATTTATTAGTAGCTTCAGACAAGAGCACAAGCAGCGTCCGGCCATTGGTCGAAGCGAGCACAAAGGAAAGCAATAGGAGCTGCCAAGTAGCAAATCGCCTGCAGAGCCAAAACTTGCAACATGGACGAATTTATATAAAAAAAATATAAACGCACACGAAAAGATTCGGTAGAGCTTAGTAGGGCAATTGGTCTTAAGCGGGAAAGGCAGGAGGGAGAAGGGATTCAACTCAATGGTTTAGTTGTGCAATTTATATGTACACGTTGTGGGTGTGTGTGTGTGTGTGTGTGTGTCGAACAAACAAGGTGGGGATATTGTAAATATTTTCAGACGTATGTCACTTATACGTGGTTTTCAGTTTCTTACTAACTAAAAGCGGTTTATAAAATGCTCAAATTAATGCCTAACGTACTAAAGTTGAGTTTTTATAAGAAAAAAAAATTTAGAGGCTGAAGTTCAGCGTGTAGAAAATATGTAGTACTATTTAAATCTATTTCAAGTGGTAAACTCCTTACGACTTTGCTCCTAGAAGTAAATTTTTCCGATTTTAAGTAATGTCTTTGCAGTCACTCCAAGCTATTCCAATCTAATATGAGCTTCCTAAACTTTTTTACAAACTAACATCTCAAGTAACATCTCTAACATTTCTAGTAAAATCTCTAACATCTCTAGTAGAATCTCTAGTAACATCTCTAACTTCTCTAGTAACATCCCTAACATCTGTAGTAAAATCTCTAGTAACATCTCTAATAACATCTCTAACATCTCTAGTAACATCTCTAACATCTGTACAAACATTTCTAGTAACATCTCTAACATCTCTATTAACATCTCTAATAACATCTCCAGTAACATCTCTACTAACATATCTAACATATCTAGTAACATCTCTAACATCTATACAAACATTTCTAGTAACATCTCTAACATCTGTACAAACATTTCTAGTAAATTCTCTAACATCTTTATTAACATATCTAGTAACATCTCTAATAACATCTCTAGTTACATTTCTAACATCTCTATTTACATCTCTATACATTAATTTTTTTAAGGGGGTATTCTAGTCTAGAAATTCAAAAAATTTTTTTTTTTAAATTTCATATTTTCAAAGTTTAGACCTTTAAGAATAAACCTCTAAGAGGATTTACGGAAATTCGGATTATTTTCGGAGTTATAGTTAATTTTTTGACGCGCCACTCAGACTGCCCGAAATGAGACTGTAAACTTTAAACACGTTTTTCTCGAAACTACTGTTTTCTATACCGTTGACATGATATCTCAAGTTCTAATGCACCAATTTATCATACTTGAAATTTGTAACAGACTTTCTTAATGCTATCAAAATTATCTCGACGTAGGGGTTTTTGTAATTTATTTTTTTACTATTTTTAAAAAATTACCAAAGTTGAAAAAAGGGAGGCAAAAAATGCCCTTTATTTTCAGAAAGACGCCATTTTGTGCAAAAATTGTTTTTTTCAAATCGGCTACGTCCAGATAATTATACATCCTTGTTTAATAAGAATTAACCTTATTTTCACGGAATCACGTCAACCAGGAGACACCTTTTTTTTTTGAGTCCCCACTTTGCTGGCCTCTACCGACTACAATTTTGAATTTTTTTTCAACTATTATACATTTTTATACTTTTCAAGTATCAATAAAAAAGTGATAAAAACATGGATAATAAAAATGATTACTGTTTTTTTTTTATTACGCCCGTAAAATCACCTCAAAATCGAGCCTTTAGACTATAGTCTATAAAATATTATAGAGTGAAATAGAATATAGAAATTCTATAGAATACCCCCTTAATACATTAGTGGAGTTCACTCTTCATTTTAGCATTTTAGGTGTAAACTTGTTATCGTAGAAATCTGTCGCTACAACTGCTTTCGAAAACATTGCGAAAATTCAAAAATTGCTACGATAACAAATTTATACCTAAAATGCTATGAAGAGTGAACTCCGCTATTATGTAATTTCACTATTGTTGTAAAAAAAAAATATGTAAAGCGCTAATAACTACACCGACGAAATTATCTTCAAAGCTTTTTTCTAACGCTAGTAAAGTTCTCAAACTTGTTGACTTAGTTTGAATGAAAGTTTACAAACAAGACCACCACTTCTTCTGTTTGAACTGATTCTAATTTGTTTTTGTCATTATTTCCGAGCCCATTGTTAAATTCAATGTCCAAATTTTCCTTATATTTGTACACTTTAACTGAAATGCATTTATTCCAAACCAAACATTCGGTAGTATCCAACAAATATGGCGCAATGTGTTGGTTCGTTTAATGGTTGGAAATTTCAGTATTCAGTAGGAATGGAATCTAGGTTCCTGAAATGCAAGCTGCCACTTCTGCCTGCCCTCACACTTAACTTCCTGTCTAGTCTGAGTAATATAGCAGTATTTGAACTGCAATTTATGTATGATCTGCTATATAATTTTTCAAAAGATCGATTGGGTTCATTGATTGAATTGATAATGATTCATGATTTACCTACACGGAAAGACTCACAATGGACCTTCTTAGGCCTCTGAGTGAAGTTACGGCCTCCACTGCTCACAGCCTTAACAATCTAAACTAACCGTTCTATATAATATATAGCTCCAGATTGATTCTTTCAAGACTAAATTTTAATATGTTAACCCAAACACCTCGCATTTTCCTTATAAATTTTGAGAATTTCAAACAAATGTTTGAAAAGCTGCATCCAAGATTCAAACCAAACTTATTGCAGCCTCACTACTTTCGAGCTGAAATGTTTTGTTGCTTTCAAACTGTTTAGTACTTTACAATAGCATTTACAAATGAATATTTACAGTTGTAAAACTTACTAAGTAGGAGTTGTAATAGTTAGTGTTGTAGTTAAAATTGCAAAGGGTAGTAAATAAGTATGTAAGTATTGTTGTGTGGAGCAATAGCAATAAATAAGTAATCAAGTTTACATAAGAAACACATACTTTGAATAGTGAAAATGTGAAAATAGTTGCTTACCGTTTTGCTTACCATTACAAAAATAACAACAATGCATTACAACAACAACAATAACAGCAAACAAAACATCAACAATAATTGCAAATTGCATACAACATTCACTCAAGTTGCAGCTCTGACTGCCGATGTGTGTGCGTACAAGTGTATTTGTGTGAGAGTGTGTGTGTTTGTGTGAGTGTACGTTTGTGTGCGTGTGTTTATATATTTGTGCGTAGGAGTCTAGGTGTGCGCGTCTAAGTGCTGCTAGGTTTGTTGTTTGTTGAGATTTCCTCCCGCTGGGCTGAGCAATTGTTTTGCTTGTTCGTCTGTGCGTCGAATCGAAGTTGGCTCTCGGCTTAGACGCCCACACAGCAAATTGCAGTACAGTAAATGCAATTGACAAAAAAACAACAACAGTAATAATAGTCTTTTCGGCGTAGGCGGCATGCTTTTGTTTGTCAGCCTAGGTTTGTGTGTGTGTGTGTTTGTGTAAAAATGCCAAGACCAGCAGACTTCTTTACTGTTGCCAATGCTTCCAATGCGAATAATTAGTTGGCAACAACTCAAAGCCAGCCAAAAATTCCTCGTTGTACAAATCTTCGGCGCTCGCTGCTCACTTTTTATTGTTGGTCACTTTGCTGTTGTCAGTTCTAAAGTTTCTTGCTGCAGCATCATTACGAATTTCTTCTTACTTCCTACAATTTGGTTGGTATGGTTGCTCTTATTATTCTTATTATTCTTGTTGTTGTTGGTTGACATGTGCCATATTGTCGCTGTCATCGCCGCCGGCATTCAGTTGTTGCATTATCGATTTGACTGCGCTGCCCACACTCGGCCCGCTTATGTTCGCGCACGAGTTGCCATTCTCCGAGTTGCTGTTGCTGCCCGAATTCTTCATTAGGCCGCTGGACATTGAGTCCCACTGACGTATGGTCTCGCGGTCGATTTCCGCCGACTTGTGCGACAGCGTCGAGCTGGTGTCCTCGCGCAGCACCTCGTACACGTCCGAGCCCATGTCCTGCCCGAGCTCCAACCGCTGCGCCATCAGCTGCACGTACACGTCGTTCTCGTTGAGCGCATCCTCCACCCCCACAGCCACTCCATGCTCGTCCGCTTCTGCCACCGCCACATTGGCCTCTTCGTCCTCCTCGACTTCCACGTCGTCATCGTCGCGGTCGTTGTCCAGTGTCTGTGCCCTTCGCTTGATGGGCTCACTGAGACGCGGCTTGTAGCTGGCGCGCAGCTGCTGCGACACAGTGTCGTTGACGTAGGTGACCTCGCGCGTTATTTTCGGTTTGTGCGGTCGTCCCACTGTTGAGCGCATGCGCTGCTCGCGTTTCAGCACCACGGCCGGCCTGTGCGTGGCTATGCGATCCAGATCGTCCAGCGAGCGCGCGTGCCGCTGCGACACACGGCGCAAGCTTTCACGCCACAATGTGTCCTCCTCCCAGAGCAGCTCGCCACTCACCGGTGCACCTAGAACTGAGAATTTTCCAACATTACTAACGCCGCCGCTATGCGCGCCTTTCTCGACCCGCCGGCCGTTGTTAGTACTGGCTGCCTCGATGTCGTCACCACCACCACCACCACTTAAAGAACCCACCACGCCACCCACATGTTGCTGTACGTTCGAGTTCTTCTTGGCCGCAGCGTCGCCACTAACGGCCGCTGCCAATGAGGAGAGACGCGCATGGGGCGGTGCGGATGGCAATACGACGTTAGCGTTAGGCGTTATTTCGCGAGCAATGCTGTTGGAGTTGATGGAATGTGCATTGAGGCTGGTCTGGAAGTTGCTCAGCTTTACGGCGTTGGCAGCTTGGAGCTGCTGCTGCTGCAGCTGAAAGGCCTGCGCCGACGTCGAGGCCTGCGCGAACGGTTCGCCCGCCTTTAGTATTTTGCCCGAGCGGTAGCTCAGCTTTTCGACGTTGGTTTTCATTTTGTAGAGGTTCTTGCTGTCGATTGCGCGGTCCTTGTCCGCCAGCAGGTCGACGTTGATGCTGACAGTCGCTGGCCCCTCGATGGGGTTGTGTATGTGCGCTATGTTCGAGCCGTGCGCGTGAATGTCGCGCTGATTGTTGAGCGTCGTGGGCGTGCTGAGCATCTCGCGGCTGCTGTTCAGCTCCGAGTAGTAGTACGGCGCCGACTGCTCGGAGATGTTGCTGTTGTTGCGGCTGTGCAGTGGCGTGTAGAATTTCAGCTGCTCCTGTTCCACCGAGGTGGGCGTGAGGCACTGTGCGCCCACAGCAGCGGCACCGCTCTCCTTGCTCTCCGTGTCCAGTTTCTGCAGCGAGTCCGTGGAGGAGACGAAGCGTATGTTGCCGTAGAAGTGCTCGTCGTCCTTGTTGCGGAATATTTCCGGCGGCTTGATCAGCTTGGTGAGAATATCGGCACCGGCGCCGGCGCTGTTGAGCGCCTCGAACGCGGTGTTTTGATACAGGTACAGATCACTCGCCTGCAGGTGGCTCAAGTACGTGTCCAAGTCGTGGGTCAGCGTCTCCTCAAACTTCTCGCGCAGCGACTCGATTTCGCTGATCGACTCCTCGGAGAGCGGCCGCCGTGAGCGTTGACGCTCCAACTCCGAATCGGATCCCTGGCGATGGCGAAACTCCACCGAGTCTGTCTCACTGCTGTCGCCAGCCAGCGTGGCATTCAATCCGTACTTCTGCGGCAACGAACTGTTGGACTGATAGCGCGCCGGCGTTGCCACAAACGATGGCGAGTTCTGCTTCAATTTGTTGTAAAAGTCGAAATCCGACGAGGTGTTGGAGCTGTTGTCGGTCTGGAAGCTGTAGTTCGAGTCGGATAGTGTGCGCTCGTGGTGCTTCAGGAGCGTTGCAGATTGTGGCTGCTTGAAGTGCCCCGAGTGCCGCAATTTCGGGAATTGATCTGGCAACGACAGTCGGCTGCACTTCAGCGCTGCCTCGGCCTTCTGCCGATTGAGTGAGCTGTTGCTCGTGTGCAGCTTCGGCAGCTGATCGTAGGATAGGTTGAATTTGCTGCCGCCGCCGCTGCTGTCGCGCCGCTTCACAGTGTCGTAGTGTTCCGACGAGAATATCTCCTCCGTTTTGAGCTCTTCCATGGGCGGCGGCGAGGACGGTATGGGAGGCGGCGAAACGATCTCGCTGTCCGAACTCTCCGCACAGTTGGCCAGGGGCGTGGACGCACCCAGATAGTAAGAAGCCGGCCGAAACGTGTCGGAGAGACTAAAGCGCGAACGCGAACGCATTTTCTTCAAGTCCGCATGCTTCGACGACTCATCGTCGGCATCTGAGCTGTCCGAACCCAGCGCCAGTGTGCTCTGCGACGGTTTCAGTATGTCGGGCAGATCCTTGCGTTTGCTTTGTGCACGCTCGGCGCTGGACTTTTTCGATTTCTTTTTCAGCGTGTCGCCGCTCTTTTTGCTCTTCTTCAGCGTCGACTTGCCGGACGAGCTGTGTGGCTCGTCGGCGTGTGCCATGGCCTGTGCCGCTATGCTGTTTGCCGCCGAGAGTTCCATGTAGACGGGCTCCGCTTGAATTTGCAACTGCTTTGCTTTGCAGGCAGCGCTGGTCATGGCAACGCTCTGCGGACCAATGCACATCACTTCGTAGTTGGACTTGGAGTCCTCCTCCTGCAAGCCCTTTGTCATTTCCACATACGGATTCTCCTCCTCGGTGTTCGAGTCGTGCATGCTGATCAGGGTGAGGTTGCCGCTCTGATTCAGGTCGGTCTTCTTGGGCGTCATGGGCAGATAGTGGCCCTCGTCGGCGTTCACGTGCGGCGCGGTGGGTGTGTGCGGCTCGTTTTCGTAGATCTGCGCGTGTTGCTTGTCGCACGGCAGCCGATCCTCCTTGCCCGAGACGGGTTCCGTGGTGGTCGAGTCGTCCTCGCCGTCAGCCTCTTCGGCCAAAGCCTCATCCAGGTCGTCGTCCGTGTATTCCTCGCAGGCGGTATCCTCATCATCATCGTCGTCAATGGCATTGACCTGAATGGTGTCCGAGTTTTCTGCCAAACTTGCAACTTCCTGCTGCGTCTCCTCCACGGCAGCAACCTCTTCACATGCTTCGCTTGCTGCCTGCGCAATTCGCTCCTGTTGCTGCTTGGCCTCCTGCAGCTTCTGGAATACCTTCAAATTGGCCAGCATTGGCGTTTCTGACTCGCTAATGACTTTCACTTGCAGTTGGCTCGTTGCTGCCGCAGTGTCCAAACTTTCTTTGGCTGCAGCTGCAGGAGCATCCACTGTTTCCTGCTCGGCGACTGCCGCTTCGGCTCGATCCTCCACGGCGGTTATTTCCACATTTTCGTAGTTTTTCATGGACGCCACGCCCGCTGTCAGAGTCTTTGTGGTGTACACCGGAGTGTAGGTGGCAATTTGGGGAGATTTGGGCGCTGGCTTCTTGGGCAAAATGGGCACCTCGGCGGCCAGCTCCTGTGCCGTCGCGTCAGGTGGCGCTCGCAAGGCGGCCATATTCAGTTGTAGCTTGGCCTTTGTGCCGACGATAGCCTGCGACTTGTTGTTGTCGCCCGTCTTCAGTATGGGTTTTAGCACTTTTATTGCCGCCGGCGACACTTGGCCAGCAATCGTTGCTGCTTGGTTCGGTTTAGTGCGGTCATTGTTTTGTGGCGTTGCGGTCGCTGTCGTAGTTGCAGTTGCAGTTGCAGTTGCAGTCGCGTCTGTGTTCGGTGTCAATGTTTGGTGTTGTGCTTGTGTGTGCTGTGTAGTTGACGTGTCAACAATTGCAATTGTCGATTTTGTTGTTGTGCTACATTTATTGCTACTGCTATTGACTGATTGGCTAACTGGACTAACAGTAGCGACAGTGTGCGCGGGCGAATTGTTGCTAGTGTTGGTAGTGGTTGACCTTCCTGCCGGCCTGCCGATCGTGTTGCCTCCATCTGACAGGGGGATTTTGTACAGTGTTGTTGTTTTGTGGGGATTTGTTTCGTACAACGGTTACAATTTATTTGCATTTTTTTTACAAAAGATTTCAACCAACAAAAATTGTATACACAAAACAAAAAAGATGAAAAAGAAAAAATGAACTTTTAATTAAACGAAATTCAACAATGGGTACTGAAAATATTTTTGCAAGTGATGAATTTAGTGCGAAGGGTGTTTAGTTGAAAGTGTGCAGCTTGTGATTTTGTTCATTATTTGGTTTTTTTGGTTTAATTTGTATAGGGTGTACAGTGTACAGTTAGAAACTTTAAGAGCACCAATTAACCCACTTTTAACGAGCCAAAATAAAAAATTACCATTTTAACTACGGAAAGTAAACAAATTCTATTTTCAAGAAAATTTACCACAGACAAAAAGGAGTTGGATTGATTGTGTGTGTGTGTGTGTGTGTAGTCGCTGTGCGTAAGATAATGAACTAGAAATTGTTTGCTTTTGTTTCTAGCACAGAAATCCCAACGCCAATGTGAAATTGCCAAATAGCAGTCAGCGACACGCGAAATGGCCAACCGACGGGCGCAAGTTGGCCCAACCGAAATCCACCAACCAACCAACCAACTAACCAGCCAACTGTGCAACTATTCGACCAGTCAACCGTCAACCGTTTGTGTACTTTAAAATTTAAATAAAATTGTTACATTAACCTACATTTGGTTACTTTTTCTGCTACACCAACAACACGACTACTGCGCAAACAATAACAACAACAATAGCAAATATCTGAAATAGTGCGCTATGGTGGTGCATTGGCCAAAAATGTGTAATTTCCTGCCTGTGTAGTACGACCAACTACAGTTGTGTGCAAAACTGAAGACCACTAATCAAATGCGAGACTTCAGAATGTCAGATATATGAGTTATTTTATGGGTAATTTGTGATGTTTTCAATATAATTGTTTGTCTATTTTTCAATTGGCAAAGCAGCCGTCAATTGTGGTTGTAGAGTTGAGTGTGGTGGAAATAGTCAGTGTTTGGATGTCAGTAGTTCGGGGTGACCTATTGTAAAGGCGGGTCGCGCCAAACGGAGGATGGCTTAGGAGCCGATGTGTTGAGCTAGAGTCTAAGAAAGTAAACGAGCAGTTTGCCTCTTGTCATTAAGCTGATTTTATTTTTTGAAAAACAAGGTCTTATATACTAAAATTTACAACGATTGTGCGGAGGGGCAATTCCAGTGCTCCTCCTTCCATTTCCAGTCGATTTGCATCGAACCAATCACAGCGCGGGTCAACTCTGACGACGCGGCACTTTCTCTAAGTGGGCCAACGCTCTGCGTCGACCTGCGGTAGGTCGGGTCGTATTGCAATGCGCGATCGGTGCAAGCGCCCACATGTGTTGTGACATGTGTCGCTTGTGCAAGTGCAGGCCACTTGAGTGACGCCGGCGTTCTTGTGCATGCGACACTCGACACTTGCAAATGTAAACAAAGTGGCGCGCGCACCGATTGATGTACGTTGGTCTTGTCGATTGGCTTGTGCGCTATACTGTTGGCATAAGTGGTCACGCGGTACCACTACACCCTTACCCTTAAGCGAAGAATTATTCCTTGGAATAATTCTTAGAATCTCGGGGGGGGGGGGGGGCATTGGAATTGCTTTACAATATGATGGGGCTTATTATCAAATAAATTTACAATGTGATATTTATCTTATATGATTGTATGTGTTCTTATATTTTTGTTGGGTGTGCGATGACAAATTTTGTCAGATCGCATTGCATGGTTAATATGTAGCGGAATCTATTCGATACTCTTAATGGTCCGACTGTGTCAATAGTGATGGTTTCGAAGCTTGTTGTTGGCGTGTCTGTTTTGACCAGTTTTTCTTTTGTGTGCCTAATTGTTTTGTTCTTGCTGCAGGTCAAGCAATTGTTTACGAATTCTTTTACCATTTGTCGCATGTTTTTCCATGCATAGCGTTGTTTTAATTTTAAAATTGTTTTTCTGATTCCTAAATGTCCGGCTGTGCTAGCGTTATGATATTCGTCTATTAGTTTATATTGTTGTAGTTTACTTTGAATATGTCGTGGAGCGTTGTATATTAGTATTTTTATAGGCGAGCATTTATCTTTATTTAATTCATTGTATTTCTTCTTGAATGCATTCATTGTAATATTTTCAAATTTAAAATTTTCTCTGCAAAGGGCTAGCTCCTTTATATGCAGGTTCTTTAGTGAGCTGTGTAGTTTCTCCAACATTGAATCTAGATTCAAAGGGTCATCGCTACAAGTCACGTGCACTTCATTATTATCAATATGTATCATCGGCCGATGCTTTTCTTTAATTTCAAATCTCAATTTTTTCATATTTTTCACGTCGTTCATAGAGGTACATTCCCATATGTAGAGTTGATCGGGCTCTTGAGATTTGTCCTTCCTATTGTCGCGTGTAATGGTACCCTTATCTTCATTAATATTCTTAGTTTCAGTAATGCGCGCATCTTCAATGTTCTTTGTTTCATTTGCTCTTAAATTTGCTGCCTTGCTCCTTGTAATTGCTAGAATTTCTTTTCGTTTGCCGTCATGTACGTTATCTTCCTGTGTTGGAATCATTGCCTTCAGGGTGTCGCTGTCGATTTTTATGCGTGATAAAGCATCCGCGTTTGTGTTAATTTTTCCTTGTTTGTATATTATTTCGAAGTCATAATCAGATAAGTCTAATCTGATTCTTGTCATTTTCGACGATGGGTTTTTATGAGAAAATAGTGAAACTAGTGGTCTATGGTCAGTTACTACAACGAATTTTCTACCGTAGAGATATGATCTGAAATAATTTATTCCCCAGTGTATTGCTAAGAGTTCTTTTTCTATAATTGGTTTATTTATATCGTGTTTTTGTAGTGATTTGCTTGCATAAGAGATTGGTAGGTCTTGTCCTATTTCACCTTGTGATAGTACTGCTCCTAAGGCAAAGTCTGAGGCGTCTGTTGTTAGTATGAAGGGTTTGTTAAAATCTGGATATTGTAGTACAGGTGGATTGACTAATTTTTCTTTTAAATTTTTAAAGGCTTGTTCGCACTCGTCTGACCAAATGAAAGGTGTCCCTTTCTTGAGGAGAGAGTTTAAACATTTGACGATATTCGCAAAGTCAGGTATGAAACGTCTGTAGTAATTGCAGAAGGCAATGAATCTTCGTACGTCATCTGCGTTTTTTGGCGTGGGGTATTTCATAACTGCTTCGCATTTGGTTGGATCTGTCTTAACGCCTTTGTCGGTGATTAAATGGCCTAAATAGATAACTTCTGGTCTAAGAAAGTGGCATTTGCTTGCGTTTAGCTTCAGGTTGTATTGTTGCAATCGGTCAAATACTTTGATTAAGTTTGCGTTGTGATGCTTTAGTGAGCATCCAAACACAATAATGTCATCAACGTATAAGAACGCTTCTGAGCTTAATCCGCTGAGAGCTATTGTCAACATTCTTTGGAAACTATTAGAGGATATTTTAAGTCCAAAAGGGAGTCTTTTGAATTGGTAGTGTCCATCTTGAGTTGAAAATGCTGTGGGTGGTCTTGAACTTGGTGCTAAGGGGATTTGGTGGAAAGAACTGGTCATGTCCAAAGTTGAAAAGTATTTTGCTCTTCCTAGGACGTCTAGAACGTCTTCTAGTCGGGTGAGTGGAAATTTGTCGTTAATTATTTTGTCATTGAGTTTTCTGTAGTCCACAACTAGTCTCCATTTTTTTGTGTTATCATCACTTTTCTTCGGTACTAATAGCAGAGGTGCATTATATGGGCTTGTTGAGGGTTCTATTATGTTGCTGTCTATTAGTTTCTGTACCTGTTGTTTTATCTCTTCTTGTTGTGTTTGTGGTAGCCTGTAATTCTTTATGTAAACTGGTGTTGTGTTTTCTAGGTTTAGGTGCTGTTCGTAAAAATTGTTTGTAGTAAGTTCTTCTCCTTCCAAATGAAATATTGATTGGTACCGTTGAAAAATGTCCCTTAGTTCTTGTTTAATTTGTGGGTCAAAAGTGTCTAGTCTTAGTGTAGTTATTAGTTTTTCAAATCTGCTATTGTTTGTGCACTTATTTCTGTGTTGTGTTCTCAATATTGTGTAATTTGACAGTTTTTCTATTTGTGGTTCTATGTCTTTTATTGTGACTGTTTTGTTTGTTGTGTTAATGATTTTGATGTGGCAGTTGCCTTTTGCTGGTGCAATAGAGTTGGCTAAGAATACTCCGTTTGTGAGTTCTTTGTTTAAAATGACGGTGTCTTCTTCTAGGCTTAAATTTATTGGTACTATGATTTGACATCTGGGTGGAATTGTGTGTGTTTTGTTGTGTGGGGTTTTTGTTGTGATGGGAAATACGTGTTCAATTTCGTTTATAATAATTGTTAAAGTGAGGGTTTCGTAATCTATTTTACACATGTATTTGAGTAGAAAATCTCTTCCTAAAATTCCATCTGTGATAATTGGAAAATCGTCGTTGACCATTTGAAAGGTTAGTTCAGTTTTTGCGTCTCTTAAGGGAAATGTTAGTTTAAATGTTCCTATCGAATTGATTTCTGCAGGTGATATTCCTGTTAATTTGCATCTGTTTTCAGTGTTAATGTCGAAAGTGTCGTCGTTGTTTACTTTGCAAATTGATACGTCTGCTCCGGTGTCAATGAGAAATGTCATGGGTTTGTAAAATTGATTGCATTTGAATGTTACATAATTGGTTAAGTTGTTTGTTATTAAATATATTCGTTTATTATTTGTTCTTCTTCCCCCGGAGGAGTCGAATTCTGTTCCTCCGGGTCGCCCTCGTTTCCCTGTATGTAGTTTATTCGAGTCGGGCGTCCTTGTCGGTTATTAATATTTTCTGCAAGCATTTTAATTGCTGTTGGTAATGACCGTGGATCGTTTCTGTTGCTTCGGTTCTTGTTTTTGTAGTTTGGTTGATAGTGATTTGAGTTGTTGACATCTCATCTCACTGCTGGTTAATTTGCATTACTTCTATTCTACCATGCTTAATGTATAGTGTAACGTAATGACAAATTTGCAAATGTTTCTCTGGTGTGTACTTTGGAGTTGACTATAAGTTTGGTATAATGTTGTTATTACGTATTCTTGTGTACATTTTTTTTTTGTTTTTGTTTTTTATTTTTGTATTGTAAAATTATGAAAATAATTGTAAATGTAAATGAAACTAATTGTAAATATATAGGAAGATGTTGTTGATTATTTAGGTGCAATTTTCTTGGGTCTGGACCTGTGTATCCTTCGGTAAAACGTTCTTCAAGTCTTGTGTGATTTCCTGCACTCGGTGCTGTGTTGGTGGCTTGCAAGTGAGCGGCTTAGTTGGTTTACGGTGGTGACGAATTTTACGTAGAACCCTTGCGTCTGGGCGGTTGCGATGGGGTTTCATCAGGTGCGCAACTTTGGTAGTTAGCTGTTTGCGTAGCGCTTTGCTGTCTGTAAATATGAAGGTGATCGGTGCCATTGTCATCAGTGCTTGCGTTTTCATCATTGCGAGGTCGGATGTGTGTCGTCAGTTCGTGTTGGGCAGGATCGGTGTTACGGTGGGTTTTTCATTAGTCATCATTATCATTTTCGGTGGTAAAAAGTAGCAAAATTTACAAATACTTTTTGTTTTTCTATTTCTTTTTGTTTAGTTTTCTTTGCTGATGCATTTAAAACAGAATCTCAGGTTTGGTCGGCAGGATCGCCATGTGGTGGAAATAGTCAGTGTTTGGATGTCAGTAGTTCGGGGTGACCTATTGTAAAGGCGGGTCGCGCCAAACGGAGGATGGCTTAGGAGCCGATGTGTTGAGCTAGAGTCTAAGAAAGTAAACGAGCAGTTTGCCTCTTGTCATTAAGCTGATTTTATTTTTTGAAAAACAAGGTCTTATATACTAAAATTTACAACGATTGTGCGGAGGGGCAATTCCAGTGCTCCTCCTTCCATTTCCAGTCGATTTGCATCGAACCAATCACAGCGCGGGTCAACTCTGACGACGCGGCACTTTCTCTAAGTGGGCCAACGCTCTGCGTCGACCTGCGGTAGGTCGGGTCGTATTGCAATGCGCGATCGGTGCAAGCGCCCACATGTGTTGTGACATGTGTCGCTTGTGCAAGTGCAGGCCACTTGAGTGACGCCGGCGTTCTTGTGCATGCGACACTCGACACTTGCAAATGTAAACAAAGTGGCGCGCGCACCGATTGATGTACGTTGGTCTTGTCGATTGGCTTGTGCGCTATACTGTTGGCATAAGTGGTCACGCGGTACCACTACTATCGTTGACAGAAAGGTTGAAGGAAAGAACACTGTAAAACGACAGTGTTGCGTTGTGTTTTAATGCTATGGACTGTAGTTTCAAAATTAATGCCGAAAACAATGTAGTAAGAGTATTTTAGTCTATTTTAACTGACTTATTTTCAGATTGGAATTCACAATCCTCTGACTTGTGGACCAACGCTTTAACCACTGAGTCGCGCTGCTGTACTTAACCCTTTCGCTATTTTGTTACCATATGGCAACATGCTACTTTGTGGACGTCTGCATCCTCTATGGTTGCAAGAATACATTTTTTTGTTGGTCTTTAGAATAGTTTGAAGTTTTAGGAAAAATACGAAATTAATAAACTCAATATTAAAGTTTAAAGAAGAGAAGTATACACGTTTTTTTAATGATATATCTTGACATAGTATAGGAAGAAGAAGCAGTACAAATTAGAGAACTTTTTAATTTGACGTTTTCTTTCAATTTAGAAATTTTTTTTTAATTTTTGCTGAAGTAAATTAAGAAATATTCAAATTTTCGTTATGCGTAAAAAGTTGTATGTTTAAGTAATTATTACAGCCACAACGATGTGGTTGCTCTCATAGGAAAACACTCTAAAATACAGGGTCCGAGTATAAAAATTAAAAAAATTCTTATGGAATGTTGCTTATATAACCACATAGAAGCCTAAAACGTAAAATTTAAAGTTTTAACTTTCCCCAGTAAAAACCTGTAGCGAAAGGGTTAAAGGAACTTTGTTAATATTCTTCGAACTCTTATGTCGTTTGTTCTGGCAATATTTAGCGTTTCTTTAATAAAGAATTAAGAATTTGAATTTTATTAAATTAATTAATTTTTTTCTTTCAATGGCACTTAACCCTTTCGACCCCAAAGTTGCTTGAGAACAAATTCACCTATTTGTAATCTAAAAGCAAAAGCTACGATTGATTTATGTATGTGTTTAATTTAAGTAGGCACCAACAAATTAATATTTTTAGAATTAAATTCAAAGCAAATTATAAAAATTTTGCTGTTATCCGCAAAATAATTTCCAATAATTTGCAGCGATATCAGGGAATGTTCGTTTTCTAATTGGAGTCTTCGAATTGGACGCATTTGATCAAAGCCCTGTTTCTTTAATAATGGTTAAATAAAATCAAAAAGTGATAATTTTGTATTTCTCCATAAATATTAAGTAATTTTTCTGTAATTAAAAAATATTGATACAAAATTTATTTAACCCGTTTTAAGCTAAAATTGTTCAAAAGTCAACTAGCTCTAGAACTCTTACAAAGAGGCGTGGCGACTTCAAATGTCGTTTCATGATTTAAATACCAAAAAGTAATATCGAGACACAGGGTAAAATTCGCGGTCGAGAGGGTTAAATAATGAGTTGGGAAAATATATTTGTTTATAAAACAGTCATTACGGAAATTAAAAAATTTGAAAAAGACTGCATTGAAATAAATATTTCTTAATCCACAAAGAGGCTGTGTGGATATTCAGAATTACTACCACAAGTCGCAGTGTTTGAATCAGCACTGTAGGCACTGCAGCGGGTGGCGCACTTCTCCACAGCCAACGAGACATAGCGATGTATGTGAACGTACGCGCCTGCATGTTATTTTCGTGTCCATGTGTATGTGTATTTGTGTAAACGAAACTGAAACTATCTACATGTGTACGTTGGCATTTTCTTGTTTTTTTGCCCCCGCCAACCCTTCGTTCACCCCTCACTCACTCACCCACTCAATGACGTATGTTTGCACTGGCAATTCGACTGGACAGTGGACTTGTGCCGGTCTTTGTGTAGCTGTTGTTTGTGTTATGTTTTTATTCTATTTGTGTTGTTGTTGTTGACGATTTCATACAATTGCATTTTTTGCATATTTTTAATTTTATTTATTTGTCTGTGTTTTTTTTGTGTTTGTTTGTTTGGCCTGGACATTTGTATGTTTTTTGCAAATTAGCACAATTTGTGAAGAGCTCTTCTGGCCCTTCTGGTCGGCTACACTTGACAGTGCACTTGTAAAAAGTTGCCAGCGGAAATTGTTAAAATTTCGTAAATCAACCACAAAGTAGAATATTTCATTAAAATTTTGCACAACTGAATTTAATGCAAACAAATTATGGGGAACTTTAAAATGCTTTTGAATTTAATGGTTATTTGCTTTCATTTGATTTTTTACTTTTATATTTTTGTTTTTACTAAGCTCTAAAAAACCAATTATTGTACCTTAATTTAATGCAATAAAAAAAATTATGGGCAACTTTAAAATGCTTTTAAATTTCATGATTATTTACTTTCATTTGATTTTTTACTTTTATATTTTTTTTACTAAGCTGTAAGAAACCAATTTTTGTACCTGAATTGTTGTTTGAAATGTTCTTTTTCTTAAATAAGTCTGTACTTTTACACACGCTCGGCAGGAAGGTTTTACTGGTAGCATTATTGTTGCATTTGCTTTTTATCTTTAAACTGTTTTTTATTGCAGCAATAGCAAAAAATACCATTTAATAAAAATTTAAAACAAATGATAAAACAAATTAATAGTACTAAAAATCAAAAGCACACAACTACATTGCAAATGGCTAAAAACAACACTACGGTTTCAATACAGAACAGCAGTAACAACAGAGCAAGCAGAAAGGAAAAGTGCCTAAAAGCAGGCTACATTATTTGCTTTAATCATGCAAAGATACTCAAATGTGTTTGGCACAGCACAAACTTTACAAACTATTTTTCTGCAGTTTGAGCAGTTTTCATTATAAGCTTAAAGTTACTTAAACGTTTAGGGCCGCAAATTTGCTGTCAACATTAGCATTTGATTCCATGGAAACATTCAGTCATTCATTAATTTTCGTTTCATTCATTAATTTTCTTTTGTCATTATAACTTCACTCGATCCCATCGCGCGCTCTCTCTTCTCTCCCAGCTGCTCGAATTGGCATTCGGTATACACATTTGGTTGGCAGAATGTTGCTCATACGTCCCAGTGCACGGAAGCAAGCCACGAGCTCGCGGATGCTGGTGGCTTACTCGTTTGCATTATTTATAGCTCGCCCCAGTGCGCACACCTGCAATGGACTTGTCAACCTTTGCAACAATTCGATGATTTATGAAACGTTAACCGATAAGGTTAATTGAAATGAATTTAGTATCGAGAAACCTTTCAAGCGTTTCGTATTCGAATTTTCGTTTCGTTTGCGCAATGCAAAATGCGAAATGGCTTTGAAAAGGGGGAGGAGCAGGAGGAAACAGGGAAGGAGCATTCCATTTATTTCAAATTATTGAAATTGTATTGAACTTTTTATGCATTGGCGCACAAGTTTATGATAATTTTGTAGAAATTATGCAAGACGTGAAAAACGTAGTGAAGAACAAAGCAGTTAAAAGCTCACAAAAGGTTTCCTGTACAGTTTTTTGCAGTAATTGCCATAAAGCTGTAACAAATTCTAAGTAATCGAAATTTGTGTATGAGTTGCCTGTCAGCCACAGCCTAATAAAACCTCAACGGTAGCACTCAAGTATGCTGAACTTTATAAAATGGTTTAAAATGAAAAAAAAACAACGAGCTGAAAATGCCAAATAGAGAGAAAATTTAGGATTACATTGTCAAAAGGAAATCACATTTGATTTGGTCAAAAAAGCCATAATAAATGGTTAACGTTTACCAAATATTTGCTGCTACTAGCTCAGTGCTTCAATAAAAATATTAGGGGTATTCACATCGAGCTCGATTCTTTGATAGTTCGGTACTTGGTAGTTTTGTACAGGTATTTTGTTTTTGTTTGATTCTTTTACAAAAACAAATAACACTTACACCTAATTCTGTTTTTACACGGTCTTTTTTACACGGTTTTGATTTAACACGGTTTGAAAATAAAAAAATTTTTAATTTTTCGTGCTAAATGGAATAAAATCTTGTAAAAAATAAAAATTTTTTTTATTTTCAAACCGTGTTAAATCAAACCCGTGTAAAAAAGACCGTGTAAAAACAGAATTAGGTGTACAAAATTACCATGTACCCAACTAGCAAAGTAACGAGCTAGGTCTGAATACCTCTATTGAAATTATATTAAAAATTATATTAACAAATTATATATTATAAATTACATTAAAAATTCTTTAGCACATAAAACCACAAAAATTTTTACTTTTTCAGAAAATGCAACAAAACTGTTTTTGAGCTGAATAAATTTTTTTTTTTTAAATAACGTACAGGCCATTTAGTAGAAAGTCCTAACAGATTATGCTCTACGATCAGTTACAAACGTTTTTTAATTTACTCTAGAAAATCCAAAATTGTGTGTTATGACTTTTTTGTTGATATTTGTAATTCAATAATTACCGAATTATTTTGAGTTATGTCACTTTTACTAAATTTAAAAATTTAGCAAAAATTAAAAAAATTAAAAACTTGAAAGAAAACTTTTGAAAATACGAAATAAATTTTTTTATTTGAAAATAACAACTAAAATTGCCCCAACTTTACTAAAAATTAACTTCAACAAAGATTTATTTCGTCAAAAATGTCACAATTTGAATTAGGACTCTTTTGCATTGAGCTGCAGCGATCAAATAGCATCAAACTTGTCTGAATGAAGAGAGACTTTTTTTTGGCAACAGTTAGCAACAACAAAATATACTGAGCTTTTGCTTATTGCATTGCATTATGCGATAAACCCGAAAATTAAAAATTTTGAGTTATGTCACTTTTGAGACGCGTACGATTTCTCCATTTAAATTAACACTGTTTAGCATTTCTGGAATATCCTTTCGGCATATTTTTCCCCCCACCACAAACTCTCATAAATTACAACAAAATTATGCAATTTTCACTTTGATGTCTGTGCATGCGCGCTGTAATGGCAATCTGCGCGATTTTTGTTTAAACTCTGCTCAACTGCTTCGCTCAAACGCTTAGCAGCCCGCAGCTGTGAAATGCTCTGAAGAAGGTCGTCCACTGACAGCGGCAACTGTTGACACATCCAACCACCGAACAAGCACAGAAGGAAACCCATTTCCGGGCAACAAAGCACAGCCTGTCACAGCCGATTGAAGACGACAGCTTGCGAAGGACTCATAACCGAGTTGGCAGCAGGAGCCGCCGGCCATCTGTCGCAATAGCTGACGCGATGGCCCAGCAAAACTGACAGCCCGCATTCAGGACAAATGCCCAAGAACAGCTAGGACTACCGTTAAAAAGCAGCTACACACACAAATTCCGCTCACAACTACAACTACAGTTGCAGCAACATACACAAATACAAAGCAATGGCAACAAACTAATAGGCAAATACAACAACAACAACAAATAAAATACATACAGTAGAGAGGAAAAGAGCCAAGCGCACAAAACTAAGTCAACTCAAACAGTACAAGAAGTGGTAGTGGGAGACAGTGAAAGACAGAGAGCAGGAAGGGGGACAGACAATGTGATAGAGAGAAGGAATTTGTTAGCGAGGCGCACATTGAACAAAAAAAGTGAAAGAGTGTGAGAAAAATGAATGCAAATTCGCTTTGGCCTCGCGCCACCGCACGCGAAGGCGGCAGATAGCCACAACCATCACAGCCGCCGCCGCTGCGCATGAGACCAAAGCAAATTAACACATTTGATTTAGATTTTTTTTGACAACAGGGCGAGGCAAACATGAAACAAAAACGCATTCGACAGCGTGCAAAGCAGCAGTACGTACCTTCGTCGTCGGACGAGTAGCTCGTGTAGCCGAGCGGTCCCAGGTTGGCGTGCGCCTCCGAGCGGCTGCGCTGTATGCCGCCCACGCCGCCGACCAGCTTGTTCGCGCCGCCAGGCTGCTGGGCGCCGGGCCCGTAGTGCGCGCCGCTCGCCACCGCCGTCGAGGCCAGCAGAATGTTCGGGTTGCTGCCCAGCTTGGACATGGCCGACATGTTGCTGCCGCCCTGCTGGATGCCCTTGCGCGTCAGCGGCGACTGCAGCATGCGCTGCTTCCACTCCAGCAGCCGCTTCATCGACTCCTCGCGCTTGCGTTCGCCGTCCTGTGGCGTCTGCGCGCCCGGCGGCGGCGCGGCCTGCGCCAGCGCAGCGGCAACATTGACGCCGTTGTAGTCGTCATCGAAGCCGCCACTGCGCTTGGGCAGGCGCGCACTGGCCGAGCGCAGAAACTGCTCGTTTTGCTGTATGATCTGCTGTGTGGACATGCTCGGCGGAAAGAGTGGTTTTTGCTGCAGTTGCTGCTGCTGCTGCGGCGACATGGGCTGCGACTGTGAGTGCTGCGAGCGCGCGTGCACAGCGCCGCCGCTGCTGCTCATGCCGGTCGCAGTGTTGCTGCGACTCATGCGCGGCATGCTGGCGGCGCCCTGCTGCCCGCCCTGACCCAGCGCCTCGTTCAGCAGTTCGTTGCGCTTGTAGGCACGTTCGTAGGGATTCTCGTAGCCGATGGTGTTCATGCCGCTGCCCGCCGGGCTGAGAAAGTCCGTTGCGGTGCGATAGATGCCCGCCTGCTGGGGCTGTGCAACAGGTGCGCCGGCCGCGGTCTGCGGATGCTGCAGATAGAGCGCGCTCTTGCGCATCTTCTCCGCATAGCTGGCCTCCGAGTAGTAGAAACTGTCCGGCGTGCGATTAATGTCCAACGATGACTTGGGACGTGGCGCACGCACAGCATCCGATTTCATGGCGGATGAGGCTGCGCCTGCACCAGTGCCAGCGCCGTTGGCACCGGCAGCGGCGGCCTCGACACGTGCCTCGTACTCCAGGAAATCGGCAGAGTGCGGCCGCACAATAGCTGCGGCCGGTCGAGCGCGCAAGTTGCCGCTACTGCCGCTCAACTGATTTGAGGCGGCGGTCTGCAAACAGAAAACAAACGATTTAGTAAGCTTGGTTGTTCATTTTCATTTTATTATTTATATTATTATTTATTATTATTCATTTTCATTTTTTTTAGTAGTGGCCTCCAACACTACTTTCAATTTCAATTTAATGTCGGAACCGAACTTTTCTGTGAACTTTCTTCTAAAACTATTGGAAGCATACTAAAGGAACATATAAAAAAATAAAAAACTTTTGGTGGAAAAAAGAAAGAAAAAATTAACTAAGACAACAGACCGAGCCCGACCGATTAACCGGCTTCGATTTCGGTCATATGCGGCCAATAATCGGCTTCAGCCAAACTACAGGCCGAAGCGAAAACTCTTTGAAGAAACTCTTTGACAACCAAATTTTTGTTGTTCACGTGTAAAACTACAACTTTTTCACTTCACTTTTCGTTTTTTCAGTGCGAGTTTGACGAAGTTTCTAGTTTAAACTTAGTTTAAACGTGGAATCGAATTTTTCAATTTAACTTGAATGAAGTTTAACCCGTTCGACCCCGAATTTTACCCTGTGTCTCGATATTAATTTTTGGTATTTAAATCCGTGTATTTAGAAAGTGTGCACACGACATTTGAAGTCGCCACGCCTCTTTGTTAGAGTTCTAGAGCTAATTTACTTTTGAACAATTTTAGCTTAAAACGGGTTAAATAAATTTCTTATCAATATTTTTTAATTACAGAAAAATTATTTAATATTTATGGAAAATACAAAATTATCACTTTTTGATTTTATTTAACCATTATTAAAGAAACAGGGCTTTGATCAAACTCGCCCAATTCGTAGACTTCAATTAGAACACGAACTTTCCCTGATATCGCTGCAAATTATTGGAAATTATTTTGGCGATAATAGTAAAATTTTTTAATTTGCCTTCAATTCACTTTTAAAAATATTAATTTGTCAATCGTAGCTTTTGCTCTAAGATGACAAAAAGATGAAGTTACTCTCAGGCAACGTTGGGTTCGAAAGGGTTAAACTCAGTTAATACGCCCAAACTTATTCACCTTCGGCTTCGGTTTTAGCCGAATGTCAGTATTGTAGCCGATTAATCGGCTTCGGCTAAAATGTCAGCTTCGGTCGGCGCTAGGCTTAAGAAATCATTAACATTTGAAGATTTAAACCAAAGAATCCTAACTAGACTTGGTTACCACATGTTCAGCTTTATGTGGCTTTATTTTGCATCTGTAGATTCTGTACAGAAAGTGAGGAAGCATCACTCTATCTGAAGTTGTAACCGCGATATCAGGGAAAGTTTGTGTTCTAATTGAAGTCTACGAATTGGGCGCGTTTGATCAAAACGCTGTTTCTTTAATAATGGTTAAATAAAATCAAAAAGTGATAATTTTGTATTTTTCCATAAATATTATATAATTTTTCTGTAAATAATAAAAAATATTGATACAAAATTTATTTAACCCGCTTTAAGCTAAAATTGTTCAAAAGTAAACTAGCTCTAGAACTCTAACAAATAGGCGTGGCGACTTCAAATGTCGTGTGCACACTTCTTAGGCAAGTTTTTCATGATTTAAATACCAGAAAGAAATATCGAGACACAAAGTAAAATTCGGGGTCGAAAGGGTTAATACGCAAAAGACATGAATAGTCCTAAAATTAAGGCAGACAATAGTCTGATCAACAACAAAATAATAGCTATGTCCATAGACACATTCAAAGCTTTCGTTACAGAAATGGAATCGTCCTTGTCGTGGAGTATAACTAAATATGGCCACATTAGTTGCTGTTAGCTTTTACTTTAGGTTTACATTGCGGTTAAATAAAAAAAACGCCAATGTAGGCAGGCAGGTAGATTGCCCCGCCCTAAGACGCATAAGTAATGCCTAAAGTAAGAAATGCTTGCCACATTTACCCAATTTCGACTAATTACAATTTAAATTGCTGCGCAAACTGCTGCCACAACTTGCTGCCAACAAGCAATTTTGCGCTCACTTCGCCGTCCAGTCGCTGGCATATGGCTATTTTCGTTGCTGTCCAAACTTCTGGCCCCCACTCAAGTTGCACGAGGTGCGCAGCCAACAAAAACGCAAATGGCGTCCTGCGCTGACCTATAAAATCGCTCAACATGCGAGCCAACTGCCGCACTTCAGCCGGAGTCGCACTTACGGCGCCGTGTGGCAGCAACAAAGAAAGGAAAATCATAGCGCGCACGTGCACCTTCCGCGCCTTAAATTACGCCAGCCACATGCCCACTGCCCCCCGCCACACCCACTGCCATAGTGCAGCCCAATTAGACTGCAAGTTGTGTCGCGGCGGCCAACGCAAAGCGGCAAAACTTTGCAGTGAAGACGGCGGACAAGACGCGCTCACCACAGCCGTGCGTGTGTGTGTGTGTGTGTGTGTGACGGGCACGTACCCGAGGCCGAATGTCATACAGATTTAGCACATACTCGACGCAATGTTGGCGATAACTTGGCCAGCGTTGCTTTACGATTTGCGAAAATGAGGTTGCTCCACTCGCGCCCGGACACACACACACACACACGTACAGTGGCAACTTATTTACTGCATATTCGAAAATCGCACAACGAACGCGCCACAACAACAACGCGTGCGGTTGCAGTACGACATGAATAACTGTTGGCGCCAAAGGAGTTGGCGCTGCGCTGCTCGTTGCCAGCTGTCGTATTAAAAAAAATCCCTAAAAGTGCAGCAACAGAAGGCGTCATACAGCAACCAACACACGTGCGCAGCGTTGCATGGCGCACGTAGTGTGCCCGCAGGAAATAGGTTACTGCTGCTATTACACACACAGACACACAGACACAGACACAAGAACACTCGAGCGGGTGTACAACCGCCAATCGTTTTGACTGATGTGTCTGTCGTGGTAAATATTGCAGGTGGAACACGCCACTGCCGCACACCAGCAACAATGCGTTGCGCTCCATTTTCACTTCACTCGGCCCCACAGAGACTGGCGCTTCCGTTTGCTCGTCCATCTGTCCGTCCGTTTGTCAGTCCATCTGTACGTTCTGCAAACAGAAGAGAAGAGTGCTGCGTTCATTTAAACTCAAAGCAGCGACGCTCAGGTGGGTCGAGCGCTGTCTGTCCGCCTTTTCATGGCCCGAATGCGCCAAATTGGACGCTTGATTAGGGTGGCCAATGTGGCAATGCTGGCGCGCTTCCGCATTATGCTGCGACGTCAGTGCCAGTGTTGCTAAGTGCTGACGCGCACGCTGTCCCCATGGCGTGTCCACGTCCCGCCCCACAATTGCTACTTACCGCCCAACCCAACGAACACACACATAAAAAAGGCTAAAACTTTTTCCGCAAAGCTTGCCACATTTTCGGCATTTGCGCAAGTGTCTGCTTGTTGCAGCAGTGTTGCATTGCTGGGCGTTGCTGGTGCAATGTTCAGTTTTTGCGCGCCCGAATTAAGTGCATTACTTGCAACATTTTAAGCATTGTAACTGTTACGACTGCAACAAAAACCACCGCATTTCGCACACAGTGTTGTTTTTATTGTTGTTGTAACATGTTGCTACTACTTGTCGCAGCTGGGATTAGACACGGTCGGTGGCGCTTATTGTGTGCTGCGTTGCAATTTGGAATTCAAATTGAAATTTGCCCTTTTCGAAACTTATCGCCCGGCCGAGTGGTAGCGCACGTCCGGCACTTTACTGACAAGACAAGGAAATTATGAAAACGCACGCAAAAACGTCGACTTAGGCAGACTTAAGGCTTGATTACACGTAACGAGTAGAGTGACGAGACAGCAACTCGAACGAGTACTCGTTTCGTCTGAACAGTAAGGCGAGTTGTTGATTGAGTCAGTGACCGAGTAGAGTGGCGAGAGAGTCACTAGAATCACATTTTGTTTACTAGGCCGAGTACTACTTTACCGTTATATTTTTCTTCTTTTCGCAGCGATTCGCTGAATCGCTCGTCACATGCGGAATGCGTCACACACCACTTTTCGCTCGGTTGAGTTTAACTGCGCGAGTTGCTTAGTTCATTTTGTGCATTGTAAAACCGAACTGACTCGCCACGTGTTAAAATACGTTTGAACAACTCGTCGCTTTTGCTCGCCATCCCAATTCTCTCGGCCTAGTCCCATTTGATGTCTCGCCACTCTACTCGTTACGTGTAATCAAGCCTTTAGTGTAAAGACGACAGCTGAGGCTGAATTGTACAGTAAGGAATATTGTTGTTGTAAAAGCGTTATATTTTGAAAGAATTTTTAGCAAAAATTTTTTACTTAACTCAGAAGACTTCTTACCAATGAGGGACCCTGTACATTATTTGCCCAACTAGCTTCCTTCAATCTCAACTCCAAGTGGGGTCAAGCGAACAGGGTCGATTTTAATCCTCGCAAGACCCAATGTTGCCTGTTATCCCACAAACGAGTCTCCCCACATCCCAACACATCCCTGGTTATGGGTGGTGTGGGTATTGCGGAATCGGCAGCTCTTGATGTTCTGGGCATGTCCATTAAAACCTATCTTCGTTGGAACGATCATATTTTTGGCGTGTCGAAAGAAGCAGCCAAGTGCCTCGGCTTCCTAAAGCGGTGCAAAAAATATTTCAATCCGTCTGATCTCCGCATTATCTATACCACCTATATCCGACCTAAAATGGAGTTTAACTCGCACCTATGGGCGGGGGCTTCAAAAACCCATTTGGAGCTCCTGGACCGGGTGCAAAACCGTGCGATCAAACTTATAGGGGACAGTAGGGCATCCAGCTCTATTGACTCCCTGGAGCATCGTCGAAACGTGGCATGTGTGGTGTTATTTTACCGATACTTTTTCGGTAATTGCTCAGTGGAGATGAGCAGCTTGCTGCCATCACTCCGGGTATTTCCCCGGGCAACCCGTATGAACACTGGCGCCCATGCATTCCACGTCGAAACGATGTTCCAGCGCACTACGCACTACAGAGAGAGTACGTTCCTGGCTCGTATAGCGCGATTGTGGAATGGTCTCCCTGCAGATATTTTCCCCAGCACTTATGATCTTAATGGGTTCAAGTCAAGAGTCCACAACCACTTCTCTCAAAACCCTATCTCCTAACCTTTATATCCTTCCTGAACCAACGCAATGCCTCGCATTAATAGGGGTCATCCCCTGCGCGTCTGTTCGAGTCAAAAAAAAAAACTATTGAACACATTCCTTAGTCCTCGAACATGGTCACTTACCTCGAGATGGTTGGGTGTGTATCGCGACGGCATTGCCGGCACATGTTTGCTGCCATCGTAGCTGGGCGGACTGAGCGGGCGCCGATAGCTGGCCGCCTCCTGCAGCAGCGCCTCCTGCGCCGATGTGGGTATTGCGCCGCCCTGCGTCAAATTGTAAATGTCCTCGTAGTCGGAGAAGATGCGATTCTTCGAGCGTCCGTACGCGTCCGGCGTGCGGCGCTCCGCATTTGGATAGAGCGCCAGGTGCGGCGGGTAGCGCTGCTGTATCAGCTTCTGCATGTACAGTTCGCGCTCGCCGTAGATGTCGTCGGCGTGCGCTGGCTGCTGCTGCTGGTGCTGCAGCCGCAGTATCTGCTCCTCGAGGTCCATGTAGTTGGCATGCGCGCCCGGCTGCCCGTCGCCCGCCAGGCTCATTTGCTGCTGCAGCTGCGCCTCCAGCTGGTCGATCGAATATTGCTGCTGTGCCTGTTGCAGCCGCAGCGAGGTCGAAACGTTGCCGGTGCGCGTGTCGTAGATGGCGTGATGTTGCTGCGGCTGTTGCGCGCGCTGCTGCTGCGGCGGCGGCTGATGGTGATGGTGGAATTGTTGCTGCTGCATCTGCTGCAGCGTTGGCGACATGATGACGCCGTGCCGACTAGTGTGCTGCTGCTGCTGCTTGCGCTCGTTGTCGATGGAATGCTCGGGGCTGGGCGATGAGTAGCCGCCATCGTTGATGCGTCGCGGCTTGGGCGGCGCATTGGCATAGAGCGGCTGCGCGCCGCCGCTGTTGCTGCTCGAGGCCGAGTGCGCATTTGCGTTGCTGTTGGCGGCGCTCTGGCCCGCAGCGCCACTGTCGGAGGCGGGCGTCACTTGGCCATGGCTGAGGCCCAGCTTGCTCTGCTGCGACTGCAGCGTGTGTATGCCCGAGTCGGAGTTCTCGCCGCTGTGGTTCAGCGAGGACGAGGCGCTCGGCTGGTCGGACTCGCCGCTGCTGGGCGCCTGCATCATGGTGGCGGCGGTGAGCGCGCGCACCCACTGCACCATCGCCTCGCCCGTCTCGGCGGCCAACCAGTAGGTGCGCATGTTCTGGTGCTCGCACTTGAAGGCGAACTTGCGGTAGATCTTGTCCTCGGGCAGGCAGGCGGACACCCGGTACGAGGGCAGCAGTATGGAGCCGAGCAGCTTCTCCTCCTCGGGCCCCTTGTAGTAGTACAGACAGTACTCGGCCAGCACGAACCAGCGCTTGCGCCACACCTTCAGACCGTCGGAGCCCTGCTTGTACAGCCAGCCGGCGAGCGTGACCGGCGACGCGGGCGGCCGCTTCGTTATGGGCGACTTGAGTGCCTGCATGGAGCCGACACTCTTCTTGCGGTCGAGCGGCGCGTGCGACGGACTCTTGCTCGACGAGTCCTCCGAGCTGGGCGTGGTCTTCTGCACAACGGCGCCGCCCGGCTTCACGGCGGATATCTGCGTCTGACAGGCCTGATTCACCACGTGACCGGGATGGTTTTGCTGTATGTAGACGGGACTCTGCTCGCTGCCGGGAGTCTGCTGCGACTCTGACTTGATGCGCTGTTGCTGCTGCTGCGCGTGATGCTGCTGCTGCTGCTGCTGTTGTTGCTGCTGTTGTTGCTGCTGCTGATGCTGATGGTGTTGCTGTTGCAGTTGCTGCTGATGCTGCAGCTGGAGTTGCAGCTGCAGTTGTTGCTGCGCATAGACCTGCTGCTCCTGCTGCTGTTGCTGGTGGTAATGTTGCTGTTGCTGCTGTGACTTTTGGTTGACTTTCAGCGGTCCGGGCGCAGGTTGAAATTGACTGGCCAAATTGAGCGTGGAGGGCGGTGCGCGTTGCTGCGCTGCGGCAGCCTGCTGTTGCTGCTGTTGTTGTTGCTGCAGCGTAATGGTCGACATGATGCTCGACGACTGACTCATGTGATAGTGACTCTGCGGCACGGGCGGATTCATGGCCTGCCGCAGTGCAAAGGTGCGCTGCTGGTGCTGCACCGCCTCGCTTTGGGTCTGCAGCTGCGCGTGTAATTTGGCCTGCTGCAGCTGCTGATACTGTTGCTGCAGCGCCGAAGCAGAATTGTGAGCGGGCGTGGCCTGCATGCGGCCGGCGGCCGCCAGGTAGGTGCGCTCCGTCGGCGACTGGTACAGCTGCTCGCCGCTGGCGTACGACGACTGATGGTACGGCGAGCTGTGCGAACTGCTCGACGTGGTGCCGCCGCCGGTATGCTTCAGCAGCAGTTTGCTGTTGGCCTGCGGTTGCATGTCGATGGGCGTGAGCGGGCCGCCGCTGGATGAGGTGGCGGTGGGACTCTGCTGATAGCCGCCCGCCAGCAGCGCCTGCTGCTGCAGATGGTAGGCCTGCTGCTGTTGCTGCTGCTGGAACACGGGTGAATGCGTGGCTGTGCGATAGTCGGCAATGTTCGTTTGATAGGCGAGCGGTATTTTCTTCTGCGCGTTGGCCTGCTGCAGCTGCTGCAGTTTCTTGGCGTCCATGGTGGCGCCGTTGAAGAGCGGCGGCGACTCCAACCTGCAAGACAGCAAGCAAAAAATTCGGAATTTATTATTTATTTATTTACTGCCAATAAACAATATAAACAAATGTATTTTCCAAAATAATGATTTTTTTTTTATTTCTATAGTTTGCAGTAGGGTTGCCGCAGTCAGTGGATTAAGGTATAACTGAAAAAAAAAAATTGTATGATGCGTTCTTAATTAATTTATTCGAGTTTCTATGTTTTTGTTTCTCGTTAAAACTGCATTTATTGCAGCATGGAAATGCAAAGCCGGCAACACTACTAAACCGCATCGAAAACTGTGGCACGAGTGCTCGACTACTGCAGTTCTCTCATAAATCTAATTTTTCGAAATTAAAATTTCTGTGTCCCCGGCAAAGCGCACCGCACGGCGGACATTCGTGCCCAGCGCTAACCTCATTCCCACTGAGCGCCGACCGCGACATGTGGCCCGACGGTGCAGCGGTGTGCGCTTAATTGCTTTTAATTGATTAAACTGGCCAGCGGCTTTGATGGGGGCCGCACTGCGTTGCGTGCACTGTGCGCTGCTGCTGTCGGCGGTGGCGCCACCAGGCGACTAGCGCGGCCCATGGCTAATTGATGTGTTTGCCTATTCATTTTTTCGCATTTCACTTGCTCTGCTTTGCACCTTGTTTCCAACATTATTGCAGCAGCATCCGCTGACAGTTGCTGCTGTCGCTGTGTTGACGCAGTTGTTGCAAAACCCGGCCATTGCATTGCACTTGTCACACGCGCAACGTGCCACACGGCCACAATAAGAAAAACAACTTGCAACCTGCCGGTTGCCAGCTGCATTTCTCGCATGCAATTTATTTATTTATTTCGCTTTCTGCGCCATACTCACCAGTCCCACAGTTGATAGATGCAGCCGAACATATTGGCGCGCGTTCAAGCTTTTTGTGTCTCGCAGGCGTAACGGAATTGTGCGTTTGGTTTTTTTTTTATTTGTACGATGGTTTCGTAATTTTGAATTTAATTTAAATTTGCATTTTAATAAATTGAACTTGTACGTTTGTGTGAATATATGCGCCGCTGATATTTTTCTTCACGATTACGTTTTGTTGGTTTTGCATGTTGATATGTTGAGTTGCTGATGTGGTGGCGACTGCTGTCGCGATTTCATGCATTGCACAATATTTACCTGCAATATTTGCCTACGTTGCAGTTATAATTTATTTTTAGTTTCTATTCAAACGCGCCACACAACCACAAAATCAGCCAAGCAACGAGTCGAAGAATTGCACTCAAAAGTGTTGAACTGCTTGTTGCAAGAACGAAACAATAGTTCAGCAGTTGCAGAAAATAACCACAGTGACTCCATTCAAGTGCAGACTATTTAAAGTTATTGAAAGTACGACCAACAATCTTATCGTAGAGTGCAATCAAATATGATGAGAGAAAAACTTTGACCAACTTTTCAAGCCACACACACATACAATTCAGTACATTTACCCATGAAGAATGATAAGGCAGTAATCAATAACTTAACCCTTTCGCTACAGGTTTTTACTGGGAAGAGTTAAAATTTTAAATTTTACGTTTTAGGCTTCTCTGTGGTTATATTAGCAAAATTCCATAAGAAATTTTTTAATTTTTATACTCGGACCCTGTATTTTAGAGTGTATTTCTATGAGAGCAACCACATCGTTGTGGCTGTAATAATTAATTAAACATAAAACTCTTTACGCATAACAAAAATTTGAATATTTCTACATTTATTTCAGCCAAAATTAAAAACAAAAAGGATCTAAATTGAAAGAAAACGTCAAATTAAAAAGTTCTCTAATTTTTTCTGCTTCTTCTTCCTTTACTATGTCAAGATATACCATAAAAAAATACGTGTATACCTTTCTTCTTTAAACTTTAATATTCAGTTAATTAATTTCGTATTTTTCCTAAAACTTCAAACTACTTTAAGGACCAACAAAAAATGTATACTTGAAACCACAGAGGGCTCAGACGTCCACAAAGTAGCAATGTGCCATATGGCAACAAAATAGCGAAAGGGTTAAGGCAATAATATTGAATAATAACTACTAAAACTTAATAAAAATTAATAATTAATAGAAAATAAATAATAAAAAGTAATTAATAAATAATAATTCAAAAATAATAATTAATAAATAATAATAATAAAACAATCATCAATACTAAGCCCAATAATTTTATATGATCTCTCAGTTCAGTGGATTTTGGTCTGTCCAAGTTGACCTATAAAAATTATGTGTGGCCAACTTTTGAGCACAAAATCATTTGAGACCATATTTGTCACCTTAAATGTTTGAAACAAACAAATATTTGGGATGGGGTTGAACCCCCAAAACCCCACGTTACATGCAACATTTCACACTTGTATATTAATGTGTCTATATAAACTTACACACATCAATAAATAAATACTTCTTCATTCAATTTCTTCAATTTCTTGCAGCCAAATGTTGCTTCAAACAAATCTGCACCGGCTGTGCGACCTAGAAATGCAGCATCAGTCGTTGTTTCTGCTGGCATTCAGAGCGTCGACGCTGCGTAAAAACACTAAAAATAAACAATGTTACTTGCACTTTCTAGCATTGCAGCAGCATTGTGCAGCACAGCAAATTTCGTTTTCAAATTGGAAATTGAAAATTCTAATAACACAAACACAGCTACATACAATCATAGATATGTGAAAATGAATGGGCGCCTGTTATGGTTGCTTAGAAAGCATTAAATTTTATTTGTTTATTCATTAAATATAATAGAACGTATTCTCTACGCACGCAGCATGCAATCAAACATTGGCAATAAATATACATATTTACATATTTTCCCAAATTTATTTTTATATCGAAGCATTTTCAGACACAACGCACTCCAGAATTTTTCAAAAGACACTCATAATTGAAAACTGAAAGTCATCATCAAACCAAAGTTCAACAAAACTTTACAAAAAAAACAAATTAGAATTAGAAGAATCACCTCAATAAACTGAATGTATAAAGATTTTTCACTAAATTCTTTATTTGTATTTCTTCCATCTGGCTGAAAAAGAATAGCCTTTTCTTATTCTAATAAGTTTTATTGATACCTACAGTAAGTAATTCTTAGGCATATTTAATCCAAGAAGCAAATCTCAGTGCTATTTCGCTCCAGAAAGGACTAAACGCACAAAAGAGTGAGGCAAGACTTTGACATAGAATTCTACACGGATGAGTCTAAGATGGATTGCCGAGGTGGGAGCAGGGCTCTATTCGCAGTCCTTAAACTTAACCCATTCCTTCCGCCTCCCAAACGAAGCAGTATTTCAAATGAAACTATTTCTATTTGAAGTATTTCAATTTGAAGTATTTCAATTGGAAATACTGCCATCTTAAAGGCGGGTAAGACTCTGCTCTGTGACAACATAAAATTTTCTAGGGTAGCAATCTTGAATCCAGCTTCCATCAGAGCGCTAAACCTAAACTTATCAACCTCGAAAATAAATAAAAATTAAAAACAAAAAAATTAAAAAAAATAATTAAAAACCTTCCCAGCACATAAGGACATCGAGGGGAATGAAAAAGCAGACAAACTGGTTAGACAAGGATCAATTTTAGGCATTACCGATGCTGAGCCGACAGCTATTCCGTACAGCAAGACATACACGCCCACTTTGTGTTTTGTACTAACGAAAAATGGAGCAACGTGTCTATCTGCAGCACATCAAGAAAAACATGGCCACAGTACGACTTGAACAGGACCAAGCAACTTTTTGAAAACGCTCGGGGGAATATCGCAAGACCCAGTGCGGTTTTGATGTGGGAAGAAGGACCACAGAAAGACATTGATCCATCTGTGTTTGGAACTCCCTTTCCGAAAAACCTCAAAACAATTTCAATCATGAAGATCAGAAGGCTTCTTCACTTCCGGGATCTTACAAAGTAGATTAAAAATACCAGCCAATATCAACACTAATAAGGATATGGCACCAAAACAGCACTTTATATGCTAATTGTGCTACCTAGCTGTAGCAGCAATGACTCAACGACCTTAATTCCAGTCACAATCAATCAAATCAATCCACAAAGTGACACTATACAACTGAACAAAATGAAACAAAGATAATGTTTCAATTTCCTTACACTTACATGAAAACGATTAACGATAGCATCGAGTTCAATTGCCAATTGCACGTCAATCATAGACAACTCAAATTGCATGAAACAAAACTGCATTCAAACTTTGGTGTCACACACACACACACACACACACAACACATGCCAACAGACGCATTAATGCGTTGACATTATTTATTGCAAACATTAAGTCGCATTAAATGGGACAATTCATTTGAATCTAATGACATAATTAGTGCATAAATTTACGACACAAAGCAAATTTGCCATAAATACACAGCAAATGGAAAGCAAACGACACACAGACACACACACACACACACACAGACAAGGCGACAGACAATGGAGGCGGACATAAACAAATTTTCATATTGTCGGCAGACGGCACAAATCACCGCTGGAGCATGCCGCAAGCAGATATTTCAATGTATTTTATGATTTTAAATTGCAGTCAAAACGTATGAAAGCTCACTGCAACGGCATCGGTTTTCATTACGTGAAATTGTAAAACAACTGAACGAGTAGCTTTTAGCTTGATGCTGCCGGCTGTTGTGCTGAAAAATGTTGCACTCGCGTATGCAATGCAACGCTGTGTGACAGGCTGACAGCGGTGGCAGCGTGCTGACAGTTGCTGAAACGCCACAAAGTATGCCATGCAATTTAGTTGCAAGCCAGCGTTACAAATAACACCAACAGTGGCGCGCACCCACTAAGAAATGCAATTTTCTCCAAGAATTGCAACAACAATACACAACAATAAAAACCACATTTTCAAGTTGCTACTCGGCGCTGTGGCATTTTTCATCTGAATTTTTTTTTTGCAAGTGTTTTGTTTTTCTTTTTTGGGGCTGTTGTCATTGTTGTTGTTGTCGTAGTTGTTTTTATTTTATTTTTTTTCATTGTGCTGGCAACTCGACAACAGCCCACATTGTGCCGCCATTTATTTTGCCAACAAGTCCGGTAGCCGTTGAAAAGGCGGCGCAACTCGTCGCAACATATTGTTTTAATGCTTACCGGGGGTTGTTGTTGTTGTTGTTGTTGCCATAACAACAACACTCAGTGACGGCTGTCGTTAGATTTGTTGCCGCTGCAAAACTGAATGATTTGAAACTTGCAAGTTTCACTGACAATAAATATGAAATATTTTCTATTTTTTTTGTTGTTCTTGTTGCTTTTGTTGTATGGTTGCAGTTATAACGCACTGATATATTTATATTTTTGCGCCGCTAGCTTAGTAAATAGTAGCAAATATTTTGTGCAAATATTTTTTCACTACTAAGAGCGCAATTTTCCAACAAAACGTAGCCACACACACACACACAGATTCTTCATCTCCGCCGACTGCAGCAGCTCGCAGCATCTGCAGCGTCGCAATATGAAATTCCAATTATTTTGAAATTATTTCGTTCACAACAATAACAACAACAACTACAACGAGTTGTAAAAGAAAAATCATGCCAACAACAATGAGTATAAATAAATCTCTAGAGCTGAAATGCCGGCAAAATTGCAAAAGACTGAAATTCCGTACCGAGAGACAATGGCCGACCAGAAATATGAAAGGACAACACGAGCAAAGTTATGGCAGCTATTCTTGTTGTTGTTATTATTGTTGACCGTGATGATGATGCTGACGATGACGCTGACGAATGGCTGCCCTGGTGCTGCGCTGTTGGCTGTAAGGATTGTAATAATTATGTGGCTTATATTTTTGCTGCTGCGGCAGCTGTGCTGCGACTGCGAAAAGCCGCTGCCTGTAAGCGCGCTTGTGTGTCATCTCTCCAAGCCAACGCGTCACTGAGATTAAGGCATAACTTTCAGTAGGCAATGTTAACGCTGACCGCCTTCGTTGTGGGCTCCAGCTTCAGCCGCGCAGACTTCTCCAAGTGGCCGTAGCGTGTGTCAATATGCGACATGGCGCTGTTGGCAGCACGTGTACGCGAACGTATGTCCATATATTTAAAGGCTATAATTATGTTTGTAATAAAATACTGAAATGTGGTGCACAAAGGAAAACCTCCAAAAACTCACACACACACACACACACACACACCAGCCGATTAAAGGAGCAGAGCTGCACACATAAAATTGCAGCACGAGTGCTGTTGCCATGGTAATCACTGGGCAATCACAGTGCACAGTGGCGCTAAAAGTGCAGAAAAGTGCAATTTTTATGTCCTGTTCAGATAGCCAAATAAATTAAGGCAATTTAGTTCTCAATTGAGATAACTGCTTTTGCTGTTCACACATCGCAAATTAGCTGTTATTGAAAATGTTTTGGTTTTGACGGAAGAATGATTTTTTTCTTATTATTTTTTCTTATTAACATTCCATTAGAATTATAATGCATTTATAAATTTAACATTTTGGACAGTTTTTGTACTTTTTAAACAAATGTTTTCAGCTCATAAAAGCCTGACAGTCTCACTTCAGGGATTACGGTACTTTTAAAATTCTGGGAATTAGGGTTAAGATAATGTTTTATACATAATAAGAAAAAAATCATTCTTCCGTCAAAACCAAAACATTTTCGATAACAGCTAAATTGAGATGTGTGAACAGCAAAATCAGTTAAATCAATTAAGAACTAATAATGAAATAATGGAATCAAAAATCTTTTGGATTTATAACCATTTGAAATCTTTAGTGAGACTGTGAGGCTCACTTCTGGGAATTAGGGTTAAAAACATTTATTGAACATTTAGTAATATTTATTCAATATCCCTACTGATGTGCACAAACTTTAAACCAAATTTAAAGGTTTTTAAACGAAAGCAAACAAATGTTAACAAACGTTTTTCGTTTCTGTCAGTTTCTCAATTTAGTTTTGGTTCGATCTATTGTGATTGAATTTGTTTATCGATAACAGCACGACTCAGGGTTGCATGGCGAATCGAGCTCAATTTATGGTTAATTTTGCGCTAATTACAATTAGCTTAGATTTTTGTATGACTTGATTTTTTTGTATGACCAATTGACTTCAATTTTGACCTAAATTGAGTAAATTCCTTAATTGCGCAATTTAGCTGGATGTCTGAATTTGGTGTAAAGTGCAACATAAGATAATGAATGTCATAGATCTGCTGGTTTGCTGTCATAATATAGTTTTTTTATCATAAAAAAGTGAATGAAGAAACTAAAAAACATAAACTTATAATTTTTCATATAATATTTATACCACAAATACAATAAATTCATTAGAAACTAAGTACTAGCTTGAAATTTTTTAATATGTAGGTCTAAAAAAAAGTATATAAATTTGTCAGCTTTCTGTGGTTTTTTAATCCTTGTTTTGCCCAACTTTTAAATTTTAAAGGAATAATTTAACTGTTTATTATGGCCTGAACAGATTGGTAACGACAGCAACCACACAACTTCAAGATGGCATCGGACTCAACTGTCGCCGTTACAAGTTTCCTTGCACGCCAAATTTGACCAGTCTTACCTCTTTGACTTTCTAAAGAACTCTTCTCACTAACCAGGGCCCAAATCAATTTGCACCCACGCAAACGGCTTCTGTCGCAGCTGCATGGACAAGAAAGAGGAAGAAAGTATACCTCACCTACTATGCACCTGTCCTATTTTATCCAGTAGAAGGATGACCTTTTAAGGCAACTTCTTCTTCGATAGTCTAGAGGATCTAGCTGATAAAACCATCCGCTGTGTACTTAGCTTCGTAAGAGGCTCCAATTGGTTTAATGAGTGAGCAGTTTTGGCTTGACCGCATATGGTATTACAATGGGCCGTCATGGCCTAAGTGTGCTCCTCTTGGGGCAACAACACCTACCTACCTACCTACTTACCTACCAACTGTCGCCGTGTAGTCAATTACATGATTACAATGAAAGCGACAACCACATCACCACAATTATGTTTTTTGTGCGCCTAAGCAAGAATTGGAGGATGCGGCAACTGTGGTCGGTGGTCCTGCAGCAGTGCAGTCGTCAAAATAAATGTCTCCATAAGAAAGTTCTGATTCTATACTTTCACAGATGTTGTCGCGCAGCTGCGGTCGTCAATGTGTTCGAAGCATTAATATCAAGTTTGCTGGCCACCGTAATTCAGCTGGTTTACGTGTTAAACTGCAAAGGCAGAGTGACGCTCGACCCTAGGTTCTACTTCGCCTCGTAGGAAAGAACAAACTATGGAAAAACACAAAATTTTCACTTTTGTGTATGAAAAGCTCCTACTTCCACTTTCAAACTTCCAGGCTTCATTTATGTACCAACTCACACACACTAGGAAAAGCAATTCCTTAGTCCATTTCTCGAACTGTCGTAAGAGTTGTTTACGTTATCTTATGGGTTTCAAGTATTTAGTGAGTTTGAATTTCCATGGCAAGTAAATTTTTGCTGCCTGAATGCATTCAAGCGAAACCACTGTGCAGCGCAACATAACCTTAAAGGCAACATTGCGCTTTTTCCACCGACATACCCGAAACCGTTAATACGAAAATTTACCGCAAACATATTTTATGCTTTCTGAAACACACACACACACACACACCAGTGCATAATATTTTATGCCAGCGTACGAGCGTGCCGTTACTTGTCATTTTAACAGAGTTGCAATGTGCCGCATAAAAATATAAAACTACGAAAAAAGAAATATGGGGAAAAAATCTGTGTGCGACAGTACGCTGAGTGCATGACAGAGAGAGAAGGAGAGAAAGAAATGGGGGACAAATTTCATACCCAAAAATTGGCACCGATCCAAAAATTAACAGCAAATATGTGTTTCCGTAAAAAAAAGAAATCAAAATGCAACAAACCATGAGTAAGAAAAATATTTAAAAACATGAAAAATAGTAAAGACTACAAAACAAACATGAAATTTAAATAAAATGACCCCATTTTGAAATTTGCTTTTATACATTTGGCAACACGTTGAACACTGCAAATTAGAAATTTTCTAAACCGCCCATCAGAACAAGCAACAGAAGTATTTTTTAGAAAATATATTTATTATTCCTCTTATTATTTTTCCTGCTTTTGCTTTGTGCAAATATTCGGCTGCCCTTTTTTGTACTCAAAAATAAATAAAAAACAAATGATTGTATACAAATACGCGCCGCAGCTGAGCCGAGCCGACTCCCACAAAGCACCGCTCTGCATTCAAAGAAATTTGTGCTGGGCCCCGCATTGCTTTAATGTGTATAAATAAAGTCCAACTTTATTGTGCACATAAAAGGCACAAAAGTATATAAATAAATACTGGAACAGCAGCGGCTCAGCGCTAAGCTGCCGGCATCAAATTTTTGTGCGTAACCAATAGCGGCCGCAGTACTTGAGGGTCAGCGCAGCTCGACGTAATAAAATTGAAATTTGTTTACCCCAGAAAAAGGTAACAGAGTGACAAACTTTAATTTATGGATTCGTCATGACGGATATACGAGTATACAAACCAATTTAAGGCAAACATCCTTTTTGTCCTTCTGCTGAAATAAATTGAATTTTGCTGTTCCTTGTGAGTGAGCGAAGACTGAGCCGAAAAAATGCGACATGTGGTGTGTGGTGAAGCTTTAAGCGGTGCTATTTGGTAAATTAAAGACTGAACGTAAGTTAGTTCGGTTAGCATTTGAACGGCATTAATGTTGCATACTTTTGAGCGATCTGATATCTTCATATATGTACATAAATAAATGTGAATATGTAAATTTGATTTAATATTCTAACCTTGCGAAATGAAGAGGTAAACACTGATAGCTAAAGTATGATAGCTGAAGCAGAACAATTTATTTGATAGAAATCTATACGCAGTTCGACTGGACTTGCTTAAATTTTCATGACTACCTCGCACAATGGGACGAGTGTGGCCAAAGGTATCGAAAATGAATTTTCGAATTGTATCTATGGGGTTTTATTTTATGATAGTTGATACTCCAGAATAGGGAAATATGGAAAAAAAGTTGAAAAAAGGTTATTTGTAAAGTCAAAGGGTGACATTAAATTTTAAATTTTAAAATAGAAAAAGAAACGGCAAGTTAGTTTCAGACTTTCAATTTTGAAGTAGTCTTGAAGGCGTAATTTAAATACGATTTTTTTTTTAAGTTTTAGTATCAAATTAAAGTGTGTAATTATTTCTGTCTGGCAATGTCATAAATTGTTTTCATCGTCTGCATTTGTAGTAACCGTTACTTATTAAAAAATAGTTTATAAAGAGTAAAAAGCAAAAGTAAACAAAAGGTTTCAAACAAACTAAAACTACTAAAAAGTGCCCCTAAATTCCGCATCAGTTTTTAAATATTTTACACAATAGAAGTATTGAAAATAAAATAATATATAAATAAAATAAAATAAAATAAAATAAAATAAAATAAAATAAAATAAAATAAAATAAAATAAAATAAAATAAAATAAAATAAAATAAAATAAAATAAAATAAAATGAAATAAAATAAAATAAAATAAAATAAAATAAACTAAAATAAATAAATAAAAAATGTAACAAGCTAACTTTCTACTACTTGCTAGTTTTTTGTTTTATTTACTTTTGTAGTGGCGCCTACGATCAAATTTCATGAAATTTACGATATGTGGTGTGAAGAACCAAGACTTGATACCCAGAAAAAACTAAAAAAAAATTGTTAATATTGTTAATTTTATTTTATGTTTGAATAACTTTTTTTACTGAATTTCATTCAAAAACTTTTGAATAAGTAGTGTTTGAGTTTTCATCGCGTGCTCAGTATATCTATACACAATGGGCGTGGCATATCCAGCCAATTTTTAGATTATGTTTTTTTTTGCACAGTTGATTAATTTTTATTTAATATTTCGAAAATATCTTTTTATTTGGCACAGATAGTGGGATTTGAATGAAACTTTATATGTGGAATGGGCGTGTCCGTCAACCAATTTTATTGGTTTTTTCTCCAGGCATATATTTTGATAAAAAAATCATGTGTGCCAAATTTCATTAACCTAGGACTCTACTCTAGTCTAGTCTACTCTACTCTACTCTACTCTACTCTACTCTACTCTACTCTACTCTACTCTACTCTACTCTACTCTACTCTACTCTACTCTACTCTACTCTACTCTACTCTACTCTACTCTACTCTACTCTACTCTACTCTACTCTACTCTACTCTACTCTACTCTACTCTACTCTACTCTACTCTACTCTACTCTACTCTACTCTACTCTACTCTACTCTACTCTACTCGACTCGACTCTACTCTACTCTACTCTACTCTACTCTACTAGCCACAGCTAGTACTGACTGACGCCCCACTGTGCCTCGTGTTGTCCATTTGTAAAAATTACTGATGCAAAGTTCAAATAATGGTTTTAATTATAATCCACAACGAAATAAAAACCAGAAACAATGGACAAAAACGCACAGCAGTTTCGAAATCGTGAAAGCATACATACGAATTTTTGCAAGATTTCAAGTTCTTATAGCCTGAATCTCTCAACTTCTAAATTTGTTTTAAAACAATGTTTAAATTCCTTTCTTTTTTTTTCTTTTCTTTTCACCATCTTTGTTATCTATTTTTAAGTTCTTATTTGTTGCTAGCTTAGTCTGCTTTGACTACAGTTTGTTGACTGACTTTGAAACAAAGAAACCAAGAAAAAAATATTTATATCGGTTGCTTGGAACCTAAACTATGTGCAATGGTATTTGAATGCCTATAATTTGTTTATTTTTTAAACCAAATATTATTGGAATATTTCCAACTTTGCTGCATAGTAAAATCTTTACAACTTCAATCAAAACATTTCAACTTTCCATGCAATGAATGAACGAAGCTAAGCAACAACGGCCCAGGTTTTCGTATGTAACAACATCTGCGCTATCAATGTGAATGTTTTACTTTGAATTATGGTTTTATTCATTTGTGTGCAATGTTGCTTTTCATGCTGTCTACCTGCCAGATATTACGATATGGAATTTCAAGGTGCAGCGCATAGATTTTTCGGCAATTTGCTCATAACACAACAACACATTTGATTGGCAGTTTCGTACATTTGATTTGACGGCGAGAATGTTAAAAAAATATTTCTCTGTTAAATGTCTAAGTAAGTAAAGCAGAAAACAACCTGAGCAAAATAAAAAAAAAAATATTTGTTTATAAAATATTATAAATATTATAAAAAATATTAATATTAATAATATCTAAAATATTATTAAAAAATATTTTTCTCTTCAGTGACTCATAAATCAAGGCGCTGACAATGTCAGATATTGACGTGGGCAAGTTTCATGTTCGCCGAGCGACGAAACGTGCAGTTAATGAATAAATAATTGCGCCGGTATTTCCATATACATTGCCGCTACTTGTTGCAAGCCTTTCTTTCTTTCTTTCTACGACCATAACTAAAACTAAAAATAGTCAAACACGCGCGCCCACAACAAAAACACAATTACGACATTACGCGCGTCAACGTGCCAAATGATTATGCGACCAAATTTTGATTTGGTGCATTATGTTAGTTATGTATATAAATTATGCAAAATTCTGCGCAATTAGTAAATTATGTCAAATGGGACTAAAGTGCTTTTTGGGCGTAAAAATTTCGTTACAAAACGCATCGGGCGCCCACAGATGCCACATCTATTCCCGTCTGTGTGTTGGCCACTAACTATTTTTAGTGTGTTTTGTGCACGCATACCAGCTCGAATCACACACACACACACACGCACCGACGCACAAATCCACGTGTACGCATAACTCATGTCAGCATGAAGCGACGAGAAATCGCATGCGGCAAACGTTTCGTTCGTTCGTTGGTTGATTCGTTTGTCTGGTTGCCTAAGCTCCGCACTGCAAGTCTGCATGTGACGCGCCGCAGTGCGCTTTTCTGCCACGTTTCCCACTCGGTTTGTGCCACACCCGCCCACGCCCACCCATGACCACCGCACTACCCACCCTCGTTCTAAATTCTATTTGCAAATGTGATAGTTGTGCGCGCGGTTCGCTGCTGCTGCTGCACTCCACTCGCTGCCTATTTACTTTCGCTAATCCGGCGCTCAGGCAGACTTTCACTTTAGCGATTGCTGAGTGGCAGCGTAATGAGGATTGTAATGGCAAGATTAATTCAACAGCAACAACAACAACAACAAATACAGTTAGAGCATAAATATGCAGCATGCGCCAACGAATATGTAGGCTGTACACACACACACGCACGCACACACAGACACGCACCAATGCAGCGGAGTTGTAATCCGATTGCATACCCACTCCGCCTAATGCTGTGCTACATTGCATGTGACTGGCATTGCTGCATGTCTGCACGACCAGTGTACTCGTATCGATTGTATTTGGCTAATCAATTTGCTCTGCATACTTTTTGGCGTTTATCTGGTTATGCTGCGCGCTGTGTCGCCTGAAGTGCGCCGCACAGTGCTTCATTCTGAACATACTCGTACGTAATCGCTGGCAGCGGCACAAGATGCATGCCAAACGCTCACTACCGCAACCAATGTGCATTTTGATTTTCATTTCCATTTGCGCAATCGACTTTTAGGCGCAACACACACATACACACACACACACACATTCGTACAGCAAAGCCAGGGCCCCAATTCAATTTGTTGGCAGTGGAAATTAGCTTTTCCAGAACTGGTGCTTACGTTTTCATTGCAGTCGAAAGGAAAGGACTTGCGGCATGCTTTTAGGCGCACTAATAATTTTAACCACACAATATTTGGCAAATGTTGATTGCAAGCAAAAGCTACAAAGTTAATTCCAATCAGCTTAAAACTAAGATTGGTCACACAACTTTAATGCCATATTCGTGTGGTATACTTTTAGGCTGCTTCGTACTGGCGCAATTTGTCTTATTGCTATGACTTTGCTTGCTTTAAACTTGTAACTTGTAACTGCTGCAATGAGTTCAAAGTTCATCGTAGGTCGTAAGTTGTGAATTTTGAAGTGAAAATTTCAATTTCATTTTCTGTAACATATTTTCAGGCAATAAAATTACGAAATTGCAATTTTAATGGCTTGCGCCAACTTCATTTTCACTTCCACTACTTGAATAGCTATAATTAGAAAAGTGTGTGCACTTCGAGTGACCATATTTGCAAATTTACTGTTATGCTGCTGTGTTGGCAAAAGTACAAGTGTGTGCAGAAAATTAGACTTTATTTTACTGAAGTATTTATTAATGAGGCATTCTTTTAGGAGGCTAAGGAAAAAGCCCGTTGTGATACGACATTATATTAAAATTGTAAACTTAATAAAATCTAATTTTTGCAAGTGTGTTGTAAAGTGCCGATCCACAAAGAAAGGAGAAGAAGAAGAAGAGAAGAAGTATGTAGAAAATTATCCAAACATGTTCTTTGTATTCTACTTTCAAAGCAAACAGAATATTGCCAAAAGTTTACTACTTGTTCACATGCCTGGTCACCCTATTTCTAATGTATACCTACCATAAATATTGAGTTCAAAAGCTATTGCGCTTTTATTTTCAAAATCTTGTTGTTGTTGTTGTTGTTGGTTTTATTTATGGTTTTTGTTTCCATTCCATATTTGTTTTGCAAAGTTTTGTTGTTGTGTTTCTGCGTTCATTAGGTGCCCACTGTGGCTTATGTCGTAGTTATAAGGCATCAACACAGAATTGGCAGCTTAGACGAAATAAAGTGACCATAGTTCAGTTTATAACACTGTGCAACTAAATGCTTACTTAGATATTAACTTAGTAAAGTTAATATCTTAACTGGTAACAAAAACAAACAAAAACATGTTTAACATACAATGACTGAAGAGTTGCAATTGTAATTTTATATAATTAAAACTACAAAAACAACTAATCAAAACACCCATTTTCGTTTTGAAAACTCTTGCTATAAGCTCAACGAATAAATTGTAGGTCATAGAGCTCCATAAGAAGCAAATCAGACGTATGGGTTCAAGTCTCAGCTTAGCAAAAATCAAATCCATGTTAGGTTAGGGTGACTTCATCTGTATGAGACCTGTTTGGCCCATTGCACAGTAATTCGTTCCATAGACAAAATTCCAAAAATTTATAGTCTCAGAATTTAAGGATTTTGATGTCATTTGAAAAAAAACTCCAATTAAGAAACCCCAAAAAAATCTGTGCGAAAAATTAATTAGTGTGCGTGTAAGAGCAGCGCAAAGTTGAAACTTTTACACAAAAAAATTTAAGCACATTTTCTCTGTTTTTTAGTCTACTAAATACAAAAAAAAATAAAATAAAAAATAAAAAACTAAAAATTAAAGTATTAAGAATTAAGAAATTAAGAAAAATTAGATAAAATTAAGTAAAAATTCATGGTTAGCAACCAGTTGCCAAAACTTTCAATATAGATTAAGAATTCATGTGGTCATTTTTGCTTTTAATGTTTTCTCAAAATTTGCAAAGCTGAGGTTTCTACTTAACTTTTAAGTTAAAATATTTTTCAAAATTAAGACCTGAAAATTGGAAACACTTGGTGGAAAATATCTAAAAAGTATGTGAAAGTATGTTCCTGAATTTTTGTTTATTTTAAGAAGCATTCCTTCTTTGTCGAAAATGTAAACCCATTCTCCAATATCTTCTGATCTCAGAAAATAATAATAAAATAATTCAAAATATATTTTATTTATCCCTAAAAGTATGCAATTAGCATGAAAAATGAAAAAAAAAATGCGCAAATGCAAAACATACATCGATTATTATCCTCTTTATTGCAAAATTAAAGCGTCCTAAGACAATTTCTGTTACTCTTTGCGATTATTACTGTTGACGTAATTGATTAAATGTAAAATCTTAAAAGTCTAGCCAACAACTTTCCAAAAATAACGAAAATTGCTAAATTTAAGTCTCAGGCATTGCCAAACTACTAAAGTTTTAGAAAAACAAAATGGAGATTTCAATTTCGCAGACCATGATTAACTAGTATACAAAATTTTACTGAGTACAGGCCACTCTTTCTAATTTTGTTCCGCGTTTGTATGGAGTCGAATCACTGTGCACTTTGATACCACAATTCCACCCGTTTGAAATTGTTTTTTTAACATATGTTATAACCCATATTTCAGTAGAAAGGGAAGTGAGGGCGAGTGCGAGTGTTTAACCCGCCCGAACTGGGAATCGAACCTAGGACCTCTGGTATGAAGAGCCAACGCACTACTCGCTGGTCTATCGAGGCCGTTTTACTTAGTTACAGAACAAAGACTTCGTTAACGCTTCAAATGCGCAAGAAGCGACATTCGCGTTCGAATTCATGCTCACCTAACTTTAAAGTAAATAAAAACCACTCCCTCACCCAACTAAATACACATACAACCTCATCAAATACCCCAAGTTGAAAATATGTGTTGCAGTGTGTATTTATTAACTGGTAAATGTTCAAAGCAATTCAAGTACAAAAGCTAAGTGCAATTATGAAACCCCCTCAGGTCGCTGGCTGCGCGGCAACGACACTTGCCGCAAGAGCTGAATGTACATAAGCAGCAAAAACAAAAGTGAACGAGTGAAAGCAAACACAAGAAGAGGAACGACAAGCAGGCGCAAACTAATCAATGAAAATGCTCAATGCTGAGGCAATTGACAGGTTCAGGCCGCTGCGATGCGGTGAAAGGCATTAAAGTGCGAGACTGAGGCTTTATCTTGTGTCCAGAAGTGGTTCGAGCGTGAGAAATGGCGCACGAGAAAAGCCATTTCCCGTTGAGGAAAAGTCGGGAAATGGCATATAAAAGAAAGCTAAAAAATCAAAGACTGCAGAAAACGGAAGTTTCATACATAAACATACACACAAATGTGCGTGAAAATGCGCCGCAAATGAATTCTGCCCACCAGCACCAGCGCCATTTGTCGTTACCAGCCGATATGAATGTATCTACTTATATATGAGAATATAATATGTAAGCATAAACAAACAAACAAACACTTCAGCAGTGATATGGTGCACGCGCGCGCGTGTGTGCTGACGCTGTGTGCGACACATGGAATGACCTTGTCGTGTCACTCACTGCAAACTGTCGGAAGCCTTTCCGCAACTGAAGTGCTGCCTATATTTTCATTGAGCAATATGCTTATCTGCTGTCAGCAGCCGCCCGCTCACTTTCCCGCCTGCCTGCCCGGAATATCTCGGCAGAGCCTGGCTCTGCTCAACTTGTGCCGTTTCACTTTTGCAGAATTTATTTCTTCTTCATGACTGCCTCTGTTTAACAATTTTTATACACTCAATAATGTGCTACGGCCATCCTTTTTGCTCCTTCGCCCGCTCCAGTTCACTTTCGCTTTTCGCTGCTGGCTTTTCACGTTCAGCGCTTCACTGCCCGTTTTAGTCATTTCATTTATTTAGCATGTGTGACGATGTGCGTGCGTGTCATTCCCAGCCCACCACCATACCCCAACTAGTCTACATTTGTTGCGCTGTCCTTGCGCTGCTGTGGTTGTTGCTTTTATTAATTTAACTGTCATATATAGTGTGACCATAATTTCATTTTTTCCACCCAATTGCCACGATTGTATCCTTGAAAATTCTTTATGACAATAGTCATCGTTCACACACATAAGTTCACACAAACACACTTCTACATACAAATATACACATACACATACAAACAGCAAAACACACCCAGGCGCCCTCAGCAACAACTGGCAACGGGCGCCTTTGAATCTGTTTCGCCCAGAATGCGCAACCACTGTGTGGGCAACGGAGCGCAGCATAAAATGGCCGTCGGCGAATAATCTGCTTGAGGTATGAGCCGAGCGCTCCATCATTCTGTTGACGGCACACTAAAAGTGCAAAATGATAAAATGACGTAACAAGAACAAGAACAACAATAGATGCTAAGCCAACAGCGGCTTTCAAGGGCCAACGGGGCGCATGAGTGCTTTATGTTTTAACACATCGATGTAGCGATGTAGTTACAGCTTTGAGACCGCTGCACTGCGGCAAGCGGCCTCTTAAAAGCGACTAGAATAATACAAAAGTATTTGAGTGTTTATAGTTTTAATGTTTAGCGAAAACTTGATGCCGCTCTGCGTTCAATGCTTTCTTGCAGCACTTCTTCTACGGCACTCAGCGAACGCAAAAGAAACAGCCCACACCAAGTGTACGCTTCAAATTATTTTGCTGCTATTTGCTTTGAAAATATTTTCACTGCTTAACCCAGTTGCACAGTTGTAGTGCATTGTACTGGGGGCCACTCAAGGAGCAGCGAAACTGCACGCTTCACGGCGAGTGTGCACACGAAAGGCGAAAACAAAAGCGGCAACTCACGTGCGCCAACAACAAATACAACCACAAAAACAGCACAAACAAATCGTGTGAGTATATAGAAAAAAGCTAAACGCAAGCGCAAACATTCGTTTTCAGATATACGTACATATTTTTTTTTATTATTAGCGAGAATTTTTCTACACGTGCTCACCAACACAAACGAGCAAATATTGCATAACAATGTTACCAGCATGAGCTGCGTAGTCTGCGGCATTTACTGTTGCGGTTTGTGTTTAGTGGTGGCGAGCGAGGAATTTAAACTTGATCATAATATCCAACTAAATATGTGCTCAGAATTGCTGCATACTTTTAGGATTGCGGAATGCTAGAAATACTTTCATTTGTGAAGAGAAATTAAAACGAAGGACACAGGAAAAATTCGAAAATAAGAGCAAAAGAATTTTAGTATTTTTAGTTATGCTGAGGGCGATTAGGTTAGGAATAGACCGAACATTGACCCTGTTGGGTCCTTAGCGATGCCAGTTAGAGTTCCTTAGTGTTGCGGGTCAACGTAAAAATGATTGGAATGATTGGTGCGAATACGAATGTTTCTAGGCAACTTCTGTAATGCAAGATGCTCCCTGACAAGATTTTTTTTGCATTTCCTCACTGTTGAGCAGTGTTCCGTTTATATTGCCACGATGGGTCTGCAGTCCTCCGCGAGAGCAGTAAAACGATTTAACTGCATTAAACAACAATCTAATCTACAACATATATAGTATAAGTATTGTAGAGTAAATTAAGCTGGTTGATCGAATTGACCACGCATGTCTCATATCCCTCAAGGCCTTTAAGTCCAGGTACCTAATGGATATGAGGTCTTCCTATTGATGCCCTGCACTGCAGGATATTCTTGAAAGAAATGGACTTAGAGGTTATTGCCTTGATTGCAGCTCGAGTATTAATAGTAAAATGTTTAGTGTTTTCAGTGCAGGTGAGCTCCGCAGTAGTCGAATTTCGAAAACAAGATGACACTAGAAATATTTAATGATATAGCGTCATAATTCATAATTTTACTCAGGTTAAAATTTCCGTTGATAGTTGTTGATTTATTGTTATGGAAATTTGTTATTTCAGCTTGAAGATGATTTGAAGGAAATTAGGAGACTGATTTGTAATTCTCATTTTTTTAAATTTTAATACAACACAAATTGTCTTAAATGGTAGAAGAGCAGCGAAGAGTTGACATCACTGAAGTTCAGAAATATAGACCTGCTCCTTCCCATACAATTAGCATTCATTGGTGGCAATTAGCACGCGTCAACATAATCGAATTTCGAAAACAAGATGACACTAGAAATATTTAATGATATAGCGTCATAATTCATAATTTTACTCAGATTCAAATTTCAGTTAAAAGTTGTTGATTTATTGTTCTGTAAATTTGTAATTTCAGCTTGAAGATGATTTGAGAAAAAGTAGGAGACTGATTTTGTATTCTTATTTTTTTTGATTTGAATAGAACATAAAATGTCTAAAATGGTTCTTTAATTCATGAACTGTTTGTATAAAATAATAAACAAAATTGTCTTTGAAAAAGCTTCAGATCTTCAGACATTAACAAAAATTTACAGGCACAACTGTGGTGAAAAGACCAAACTGGGCTAAACCCATTGCTGCATAATGGGTAAAAATTTACCCATGGAAATTGACTTTTTAAAAAAAACACAGAAAAGTTCGTGGTAGAGATATCTCAAAATCATTGATAGGGATGGTTGGGGTAAAGATGGAACTACCTTAGTCTAGTGGAGGTCACCCTAAAATTCCGCCATCTAGCTAGAGTTACCAGACTCCAAAAATTGTTCATTTTCCGGAGGTGGAAAATGTGGCGAAACGTAGTGGCCTTAGAACTTCACAAAAATCTGCCTCCTAACTCACCTGTAAAAAATACAACTTGTGTTCACGTGTTTAGCTGATCACTTCAAAAAGTATGGAAAAAAGCTACCATTGCTGCGTAATGGGTAAAAAATACCCAATGAATATCTCAGCAACGTGCAGAGATAGAAACCTTTTGTTTCTGATCATTTTGGGTCAATTTCAGGTCGTGTATGAAATTTTATCAAAATCGTATGGGCGGAACTGGTACCCGGCTTTAATGGGTTAAGTCTTCTAATCAAACTACTAAGCCAGTTACATAATCTAGTTATATACATAAAGGGCACAAGAGATCATCTCTGGTTTCAGTGCAAATATCCCCTTTTTAAATCTATATTTATAATACAATTGTTTACATATCTCTATGTCTGTAAAAAAAAAATATTCAAAAGTACTAGTTCAAACCCCACATATCTGTTTGTTAGAAAATTGTGTGTGGAAAATATGCTTTTAAATGGTATTGGACTCAAACCACCCTCCCAATGTGAAATTCTGTGTGATCCACTCATAAGTTTATTACATTCCAGTTAATTAAGAATTTCTTCATTAGAAATTTCTTCATTAGAATTGCAATTTAAAACCGCTGGCAAATTTTAGTTTACAAAATGTTTGATTAAATTTTCAAAATTTCGTTCACTTGCAAATTTAAAGCCAAACTAAAGTCATTCACAAACAGTTTAGCGCAAAAAAAAATCTTTCAAGTTGTCAGCCAACAATCAACTAGCCAACACAGCAGATAAATGAAATAGTAAAACAAGAATGCAGCAACAATGTTGCATTAGTAATTCACTTGGCATTTAGACAAAACCAAAGCAACAAAGTCACTGCTTCCGCTGCAGACAGCGCACAACACAAAACGCAAAAAACAAGCACTGCCGGCAACAACGACAGTAACAGCAACAACAACAAAAACAGCATTTCCGTTGCGCGCACTTTTATTGAATGCAGCACAAACACGCGCGGAACACACATACACACACACACACACAAATTGTAAAAAACATGAAAAGGAAACCCAGCAAAGGAGTTCGGAGCAACGCAGCCCACGGCAAGTTACACAACAAAAGGCAGCAGCAGCAGGCGGATCGAGTGTGTGTGCGCTTATATAGATTTTTTTTTTTTTTTTTTTTTTTTTTTTTTTTTTTTTTTTTTTTTTCAGAAGGGAAAAGCATTAAAAGCCGGAGTGTGAGACTTTCACCCACTAAAAACCCTTCTATCTCCTACAGACTGCTACCAGGGGACGTCCTGTAAGGAATTACTTCCTGGTAGCAGTAGGGTGCGGCACCGTGCCCACCACCTCGGACTAGCTATTTTCCCTACGTTGGCGTTCTAGGACGCGGAGCGTTTTCATAATGCTGGCACTGGCCGAGCATACTGATTTCCACTTATACAAAGTGTCGCACATGTGTGCAGTCAAATTTGACACGGACGGACGCTCCCCAAGAGCTACGGTTAGTTCCCCTCGGACTGACTCAAAGCGCGGGCACTCTAACAGCACATGCTCCGCGGTCTCGTGCTCCGTCGGGCACTGCGGGCAGAAAGGATCCTCCTCGTATTTAAATCGGTGGAGGTACTGCTTGAAGCAGCCGTGCCCACTTAAGATCTGCGTCGTGTGGTAATCCAGTTCACCATGTGCGCGTTCTGTCCATCGCGCGATGTCGGGTATCAGCGCATACGTCCATCGGCCTTTGCTGGATTGGCTCCATCTTCGCTGCCAGTCTTTAATCGTGATACTCCTTTCTGCGGCTTTGGTGGCGCTCGTGTGTTTTGTTGTTGCAGCATATAGCCGTCGCATTTCGACAGCCAGCAGGTCGATGGGTGGCATGTTTGCGATGACCCCGATCGCATCGTCCGACACGGTTCGGAAAGCGCTGGCTACACGTAGCGCACTCAGTCTATATACCGATCTGATGCCTTTCGTGTACTCTTTTGTGTGTACTGCATCCGCCCAAACTGGCGCTGCGTACAGTATTACTGACGCCGTGACTCTTGAAAGGAGTTTCCGTCTGCTGGTGCGCGGGCCCCCTACGTTGGGCATCATACGTGTCAGTGCGCCGTTTACTCTTATTGCTTTTTCGCACACTGTTTTTAGGTGCTCCTTGAAGGTCATTTTGGTGTCAATGATGACCCCCAAGTACCGAAGGTAAGGCTGGGACGTGATTTCGTGATCACCAACCGTTATGGTGAGCACCTCGGTCACCTTTCTGGTGCTGAGCAGCACTGCCTCTGTTTTATGGGCCGCCAACTCCAGTTTCGCGCCAATGAGCCATTGCTTCACTCGAGCTATCGCATCATTGCAGTTTCTCTGCAACGTGTCAGTGTGTTTCGCAACTGCCACAATCGCTATGTCGTCTGCGTAGCCGACGATCTTCACCTCTGTTGGCAGCTCGAGGCTGAGCACGCCGTCGTACATGACGTTCCACAGTGTTGGGCCAAGCACCGAGCCTTGTGGAACGCCACCGGAGACTACATACTGTTGCACACCCACGTCCGTGTCGTACAGCAGCAGCCTGTTGCGAAAATAGCTGGCGATGATTCGCTGGAGGTACACCGGAACCTTGAAAGTTCGCAGCGCTTCCATGATGCGGCCCCAGTTTGCCGAATTGAAGGCGTTCTTAATGTCCAGTGTGATGACGGCGCAGTACTTTTTTGTTCCCCCCCGCCACCTTTTTCCGCGCGTGGCCTCGCGAGCTATGCCCATTACTTTCTGTATGGCGTCGACCGTAGAGCGCATTTTGCGAAAACCGTATTGGTGCGTCGATAGCCCGCCTGGTTGTTCCAATATGCTTTGCAGTCTGTCGCATATTATCCGCTCTAGCACCTTGCCTATTGTGTCAAGCATGCAGAGCGGCCGGTACGACGAGGGCTGATCTGGTTGTTTGCCCGGCTTGAGCAGTAGCACCAGTCTTTGTTGCTTCCATTTGTCCGGAAAGACACCCTCCTTCAAGCAGGCGCCATACAGGTTGGCGAACACATCCGGCCTGGCTCGCATTGCAGTCTTAAGCGCCACATTCGGAATGCCATCCAGCCCCGGGGATTTGTTGTCCGCTATTTTTCCCAGTGTCTGCAGCACTTCACTGATTGTCACCTCCGGGACGTCGCCAATATCCAGACCTGGACCACCGTTTTCTATGGCGTCATTTTGGGGTGGGAAAAGCGTAGAAACCACCTCTTTCAGCAGGGTTGGATCGCTCGGCTGTGGAGATCTTGGGCCTTTGATGCGGCTCATTACCACCTTGTAGGCTTTGCCCCATGGGTCCAGATCCGCGTCGTCGCATAGCGCCTTGAAGCATGCCTGCTTGCTGCTGCGAATCGCTACTTTTAGTGCCTTTTTGCACACCCTGTAGTCCTTTTGCAGCGCTTCTCTTGTTGGCAGGTTTCTTCCCCTCTGCAACCTTCTGCGCGCCTGGTGACATTTTTTTCTGGCGCAAGCGATTTCGTCATTCCACCAGTACACGGGCTTTCTGATCGGTTTGCTTCCTCGCCTGGGCATTGCCGCGTCGCACGCTTTTGACAGCTTGTCCGTGATGCTGGTTGCCATTTTGGTTGCGCTGTCTAACTGGACCTGCCCCTCGTTCCACACCAAGTCGAACATCTCCGCGTCAAACAGTTGCCTTCGCCATCCTTTGGTCTGCGCCTTGCCTACCTGGTGCGGCGTTCGCATACGCAAAACCAGCTCTACCACAATCGCAAAGTGATCGCTGTGCGTGTACATACTGCTGACCGCCCACTTTGCGTTTCGTGCCAGTGAGGGGTTCGCAAACGTTAGGTCGATCGCTGACCTACCTCTGCCGGAGTCGAAAGTGTGCTGCCCGCCGTGGTTGAGGAGTTCAAGCTCCAGCGGCGCCAGGCATTCCAGCAGCGTTTTGCCGCGCTGGTTAGTACGAGTGCTGCCCCACGTCGTCGACCAGGCGTTAAAATCGCCTGCAACCATCAACGGCGACTTGCCCTGCGCTTCCATTACCAGCGCAGTTAGCATGCGTTCGAATTCAATGTTGTTCCAGCTGGGTGGTGCGTAACAGGCGAAAAAATATACGCCGCTGAACTTAACCCATGTGAAACCGCGTTCCGGCGTCAGCATTTTGCACTGGAAGCTGTTGTTGTTGTTTGGCGCCCAAATTGCGGCCTTATTGTCAGCATCTGCTGTCCATTCGTGGCCATCAATGTTTTTGTATTGCTCGCAGAGCAAAGCCAGATCGAAGTCCTGCTCGACCGCAGTTTGCTTCAGCAGATCTTGTGCTGCAGCGCAGTGGTTGAGGTTCAGTTGCACTACTTTCATTGACAACCACCTTTCAACGCCTCCTTGTAGAACCGACATTTAGAGCTGCCAGCGGCATGTTCGCCTTGGCATAGCGCGCACTTTTCGTGATTTGCGCACATGGCGGCTACGTGACCCGGCTCACCGCACTTTCTGCAGAGCGCTGAGCGGTCGACCGTGTTTTTGCAATTTTGCGCCAAGTGGCCATAGCCCCAGCATTTATAGCAGCTTCTAATATTCGCCGTTTCACGCACGCGGCATGCCACCCATCCAATGCGTACGCGTGACACTTTTAGCACCTTTTTTGCGTCTTCTGCCGGCAGGCTAATGTAGGCTGTTTGCGTGCCGTTTGGACACTTGCGCAGGTTCCGCACTGATGATTCGTCCGGCCGCTTGATGTGGCATTGCGCCTGCAGCGCCTCGCAAATCTCCGCCGCTGTGGTGATTTCATCTAAATCCCTGCATTGAACCGTGATCATGTGCGTCTTGGCTGCTACTTGCACCTCGTCTTGCAACAACCCTTCTAGCGCGGTTTGGTAATCAGCAGTTTTGCTTTCTTCAACACGCTTTAATTCCAGCAGCAGTTCGCCTTTGGCAGTTCTGCGAATGGATTTTACATTTCCGCTGAGATCCAGCAGCGACTCGCTCGTTCTTACTCTACGCAAGATGTCCGCGTAGGACAGGCTTCCTTTTGCTGAAATAATTAGCGCGTCTGGCCTTGGCCGGATTTCTCTGCCCTTCTCGCTAGCTGTTTTGCCGTTCTTTTTGCCAACCACTGTCCAGTCTTGTCTCAGTGATGGCTGCGCTTGGCCGCTTGTATGTTGTTGTTGTTGCACTTCCTTTGTTGTCGCGCCAGTCGCTCGCTTGCTTGCAGTGTTCGCCGTAGCAGCGCCTTGTTGCTGCTTTGGCGATGTCACCCTCGTACGCTTGGTGCTTGGCAGCGGCGGATACTCGGGAATCCGATCGGCCTCTTCATTGTTTGTCGCCCTCGACCTTTTTCCCTGTCTGTCGCCGATTTTCTCTGCCACCTGTTCTGTTGTTTGCGTGCTACGTTCGGTTGTTGTTGTCTTGCTGGTTCCAGTTTTTTCGGCAGCGCGCTTTTGCAGCTTTGCTATGCCGATAGCAAGACTCTTCATTGGCTGGTTTACGTGCCTCTGTGCATCCATCATCTTTTGGAGCTCTTCGATTTTCCTGCCCATTGCTGCCAGTATCTCCGTAACATCGCCCATTTCAGGCCCCAGTCGTTCGCGCTCGCGCTGGCTCAATGGCGTTTGCGCTGCTTTCCCGCTGATTGAGGTTGGAGTGCCGCTCTGTTCTGGCAGTAGACTGGGTGGCGATGAGTTTGCCCTTTCATCCCTGCGAGTGGGTGATCGGGCCAGTTTCGCACTGCTCTTGAAAGGGTTTGCTGCCGAAAGATCATTTGCCGCCATTTTGCTACCCCGTTCTGTAAAGCGCCCATCAATTTGCCTTACCGTACCACTGCCCGCCTTAGGACCAATGAGCGGCGTTGCGTTTCCGCCATTTTCGGTGTTTCGCCCCGATTGGGGCGATCGGTTGACACTCATATAGATTGTGTGTGTGTGTGTGTGTGTGCGTACGAGTGCGGGTTTGTGTTGGCAATAATGGCAGCAAGTAAGCGCCAAAGAGGGCGGACACAACTGACGCAAATGACAGTGTCGTGTACTGCGTGGTGTGAAGGCAAAGCAAGCAGCGCCGATAACAAAAAAGTGCACTCAAGGAAGTTGACAACATCACTATCAATACCACCAACAACAACAGCAGCAGCAACGCAAATTACAATCATAACAACAACAACAACATAAACACTATCATCGAGTGCTACAACGCTGTCGCGCGGCCAAAGTGAGACAAAAGCCGCCATGACAGCCAGCGCCTGCGTCAGCGCTGTGCATATGCAAGATGGCTGCGAGCGCCTCAGTTGCCGAAGATGATAATGACGTTCGTTGTTGATGATAATTATGCGGTAAGCACACATGATGGCAGCATAAGGACTTATCTATATGCGTGTGTAGCAGCACAAATGAAATACCTGCGAAAGAGTAGGAAGTCAAACAGACACAACGCCAACTCGTTTACAGGGTGTAGTCGCATGCAAAAACTTTTATCACATATTGTCTCCATGCAGTAAGAAGAGTTTTGTATTCCCACTTTTTCAAGTCCTCTAAGAAAGTTGTTTTCTGTTGTTACTCATACGCCCCGTGTGCCCGTTGTCATTGAGTTTGCTTTCTTACATTTTTTGCTTCTAACAAATTCATTTTTGCAGTGTAGGCCACTGTGTGGTGTGAGTCTTTTTGTCTCTGCCTAGAAGTGTGTGTGTGTGTCGATATTTGCACAAACAAACAAGCGCACACAACTACAACTACGCCACATGGCAACGCACACAAGCACTTCCGCCAATCAAGTGGAAAGTGAAAACAAAATCTTCATCAGCCAGTAACGTCACCGAAGGGACGCGGCACCAGACAGACCAACTGACGTTCCGACGAGCAGCTAGTGTGAGTGCATAAGGTGCATGGCTGCGTTTTGTTGCTGGCTGCTACTTTTTCTCTTCCATTGGAATTTGCAATGATGCAATGCATTGTTGCTGCTGCTGCCAAGACGTAATTCTAGTTTAACAAAGTCTGAAGTATACTTTTATGGAAATGAAGTACTCATGCGTGTGTGTGTGTGTGTGTGTGGGTGTATTTGCCTTGGCCCCAGTGTGGCTGTGTTTATTATGTTGGCTTCATTTGAAGTTGCAGCAACAATTGCTGCACTGCATGGGTGTTGCTGCTGTTGTTGTTTGGATTTTCTAAGCAGATAATTTGGCAGAAGAATCCACACACACTCACGTATACACAAATGCGTGCAAAAAGCTGCGGGCGTGAGTGTGTAAAATTGGAAAAATTAAAAATAAATGAGAAGCGCAAAGGAGGTAAAAGTCAACGACAACAAATTTGACATAAGCTTCTTCCATTTTCATCTTAACTGGTTAGCAAAACGTTGCAGGAAATGTTGTACATTGTATGACCAAAAACTGTCTGCCGAAAATGCCAAAAAATTTAGCGTAAAACTAAAACTATTTCTTGTAGTTTTTAATAAACTGAGAACCAGGGACCGCAAATAACAGTTATTTTTGAAAACTATAATTGAAAAATTTACTATGAAGGAAAAATCATGCAAATAAATTAACTATACCAATACATTTCTTTTCGCACGGAGAACTAAACTTAGCAATAAACTTTCTTTTTGTAATTTTTACAGAAAAATTAAAAAATAAGAATTATTTTTTATTTATATTTTATAAATCCTTTAATAACAACTATTTTTGATTTTTGTTTCATATTAGTCCACAAATAACAGTTTAATTTCGATTTTTATTTTAGTTGTTAACAATTATTGGTGACATTTATTTTTTTAAATAAAATAAAAGTCACTGAATGATTTTTATTGATGACTTAAAAAATAAAATTTATTGAATTATGAATTATTTTTATTGATGGCTTTTATAAATAAAAGTCACTGAATGATTTTTATTGATGACTTAAAAAATAAAAGTCACTGGCTGATTTTTATTCATAACTAAAAAAATAAAAGTCATTGAAGAATTTTTATTGATGACTTTTATAAATAAAAGTCACTGAATGATTTTTATTGATGACTTTAAAAATAAAAGTCATTGAATGATTTTTAGTGATGACTTTTATAAATAAAAGTCACTGAATGATTTTTATTGATGACTTTTTTAAATAGAAGTCACTGGCTGATTTTTTTTGATGACTTAAAAAATAAAAGTCATTGAATGATTTTTATTGATAACATTTATAAATAAAAGTCACTGAAAGATTTTTATTGATGACTTAAAAAATAAAAGTCACTGAAAGATTTTTATTGATGACTTAAAAAATAAAAGTCATGGAATGATTTTTATTGATGAATTTTATAAATAAAAGTCACTGAATGATTTTTAGTGATGACATAAAAAATAAAAGTCATTGAATGATTTTTGTTGATGGCTTTTATAAATAAAAGTCACTGAATGATTTTTATTGATGACTTTTTTAAATAGAAGTCACGAATAATTGTTATCATAGAACAACTAATATAAAAATCGACAAAAACTGTTATTTGTGGACTAATAAAAAAAAATCAAAAATAATTGTTATTATAGGATTTTTAAAACATAAATAAAAAATAACTTTTATTTGTTGAGTCATTAAATTAAAGATAAAAAAATAGCTCTTAAACATTGATTTTTATAATAAAACTTATAACTGTTACGGTCCCTGCTGAGAACATATTTTTCTACGCATTACAGAAATTTAAAAAATAATAAACAACTCTAAGTACTGGCAAGAATTTGCTGCACATTGCTATAGTTTTTCTCAGATTGGTTGCCGCCCATTTCTCAGTTGCAGCAGCTGCTGCACTCAGCTGACGTCAGCACAAATTTCAATGCGCATCCGCTTTTTTAATTCATTTTTGCAAAAATCCAATGCCAAAAGCGCGCAATGAACGTAGAAGTGGAAAACTTTACAGCATTTTCGGCGTTGTTTTTGGCACAACGGCAACAATAACAATTACTACAACTACGACTACAGGCGGCAACTTTGCAAATGTGTAATAGCATTTTGCCTTTTCAAAGGACATTCGTAATTCGCACAAATTAGGACAATGAACTTGGCTGGCAATGCGGCAAGTGGCACTAAAAATTTTGGTAAAACGCTTGGCAGCACCGACTTCAGCATTTGCTGTCAATTAATGAAATTTTATACTTGGGCGAGCGAACGAGCGACAAGGACGACTTTAACACTGGCTATGAAGAATTCGAATTCGAGTTTCTGTTAAGCATTCCGACATGCCGTCCTACTCACATCGAGCTGAATTTCTCAGTGTCGACTGTCAGCATGTGGGCTGACGTCTCTGTGCGTTATGAATTATTTGCCCATTTGGCAGAACGAAAAACTTTGCCACATGGGCGTTTGGCTGTTTTGTTGGTGATTTTGCTGCGCTACTCTATTTGGGTCATTACACATACAAACGAATATGCACACATACAGATATACTCACACACACACACACACACGAATATGGGACGTGTAGTTGAGTGTGCGTGCATTGTTTATTGGCGCATTTAGGCCAACGCACGCTCACCAATTTCCAACATGCACTCACTTTCCCTCTCTCCACTTAACGCTGATTCGTTTGTTCACTTTTTTGCAGGCAGCTTTGGGCATTTCTGAATTTCAATAACCCATAATCGCTGCACTTTATCGAATTATGTCCTCGTTCATTAAATGCAAAGAATTTGTATTTTATGCCACTTTATTCCATTAATTTTTCATTTCGAAACATAAAATTTCAATTATTGCTAAAATTCGCCAACAGCAATTTTTATGAAAAACTTATACTGAACAATTGTGAGTGTGTGTGTATAATTAATGTAGTAGTTAGTTTTGCGTTACTAAAAAATAATGCAGAGGCAACAACAACAAAAAATAATAATATTTGCCAAATAAATTAGGGTTAAGTTTTTGTTTATTATTTTCATTATATCTATTAATATTTAAGTTTTTATTATTGTTTTTGTTCCATTCGTTGTTAATACTCAATTGTGATTATAATTACAAAGTATAATAAAAATAAATTTATAAATTTTGTATGAAATTTAAGGCTTAATTTGGCATAGTTAGAATAATCTGATTGAAATATGCAACGTTGTATTCGATAACTTTTTAAGATGATTCCATTAACACTAGAAAGTCCAATGCGGTCATTTTGACGGTTTTTCTTTTCTAAATATCTAATTTTTTTTAGTATTTCTGTCAACTTTTGCTTTGGTGTCTTTTATTTTTTATTGTGGAAAATTTTATATTTTTAAAAATTTATTTTGTGAAAAATTAGCCACATTCGATGTGTACTTTTCGAGATATCAGCGGATGTAATATGTAGTCTTTGTAGGTATGGATAACTTGTGGTCTTTCTAGTGTTAAGCCTCGTTCATAGAAACTCTCGTCAAACATTTCGAGACATTTTCGACAATTGGCCTTCCAGAGCGTCTTTGACATTAAAACTAAACGAATCCTAAACGGAATCCACGAAAGCCGAATTTTGCAAGATTGGTTGAAACAGTATCAGAAGCATTTTCATTATTCACATTTTCTGCCGTCTGGCTTGCGTTTTCACCTTTATTGAAGAAACATTGTAAAATATGGCGTATTTTCCCTTTGCTGGTGTCCAGCTGTGACGCGCGCTCAAACAAAACTGAGTCAAGCAATTACAAAACTGTCTGAGAAATTTCTTAAGTACGAAATCGTATCTTTTTTAAGCCATCGAGCGCAACTTATACAACGCGAGTTAGAGATTTCTAAACCTGTCTGTTGGAAAAAGAATTTATTTATTTCTGGTGAAATCAACTAATAAGTACAGGCTGAACAGATAGCAGTGATATTTTTTTCAATGTCTCAACAATTGTCAAAGATACTAATGTCGTTTGAATGTCCAAATATTTAGTTTGTTGTAGTTTATCATTTCATCATGCATTGTTTTCCACTTGCCGAATGTGGGGAAATTATTAAAAAATATGATCAAAAATTACAGCTCAGACGCAACGTAAATTTCGTCGTTAGGTCGATCGTCATCATGGTGACTTGGTCATCTCAATTGATCGTCGCGATCATGCAACTTGACAACCTTTCATTATTTCCTCTGGAGCTACCTTCAAGTCCTTAGTCTAAGCTAACAATTCAACCACTTTGAATGCACTCGAGGACAACATTCGAGGCGTCATTGCCGCACATATTGGACCGAGTCATCAAAAATAGAACCGGCCGCTTGAGGCACTGCCAGCAAAGCCGAGGTGGCCATTTGAATGATGTACTCTTCCATACATAATGACATGAATGTAGCTTTAAAATAAAGCCAGAATCATTTTTATATCTCACACTGTTGTTGTTGTTTTATTTAAATTTATTTTCTTATTGTTCTTATCTGGTCGCCTTTTATTATAGTTTTTATGTTCATCATACGCCACGTATGCCATAAAAAAATCACTCATTTACTCATTTCGAAATTATTGTATTAATTTTTTCTGCTCTGGGCTAACAGTTTTGAATGCATGAATATAATTTTTTATGTTCATCATACGCCACGTATGCCGTCAAAAAATCATTAATTTACTCATTTCGAAATTATTGTATTGCATTTTTCTGCTCTCCGCTAAAAGTTTTGAATGAATGCTGCTTGTGTGCTGCATAAAATGACTTTTCCAGAATACTTGGTGCATAATCACTCCTACTAGCGAAATAGAAACTATGGTTATCACCAGGGAAAGGATTTTGTGGAAATTGCCTTTTTTGTTTGCTGCTAGTTAGAGCATTTCTGGTTGAAAATGAGCACGAATTAGGTCCTCCTGATTAGAAATATACCACTTTTATTTTGCCTTTTTTTGCCTTAAACAGGCAGTTTGCCTTTTTTACCCATAAATGCCTTTTTTATGTGCCTATTTTACCTATAAATGCCACAACATGCCTGTTTCAAGATTTGTCGAGCGCCTTTTTATTTTTCTTTCGTTTTTAAAATTTTCCCCCTTTTGTTTCGCAAAAATACCTTGAAACTAAAAAAAAATTAAGTAGCAACATTGCAATTTCGTAAACTTATCGATGTTTTTACATTGATTTGATCATTCCTAAGCCGTTATTTTTTGTTGTGCAGTGGAAAATTTAAAGAAAAAAACATGCCAAAATCAAAAAGTTCGGTTAGCGCAAACATTTTGTTTATTTTTTTGTGATACAAGTACGGCTTTTATGCTTTTATATGAAAAGTTAAAACATGAATTTAAAATACTAGTATGTGCCTACATTTCAATTAAAATATCTTAGTTTTAGTTTTTTAACTATCTTTGAAAACCTTGATGTTCCTTTTCTTTTACAAAAAACGAGGTATAAATATTGTATGTTGCATACGTTACCGCTTCCCCTATTTTTTAGTTTTTCTAGTATTTTTTTCTTATTTTTAAATGCCTGTTTTTGCCTTTTTAACAGTTTATAATGCCCTATTTTGCCTTTTTAGGCAGTTTTTAGTGCCTTTTTCTGCCTTTTTGGCAGTTTTTAGTGCCTTTCCGTGCCTTTTTTGCTATTTTATTTTGCCTTTTTTATAGGTTTTTAGGTCCTCAAAATCCTTTCCCTGGTTATCACATTATTTATGTATAATTCATCAGTGCGAAGAAATGTCACTGCTGCGAGCAAATATAATTTCATTTGAATTTTTCGCATAGCAAAAATCACTATCCACGCTCCACTACATACACACCGCCAACTACTCGCACAATTTCACTTTTCATTCTGGGAATTTATTGAAATGTTATCACTTAATGGAAAAGTCACTAACTGCCGCTGCTCCTCCGAGCTGCCGCTTTGCATTCGCTTGCGACTTGGTTTTCGCTTTTTTTTACTTAACCTACACGGCCACCCGCTTCCCTCTTTACTATACCCAAGTGTCCCCAAAGCATTTGAGGCAACAGAAAAGTTGAGTGCAGAAAATACAAGACGAAACTTATTGCTGCATTATGCGACCGCTGCTGCTGTTGTTGCTGCTGCGGCGGCACACATTGTTGACACAGTCGAAAGTATTCTTGCGCCGCGCATAGCAGCTCGGGGCGCGCGATATGCGGCACATAGCTGGTTAGAAGCATTGCATTTGCAAATGTATTTGAGTTGTGGCAATATTGGATTTCTTGAGAGTATTTGCTCGGCGCGCAGCCTTTAAGGCGAACAGGATAATGCGCTGCAGTGTCATCTCTCGAGCGCACAACAGCACACTGAATATTAATTCGTACGCCATGATTAGGGCCGCATTTCGTACTGCACACACACACACACACACACACACACTGCTACACGTACTTGGCAACTGTTTAGTATGTATGAATGTAAAAAATGCAAGCCAGCGGCACAGCGAGCGCAACGTATGAGCGGCGTGTGATAAGCGCCCCTTGCAATAAACCCAGTCGGGCGTGAATAATTTTTATGAATTTTTCATTGTCGCAGCGCGATCTCAAAGGCACAACAGACGCTGGGCCGTGGCTGACTGCTTAGTCGACGTAATTGTAATCTGCAAGTACATTGTGCGCGAGTGCGATGCGTATCGCACAAGGACGTTGGATTAAGTAGCAGAAAATTATGAAACATGCAAATGCCTGACGTCGACGTCGTCGAAGTCTGCGTCAGCGTCAGCGAGCCGCTGGCAACATGCAAAAGCGAAATTGCGTTCGCACACAAGGCAACAGCGACAGCCGCAGGCGGGCGACGGGCGCGAAGACGACAAGAAAAATGTATGAATGCGTGCTATGAAAATGGGAGCAGCGCACAAAATAAAATATGCAGGTTAATAGGAGGAAAAAGGGACACGAGCGCAAAATGGCGACTAGTACAACAATAACAATAACAACAACAATAATAATAATAACAAAAACAAACACAAAGTCAACAGCACGCACCGAATATGTTGTCGTGTAGCGAGCGCGTGATTGAGCGAGTGAGTGGCAGTGCCACAGATACGCATGCCGCATGCCATTTTAATGTTCAACGTCGCCCAAGTTTCTGCCGCCGGAGCAGCTAAAGGTCCCTGGCAAGCGCCCAATGAGGCCAACGGCAACAACCAAAGTCGACAGAGACAACATAACTAAAAAAATAAAATTTAAAAGCATCGACTTGCTGCTATGCGAGCATATTAAAGCTGCCAGCAACTGCCAGCAACTGCCAGCAACAGCAGCAAAGCCAACTGCGTCAGCAGCAACAGCAACAATAAAACGCACACTAAGCAAGAAATATTTGCAAGAAACTTGCGCTGCCTTCGTACCAATTTAAATATTGGATTACGTGTAGCGCGAGAAAGCTGGCACATTGCTGCGGCTGACGCTCGACAGTGCGACATGCAAAGTAGATTAGGCGTCACACGAAAATTTTCTGATATACATATATGTACATATAAAATTAGTTATATATGCACAGTGGTGTCCTGGTGTCCACCTAAGCGGACGCGTACAAAGAAGGCCAACTGTATTGAGTCATACAAATGATTTTTCCATAAAAATGTAATTCAAGATTAACATAATTCAAGATAAAAAAGATCAGCATTGCTCTGATAAAAATTTGTTTAAAATGAATTAATTGTTTTGCATTTTAAAGGCAAATTTCGTTATATGCAAATTATTGAAATTTTCATTTGTGAAATTGCTGTTCACGCCAGCAAATGCCGCCAATGCTGCGCATTTTTGCGGTGTGCGAAAAAATGAAATAAATCTTGACGAAAATGCTGTTTACACAAGGGATTCGAGTGTGGCACGCATTAACACTGTATGTGTGTATGTGTGTGTGTGTGCAGGGGTGTGCACGTGTCTTCATTGGTTTTGTGCCCCGTGAGGATTTCAATGATATTTCAATACAGAAGCTTGATGCCACTTTAAGTTGGGACACAAATTTTACTTTCAATTTTATTAGAAACTCAATGATTGGGCACATCATGGCGTATGAATGACATTTACTATTATTGATGCAACTTTAAGTTGGAACACAGACTTTACTTTCAATTTTAGTAGAAACTCAATGATTGGGCACATCATGGCGTATGAGTGACATTTACTATCATTGATGCAACTTTAAGTTGGAACACAGACTTTACTTTACATTTTAGTAGGAATTCAATGATAGGGCACATCATGGCGTATGAGTAACATTTATTATTTTTTGATGCAAATTTAAGTTGGAACACAAATTTTACTTTCAATTTTAGTGGAAACTCAATGATTGGGCACATCATTTACTATTATTGATGCCACTTTAAGTTGGAACACAAATTTTACTTTCAATTTTAATGGAAACTCAATGATTGGGTCATCATGGCGTATGAGTAACATTTACTACTATTCGAATTTTAGTGTAAAAGTTGAATGGAATATATTTTAGATAAAAGAAGAATATGCAAAACGACAAAATACTGCACTCCATACCTTTTTTAACTTTTCCAATTGGACTTTTAGCCGAAATGAACATTAATGAGTTCTGGCAATGTTCATAATGTCAGTACTTGCAAAAAACTTACCCAATCTATTTTATGGCATTCGGCTTCCAGAGCCACTCAACATTACAACAACGAAAATAATGAATCTTCAAAGCAGAAACATTAGCTCGTTTGGGCCACATTTTCCACTCCTTGAGGACATCTCGTGCTGCAAACAAATGCATGCACTCGTTCACTCCCTTCCCGTCTTTCCCTTCCTCGTTATGCAACACTTCACTAGCACATAAATCAAATCAATTGAAAACAAAAGCATATAAAAAAATGTTTCTTCACACTGCTGCCAACGCACGCACACAAAGTGTGTCAACGCAGCAACACGAACACATTAGCGCCGCTGCATCATGCCGCAGCGACATGTTAAGCTGGCGCCTGCAATATTGCAACCGCCAACTTTACGCAAAGTTGCCACATAAATTCACCAAAATGTTTGAACTGTCTTGACTGGCTCAAGATGACGACGCTGCCGAGCAGAGATGACTTGAAAATGCTCCGCTGCCAGCAGTCTTGCGGTGGTGGTGGGGGTGGTGTCGCACGCCAGAGCGACATTTTTATGGCATGTCGCGCAGCTCAACCACCAACACCACCAACACCAGGTAAACTTCAACTTCCGGTAAAGCATTTATTGGCACTGCTGCCTAGCTGCAGCACATATTCGCCAAATGTAATTTCGCTGCGGCATTTAGCACTGCTTTGCAGCGCATAGTCCTAGTTCGCAACTGGGCGCAGAGTGTGAGCAACAACTTTTACGAGTATTGCATAGTGAAATTACAGATAAAATTAGGCACTTTAGTGCGCCATAATAACAACCGCGTTTTATTGCCCGCCGCGAAGGCCAACAGCCACTGGCGGCAGTAAATATCCATTTAATACTTCATGGTGTACTCTCACTTATATATATATACATGGGTTCATACTTATATATAATGGTATATGCTTGTGTACATACAGAAAGAAGTGCTCGTAACACCGTCGAGCCATGTTTTTAATTACAAACGCCAAATTGCTCATATATGCACCTAATGTGAAAATTTTCTGCGAAGTTGGGACCTGACCTCTTACGCCCAGTGAGCGGACCACATAATGTCTAAGCCAAAACCTAATCTCAAGTAAATATTTATACCTTAAATCATCACTAAATATTTACATGAACATTTTTCTCATAACGCTGATGACCTTTTTGAAGTCCATAGCGCAGCAAAAATAGCCTTCAGTCAATAATTTAATTTTGTTTACATTGTAAGAAGGAACAAAAACGAAACAAGGTAGAATTTAAATACATACAAGAAGAAAACGAAATAATGTGCCTGCTTTCTGCCAGTCAGAAAAAAAATTATTACTGAGAAATTAATTGTTGCTGAATTGTATGCATTTACTGCTGTTGCTGCGCAAATTGTCTCACTTACAACAGTAAAAATTCATTTCAATACGCTTGAAGTAATGTTCTCTTTCACATTTGAACACACACACACACACAAACAAGCATTGACTTTAATTAAACAATGCAGCTTTCCATATACCCAACACACACACACACACACATACACATACAAATAAGCCTCTTTAACTTGCACTTGAAGCACAACGAGCACCACTCAAAGTTGTGTATATATGCCAAGTAGCATTTATTTCCACGCAACTGCTATAAATGGGAAATTATTTTTAAAATATTCGCCTTGAAAATTGTTACGGAAAAACTTTGCTTTTACACTTGAAACAGCAACCACGATTGTGAGTGCCAGTAATAAAACGTTTGCGTTCTCTAATGCTTGAGGCCTAACTGCTGGTTCTTCTTCAATATTCTCTGCTTGCTGTGTACTTTTCAGTACGTTCTTTGCTCTCTTTCTATTGCTTTACCACACACACACACACCACTCACTACATTGTGTGACTTTCCTTGGCCTTTGGCTTTGATGTAAAGTTCTTGCTTTCAAGTTGAAAAAATATTAAGAAACAAAAAATAAATAACCAAAAGCAAAAATAAATTGAAGCTAAACGCAACCAACACATATATTACGATGAGCTGTTATGATTTATATTTTTTGCAAATTGTAAGCAACGACTCGTATTTATGCCCTTAGCAGCTGACAAGAATAAAGCAGAATTTATCATATAAAATGTGCGTGGAACATGAAGCCTTGAAAGCATTACTGCATGTCCTCATGCTCCTGCCGCGCCATCTCAAGACAACGCTTGGCAATCCTGCGAGCTCATGAGGTCGTCGGACTGGATAAACTGGCAATGTTTTAAGCCTGAAGTCTTTGCTGAAGTTTGCAAACAGCACTCGTATTCTAAAGGCTCATTGCTGCAACTCATAAAGAGATCAATATCTCGTATTTCTAAGGACCCAATAGGGGTCTATGTGTGGTCATTAGTGGCCAGTCAGTTACAGCTACCTATGACATAAAAGTGCTACTTTCAATCGTATTGAGAAATTATAATTTGACGCGTTCAAAAGACATGAAAGTAATACATGCAATGTACCCGAACTATGATAACAAAATACAAACACTATTAGTGTTAACTAATAGCTGACACTGTAGTTTAATGAAAGTATTTTCTGAATTATTACACAACAATGTACTAAGTGCGCTATCAAAACTAACAAATAAGTGTTTTTATATACTTCTACACAATAATTACATAATGTGAACTATCCACAAAGTAAACAGTCACCAAGAAGAGTGAAAAAGAGTGAGAAATTAGGTCTTATGTCCACAGTGAGTTGTCGCTCTAATGAGACATGGCACCCTAATGTCTTCGTTAGCAACTAACTACAGACTTTCATACATAAAAGTAAAAAAAAGTGAAAGCAGAGACTTTTTATAAAAGTATTTACATATATTCAAATAATGTTTATGATTAATGTTCAACTAAATTCCTAATTCAATTCAATTTTATATTCAATTAGTGCGTATTATAATCAATTTTGTATTAAATTTTTAATTTAAGTAATTTTGTAATCAAATATGACTAAATAATAATAATTTTTCATTTGTATTCATTTTAATGTTGCATTTTTAATTTAATTAAATTTTATATTCAATATCATCAAGAATTCTTTCTTTATTATAATAAAAGAATTATAAGTTTTTAATTTAAATGTACATTTATTTTTGAACCAAATTCTTCATTGAATACAATTTTATATTAAATATCATAATGAATTTTGTATCAAATAATAATTTTTTTTAATTAGTATATAATTTTCAACTAAATTCCTAATTCAATTAAATTTTACGTTCCATTTGTATTATAATCAATTTTGTATTTCATTTTTATTTAATTAAGTATGTAATCAAATATAACTAAACAATAATAATTTTTAATTTGTATTTAATTCAATGTTGAATTTTTAATTAAATTAAATTTTATATTCAATATCATAACGAATTTGGTATCAGATATTTCTAATCAAATAATGTTTGTATTTAATGTTCAACTAAATTCCTAATTCAATTCAATTTTACTCGTATATTCAATATGTGGGTATTATAATGAACTTTGTATTTAATTTTGCATTTAAGTAATTTTGTAATCAAATATGACTAAATAATAATAATTTTTTAATGTAATCATTTTAATGTTGAATTCTTAATTTTAATAAACTTTATATTCAATATCATCAAGAATTGTTTCTTGAATATAATAAAATAATTATAAGTTTTTAATTTTAATTTACATTTATTTTTGAACCAAATTCTTCATTGAATTAAATTTTATATTAAATATCATAATGAATTTTGTATCAAATAATAATTATTTTTAATTAGTATTTCATTTTTAACTAAATTCTTAATTCAATTAAATTTTATGTTTAATTTGTATTATAATCAATTTTTTTTATTTATTTCGTAATGAAATATAATTAAACAATAATAATTGTTAATTTGTATTTAATTTAACATTGAATTTTTAATTCAATTACATTTTATATTCAATATTATCATGAATTTTGTATCAAATATAATCAAATAATGTTTGTATTTAATGTTCAACTAAATTCCTAATTCAATTTAATTTTATATTCAATATGTGCGTATTATAGTCAATTTTGTATTGAATATTTAATGTATTCAACATCATGAGGAATTGCTTCTTGAATATAATAAAATAATTATTACTTTAATTTTAATTGACATTTATTTTTGAACCAAATTCTTGCTTGAATTTAATTTTATATTAAATATCATAATGAATTTTGTATCGAATAATAATTATTCATAATTAGTGTTTCGTTTTTAACTAAATTCCTAATTCAATTAAATTTTATATTGAATTTGTATCATAATCAATTATTTATTTCATTTTTAATTTAATTAATTTCGTAATCAAATATAATTAAAAAATCATAATTTTTAATTTATATTTAATTTAATTTAATTTAATTTTGAATTTTTAATTAAATTGAATTTTATATTTAATATCATCATGAATTTTGTATCAAATATAATCAAATAATAATAATTATTTTTAATTTATATTTAATTTTCAATTAAATTCCTTATTCCATTCAATTTTATGTTCAATATATATTATAATCAATTTTGTCCCAAATCATATCAAATCAAATTCTAATCATTTTTAATAATGCAATCCTTATTCAAGGCATTCTTAATCGTGTAATCTTATTTATTTGTCGCAACACATGAGATATTTTCCCTAATTATGGCTTTGATACAGTCCAACCTTGCTCCATTCTCTACCTCTTTTTTGCTGCTCATGTTACATAAATCCACCTCCCCCCACATTTCCATTGGGGCTGCTCTATTTTCGCCGCACTCTCCATTTTCTTCGCATTGAGCCAGTCATTTATCTTATAATCTTTATGGTATCCGCTTTGTGCAGTTTTTGGGCTTTTGTTGTTAATTAATTTACTTTAAAAGTAAGATGACAGTTTTGCTTATTTGGCGTCGTCCTCCTTTGCATTAGTCGAATTTGTGTGCTTTTGTTGGGCGTCGCAACAGCGCCAGCACCAGAACGCTGCCAAACTTGACGCGCTCATATCATGTACACGAATAGCATTTAATTAGCTGCGTGCCGAGCACTGTGTGATAATTTAATTAAAATCAATTAGATTGCAGGTATTTAGCGGTACTTTAAAGCACATACACGCGCGTACCAAGTACTAAGTGTGAGCGCTGCGCTTTGCTTTCGACAGTCTGTGCTGGATGCGTGTGTGAGTGATTTAATAGGGCTTTCACTTTGTGCCTAATTGAGTTTCGTAGCAAGAGAGAACATCGAGGGTGTATATTTGCATTGCACTACGTGGCGTATGAGTAATATTTCAAAGTGACAATATTATTTATTGAAATATTTTGCAAGTGCATTGGCTTCACTGGGCGTATACGTGACATTTACTGCAACGAGACGCATGAGTGATGCGTCCCAGCGTGACTATCTATCACTGCAGTAGCCTTTATACACTGCATTGTCGGTATTTAATGGGGCATTAGGAGGTACTGCTAGACGTATGAGTGATATTTTACAGCATTCGAAAATAATTCAAGGGCTTCTGTTTGTTTAAGTGTTGATTTTTGAGCTTTTGGACAAGGAATCTTGCTGCGTATGCTGTGGTTCTAGTAAAACTTTGAAATTATATAAGGAAATAAGAATAGAAATGTTACATTTCTTAATTTGATTAGCGCCACTATCTGACATTTACAACGCATGATAAGCTATAGGGTCATGGTTCTGAATTCTGACTGACATGCTCTTCACAACTAAAAACTAAAAACAGTAAAGGTTTCTTAACTAAAGTTAGCAACAAATATGTGTCACCAGAATTGTTGTACAGCATCATGTATTAACGTAAATTCAAATGATAGATATTCCATTTGATACTAGTTCCTGTTACACTTATTAGCATTGGAACCACATGAAGTGCTTCCGGGCGTATGAGTAATGTCTTAAACTGGTGAAAAGAATTCAAATAAAAAAAAATTCGACGCGTATCTTTTAGTTTTTCGACAATCAAAATTTAAATGGGTCAATAATGAGTTTCGTATCCAGACAGACTATAAAAAACATAATAAATTAATTTAATTTTTTTGAAAATGGAATTCTGACGGGTCAACCCATTAACAGTTTGCATTGGGAAACATGATTTAATGGGCCCATTGACTTTAAATATGGTGAAAACATGTCAAATGAAAGGAAATGAGACAAATATTTTGTATCAAAATCTGACGGGCTCAACAAAGGGTAAACAGAAACTTAATTTATTGGGCTCATTTGACTTCAGACTTTGAGAAGGTTCTCAAAATCAGAAATAATTCAACGCATGTTTGAAAACCACCATCGGTAAAAGCCTAAAGTTTATGTGAAGAAACATACCATAACATTAAATGATATCATAAAGTGAGTAAAGCTTAAGATTATTCAATGAGATTCAAAGAAGATTCAAACGAAGAAGAAAGATATTCACAATTATTTTTTCAATGAAATCAAAAAAATCATGCGTGCAAAGCCGCCGATGAATACAAAATTCATTATGATATTAAATATAAAATTTAATTTAATTAAGAATTTGGTTCAAAATTAAATGTAAATAAAAATTAAAATTATTTGTTTGTATTCAAGCCAAAATTCGTGATGATATTGAATATAAAATTCAATTAAATTACAAATTTAACATAAAATTGAAGAAAAATTAAAATTAGTTTTCATATAAATATATTTAAAAAAAAATGCATTTAATTTAACATTAAGTACAAACTTAATTATAATACATATCGAATATAAAGTTGAATTGAATCAGGAATTTAATTGAAAATTAAAAACAAATTGAAAACAATTCTTATTTGATTATATATGATAAAAAAATGCATTACGATATTGAATATAATTTCAATTCAACTAAGAATTTGGTTCAAAATTAAATGTAAATTAAAATTGTAACTATTTTTTTATATTCAAGTCAAGTTTCGCGATGATATTGAATACAAAATTTAATTAAAATAAGAATTCTAAATAAAATTAAATACAAATTAAAATTAATTAGTATTTAATTATATTGGAATACAGAATTAATTTAATTAAAAATAAAATACAAATTCAACTAAGAATTTGGTTCAAAAGTAAATGTAAATTAAAACTGTAACTATTTTTTTATATTCAAGCCAAGTTTCGCGATGATATTGAATAGAAAATTTAGTTAAATTAAGAATTCTAAATAAAATTAAGTACAAATTAAAATTAATTATTATTTAATTATTTTAGAATACAGAATTAATTTAATTAAAAATAAAATACAAATTCAACTAAGAATTTGGTTCAAAAGTAAATGTAAATTAAAATTTTAACTGTTTTTTTATATTCAAGTCAAGTTTCGCGATGATATTGAATACAAAATTTAGTAAAATTAAGAATTCAACATAAAATTAAATACAAATTAAAATAAAATATTATTTAGTTATATTGGAATACAGAATAAATTTAATTAAAACTTAAATACAAATTAAAAAACAATATAATTAAGAAAATAATATACATGAGAACTAAAACCCAAATGCGTAATTGTTAAAATATTAAAAATATAGTTTGTCTTTATTTTTACAAAAAATTATTCAAAATTTTTTGACAGCCAAAAAAAAAATCATGACTTTTTTATATTCAGGTTATGTTTGGAACGATTAGTGGCAGCAAGGAGCCTTTTTGCTTGGCCAAACGAAGAACGATGTGGAGTAGGGTAGGCAATAAGATAATTAATCATATTCTTACTTGTTTGTGGCAGATTTGAGGCTGCCAGATAATGACTCAAAAGATAACAAAGAAAGCAGAAATTTGTAGCTCATGACTTTCTAGTAAAGTAAACTACAACTAAAGAAAGCATTGGCTCACACCGAGCTGTAAATGCTACTATGTTGAGGTTAATAATTATGACTATAGTTAAAATCAATTAAATCTTAATTTTCAGTACCACATAATGATGTCGACTTGACCTGGGTTAATATATTTTTCAATATGACTCGCAAACAAGTACAGTTCTTTAAATTTCCTTTAGCTTTTCCAAATTCACGCTCACCTTACTCACACTCTTTCTCTCTTTACTTTCCCTTTGAGGTAAAACTAAATTTCCCACCCTTTCGCCACATTTTTTAATTATTAAATTGGTTGCCGGTGTAGCCGCCCACCTGCCCTCCAATCGTTCCGCGCATGAAAAATTCACAACACTGCTTTGCTCGTCACAACAACACAAACAATTGGCATCTGCGTCTTCGGGCCAACTGCGTGCAATTGGCCTTACTTACTCGTACGCAGCGCATTGTCATATTTTATTTAAAGACATTAATTATGCATCACTTCCACATTTTATTCCTCAATGCGGCACAAGTCAGCGCCGCGCAAGGCAGCCAACGCACTACAAACACAAACTCACTCAAGCAGCGACAATGCAGCAACGGGCAGCGCATTGAAGAAAACAAATACGCACGCACTGTCACCCTCACACACACGCGCGCACGCACTCACGCACACATACAAACGCACAGTTATTTTCGCTCGACGTGGGTGCGCTTCAAATGCTCCGCACTGACGCTGCTGATTGCTGTCGTTGGTGTGTTTCCCTTTTGAATTTCCTTCTTATTTCGCACTTCACAACACATACACAGCGTGTTATCGCGATGGGCCAAAAGGTGCCCACACACACACACATACACAAACACAAACAGGCGCACTCACACGCTCGCACGTACGAAAAATATCGAATTTAGGGGACAACACAACCGCCAACCATCCAAAGGACGAGCGCAATGTGCAGCGCGCGCTGCTCCTTTGTCGATGGCAACAAAGTCGCCTAAACGTTGCCCTCGTCCCCCGCCTCCGCCCCCCAAAAAACACGCTGCCCGAAGTGAAGCCAGCCGTACGAAGGCATAAATTACGCCAAATAACAACAAAATGCTTCATTTTTTCGCAGACAGAGGCGCGGGGCTTGCCTTCTGTCTGCCGAGCGGCCGATGTGTGGTGTGTGTGTGCGGGTGAGCGCCGGAGCGCCGGACGCGCAGGTACAACACGCGCTGCACGCTTTTATGCTGCAGCACGCAGCGACGATTCTCAACGGCGCCGCCTTTACACTTTTACATAATTACACTTTTCCTTGCGCTCCGCTTCTGCTTCTCCTTTATTTATTATTTCTTTTGTTGCCTCGCGCGCTCTGCACAATTTTCTAATTGAAAGCGACGCCACTAATAGCTGTGTGTGTATGTGTGTGTATTATTCTTTGCTTTCTGAATTTTTTCTTGCTGCTGTTCGGTGGCCAACACGCGCGTAGCGGCCCGTCTGCAGCAAACCGTTTGGGGCGAATGTTGTGTGGACACTGAATTCCGTTGCTGGCAGCGTCTGATAGCGCAGGACATGCGAAGGAATGCCACGAAGTGTTGCCCAATGAGTGAAAGCTTCATGTGCGCGTGGCAAACAAAGCTCACAAGCCGAATGCTTTTTCCTTCACAGAGCTTTTTTAATATTGCTTTTAATTTTTCCTTAGATTTATATTGAATATAATGGAATGCGCTACACACAGCGAGAGCGTCTATTCGACAAGCGGATGGGAAAGATGCTCGTAATTAATAGATATTAATGGGGTATGATATGGTTTTAGTAATTGAGTGATTAATGATGCAACCACATATGATTTTTTTAATGGATTAATAACACCGTGTGACAAAAATTAAAAAAATTTTCACATCGGAAAAAATCCATATGGGCGTGAAACTAGAGACCAAACATAGTAATACTGCGTACTCAGTTTTTTTCTACATCCTTTGTCCTTTTAAAAGGACTTAAAAGGACGAAAATTTTGAAGGGGATAAAAAATAAATAAAATTATAAAAAATACTTGACTCCGTTAGAATATGGCGATATATATATCAAATGAAAGAGGAAAGGCTCAAGAATTAAAAAAAAATTATTTTTTATCTATTTTTAAAAAAAGGATATGAAAAAGGTCCTTTGAAAATTTTAGTTCTTTATATCCTGGAAAATTTACATCGAATTTTCTTGAAAAGTAAGTATGTTATAACCCCAAATCTCCTTGATCACGTGTCAAAATTTCCCGGTGTGAAAAATGCTGTCGCACGTTGTAATAAATCATTAGTTAAATTATATGATAATTGGAAAAAATCTATTAATCTACTTATTAAGCCATGTTTTTGGTATCTCAGTAATATATATGCGCTTGAAAATTTGTCATAATTTACACCTTCAAGACACTCATCTCCCTCTCTCTCCATTTTAATCATAGCACCGTTACACCTTTCTTTACTTAATCAACTTTATAGCAACTCCAACATTAAACACACATAAATCATTTTCAAAATCAACAAAATAAAAGCACTTTTACTTATATGTCAAGGCGCTTTTCTCTTCTCAACGTTGCGTTGCGTGAAAAAATCAAAAGCTTCCGATTGAGCTTTCACTCAATACACGACAAGTAACACCCGAACACACTCATTACACGCAGCCGCGTGCGCTCGTGCCTTTTCGCGCTCTTCACACGAAGCACTTTCAAATTTTTACCATTGTCCCCCCGCTCATGCCCCCACAAACCCAAACTGCCCACTACCACCCACAGCACAGACCGGACCAAAACTTTCGCCACTCAGGTGCGTTCGCAACAACTGGGAATAAAAGCAACAACAACAACAAGAACCATCATACAAACAAATACGAGCATTTGTGAGTGAAATTTCATATGAAACAAACAAAAGCAGATGAAAAGTACTAAAGCACATAGCAAAAAAAGATCAAAAACAAAAGCAACAACAACGCACAGCACCGGCAACTGACAGGCCTCTCTGGCCAGAATTATCTAAGCAACAACAACTAAAACAAAAAGCCCAAAAACAAAAGCTGCAACGCATTTAACAACGAGCAAAGTTTCAACTTTAATGCGTATGCACACACAGCCATAACAACAACAACAAGAACAACAACAACACATAATAATAACACAACAAACACAAAAAAGTAACAACCAAAAGTCGCAACTTTGCTGATTATCGTACACAGAATCAGGTAGGAGAAACATTTTCCATTTCTTTCGCATTACAATTTTTTTTCGTGCAATTTTTTCCATTATTTTTATGTTTTTTCCTTTCGAAACATTTTTGCTATATTTATTTTGTTTTTTTTGCTTGCAGGCAAAGGACAACAAAACACACACACAGTGATACGGCCAAGAGATGTTTGACAGTTTGTTGGGACCATGGTGGAAGTTTGCACGCGCCCGGAGAGTACAACAACACCGGTGAGCGGCGCCAGCCGGCGGAGTAATTAAAGTATTGCATTGATTAAATGGCGTTGGGGCTGTTTATGCAATTTCCCGTTGGCGAATGACGGCAATTGCGAAGGTCGAAGTGGTTGAATGGGAATACTTGAAATTTCTGGTGCACAGCTTGACGCAATTGAAATGGCTGGCGGTAGGGCCAACAGAGACGCAAAGAAATGCTGCAACAATGTTTGCAGCTACGACAGAGACGGAGAGAAGCATTTTTAAATGTGTGTAAGAAACGTTGACGGCTTTGAATTGAAAAAATTACAATTAAAAAAGTATGTATACTTCAATAAGAATCAGAGAAATTAAGAAACAATAGTTTCCAACACAAAATTTATTTCAAAGTTATTTTTGATTGAAATCTAAGCTTAAGGGTTTAGTTTTGTTTGAATTCGCATTAAAGATGGACACCAGCAAAACGAAAATACGCCACTTTTTATAGATTCCAAACCGATTCAAAGATGCACCACGCTATGGAAATCCAATAAAATGTCAATAAATTCATGGAAATCATCGAATCCAGCCATCATACAAACAATGTTTTTATTGTTCAGGACCTAACCATTACATAAAGTCCGATTTTAAACCATTTGAACAAGGCTTAAAAAGTGTCACACAAGTTAACGCCAAAAAACCTTAATAGACAGATACGATAGATAGATAAAACGGTTTCTATGAACGGGGCTTAATAATGGATATTTAGAAAGCCTCCAATTTCACACAAAAATAATAACTTATGGTTTACTACAACTTACACTTTCCGAAAAATCCATCCACATCCACCAAGCAATTTAACACTAGAAAGACTGCAAGTTTTCCATAAAAAGTTTAATGTTTAAGTAATTATTACAGCCACAACGATGTGGTTGCTCTCATAGAAAAACACTCTAAAATACAGGGTCCGAGTATAAAAATTAAAAAATTTCTTATGGAATGTTGCTAATATAACCACATAGAAGCCTAAAACGTAAAATTTAAAATTTTAACATTCCCCAGTAAAAATCTGTAGCGAAAGGGTTAAGTAAACTCACTAAAACGAAAATATATTTATTTTCCTATACTCCAAAAAAAACCTCAAAGCCCGTCTTGGCAACCTATCGAAGTCATTCAACGCTACTACGAAAAGTCTCGTCCTATCGAGAACACGTTCCGCCCAATTTCGCCAAGTTTCAAATGCTAAAACTTCCCATTCAGTTAGCACATCCCTTAGTGTCCGACCGAAACATCTTTTTTGGGCCGAAACCGAATTTCGGTTTTTTTTATATTCGGCCGAAACCGAAACTGTTTAGTTGAAATACAAATCACCATATCAAGAATTTTTTTTCAGCAAACGAATTTGACATTAAGTAAATAAAGAATAAACATAACATAAATAAATAAATACTTATTAATAAAAACAATGTGTTCATTTTTTAAAAACATATACTTTTCGTTTATAACGAACCCGTTTAAAACGATTTTCCGCCTAAAACCAACCAATTTCAAAACTACGCGCTGTATGTTTTCGCTTATTACGGACCACTTTTAAAGCGAACTTTCGGTTAAAACGAACCATTTTGCCCAATCCCTCGAAGTTCGCTTTAAGCGAAAAGTATAGGGTGTTTTTTTTAGAGGTATAGAACTTCGAATTGAAATGAAACACAAGAAAATCGTTTTAATGTCCATCAATTTGGCTTTATTGGAAGGATAATTTTATGCCATTAATGTTTAAATATGATTTCGGGCATGTGGCCGCCGCGGCTGGCTCGAATAAAGCCAATTCTACAGGTCCAATTTTCAACCACTTTTTCGAGCATTTGGGGCCGTATGTCGGCAATAACGCCACGAATGTTGGCTTCCAAGTCCCCTAACGTTTCTGGTTTGTTGGCGTAGACGAGCGACTTCACATATCCCCAAAGAAAATAATCCAATGGTGTCAAATCACACGATCTTGGTGGCCAATTCACAGGTCCATTCCGCGAAATTATGCGCTCATCGAATGTTTCCTTCAATAAATCGATTGTGACGTGCGCTGTGTGGCATGTAGCGCCGTCTTGTTGGAACCACAACTCATCCACATTCATGCCATCCAATTCGGGAACAAAATAGTCGGTTATCATGGCTCTATACCGGTCTCCATTAACGGTAACTGACTCTCCAGCATTATTTTGGAAGAAGTATGGCCCAATGACTCCACCAGCCCATAGAGCACACCAAACAGTCAGTTTTTGTGGATGTAATGGCGTCTCAAGGGTCTCATGTGGATTCTCTTCACTCCAAATGCGGCAATTTTGCTTGTTGACGTAGCCATTCAACCAAAAATGAGCCTCATCACTGAACAAAATTTTGCGATGAAAATCAGCATCGAGATCAATCTCATTTTCGGCCCATACACCAAAATCACGACGCATTGCATGGTCTCGCGGCTTTAATTCTTGCACAAGCTGGATCTTGTAAGGTCGCAAGCCAAGATCTTTGCGCAAAATCTTCCATAAAGTTGATGGACAAAGCTCCAATTGCTGTGCACGGTGGCGAATCGATTCATTCGGGTCCTCTTCAACATTTTGCTCTACAGCGGCAATTGTTTCTTCGGTGCGCACTGTTCGACGTCTCTGTGGATGCGTATTATCACATAGAGTAAACGTAGTGCGAAAACGACCCATGGTTAACCGAATTAATTGCTCTGATGGACGATTATGTCAACCATAAAATGGACGGAGCTTGCGGTAAACTTCGCGAACTGAACCATTATTTTCGAAATAAATTTGCACGATTTGCAAGCGTTGTTCTTTTGTCAACCTGTTCATGATGAAATGGCAAACCAAACTGAACATAAATGACATTAGAGTTGCCAGATTTGACCACAAAATGCCAGTTTTATCTCTATTCGAAAAACAAACCTCTAAAAAAAACACCCTATACTATACATGAAAAAATCAACCTTTCGTACCTTACTCGCTAATATTCAAAATTAAATAATTTAATATTATATGCTAAAAAAAGAAGTTTATTTACATTGGTGGCATCTAAATTACTCCTCCTTTCACTATATATCTGCTACACAATAAAATGTAAAAAATATCCTAGAAAGTTCAGTTTCGGCCAAAAGATGGCCGAACGGCCGAAACCGAAACCACTTATTTGGGCCGAAACCGAAACCGAATATTCGGTCGGACACTAATATCCCTAGTGATAGAGTTGCTTAACCCTGCAATACTAATCTCACTTTGCAACTACAACATTAAATATTTGTGTTGTTAGTAGAATCAAGATTAATGTTTTAGAGTTAAACATAAATTTATGAGCTTAATGAGCTTTAACTAATTTTAGGTAATTTGTAGATAATTGAGTTTTAATTTGCATTTACATTTCATCACAAATGTAAAACTTCAGATTGTTTGAAATTGTAAAATATTTCTTTGAAAAATGCGCGCCGTTTCATGTCAACAAAATTCTGACGCAAATAATTGCTTGATAATTAAATGCTAATTTTGCATAAATTACAAATCCAACTGTACGCACACACTCGCAGGAAAGTAGTGTGAAAGAAAATGTTTACTGAACTTACACAAATTAAGAAGCAGCGCCAACAACCGAAAGTTCAATACTCATTTGCATTTTGAGCTGAGAGCAGCCGACGAGAGGCGAAACGACTGCAGCGCCGCCGTTTGGATATCTGCAAGCAGAGAGAAAGAAAACAGAAAAACGTCAGATATAAATGAACGAAAATATTTTCATTAGTTTCATGCACCAAAGGAATGAAACGTGTGAACAAGTTTTGAATTTCAATTACATTGCGAACACAACAAAGTGGCAGCCACAACTACAACTAGTCGAACTACAAACAATTTCAACTTATAACTTGGGCTTTTTATGCCCCTTTCGAGTCAGCGTCAGCTTCAGCGCCAGAGCCGAAAGCACGAGCACACAAATGCACAAAACGATACAGCGTTTTCCCATTAACACTGCCGGTCCGAGGCACTGCTGGTGCAACGGGGAGCGACGGGGCTCGGGGCGGCCTCTTGGCGTAAAAATAAACTCGTGTTTCCATATGCGCAGCGCGGCGGTGAAAAGAAATTAGCCAAACAAGTCACGTGCAATCGAAGGTTCTCTATTTCCAACAACAGAGCAAACCGGCAACGACATGACAACACGCACACACGCACACGCAATCGCACTGGCAGACACGTAGCTTTCGACATAGACACGTAACGCCAAGAAATGCCAGGCAACAGAACAGCGAAACTGCTCACGAAACGCTAACGCAGCGCTCCAAAGGCTCAAAAAAGCCACGCGCGTGCAGGGGAAGGACGAGGCGGCGGGCAACGGAGGCGGCGGCTGCATGCAGGCGTGCAGTGACCGGCATTGTGGCGGCTTGTGGCCAGAAAAAAAATGAGAATCGTAATTTGCCTGCGCGCCGTTCGTGGCCGGCCGCACACTAATGGCCGAAGACAGGCGGCGCAGCAATTGTTGCTGGCTGCGGTTGTGGCTGGTGTTGGTGTTGGTGTTGGCATTGGCGTTTTGGTGGCTTGTTGACTGCCGCACCACAGCCGCCTTTGTATTGTTATTGCAGTCATTGTTGTGAATTGATGTTGCTGTTGTTGTTGTTGTTGCTACTACTGCTGCTTGTGTCATTCGCTCGTTGTTTTATGTTTGTTCAGTTTTTCTTCGCTTTTTGCCATTTGTGTGTTTTCACTCGACTGATAACAAGTCAATGAACAGCACGGACGACACTTGGCCCGTTTCGGAATATGTCGGCGATTTATGAGAGCACGCCGCGCAATTTGCATGCCAAAGCGACACGGACACGAGGCGGACGTGGTTCGGCGAAGTAGGTTCGACAAGGGTGCGAACAAGCAAATAACGGCAACGTTTTGCAGAACAATTGATCTGATTGCGAACGGATATGGACGGAAGTACAAACACATTCACATATCGACACAGCAGCTGCGGTTTGTAAGAGTTGTTGGGCGTTTAACCTTTTCACGAACAGTTCAAGACTACTAGGAATTATTATTACTTTTCTTTATGGAAAGTTCAAAGTGAATACAGACATACGGAATGTTCGTTTTCCAGTGTGTTGCTATAAAAGGAAGTGAGTAAAGTTAAGAAAAGAAACACCGAAAGCAAAGTATTGAACTAATTTGAGCATTGATTACAGTGCGAACACTGAAAAAATACAGACGAGAAGAAAAGGGAGCAATTTAATACAATTATGGGGCCAAATTGACTATTAACATGGACATGGCCAAGTCTATGTATCACTGAACGATAAGTGGCCGATACGTTAATAATAATAATTTTGCTTGATTTTCTAGCATTATGGCCGTTTATGTATACAGTGTGTCCCAAAACTACAACTTGGAAATCTGAGTTTCTTATTAAACACACACTTAATGACAAGAAGTGGCGGATTCAGGGGCGGGGGTTTTGGGGTGTTGAAACCCCCGAAATATTAAGGTCGACTTTAAAACTGCATACAAATTAAAAGGTATTTTTTGGCATTTTATGAATATTAAAGAATTAGTTCTTGAAACCCCCAAATATTTTTCTGAATCTGCCCCTGATACTATCCGCCCCTACTACTATCCGCCCCTGGTAGTAGTAGGACAGATAGGAAGACCAGATACATTTCTTACTTAACCCATTTTCGGCCGCTGGTCGATTTTTCGACCAGCCACTTTGAAGGAGAGTAGTTCTGCACTTAGACATTATATCTTTGAACTTTTGATGCATAAAATAGCTTTGGTCTTTTGGTAACCCCTCGAAATAATAAATTTTTTTAAAAAAGATAAACTTAGAGATGTTGGCGAAGGCACGAAAAAAGCATTTTTTTAGTCATATTTTGAATATTCTGAAAAATATATAACCTTTTCAAATTATTGATTTATTATTGATTATTTACGAAGCCTAAAGACCAAATTACCGCAATCAATTGATATCCATAAAATTATGAAAATATTTTTACCTCTCAGCACCGCGTACTTTTCAGTGGTCGAAAAATCGAAAATTGGCCAGAAGTCGTCATGTATGTACATATGTAAGCCAACAATTGTTTGTTTTCATGCTTGATTATTATTTGACCAAAATTATATACATATATATTTGTTTTTATTTGAAATTCAATTTGTATTTATTTATAAAAAAATTATGTAAAAAAAAACACTTAAAAAATCCAAAAATATTCTTGATTAAGGTCCTAAATGTAAGTCCTTAAAAGGAATTAAAAAAATATTGGCTATTTCTGGTAGCGGCCGAAAATGGGTTAAGACTTGCTCGAGGAATATTAAAAATGATCATCAACATTTGTATACAAGGTCTGCCCCACGGAATACGAAACTGCTCAAAAAAGAAGACAACAAATATTTTTTTATTAATTCATTCAATTTATTCAAAATATTCTCCTTCTGCTTCGAAACAACGTTTTGCACGATCAATTAGATCATTGAATGATTTTTTGAGGCCATCTGTATCCATCATCTTCAAAATGTCGGTCGTCGCCTTTTGAATCGCTTCAACATCCGAAAATGGTTATCCTTTCATAGACAAATACCTTAGACCGAACAGATAGAAGTCACACGAACCCAATTCAGGGGAATAAGGCGAGTGGTTGATGGTAAAAATTGAATTTTTGACCAAAAAATTGTATCGTGTAACAGGCGCCAGCTTCCATTTTCAAGGCCTCACACTACAAATACGAGCCAGCAAACGCCTCATTACATAACAATAAAACACTCCATTAACAGTTTGGCCAGTTGAAAGAAATTCTTTATGAATAATGCCTTCCGAATCGTAGAAACAAATCAACATTGACTTTACTTTTGACTTCTCAAGACGACTTTTTTTTCGGTACCGGATCATCTCGGTGCTTACATTCGGCACTTTGCCGCTTGATTTGAGGATCATATTGAAAACACCATGTCTTATCACCAGTAATAATCGAATATTTGAAGTTTGGATCCTTTTTGGCTCTCTAATGAGGTCCTTGCAGTGTTGAATTTGCAGCGATTTTTTATAATTAGTAAATTTGCAGATGTAAATAGTGGGTCAAAATGCGATAAAATGAATTTTGAACATATTCAATTCCATTTCCATGTAATGCAATGACGATTTCGGCTCACTTTTGATTGAGTCACACACTTTTTAAATGTTATTTTGAGTAACCACGGTATTGGAGGGACCTGGATGTTCGTCGTCCTTTATGACTTTACGACCGTCCTGGAACCGCTGAAATCACTCATGTACTCCGGCACGAGATATACAAACATCACCATACACTTCGGTAAAAGTTTTACCAAATTTAAAACCAAACTTGATACTGGCTCTTTGTTCGAAGCTCATTTTCCAACCGATGCTATAAATGGACTACAACTTTTGGCGCGAAATCTTGGCTTGTACTGAACCAAATGTTATGAAATTTTGACAGCATGTCAGTGAAGGATGAGCCTTTCAAATATATGTACCCTTAATGCAGAATATTTTCCTTCGCAAAGTTCTCTTACTTGTACAATTAATACATTATTAAAGTAATTTCATACGTAATTTTTTACAATAAGACACTAGTTAATTGATTAATTTGCCTTTGTTTACATAAGAAATATTTCATATAATTCGATTTGCAAATCACTTTCATTCAAATCCAGCACATACTCGTACTTTTGGGATACACTGTATAACACAAGTTGTGTATTTGCAACATCAAATCATGCCCAGAGGCTCAGCTTACTGCTAAATTGCGGTCAACAGCAAAGTTGTGCCACTGAAGTTTATGCAAACTTCTTCGATATGGTCAATTTTGTAATAATTACACACATAATAAGCATATATTTACACACACACACTCACACACCTAAATAACTCATAGCAACGCACACTTGGCCAACTTATTACTGAGAGTTATTTGATGCCTCTAAGTTAAACCATGTTTATAGACGTTGGAGTGTTGGCCAGTTGAGTTAATTTGGGAGGAGAATATTTATATTGATACATATTTATTTATATTTATATTCATATTTATATTTATTTACTAGCAGGGCCCGTATGTCAAAGGGCCCAATAAATCAGGTTTTCTTATCCTTTTGATAACCGCGTGAAATTAAAAAAAAAAATACTTGTCTAATTATTTCTCATTTGAGTGATTTTTAAGTCAAGTGACCCATAAAATCTTGTTTCTCCATACAAACTGTCGTTGACCCGACAGATTTAGATTTACAAAAAAATTAAAAACACGTCGAATTATTTCTCGCTAAAAATACTTTGACCAATTGAAGTTTGAAGTCAATAGGCCCATTTATTCATGTTTTTCACACTTTCTCCTTACAAACTCTTAACCCGTCGATGACCCCATCAGATTTTGATTTGCGAAAAAATGATAAAAGCGTAAAATAAGAGTAATTTCATCAAGTTTGAAGTCAAAAGGCCCATAAAGTCTTGTTTCTCCAAACAAACTCTTAACCCATCGTTGACCCGACAGATTTCGATTTTCGAAAAAATTAAAAAAATGTGTCGAATTATTTCTCACTGAGAGTAATTTCATAAATTTTGAAGTCAAAAGGCGTAAAAATCATGTTTCTACACACAAACTTTTAACCCTTGGGTCACCCCGTGAGATTTTGATTTTCGAAAAAATTAAAAACACATCGAATTATTTCTCACTGAGAATACTTTCACCAAGTTTGAAGTCAAAAGGCCCATTAATTTTGGTTTTTTAGAGTTTCTCCATATAAACTTTAACCCATAGTTCACCCTGTGATATTTTGATTTTCAAAAAACGTAAAAACACGTGTGGAATTATTTCACATTTGAAGTATTTTCACCAAGTTTGAAGTCAAAAGGCGTAAAAAATCACGTTCCTTCATACCAACTTTTAACCCTTGGTTCACCCGATCGATTTCATTTTAAAAAAATGAGAAACACGTGTCAAATTATTTTGGATTTCAAGTGTTTTCACCTACTTTGAAAACAATAGGACCATCGGCTCATGGTTTTTCGTAGTCTTCCCATATACGCAACTTAACCCATTGCTGACCCCGTTAAATTTTGATTTTCGAAAAAATAAAAAATACGTGTCGAATTATTTTTGATTTGGAATGTTTTCACCAAGTTTGAAATCAATAGGCCTATTATATCAAGTTTTTCGTACAACACCTTAACCCACCTACAACCCTTTTACCCTTTTAGACCCCGAATGTCAAAAAATTCCCATCTTATTAGAGATTCATTTTTCAAGATGTGCCTACAGTTTAAATTTCATGTTTGTAGCTTCAGCAGTTTGGGCTGAGCAATGATGAATCAGTCAGTCAATCAGTCACATTTATTTATTGCCACTAAAATGCATTTAGTATCTTAAAATTTGTTTTTTTTTAATAACGAAAGGTTTAATAAAAAATCGAAAAAATCTGAAAAATATCGTAAAATTTGTTTTTTTTAATAACGAAAGGTTTAATAAAAAATCTAAAAAATAACAAAAAAAATATCAGCAGACAAGTTAATTAAATTCATTTTGTCACAATCCAGTAATGATGTTGTTGGTTTTGCCTAAAAGTTTTTAAACCCACAAGTAACATCTGCGCTCAAGTCTCTTCTGCAAGTTCGTAAAATTCAATATCCAAACAAATGTAAAATTTTCTGCTTCATTTAAATCGGCCAAAACAGGAAAAAAACACACACACTAGCATGACAAAAATCGCCGGAAATTCAGAGCAACCACAGAACGCCGATTGAGTGCGCACACAGCCACCGAATTGTCGAACGCCAAAGCTGCCAGTGCAGCGAATTGGCAAACCACACAATTGACTCGGCGCACTGCAGCCGCATTTTGAGTAACGGCACCGGCCAACACATACACTTTTTCGGGCTAAGGAGAGAAAAAATGCGAACAAAGACGACAAAACGGAAGAAATGCAATGCGGAAGGCGAAGGCAAAGTGAGCAGCAACAAAATGACTGACATTGATGGCGCCGCAAAAAAAAATTGCTGCTGTTCAACTCACACAAACATGCAGACAAAGCAACGAGCTTACACACTCACACAAATACATGCAAACATATTAAGAAACCGACTTTGGCGAGCAGTGTGCTTAGGATTTGCTGCTTCGTTGTTGCAGAAAAAATTGTTTAAATTTTCCATAAGCGGCGTTGATTCCATGTTGGGTTGTACTTATGTATGTGCGTGTGTATATGTGTGGGTGTGATGCGATATGCTTAAGTCTATGTGGATGTGCAAATGACGACTTGAATGCTATTGAGCATGAAGATTATGGCTTTAATGTCATTTGGCATTAGCAGCGCACAGCATACTTTAAGGCGCTTAACCGATGAGCACATGCAAACAACTCTGTGTGTGTGTGTGTGCGTGTAGGTAAGGCAATGAGCATATTTAAGTATTCAACAGACGCATTAGTAGCTCAGCAGGGCGAGTTTTTGTTGTGAATTTGTTTGGTAGCTGACTGGGAAAGCTTTGCAGTGCGCCTAAATGTATGTAATAAATTTTTCCTCGCTTTGCCATAAGTTAGTTGCTTTCAGGCATTGCAACAAGCCAATGAATTGCATAATTGGCAGCAAAACCAAAACAGACTCACCAAGCAACTTCAAGCAACACAAACGCTCATTCATTTCCAGTCACACAGACAATTTGTCACAAATTGCCACACACACAGCCGCTTCGAAACGCGTCCTTGTTCTGCACCACTCTTGTTTGTTGTTGTTGTTTTTGTGTTGTTGTGGCGGCGCCATTGCTGTTGCTGTTCTTGTTTGAACGCCTAAACGTATGCTAAATGAAACGAAAACTGAAATCACGTGTCTCCACGCAACTTCCTGCCCTGCGGCATTGTAAACAACAACAATTACAACAACAAGCACAATGTGCAGCAACATTTTGCAGCAGCACAGCACAGCAACGCTGGTTTACGTTTAAGCAAACGACGCGTCGCGCCTTGGCTGCAAACGTTGGCGCGCTTCACCGATAAATCACGTGACGCACTCGTTGAGGCGAACGCGCGCAGCATGTGTGGCATTAAATCGCATTCCGTGCGCAGCCGCTACTGCTGCAGGCTAAACAATCGACAACAACGACCACCTACAACAACGACAACAACATTGCGGCCGCGTTAACTGGCTTAGAAAATTTGGTTGGCTGCTTGCTTAACAACAACACACACACACACACACACACCACGAGCGCTGCGGTTGTTTGGAAAATTATTTACAGGCATTTGAATGCTTTCGCCTCATTGCTTGCATATCACACACACACACATGCAAGCACCCACACAAACATTGGTGCAGCAATTGCTGCTGTGTTTTGTGGTGAATTGCCGCAATTGACAATTTTTGCTTACTCCTTGGTCTTCTCTGCGTTTGTTGACAGATTGCGGGCAAGAAATTTGCCAAACATTTCAAATTGAATTCATTGAAAATGATTAAAAATGTTTGAACGCATTGCAACTACGAAGAAGATATGTTGGGTACAGTGGGCGCACATAATTTCATTTTGAGAGGGGGATTTCTGGACACAACTTTTGATCCCAATACCAGTTGAAACCATATTTGCCACCAACAATGTTTGTACTGTACCTTACAGACATTTAGGAGGAGTTTGAACACCCAAAATCCTCTTTGCGTGCACCACTGGTCGAATATGTGAAAACCCTGCCACAAGTCTGGCGTTCTAGTTTAATGATTAGTTAGTAATTAAAAAATGCGCCAAGTTGTCTACTAGACACCAACACCACTCTGAAACATTCTGAATTCCAGCTGAACTGTGACCATGAAATGCATTTAACAACACACATACTTATTTAGATAGTTTTAAAGACATTTTGTGAAAAAATTAGTATAAAATTAGTACAATTAGTGTACCTCATTTTTGGGCGGAGGGTCCGGTGGTCCTTACACAACTTTTAAGTCAAGTACCATTTCAAACCATTTTTGCCACCAAAAATGTGTTTGTGAAATTAGTATTTGCGGGGGTTTTAACCCCCAAACCTTGACCCAGTACTTTATTAATTCAGCTGCTTCTTTGATGTCCTTAAACCACGTCAGAATGGACCGGTAGCGAGTTATCCACCGAAAACTCCATCAACATCTACATCGACGGCTCCAAATTGGCGTACAAGGTTGTCTGCGAGATCTTCTGCAGTCAACTGGGACTTAGTCTCTCTTTCCGCCTGCCTGATTACTGTGGTGTCTTCCAGACAGAAGTAAGGGCCATATACCAAACCTCTATCTGGCTTATCCGCGAGAACGTACATAAGACGGATGTCCACATCTACTCGGACAATCAGGCGGCCATTAAGTCGGTCGCCCAAGTGACTACCTTATACAGACTGGTCTTGAACTGCCGAGAATCCCCAAACACCTTGGCTAGTTGCTCCAACGTCTCATTATCCTGGCTTCCAAGGCACAGAGGTATCATAGCCAACTGCTCACGGCCTACTGTCTGCAATCCAACGACTTCTGTCAAGGGTGCGACTCCGAGGACGAGGAAGAGACCGTTCTACACCTGTTGTGTCAGTGTCCTTCATTAGCCAGAAGAGGATATAAGTTTCTCGGCTCAGCTTTCTTCACTAGCCTAACCGAACTATCACCTCTAATTACTCTACTCGACACAAAAAATGCACCTAAAATGTCCTGAAAGTGCTAAAGTCCTGAAGGTTCAAAATAGAAAATTTAGTTAAAAGGAGACAATTTTCCTCTTTGATTTGATACCCATAAAAATATTTTAAATGTGTATGTATGATACTTAAAAATTTAAAGTCCTTTAAAAAGGACTTTGGGTCAGAAAATGAAAAACTGACTATACCAGGTTACTCCAGTTTCATTCCTATATCAACATTTTGATGGGTCTCGACATACAAATTTTTTTTATCGCCCGGTGTAATAAATGTAAAGTTGGTGTTTTCACTCAGTGCTTCATAACTTTAACAGTTTTCTTTCGATTCTATTGACGTTAGGCTTAATATTTGCACAAATAATATATCTTTCATCTTAGATTTTACAACCAAAGGAGATAATTTATTTTATGTATAGAAAAATTATTCGCAAATTTCTAATTTTTGAAAATGGTCGAAAAATTCACTATTTTTAAACAGGGACCGTACCGGTTATGGTTTTTATCAAAAAGTCAGATTTTAACTGTTATATTTTAACTTTTATTTTTACCGACAAAAACAAAAGTTATTTTGTGCCTTTTATCATATCAGGCAAAAATAACTGTTACTTTTGACTTTTATTTTATCGGTCAAAAATAACAGTTATTTTGTGACTTTTATTTTTTCGGTCAAATATATCAGGCAATTTGAATTTTTTCAAAGGCCGTTTGACCGACTAAAAAACTATTTATAGGTACTATATTTTTCATCTCAGCAGACCGCAGATTCTGATCTTAAAGACTTGTGCGACGAAAAAAATGGTATCAATCGTTTTTTAGTCGGTCAAACGGCCTTTGAAAAAATTCAAATTGCCTGATATATTTGACCGAAAAAATAAAAGTCACAAAATAACTGTTATTTTTGACCGATAAAATAAAAGTCAAAAGTAACAGTTATTTTTGCCTGAAATAATAAAAGGCACAAAATAACAGTTAATTTTAACTTTTATAGTAAAAGTCTAAAATTTAAAAGGCGTTTAATATTCGTGAAGCTGATGCCATTGCGATCATAATGGTATATTTGAAAAAATCCACCGACAAGTTTTTCGTTATGCCTTTTTGATTTGAAAATTGTAAAATAACAGTTATTTTCACTTCAAAACTAAAATTAATAGCTTCCGCACGTGTCTTTCTAATTATGGCTTCTAAAGGCTGTTTGTCCAGAATTTATCTATAAGTTACCGAATTTAAAAATCAGACTCATTACTTACATTTTTCTTATTTCATACTCATAACTAAAGCTGCACAACCTCAAAGACAGCAATGCGAAGCCAAAACTTGCGGAAAACACGCACACATTCGCATGCTTCAAATTATATAAATGTTGTATTAAGCGTGTATGTGTGTGTGTGTGTGACCGTTTTGCCGCAACACTGCTGCAGTTTTCGGCTGCGCTCTTAGACATTGACAAATGCGCCGAGCGCCTCCATTTCGTCTAATTGCACGCTTAATGTGGCGTCAGGAGACAGCCAACCGAGCCGCACATTCGCACATTAATGTCCACAACACATAAGTATTCAATACATACATACAAACACCGACACATACGTGTGCTTATGTACATAGATATGTAAGCATCAGTAGACGACCGAATTTGCTGTGTTAGCTGAGGGTTATGTCGCATTAACAGCTTCCTGCGCCCCGGAAATGTGCGCAGACACAGACAGTGTGCACACACACACACATAAATGCGTTCGTTCTTGTATGCGAGTGTGTTTCGTCATTTATGTTCGCCTGCACAGCACCAAAGTACATTCAACTTTGCAGTGCAACTACAGGCGAGACTGAACGGCCACCGCTTCCTTCTGACTTCTGACTGCTGCGTCAGCTCGGCTGCTGCACTGCCAATTTGCCGCTTTAATTTGCGTTCAGCGCCTGCCGAGCGCATCTTGCGAAATGAAGTGCGCACTGCAGGTGCACCCACGTGCCTGTCGGTGCGTGCCAGCGTTTGTGGAAGTGTGTGGTGTTGGTGTTGGTGGGTCGAGCTGTTGAGCCCTAAAATATGCAGCGTTTGTTTATATTTTCCTGCTTCTGCACATAAATGAAGAGCGACATTTTGCAGCACAGCACACCTGTCGTTGACATGCCGCAAGTTCAACTGCTGCTGCTGCTGCTGTTGCTGTTGCTGCTGCTGGCAGTTGTCAGCAACACGGCTTGTTGCTGTTGTTCTGACAGATTTGATTTTGAATTTTTAATGACTGCAATGGTTGCTGTGTAAATGGTTTTACTTAAAATTTCAACTTGACATTTGTGGCAGCAACAAGTTTGGGCTGATTTTTTTGTTTTTTGGTTTTATTTGCTCGACAACTTTGTTTCGATGTGAACAGCAGACGACGGCATTTATGCCAATAATTGTTTTTGTAGTTGTCCGTTTCGTTCTTGTCATTCGAGTAATTTTTGTTGTTGTCTTGTTTTTTTACTCTGTGTGCGTGTGCGCGCATTTCTCTCACTCGCCATCACATTTTACAAAATTAAGTTTTGCAAGTTTGTTGCATATGAATAAAGTTTACAGCATTGGGTTTTATTGTTGCTTTCCTGCTGTTGCTGCTGTTGCTGCTGTCAATGGCAGCACGTCCGTTGCTTGGACGTGCGGTAGGAAGTTATTTAAGGAATTCGTAGTTAAAAGTTTATGAATAGAATTGTGGCTGGTTGTTGTTGGTTGCAACATATCAGATGCAGCTACGGAAAGTACTAAGTTTGATGACATTTTGTTGGCGTGGAATACATTGTGATATGAAAGTGTGCAGATCTGTTGATCAAAATTCGCATTACCGGAATAAATCAGAAAAAATAACACAATAAGAATTTCAGTTTTTTTGTTTAGTTTGAACTCGGAATTTTAAGATTGGGAAAGGTCTTCTAATGGAATATTTGTGCATTAATTTAATGCAGTAAGAGTTTTGAAATTTAAGTGTTTAAATGAAATGAAATTGAATAAAAGTAATCCCTTGTCTCGCTGTTACTCCCAGCAAAGCTTCTCGTCAATTAGTCGGCTTCGATTTTAGCCACATTCCACAATGATTCGACTCCATACAACCGCGGGACAAAATTAGAAGGAGTGGTCCGTTCTTCATAAAATTTGGTATACTAGTTAATCATGGTCTGCTGAATTGAAATCTCCATTTTGTTTTTCTTAAACTTTTGTAGTTTGGCAATGTCTGGGACTTAAATTTGCAATTTTCGTAATTTTTGGTGAGCTATAGCAACGAGTGTGTTGGCTAGATTTTTCAGATTTTACATTTAATCGGTAACGTCAACATTGATCATTGCAAAGAGTAACAGAAATTGTCTTAGGACGCTTTAATTTTGCAATAAAACGATAATAATAGACTTATGTTTTGCTTTTTTGCAGTTTTTTCAATTTTTCATGCTGATTGCATACTTTTAGGGATAAATTAAATACATTTTGTCGAAAAATAGGTGTTTAGACCACTTTTCAAATCGAATTATTTTCTGAGATCGGAAGATATCGGAGGATCTAATTACATTATCCGACAAAGAAAGAATGCTTCTTAAAATAAAAAAAATCCAGGAACATACTTTCACATACTTTTTAGATATTTTCCTCTAAGTTTTACCAATTTTCAGATTTTTAATTTAGAAAAATATTTTGAATTAAAAGTGATGTAAAAGTCTCAGCTTTGCAAATTTTAAGAAAACCTTAAAAGCGAAAATGGCCACATAATTTTTTAATCTATATTAGAAGTTTTAGTAACTTCTTGGTAACCATGGATTTTTACAATTGTTTTTACTCAATAGACTAAGAAACAGAAAATATGTGTTTAAAATTTTTTGTGAAAAAAGTTTCAACTTTGAGCCGCTTTTACACACACACTAATTAATTTTTAGCACAGATTTTTTGGGGTTTTCTTAGTTGAAGTTTACCTTTCAAACGACATTAAAATTGTTAAATTCTGAGACTATAAATTTTTTGAATTTTGTCTATGGAACGAATCACTGTGCATTCGGCCAAAAAACACACATTCGGCCAATAATCGGCTTCGGCCAAAATACAGGTAAATATTATTTGAGTACATATCGCTCGATATGGGAAAGCAAAAGTAGCACAGCTGAGATACAAAATCAGTTAAATTCAAAAGTGCCAGCACACATTTTCGGGTAGCGTTGCCCCCACACATTCACAATAGCCAGAACCATCTTTTGAAAGCGGAACAAACTAATCTGTACTCCCAATATTTTGATAAAAAAAAATTATAAATTAAAGTAAATTATAAGTAGCGAAACTCTTTGACAACCAGCAGTCGATTTTATCTGACAGCTCCTGTCAAATTGTTGTTGTTCACGTGTAAAACTTTAACTGGTACACTAAGGACCAATTTTTAAGTGCCAGTTTAACTGATAATTTGTTGGATCATGAGATATTTTTCATTTGTATTTATATTTTTTATTTGATTCATTCAATGAATTGTTTTTTTATTCTTAAATATTTATTTAATTTCATTTGTATTCAAAATACACTTTTTATTTCTCACAAAATAAAAAAGAAATTACGTTTACTTTCTTTTCTACTTAAGTAATTCACCTTCGGCTTCGGTTTTAGCCGAATGTCAGTATTATAGCCGATTAATCGTCTTCGATTTCGGCCAAAATGTCATCTTCGGTCGGGCTCTACTTCAATCAATCAACATATTCTAAAAGAACTTGGTGTCCTAATTTGTCTTTTCCCAGCGTAAGAGGTCTTCTGAGAGCCCTTCAGACTAAACATTATAGACACTCAAGCAACTTGATTAGACTCTCAACACGATAAGAGTCTGAATGAATACAAAACTATTTCACCTTCATGGCGGACCTTATCATCCATGCAGTTCTCTACAGGTAATCTTACACCCAGTGTTCTCTGGAGATCCTGTCATCTCTTGAAGAAGGCGCACGCAAAGCGAAGGTGTCAGGAGAGAACTTTTCTTTCTTTATTCTTTCTCTTTCTTTATTTGTAAATACTACTTGGGGTTATCTCCTCTAGATCTGCTAGGCAGCTGAAGAAGAGTTATGCCAAGAATCGTAGGCGCGTTCTCGCAAGCGGCGAACATTTGCAGAGGAGATGTGCAACCGATTCATCGCAGTCTTCATTCCTGTAGCTTCTGCAGAAATCATTCTACAACAGTTCCAGTCTTTTGGCTAAACTGAACTGAACTTGAGTCTGTTCTAAAATCTCAATCTTCATTGATTATGTTTTCGCTTGTCTTTTGGAAATTCAAGACAGATTTAACAGTTGATTTACTTTCACTTTAGTAGACAGCAATCATAAAGTAGAAGACTTTTTATGCTACAAAAATTATGGAAACAAATAATATGCATGATTTAGAGGCAATAACATGATTTTGGGTTTCACTTTAGCAGACAACAATCATTAAACCAAAACCATTTTATGCTACAAAAATTACACAAATATGGTAGATAATGTGTATAATTAAAATAATTTTCCATTTAAAATTCCAGCTACAGATTGCTTTTGTTATGAAGACATTTACATTTACATTTAATTATGCATAATTTACTAATTTTTCAACAATAACAATTAAGCAAAATAATCCCATAATTTTAATGACCGCGCTACAATAAGCATTCATTGCTTATGGTTCTCGTATTCGGGGGGCAAATTAACAAGTAAATACTCGCATTCCGTAGTTATAAAAGAAAATGCAATATTTACTCACTGCTTCCTACTGCGCCGGCGCACAAGTCTTATGACCCTCACAAACATTGCACCGGCTCACACTGTAATTTAATGCAATTTTAATGCTCTAGAAGCGATTTGCTGTTGCCATTTTTAATGTTCTCGCACATTACACACACACACACACATTTCGGCATTTCGGGGCAATAAAAAAGCGATTCCTTTTCCTTAATGGCTGCACGATCGAGTGCGCGAGTGAGTGAATGCCGCTGCTGTGCTGCTGTGCTGCTGTGCGGCTGTGTGCGTGCACGAGCGCCACATCTGCAACATTTGTTGGCCTCAAATTTTCCGCAATTTTCAGCTGCAATTGCAGCAAGTGCCTGTACGATTTGTGCCATTCAAACCGCTCCAAGCGCCGCAGCAAAAAACGCTGCCCTTCTTTTTTGCCAGCCACTCATTCCCGCGTTGCGCCGTTGAACGTGCAAGCATCTTCATTTTCACATTTGACATTATCACAACTTCCATTGCCGTTCCACGACAACGTGACACTGTACAAATTTGCCTGTTCGTCGAGCTTTCCACATGGAAACTTTTCATTCCAAGTAGTCGAGTTGAAGTTGCGTGTTGCATATTGACTGTTTACAAATTTTTTTTTTACTCTTAAAACTATTTCAAGATGAATTTTAATAGATTTTCTTGATCTTTGTGTGACAAATTAAATTATATAACAATGTCTAACCAATGTCAAATGACAATACCAACTTTTGATGTCCGAACTAGGCTTCCCAACTATTAAAACGGTTTAGGGAGGACAAAATTTGGCTTGAGGAGGACTTTATGTGGGAACTACTTTGTTTCAGGAGGATATCACATTCCTTCAATATTTCACCATGTTTTTAGAAAATACAAGTGTAAAAAGAAAAAACCTAAAAGCACATGTAAATTTCAACTTTTTAACCACTTTAAAAAATAAAACAAAACGCATATTTGTGCGACTGTAATATCAAACAATATTTTCAATATCAACATCGAGATCACACAATGCTTTTTTAATGCTGTGTGTATTATGTGCGCGTGACAATTGCCTTTTAATATGTTTTGGTTTGAATTCTTAAGATTCACGATTTTTACCAAAGTTTGCATTCGTATTATCAGCACTTAGGCACACAACATTTTTTATTTTTAAGTTTAATTTTTCCAATGCGGCCTTAATCATGTTGAACATTCCAGCAGCTGACTCATCCGGATTTTCAACGAAGTCTATAATTTTATTTTGAATGCCCAAAGCAGCATCGAAATATTGGACACAAATTGGAAAAATTTTCCTCATTAACTGATTAAGTTGAAGTTTAATTTGAATAAAAAAAATTAAAAAAAATTTAAATTTAATTTGAGCTTGAGGAGGCCTTTTTGGCCTTTGAGGAGGACGGAGGACATTTTCTGTTCAAAGAGGACTGTCCTCCGCTGCAAAAAGTTTCGCCTCCCACAAAATCAAGTTTAGTTAGTATTCTCTCCGTTTCATTTTCCCTTTTACCCCCTGAAATCAACGTCAAATCATGGCAATTTTTGAAAGTGGAATCGAACTACAACAAATGTGGCAATGACGCAAAGCATTTCGAAAGGCATTACTGAAGCAATATTTCCGCATGGAAATGCGAACGAGGTGACGCTGCGATTTCCCAATTGTCGCTTTAGGCACATTTGAATTTTTCTCTGTTCGATTCGAACGCTGCGATTTATCTGTGCAGCACTTCCGTTTGCGGTTGCATCGCGCTGCCGCAGCTGTGTTGACGCTAATGCGATTGATTTGCCGCTGGTTGTCATTGTTGTTGCTGTACTTTGTTGTGTTTGTTTGTTGTTTTGCTTTGCTTTGTTGTGTGTGTTGTGTCGTCTTTAGAGTTGCTTGTTTGGTTTCGCTTTTCGCCGCACAGTGCGGCCGCTCGTCGTCAGTCATTTGACTTGGGCATTAAGTTCATTATGTACATTAAGCACATCACCCAAAGTGGGTCAAAAGGTGACGCTTCACCATTTGACGCGCTGTCGCACTCTGCTTGCAACATCTTCTTCTTCTCAATTTCAGTTTCTTTTTTCTCCAATATTTCTGTGCCCAATGCTTTGTTGCTCTTGCAGCCATACTTAAGTGGCGTTTGTGAAAATGTTGTCGCTGCGTTTCCCATAGTGTACAAATCGATTCGCTGCCTTTGCCAATTGTGGTCTTCACAATCAGCAATTTGAGCAAATTACACAAATCAGCTGCGGCAAATGTGAAATGAATTTCTCATTTGTCTTATGTGAAATAAATTTCTCATTTGTCTCATTTTTCATGCAGCCATTTCCATATTTCACCACAATTTTCTCCATCTGCCAGCGCATCGCTACACGTCGTCTGACTGCCAGCCTACTCGCTTTAATTGCTACAAAAACTCATTTCTTTCAGTCCATTCTTCATTGCTTGCATCTTCGCTACGCTGCCACACTCACACACACACACTTACACAAATATTATCTAATCGCATTTTAATTTTCGTTTTACTTTCGACTTGAACTTGATCTTGAAAGAACTGTTTTCATTCTCCGCACTCGCTTCTTCGCGCACAATTCATGTCAGTTCAGTACCGACGCGCTTTATTTAATTACAACAAAAATTGTAATCGTTTTTTTCTCGCTGTGCCATGTGGGCTTTTCTTCACCATTTCAGTTAATTTAACTCGCAAGCGACTCGTAGGCCGGGTGGTTTATTCGTTTATTCGTTGCGGCGTTGGCGTTTTTCTAGTTAGTTGTTTGTTTCGTGCGGCACCGATGCATGAAAAATTATTTCTATTTGTTGTTTTGTTAATTGTTATTGTTGTATAGGAGCGACAGCAGCAGCAGCAGCTGTAATTATAAGAGCCACCATGGCATGACGTGAAAAACAGAGCAAACATTTGACCGCTGCATGACGAAACGAGTGCGGGTAATGGGTTTTCAATGCCGCCGATGCCATATGTCAATGTTGGAAAATTGCCAAAAAATTTATACATAGTTAGGTACACCGTCATGCTTCAATATTCTGGCAATAGAATTATTGCTGTTTTAGGTAAAATCAAAAATGTTAAAAAAAAGGTTGAGGTGAGGTTGAGGTTGAATTAGAAAAAGTGTGTACTATATAGCACGAACTTTTATACGAAAGCCCAGACAACCCACTGCAGATCTTTTAATATCTAGCAACAAAAATCGTTTAATCTCTTTAAAAAACAGACAAATTTGAGCTTTTTGATGAAGCTTTTATTATGCAGAGCGCACTTTTATACGAAAGCCCAGACAACTCAATGTGGATCTCTTAACATCTATCAACAGAAATTCATTCATCTCTTTGGGGACCAGGAAAATTTGACCCAACCTTTTGATGAAGTTTAGTAGATTCGAAAAATTAACTCCAACTGCCTTTGTCAGATACATCAGGAACATTGAACTCAGAGCGAAAAGTTGACGTTTCTTAAGACCCGATACAAGTTAACCTGGTTAACAACAGAATACCTCCTCAATTACCTCGTAGGTCGAATTGGCCCATTGTGAATCTTTTTGTATTTTCCTTTGGAGCTCATAAACAGCCTCAATCCACCAGAGGTCAAATTAGCCCATTGTGAATCCTTTCTTATTTTCCTTTAGATCTCATCTTACTGATGAAGCGAAGATTCGAGATTCAGGGATCTTAACCCCAGGATACCCCGTTGACATTTCTGCAGAACCGAGCGGTGGCACAAGAAGTGTTGTATCACTTCTATCTCTTTCTTCTCTCCAGAGCTTCTGCAGATATCACTGGACGAGAGGCGCCAGTGCAGTGTCCGGTTTTGACTTCAACTAGCTGCCGAATGGAGATTCGACTCAGGGACAGTACAAGCCACATTTTCCTCAAAGAATGAGAGGGCTCATAGAGCCCGATAGGTATCGCAATCATTCTGCTAGGCCACGAAGACTCAATAATATCTTTTCGGTTGTTCATTACGCGACAGATGCCGAAGGAAACACAGAGTTATCGAAAACACTTGATGATGTGATGTTGTGAGGGTGGGCACTCAGCACTCTGTCCATTAGGACCATTGTACTATGCCCATGGGGGAAGGTAGAAGAAGGGAATAGGAAGAGGAAGGGAGCAGAGTGATACCACTTATTTCACCCGTTTTTTTAATGTGTACGCAACCCTGTTTTTTCCAACATGTGTTACAACACACATTTCAAGTAGATGGTGAGAAGGGCGGCGGGAGGGGTCCTACAGTTTAACACCAAATCCGAACGGCGGTTGACAGTTTTTTCTTTCACACTTGGAGGTTTTTGTCATTGCCTGCCAAGAGCGCACTTGTGCGATTCTTCTAATTGTCATCTGCTTCATGTGGATAGCGATAGAAGTAGATGAGTGTTTCACCATCCCAAGCTAGGATTCGAACCTTGGGCCTTGGTCCTCGAAAACACTTACTGTTGCATCATTTTCAATAATACAAATTCATTATCACTATTAGAGCTTCGCACCGTCTGAACTTCATGACAGTGGAAAAATAAACAAAACACACATTGCAGCCGAGTGCACAAGCACTCAGTTCACCAATTTTGTTATTATTGCATTACAAATTGTTGCAACCGTCCAACTAATCAATTATTACAGCACAATTTGTCTGCATTCGCGCCACCTGAACTTCGAATGTCCATAAATAATGCAACGTGATTGAGATGTTCGCCCGATACGAACCAATGCAAACATTACATAAACTATAAACGCCCGAAATTATATGCCACACAGTGTCATGCCACATATGACATTTTGCATTATTTCTAACAAATTTACGACACATTAAATTTGGGTTGAGTGTGACGCTGCAACGCGCACAATTTGCGCGCCACACAATTAGCGAACATAAAATTAGAAATTGCCAACATTTCGATGGTCCACTGATGGCGCTGATGCTGAACCGCTGCGCACTGACGGCACGCAATTGCGCGGACCGCAAATTGCATGACAGGACAGCGCAGGCCAGTGGCCACAAATATTATTTCATAATGCGAAGGGAAGTTTTTTAGGCGCGAGCAATGAGCGCCGCATAAGCTCGCAACCGACCGACAATGAAATGACTAACCGATTTCGAAATATTCACTGCAAATGTTGCACAATTTTATAATTTACAAGTTTGATTTTATCTCATCAATTTTTGTATTATTTTTTTTTGTTTTTTTTTTTTGCTTACTGTTTGCTAGTGTTTTGCATATTTTGCCATTTGTCACTTTTGCTCTCGTTGCATAGTTGCACTTTTTCACACTCCAACGTGCACACACACACACGAACACACAACGTAATGTAAATATTTTTACATGGCTTGAACGCGCATCTGTATGGATGCGTGCGTGTGTGTTTGTGTGTGGCTGTGCGCTTGTATCTATTACATATTAATGCCTTCCTGGTTGCGCGACTATTTGCATGCACCCGGCCGCACTTGCATCCGCATGCCACGTCCACATGTCGCACGCTGGCGGCTCGGTGCACTGAACCGTTGCGGCGCCATTTGTCGCCGCACTTGTTAGGCGTTTTAATAATTAATTAAAATGTAATTAAATTTTATCATTAAAATTGTAGTCTTGTTAGTATAAACGGTAATTACTCTATAGGAAGTGGTGTGGCAGACGGCATTCATTGAATGCATAACGAATGTTTGTTTGGATTTAAATTTGTATTTGGTCTATAAAAACGATCAATAGGGGGTTTGTATGATAATCTGTTGGGAACGACGAAAGCGAGATGGAACAGCTAAAATAATGCTGGGACAATTTAATGAAACTCTTAGGAGATTCTTCGCCAGTAACACTCACATTCTCACCGATCACTTTGATATCGACCTGCAACCCTAAGCAGCTCTAACTGATACCGCTAGAGACACAAAAGGATCTGGCAAGCCAGCTTACCTAACCTTACTTAACCTAACCTAAAAGCTTACAAAAATTACTGAAGCTGACTGCAAAACTTAATGCTTAGAGCAATTTGTAGATTGACAAAAGAACCAAATGGCGTCAGTTGACTAATTAGTTAGTAAGCAGGTTTTTGTAGATTACATTGCAGTCTCTGAACAGTTTAAGTTATTATTATTATTAATGGGGATAATGCACTGCGACCTAGAAGATCTATTGTGCCCCCTTCTTGGACCTCAAAGACTGTCAGTGAGTCCAGTATCCAAGAGGAATCTTAGTATGTTTCCTAAGCCTCTGGATACCCAGTCTGCACCGGATATGATATAGTCTCCCAGGTGCTTCTTTCTCTTATGCATGAGTACAGGGCAATTTCCTAGTATATGTATTGCAGTCTCGTTTTCCTGCAAGCAGAACCTGCAATACCCGTTTTCACGGATTCCTAGTTTCGTTAGATGATAGTTCAATCTACAATGCCCTGTAAGCATTCCCGTGATAATCCTTAGATTATTTTTTGACAAGGTCATACACTCCTCGAAACGTTTTCTATTATAGGATCCGATAACCAGTTTCGAATGCTCTAGACCTGGTTGATTTTCCCAGTATAGATTCCTTCTGGTTATCTCGTCCTTTCTCAGTAGAATGGAGGAGGCTCCTTTTCCCAACCCACAAAAAGGTTCAGGGCCGACAAAGGGTGTGGAAGCTCCCTTCCTTGCTAGCTCGTCAGCCCGTTCGTTCCCTTCAATGCCGGTGTGGCCCGGAACCCAAAGTACCCACACCTTGTTGTAACGGCCAAGTTCATTCAGCTTCTCAAGGCACTCCAATACCAGTTTCGAGGACACCTGGTAGGATCTAAGTGCCTTGATAGCCGCTTGGCTGTCAGAAAGAATGGCAATTTTCCGGTTCCGGTAATTCTTCACCAGATTGAAATGAGCACACCTTTCAATGGCGTATATTTCCGCCTGGAAGATAGTAGTGTGCTTTCCAGTAGGTTCCGAGTATCGTATCCTCGGCCCGTATACTCCTATCCCGGTACCTTCCTCCGTTAAGGAGCCATCTGTGTACCAGGATATCATGTGCTGGTCTATCCGATATGTTTCCGATATACCTACCCATTTCCTTTTGTTACTAAGATCAGTTCTGAACCGTTTGACAAAGCTGAACTTCGGTGAGATTGTGTCCCTCGGTATTGCGATTTCGGGATGCTGAAGCGTGAGAGTATCAATCCTCTTACGACTCAGGAATCCCTCAGCCCCGATATTGACATCAGTCATCCGTAGGAGAGCCCTCTTCGCCTGGGTCTGTATATATAAGTGAAGAGGTGTAAGTTCCAAAAGAACCTCCAAGGATGCTGTTGGACACGTTCTCATAGCCCCTGTTATGCACACGCATGCCAGTCTTTGTAGCTTACTAAGCGCCTTGATAGTGGTCGCCTGGCTGGTCCTGTTTAAGTTATCAGATAAAGCATTAATTCCTCATTTAGTTCGATGGCAGTATAGACCAGAGATGCCCAGAAGGGATGCTCAATTGACTCACTTGACTCACAACAACAACAATCACTTTGACTTAATTTCAAGAAACACGAAATTCGCTAGCTCGCGCTGATTCAATGACAAAAAAACACTCTCGGGAGCTCGCACTACAGTGTTGCCAGATCAAGAGATTTCCTCCTAGATTTGGAAGATACTTGGCCTTTTGGATAATTTTTGTGAGGGAGAATTGTTTAGGAGAAAGATTAGGAGATTTTGATGGTGATACATTTGAGATCATTAGTGGCACTGAAGTCTTATATATTGAAAGCTAATTGTCAAATTTAATTTAATTTAATTTTATGCTTCGAAGTGCATCATTTATGCAATGAATGTAGTTTACAAAAGCGAATTTCATACCGATCTAATTTTGTATATGTTTTGTTTGTGTTAAGTTGTTGTTGTTGTTAAGCTGAAGCGGAATACATATTTTTTTATGAGAAGTTTAATTCCTTAGTTTATAAAGACAAAAATTTAAAAAAACCTTTGGCAGATTTTTTTAAATTTTTGGGAGAAAATTTCAGTTTTTTTTTTAAGATTCAGAAGAAAGTCATTTCTAGTATCTGGCAACACTGTGGCACTGGCCGGTTGCTTTCCTGACTCACAATAACATCATAGCGGCTCACTTGTCTCAATTACAACAAAAACAAAATTCGCTGGCTCGTGGTGACTCAATTACAACAAATCGCCAACTAGCTTTAGTTCGCGCTAGTCTTTGCTTTGCTACATTTGTTTCCGTATCAACCATAAACTTTTACGCCTGACTTTTGTTATTCCAAGAGTAGTATTGTTGCAATCATTATTGAAGTTGTTGTAATTTGGCTCACCAAATTAATTTCTGGGACAATGCTGGTATAGACTTCAGGCCAAAAGTTAACATCAGCCGTTCAAAGCTATGAAATAGATTTGCTGAAGAGCCGAGAAACCACCTCGGATAAAAAAATTCTTTGCAACATCGAAGTTGAGTAGACCATGAAGGCAATTATTCAAATCAATTAATCTTTTTAAGATGAGATCAAGTTGAAACCGTTAAAAGGGTTTTCAGCTCACTGTTTGGTAGATAGGTAAGTAGGTTGTAGTGGCTACCTCTGTATGAGACACACTTAGGCCTCTATTTGGGCCCATTTTCATACCACAAGTTCCACTCGTTTGCAACACTGTTTTGTGCTGTTCTTGTAATTCTCTTCTTCTCATCTGCTTTATATGGATACCGATAACAGTAGACGAGTGTTTCACCAGCCCGAGCTAGGAATCGAACCTAGGACCTCTGGTCCGGTAGGTAATCACGCTAAGAATCTATCTACTTAAATAGATAGATGGACTTTGCATGGTCCTTAAGCGGACCATAAGAATAATTTTTTACTAGATTTAAATCCACTTTGAAAATCGCCAAAGTATGGCAAACAAAAATGTATTTAATTTATTACATGAAAATAGTGTGTGATGCAATATTTTTCCATTTAACGAAGCCAATCATAATCAATGCAATGAAATCTCTACTCAAAACTTACAAGCAATAAAAAATGCATTTCAAACTATGCACAGCTTTTCAAATTTTTTTGTTTTTTTTCTACTGCACATGAATCACAAAATTTGTTAACACTCATGTAAAATTCTCTCTTCAGCATTTTTAATTTCTCCAAATATTCAAATCCACTTTAGAATTTCGTGTATTTTCAATATTTTTTGGCACCACAAAAAAACTGCCTGAACATCAGCTTTTAGTTTCATTCAGCTGCACAAGCACACACATGCATACTTTACATAAAAAGATGTGTGCTTGCATGTTGCATGTAAATATTTTCCATTAAATCAATCATACCGAAATTTATTGCAAAACGAAATGTTGCCGCCGGAAACTTTGTGTGGCGCAGCAACGAAATTTTCTGTATTCCCTGCGTGCGAACGCGTTCACTGGCACTTGGCACGAAATGAACAAACTTTAACAAATCAATCGACAAAAAAGCGAGCACACACAACAACAAAACTGAAACTGCACTGACCCCCACCCTGCATCCCTGCGTCGCGCTGGAAAGTCCAGTAAAAAGTAACAAACAAATTGTTTATCGTTTTCTTCGTCATTGATTTTGTTGCATATGGCAGTGTTTATGCAGCCACAGCTACTGTTCCAACAACACAAATAAGTAGAAAACAAAGCGCCCAACAATAACAACAACACTAAGCACTGAAAGTGTATAGCCGGCAACCACGACGCGCAGAGCATTCGATGCGGGCGCGAGCGTTAAACGCTTGATCGATAAATTTAAATTGGCCGGGTGCGCGCTTTAAGCGCACAAAACAACAACAACAACAGAAACAACGGCATCGCAATAAGGCTGCAAGTGAAATATAACAAATTGCAACTGGCGATGCGGCGGCAGCGGCGGCCGGAGCTGCCTAGGCAGCATTGTTGCGGTCGAATTGGTAATAAAAATCGGAAGCATTTACAATGGCAAAATGCAAACAACTCGAAAAAGCGCCGAGGGTGAAGGCAATTCGATGCGAGTGCCCAATGCCGGCTGGTCGACACAACACATTGGCGCTACGGTCGGTGCGCAGTGGCTTTGGAGAACAGAACGTGAAATGAGCAAATGACGAGTTGGTGAATTGACGTTGAACATAACTTGGTTATGACATAAGGGGGGAAAAAGTACAATGAACTTATCTCGTTGAGTTTTTTTGTAGTATAACCAAAAAAAATGATGGTAAAAATATGCGGGTGTTTTGTTTTATATGTCAAAAGCCCATATAATAAAAGTTCGAACGTGGTATCAAACATTACAATCGATGGCATGGAGGAGAAGGTGCAGTAAATTTATGTGAAGGTTTGCAAAATTTGTCACAGTGATTCGTTCCAAAGACAAAATTCAAAAAATTCATAGTCTCAGAATTTAACGATTTTAATGTCATTTGAAAGGTAAAACTCCAACTAGAAAAACCCAAAAAAATCTGTGCAAGAATTTCATTAGTGTGTGTGCAAAAGCTGTCCAAAGCCGAAACATTTTTCACAAAAAAATTCAAACACATGTTTTCTGTTTTTTAGTCTATTAGTAAAAGTAAAAAAAATACTAAAAATTCATGGTTAGCAAGAAGTTGATAAAACTTCCAATATAGATTAAGAATTAATGTGCGCATTTAATTTAATTAATTTAATTTAATATTTAATTAATTTAATATTTTCCCAGAAATTGCAAAGTTGAGGATTCTACTTTACATTTCATTTAAAATAATTTCTAAAATAAAAAATTTTCAAATTGGTAAAACTTAGAGGAAAATATCTAAAAAGTATGTGAAAGTATATTTCTAGATTTGTATGTACTTTAAGCGTTCTTTCTTTGTCGACTAATGTAATTATATCCTCCGATATATTCCGATCTAAGAAAATAATTCAATTTGAAAGAGGTCCACAGACCTTTTTTTCGGCAACATATATTTTTTTTCATCCCTGAAATAATGTAATTAAATCCTCCGCTGTATTCCGATCTCTGAAAATAATTCAATTTGAAAAGTGGTCAAACACCTATTTTTCGACAAAATATATTTTTTTCATCCCTGAAAGTATGCAATCAACATGAAAAATTACACAAAAAAACTGCACAAATGCAAAACATACATTTATAATTATCGTCCTTATTGCAAAACTAAAGGGTCCTAATACAATTTCTGTTACTCCTTGCAATTATCAATGTTGACGTAATTGATTAAATGTAAAATCTGAAAAATCTAGCCAACACACTTGTTGCTATAGCTTTCCAAAACTAACGAAAATTGCAAATTTAAGTTTCAGGCATTTCCAAACTACAAAAGTTTAAGAAAACCAAATTGGAGATTTAAATTTTGCAGACCATGATTAACTAGTATACCAAATTTTTAGAACATTTGGAACATTTAGAACATTTAGAACATTTAGAACCTTCTAATTTTGTCCCTCGTTTATATGGAGTCGGATCACTGTGCAGTATCCGAACTTCCTGACTTCAGTAGTCAGGATAGTACGCATTGTTTAAGGCCAAAACAATCACATAACCATCTCTTATTTCGGTTCGAAAGACTTGAGTGGCCTTAGTGGGAAACCAACTCAATTCCAAAAAGAATATTGCCAAATCATCTGTTGCTGCTTTTAACCGTTTCGCTATTTTGTTGCCATATGGCAACATGCTACTTTGTGGACGTCTGCATCCTCTATGGTTACAAGAATACATTTCTGTTTTGGTTTTTAGAATAGTTTGAAGTTTTAGGAAAAATACGAAATTAATAAACTGAATATTTAAGTTTAAAGAAGAGAAGTATACACGTTTTTTTAATGGTATATCTTGACATAGTAAAGAAAGAAGAAGCAGAAAAAATTAGAGAACTTTTTAATTTGACGTTTTCTTTCAATTTAGATACTTTTTTTTTAATTTTGGCTGAAGTAAATGAAGAAATATTCAAATTTTCGTTATGCGTAAAAAGTTGTATGTTAAGTAAGTAATTATTACAGCCACAACGATGTGGTTGCTCTCATAGAAAAACACTCTAAAATACACGGTCCGACTATAAAAATTAAACAATTTCTTATGGATTATTGCTAATATAACCACATAAAAGCCCTAGATGTAAAATTTTAAATTTTAACTTTCCCCAGTAAAAACCTGTAGCGAAAGGGTTGAAATAGCAGTGAGATAAACAAGGCCCAGAGGCACAAGAAAAAGGGCCCCATGTCTTGATAGATGGACCCTATGATACACTCTACCAACCAGTTTTTACAGCGAGATCTACACAACTCAAACACGCCGCAGTCACCCACCAACAAAGGCTCAAGTTTAATTCAAAATTAACTGTTTGCGGTTTACGAGTGATTGCAAAGCAATGCCAACCCCTGGCAACGCCCCAAGCCAGTCCACTGTGTCGACCGCAAACTAGAACTGCAAGGGGTGTTTCTAATAAGTGGCCGAAAGTTTCAACGGTGGCGATCTATTTGCGGTTTGAATTTTCCAGTGCGCTATCTTTTTTCTTTAAATGTCTGTTCGATTTGTTCAGAATGCATTGATGCGTGTCGAAAGCTTGTGTCCGAGTGGCTGACTGGCCACTTCGAGCACGTTCGGTTCGTTGACCACTCGACTGGACAAAACAAATCGCTGGCTGCTTGCCCATCAGTTAATCTCGTAAAATATTTACAATAATTTCAGGCGACGTATTGAACTGTAATGTTTAACCTTCTGCGTTGCCCTTTGGCTGATAGCATTTCAATTTCAGTTGTTATTTTTCCATCACATCTCTTCTGTCCGTCGTCGGGTCGTTTCGTCTTTGTTTGGTACATTTGTGAATTTCATTTTCTTACAGCTATCACTCGACAACGTGTAGCTCGCACACAACAACTGGCCAGCAGCTTTTGTCAATAACTTTTACTATCAGCATTGTGCGCTGTCACTGGCCGCGCTGCTCTTCAGCTGAATTCAATACGTTGCGTCGCGCCTCGACAACAACAATAACGCCAACCAAACAGCACGCTTCATGCATATGAAATGAAGTTTTTGTAAATTTTTCAACCATATTGTTGTCGATGCCGCATTGCGTCTGTCTCACTGGGTCCCATACATTTTTCCACTTAAGTGTAATTACCATAAATTTGTTGGCCGCATTTGACATGTCACGATTTTCTGACCATTTGTTGTGCTTCGACAACGCACTTTTGAGCTTATATGTATTTTTATTTTGTTTTGTTTTGTTTTCATACAAAATTCCGCATTTTGTGCGTGCGTTGTTTGAACTTTCGAAATAGATTTCTCCAAGAATTGTACGGAGAAAGGGAAACAAATATTGAAATTATTTGCATACATTAACAACTGCTCGACTTTGTTGACAAGGCGTAACTGGTCAACAAACTCGGCGATGATAGATTCACTGAACAGTGAGAAGAGCAGAAAGCTGGAGTCTAAAGTAAGGAAGCTGTTCAGACAGTTGCCTCAAGTTTACCAAATTTTGTTCCCAAGTAACCAAAATTGGTTTTCCAGATAATTTTCTGAATTTAGTTTTCAAAATAATTGATTGGAAATAATATTCTTTACCATTCTCTACTCGCTATGATCAATTTAAATGAGAAATGCTGACTAGATAGATAGATAAATTTAATAAGGGGTTAATTGCACTGAGACCAACGATGGTCTATTGTACCCCATACAAGTTTTAGAGAACATCCCCTTATCCCTCCGACCTAATGAAATTTAGTAACTCACAGGGGTTAAGGTGTTTGAAGTTCTCTTCTGTAAGCCTGTCTGCTCTGCTGTTCCGCAGAGTTTGCTTGGTGGAAAGACGCATTGAAGATGGAAAACGAGAAAGAACAATTCAGTGATAGAGTTGCGGAAAGGAAAAACTGTTGGTGTCGTAACAAAAGCTATTCGAGAAGTTTATTTGAACCACGCACCAGAACTGGTTTGCTTAGTTTCTTGCAGGCGAATTTCAAATTCAAAGACCAACCTCGCGCTGGATGGCTTTCTGAGCTTGACGACGATGTTGTTCACAATCTTATTAACTGAACCAAACATCTTCAAATCGACTGTGTTTCGTCATTTTAAAAAGGTTGGGTACACTTTGAAGCTCGATACTAGGGTACCGCATCAGTTGAGTGAAATGGAGTGATTGGGCCGTATTTTTTTGAGGACACCATCGGCAATATGGTCACTGTTACTGCCGAATGCTACAGGGCCATGATAACTTCTTCATGACTTCTTACTGCCGGAATTGGATGAGCGGGGCTTGGTGAACATGTGGCTTCAACAAGACGGACCGAACACACAGCACGAGCCACAATGGATATTGTGAAGGAAGCGTTTCTTGGTCGCGTAATCTCCCGTTTTGGCGATTTGGCATGGCTAGCAAGATCGCCTGATTTAACCATCCCAGACTTCTTTCTTTGGGACTATTTGAAGGGGTTTATGCCAACAAGCCTCAAACAATTGCAGACCTTAAGGAGAATATTCGACAGGAATTCGAACAGTTATCAGCGGAAATCTTGCGGCAAGTCATGGAAAATGCGATAAAACGGGCATACATGTGTATCAACACTTGACGTATATAATCTTTTCCACTTAACAGAAAAAAATGATAAAGGTCCAAGTAAAGATTTCCAATACTCAAAATCATTTCTTTGTTTAGTAAAACAGTTATTCAAAAACAAAAGTTGATGGTTAACTTTGCGCCACCTTGTAAGGTGGATTGCATCCGATGAAAGTATTGCTGTGAGTTTGGTGAAACGATTACATCAAATAAGTAAGAAATTAATGAAAGTAATTGAAGAAAAACGTGCGTGTCCCATTCGCAAAAGAGTCCTCTTCCATCACAAAAACGCCAAACTACATGTTGCTAAAGCGACTCTGTCCAAACTGAAGAAAATTGATTGGGAAATCATGTCGCATCCATATTCACCGAACATCGCACCTACTGATTACCAATTGTTCCGATCTATGCAGAACAATTTGATCAGAAAAATTTAAACCGTGGAAGACGTTTAAAACTACCTTCACACCTTTTTCAAAGAAAAACTGTGCGATTTCTATGAATCTGTCTTCCGTAAGTTGGTTGATCATTGGCAATGGATTGCCGAACCTGTTAAATACATAATTGAGTAATAACGCATTTTTTATTAAATTTTGATGTGAGTTTTGACTTCAAATCGGACACGAATTTATGCACAGATCCAATATTTTTCATTTTTTCCAAACTCCTCAATTGAAATATCAAAGAGAAATGTTCTTATTCGGGACAATATTCGATAGTGGATTATTAGGTGTGTTCAATATCAAATATTTTGTACAGATTGTTGCAAGTATTTACTGACAAAGCGTTCACGAACTCAAAAAACTTGCAATAGAAAGCAGAAACGAGAGCATAAAAACATCAGAGAGACAAAAATAAGCTGCAAGTTTCTGCTAGTAAAATTTTTACTTCCAAGAATTTTCAGCTCATGAAAAGAAGTATTAGCTGTCGAATTGTCACATAAGAAACAATTTTTGTTTAGAAATTTCGTTGCAATTTTTCAAATAAAATATGAATGAAAAAATTAAAATTGTTGAAATTTTAATGTTTTATTTGTTTGCCCGGCTTAATGTTTTATGAACATGTTTTACGAACAAATGAACGAAAAACAATCGAGAAGAGCAATCAAAGTACAACTGTGATGCGGTTATTTTCACAATTGTATAATTTTTGAACAAGTTAGCTGTCAAAAAAGTCAGCTGTTGCTTACTTGATAATTTGTATTGGTTTTCTGTAGTGTCCGACCGAATATTCGGTTTCGGTTTCAGTTTCGGCCAAAAAAAGCCCGAACGGCCGAACCCGAAACCTTCTAGAATATTTTTTTACATTTAGAAGAGAATTTCGATGCCACCAATGTAAATAAACTTTTCTTTTAGAATATAATATTAAATTATTTAATTTTGAATATTAGCGAGTAAGGTACGAAAGGGGGATTTTTTTATATTTATGTTGAAAAAAGAAAGAATTGTTTTTATTAATAAGTATTTATTTATTTATGTTATGTTTGTTTGTTTGTTCTTTATTTACTTCAAGTAAAATTCGGTTGCTGAAATATTTTGATTTTGATGCTTGATGTGGTAATTTTTATTTCAACTTGAAAGTTTCGGTTTCGGCCGAATGTTAAAAAAAAACCGAAATTCGGTTTCGGCCCAAAAAAGTGGTTTCGGTCGGACACTAGTTTTCTGTTCATTTACCTTTTTTTCTCTATTCATCTTCTTGTGAGAAAATTCCTATCGAATTTTTTCTACACTCTTCCTGCAAGTTTTTACTGCGAAAATTCCTGAACAACTAAGGAAATTATGGTATCAATAAGATATAAACTGTTATCTAACCATAAATTTTGAAACTTCAATATTTTTAGGTCTATAAATAATTGGCATCACAATGGACCATTTGGGCCTAAGCGTGCTTCACCTAACCTAACTTCGCCTATGTGCTCTTACCAAAAGAAAAGCAAATTGATTAACACTTCGACTGTCAGTTGCACTTTTAGTCTCAAATAAATTAAATAATACTTCCGCTGTCAATCACACTTTTGCCCATAAACCATTTCTTTTAATTAAAATTGTAGAAACAAAAACCCAACCGACATAAAAACCCTCCAACTCAAACTCCATTCAAAACCATTTCAATAGCAACGAATGCCGTTCGTCATCTCTCCAATCACATCCAATTGCAGCATTTACTGCAATTATCGAAATTGCTGCTTCCATTGACACTGCGGCGCGTCGGGCCGCCGAACGTAACGGGCGCGCAATCGCCAAGAAAATCGTGACTCTTGGCTGATTTATCTCGGCCATTAAATACTTTATTTACAATGAATTTCAATTTCATTGCAAATGCTTTCACAAACGACAATACAACAGCGGCACATTGTTTTCGTCTTCGACTTGCCGCACCGACCGACCGGCAACTAACGGCAAACGTGTTCCTTTTTTTCACGACCACAAAAACCGTCATTTTCGATTGTTTACATGGGCTGCGCTCGCCCAAAGGCCGCGTCTAGCCTCATTTTACTAATGCACAATCAACTGGAACGATAACAAAGCAACAACAACAGTGACAATTGATTTTCTTTGCTCCAAATGTGTTTTGGGCTTTTTCCTGCCTGCACTTTAACTATGCACCGAAGTTGAATAGTTTCCGACGTTGAATTCGGGGTCGAGCAACTGTTGCACCTGCAGCCTTGCAACACAAACTCTTTTCATAATTTGTATTATTGTTGCCACTTTCGGTTGCGCCTGTCTCGGCGTAATTTCGACGTTTGAGCGAGATTGTGCGTCCAGCAAAAGTGTGGCAGTTGTTATTGTTGCACCAATAGTTTCGGTCATTTTCAGTCAGACGACCAGTGCTTGAAAAGTGAAGGTAACATCTATGATTGCATTTAATTACAGACATTTGACTATTTTTTTTTTCAAATTTAGAGTCATTCAATTAATTATTTGATATGTGTGCATTGCAAGTGCAACTTTGAAGGTATTGAAAATTGAAATGGGTTTTCAAATTTTTTTATATTTAAAAAGAAACTCTCGCTCTTGTTACGATATTTATTTTTGTATAATTATTATTTCTTTTTGTTTTTTTTTAATTCCTTGTGTATGTGTCTGTGGTGGCTGTGAAGCCTTAAAGCCAGTAATTAGTTGAAACTGATTGATTTTTCTAACGCCGGAAGCTTTTTGCTCTCCTCCATTTAAATAATAGATGCGTTTTTCTGTTCAGTCCTTCTCACATTGTGCTTCGTTAATTTTACTACTTGGTAGATTTTGTTGTGTCTGCGTTGTGTTGGAATTGAAAATGATTGCGGCTTCGAGTCGAAGCGTTTTCACGTTTGCGTTGCTTGTGGCCAACATTAATCATTGACAATTAAGCTCGTCCGCTGTGTTATTTCAGGCAACAGCTAAACCCAAAAGTTTATGTAACAGCAGAGCTGAACACCAACACCAGACGGAGGTGCCACACACTGATGACGCTGTTTAGTGGCTGGTCGAAGAAGTGAAATCGCTGTGAGTATTAGAATAAATGAACTGCAAACACTTCTGCAACACTCTGGCAGATATGTGTGTGTGTGTGTGAATATTTGTTTGGAAAGGCCACGTCTCATGCTCAACTCGCATCAGAGTTTCGACTTAACGATTAGGTGGAACTATGAAGTGTTTGGACAGTTGATTGATTGATTTGTTGTAAAATGTTCAATTTCAAATTGGACATAGCAACAGCCAAAACATCAGCTACCACTTTATGGATCCTCTGTCATACTCGTTCCATGGCAGTAAAATATCTATGAGCGTAAGCTTCCAACAATTTTAAATATTCTACTGACACTTGAAGCTTGAATCATGCAGAATCTAATGGAAGCAGAAAGTTTGAAACCGCTGTTGAAAAAATTGATTGCGTCTAATTCTTTACGGTATTCAAGTTCGGTATTTTCATACATGTAAGTCAATGTAAGGAGTCTAGTCCAAATTATTTGGTCCAAATTTTAGTTATTCTCTTTCAATTCGTGTTCTATAATGAAATGAAAGACCCTGCATGTGTTAGCAAATCCAGCAAAGTATGGAAGCGAGATGAACTTCTTGCAGTTTCTATGGACCACATTACCAGATAAAGAAGATGTTGGAGATTACAAATCGTTCCATGATTCAGATTATTGATAAGACATCCATTGCATCGCCGACACTCATTGATCCCAGAATAAATTTTGTCTTTACTTTTCAGTCATTCTTGCAAGGAAGCTCTCAATTTACACTAAACCGAAAATAGTCAAATTTGTGCATGTCAAATTGTAGTTTAACAATTTCTTATGCCCCAAAAGTTTCCTTGACTGATTAATGATGAACTTGTTAAAGCAAAGCATTTGCTCGGCTGTCATATGTAGGAAGCTGCCAAAGGTGACTGCAACAGCCTGAATCGCCCAAGTAATGTTTGTGCGCCATTTTGTTGTTGCTAGGTTAACTTGTCCTGAATGGTTAACTGTCTGCACGAGAGAGGCAACGAGCGTTAAAAGCATTTTACATTTTTTAGGAATTCCCTCATGTTGTGCAATCTGGCATCTGACAAGTCTGATGAAGAAGGAACGAACCTCTACACCATTTTGCATCATTTGGGAACTAAATAATAATTTGGAATCTGGTATCTGACAAGTCTGATGAAGAAGGAACGAGCCTTTAAACCATTTTGCATCATTTGGAAAAAAATAATATTTTGCAATCTGGTATCTGAGTCAGTTAAGGCGTGACTGCTCTCTAGGCGGATTGACCACTAATTACTTCTCTCAATCTGGCAATTTTTGGTCTGCTATGTAGTAGTAGATCGCTAGTTCTTCACAAGAACCGCTGTTATAAATTTATATTTGCCGCATCAAAGATATTTGCGTCGTTTTTAGGCTGAAACGCTATGAAAACTTGAACTTTGTTTAATGCAAAATGTTGCAAAAATACACTTTTGTGCGCACTTATACACATATTTTCCAGAAAAAAAACATGCTCAATAGACCTTTCAAAACCAAAGGTTAAGGAGGTAGAGAACGGAAGATCACACTTCCACTCGGAGACCCAAAGCTACCATTAAGAATCCGTTCTTGTTTTTCCTCTACAACTAACCAACAGTCTCAATGCGGGGCAAATTAGTTGAGCTCTTTTGACTTTCACCGCCAGGTACGTCAAGAATCTTGAGCTATTTCTCATGTCCACAGCTGCTACAGACCTCACTAGACGAGAGCATAGACCCAATAACGTAGTATCCGGTAATGACTCCTACAAGTTTCCAAATAGAAAATCGGCTCAAAGACAGTACAAATCGCGTTTTGCTCATGAACATTAGACATGATTTAGTGCACACATTTTCGATTTCGGTTATGAAAAACCTCTCATTTAATGCAGTTTGATGAAAAAGTGCATGAACCAACAAATTTTGGGGCTAGAGTGCAGTTACAAGTTCACAAAAAAGCTGACAAATTGCTCCACAACTGCTCAGAAGTTGCTCTTATGCTCTTAAATTCTATGACTGACCCCCACTAGTTTTCCCTACTGAACATTTCTTTTAAACATATTTATAGCCTATTTCCAGCCCTTAATGGGGCTCCTCTACAAAATTTTCGTTTTTATAAAATAGGCTCCAAGTGCTCTCAGGTTGGCCCCAGATGTGTCAAATGTAAGACCGGCTCTCATTTATTTTCTCTTCCGAATGTTTCTTTCAAACATACCTATCCGCTATCTCCAAGTCTTAAGAGGGCTGCCATACAAAACTGACCCTTTTCTATGGAATTGGCTCCCCACTTGTAAATGTAGTAGTTAGGTAAGCAAGGAAACATCGTATCTCGGAAACTACTAAACCGATTTGAATGATTTATTCAGCGATCAAAAACGTTCTTGAATACAAAAAATACAAAATTACTTAAGGTTCAGAAATTTTCGACCAGAATTGGAATATGGAATTGGCTCCCCACTTGTAAATGTAGTAGTTAAGTAAGCAAGGAAACATCGTATCTCGGAAACTACTAAACCGTTTTGAATGATTTATTCAGCAATTCGCAACATTCTTGAGTACAAAAAATACAAAATTACTTAGCTCCAGAAATTAACTACCAGAGGGCGTCTCCCATACAATCGGAGTTGTGTGGTTGTCAACTTTTGGGTTTCTACTAGTGTCCGACCGAAGGTGGATTTTTGGCCGAAGCCGAATCAGAATATTCGGCAGAACTAAAATATTAGGCCCAAGCCGAATACTAATAAAAAATCGTTTAACGAAAAAAACTAATCAAATTAAGCTTTTATTTGTAATTTAATTTCTTTGCTCCATTTATTTATATTTATTATTATTTATATTCGGTCGGATACTAGTTTCTACCAAGCAATAATCAAAATGTATTGTCGAAACTCCATTAACCTTCCCCATTTCGAATATAATTGCAATGCATTACATACACTAAATTTGTGTGTATGTCCACTTTTAGGCTTCAGTTGCTCACTTTCACTTTTTAAAATTCTTTTTCTATACTCGTATAAGTATAAATATATTTTATTAGAGTGCATAGCCTCAACTTCTGTCATTGCTTCAATGTCATATTTAGCACGAAAACATGCAATCACAGCAAACTTAAGCGCGACTTATAAGCAATAAAAATCGCTTAAATTGCTCAATAAAAAGTTTCTTGAACCTGAGCAAAACTGGTTTACGTGTACGCAAGCGAAATTAATTTTTTGTTTTTGTTTACTTTGCCTATAAAAGCCGTTAAACGGCTTTTCACCTCAATCACCCAATTGAACAACATTACTGGTCACTTTGTGTTGCTTACTTGTTAAATTTGTGTATTTTTTATTTATTTATTTAAAAAATTCTTTTTTTTTGTGTGAATGAGCTCTGCTATTTATGACACACTTAAAGTAGAAGAAGCTTATAAGAATAGAAACAACAACAATGCGCGCTGCAATAAATGCTGCCAATCTTATTAAATGCGTGAAAAATATTTTCGTGTAAGTGAAATTTTTACTCCAATCGCACATAAATATTCGTCGGTCATGCGCGTCAGCACATAAAAAAAGCCATTTGCATGCTGGCCATAAAAATATTTAGCACATATGTCAGTCTGTGCCAACAGCTGCCAATCACGTCGAATGCATCACTGGCTGCAGCAACAACCCGCTGTCGGCCACAGTCAGCTGCGCACTCAATACAACAACAACAAAAAAGCAAATGGAAAACGACGAGAGAAAAACCAAAAGCCAGGCCAAGCTTACCAGCCGTCGCCGTGTGAGGTGATAAAAACGCTGCTGAAATGCCAATAAATGTCAATGGAAAAGGCAATGACGACGCACACAGACACGCACACACACACATCGACACAGGCGGCGGCAAGTGCACCAAAGAGGTGTCGAAAAGGGAAAAAACACAGCGACAGGAAGAAGAACGAATCGCTTGCACAATCGGAAGAAAGTTTTCGCTGATTTATGACAACAACGTAGCTGCCAATTGGCGGCAACTATTTGCTGCAACAGCCTTCAGTTGCTGCCCCTTGCGATTTGTTGTTGCTGTTGTAAATTTCAGCAACGCTTAAAAAGTGCCATTGTCGCAATGGTTGCGGTTTTTTGTTTTATTTTTGTTGTTGTTGGTTTTCAGCAGCTATATTAAGCTAAATGCCCTTTTGAACACTGCAACAATAACAACAACATTCAATCAATATATAGGTATCTACATACATACATATGTACCTATGTATGTATGTAAGTATGTGCACCAAAGTGAAAGAGCGCACTTTTGTTGATGTTGGTGTGGTGGTTGTTGTTCCCACTTTTTGTTGTTTACCGGTTTTTTGGTATTTTGCGCTTTTGTTTCTTTTGTTGAAAATTACTTGAATTTCACTCGTACGTCGCACAAAAAAGCAGCAAACACAATTATTTGTGATTTATTTTTTGCCGTATTTCATTCAAATATTTTAAAGATTTTTCTCGCTCAATCGAGTGAAAGTTTATCGCCGCCTCACGGCTTAATGTGGCAGCCGCTCACATTGACCGGTTACACGAATTGCATTTGCGCTCGGCATAACTGGCCGCACCGAAACACTTCGAACCGCACGCTGCAAAATGCGCAATCAGCTGCGGCCGACGCAATTCAGTTTTGCGATATCAATAATAAATCAACGCAGATCAACGGCGCGCTGAGTATTTTCCCCGCTCGAATGCGTTCAAGTGTCGCTCAAGTGTCAATTTGCGTCGCTGCCACATTAACGTCAGCAAGTTGCTGTTATTTGTTGTGGTTTTTGTTATTAATGTTTTTGTTGTTGTTGCTGCAATTGCATTGGCACAACTGGGAATTGCACAAGGCCGAGCCATTCATCAAGCAATTCCAGCACGACGAAGCAATAAAAACTACATCAAATTTTACTGTAAGCGCAGCGTGCAGCTTCAATGCAGCAGGAAATGCAAACATTTCATATTAAATAACATAACTAGGAGCAACATTTTCTGCATAAAACAGTTTTTCATTACTTTTCTTGTGATTTGACCAGTTATTGCTTGGACATGAGGTCTATCTGAGTACAAATATTTTGTACAAATTTGTACAAATTTATATATTTACTTATTTGTTTAGGTCTAATGTACATTAAGTAACTTATAGACTAATAACAGATTAGTATAAATTATTTAAGGAGGGTGTTTAAACTCTGCCTAAAAGACAATTCAAACGATGAAAAATCAGCAGAACTATAAAGCGAATTAAGTTCCGCCAAAGTTCTAGCGAGGGCACAGTGATTCGTTGCATACATAGACAAAATTCCAAAAATGTATATTGTAGCGATGAGGCACTCTGTGCTGTGCTATGCATGAATGCGAGCATACTTTTAGGCATGCACTTTCAAGTACGGCCGGCATGCTATAATGCCGATATGGCAGGGATGGTTCGCGAATGGTAATGGAATGTGCAAGAACCATCGGCGCGATAAACAAAACAAGTATAAAAGGCAGCAGTGTGCAGCGCAGAGGGTCGAGTCTGTGTTAAGCAAGCAAAGGGGAAACATGCAATAGTAGTAGTGTAAAGTAGTAACAAGTGTAAATCTTAAATAAAGTGATTGTTGATTTTTGACTGCGTTTTGCGCTGAATTGAATGAAGTTGTTTTATTTTCAAGCACAATCCAAAACGAACTTAGAGAAGTAATTTTCGTAACAATATGTTCAGAATTTAATGATTTTGATGTAATTTGAAAGGCAAAACTCCAGCTAGAAAAACCCAAAAAAATCTGTGCAAAAATTTAATTAGTGTGTGTGAAAAACTGGCCAAAGTCGGACAATTTTTCACAAACAAATTTAAACACATGTTGTCTGTTTTTTTTAGTCTACTGAGAAAAATTAATTGTCAAAATACATGGTTAGCAAGAGGTTTCTAAAACTTTCAATATAGATTAAGAATAAATGTGGGCAAATTTGCTTTTAATGTTTTCACAAAATTTGCAAAGCTGAGGCTTCTACTTTACATTTAGTTGAAAATTTTTCAAAATGAAAAACTTGAAAACTGACAAAACTTAGAGGAAAATATCTAAAAAGGATGTGAACGTGTGTTCCTGGATTTTTGTTTATTTTAAGAAGCATTCTTTCTTTGTCGGAAAATGTAATCACATCCTTCGATATCTTTCGATTTTAGAAAGAAATGTAATTTAAAAGGTAGTCTAAACACCTATTTTTCGACAAAACATATTTTATTTGTCCCTGAAAGTATGCATTTAACATGAAAAATGAGAAAAACTGCACACGAAATGCAAAACATACATCTATTATTATCATTTTTATAGCAAAACTAAAGGGTCGCGATACAATTGCTGTCACTCTTAGCAATTATTAATATTAAAATAACTGATTAAATGTAAAATTTGAAAAATCTAGCCAACACACTTGTTGCTATAGCTCACCAAAAATTATGAAAATTGCAAATTTAAGTCTAAGGGCTTTGCCAAACTACAAAAGTTTAAGAAAAACAAAATAGAGAATTCAATTCAGCAGACCATAATTAACTAGAATACCAAGTTTTATTAAGAACAGACCAGTCCTTTTAATTTTGTCCTGCGGTTGTATGGAGTCGAATCACTGTGCAGGGGTAAGATTGAAAAATGCATTATTCCGCAGCTGCTTGGCAGAAGTATTAAAATTGGTCCTGTCAAACAGAAAAGGACAGTCAATACCACCAGCAGTTAAGTCAAAGACAAAGATCATTGAGAGAATTTTCCTCCTGTCAATAAGGAACATATATAATTGTAAGACGGAATTGGGTCAACGAATCTCAAAGACCGATGCGCATATCTTATAAAGACTGTCTGGACTCGTTCAAGTCGTTTGGTATGCAAAAGCGAGCATTGAATATGCTTTAGTAATAGTAAAGTTGAGATGACTGGAAAAAGTGAACTTGGAGTTAAAAATAACCCCAAGGTCCCTGATCGCACTAAGAGACTTAAAGGGAAAGTTATCTATACTATAGAAGGTTTGCAGTGGACAAGGAGACTTAGGAGAGTTAGCAACATGGGAGTATTTATTGATGTTTAATGATAAGCGATTCCTAAAGCTATTTATATGGCAAACAAAAAGCAATGATGAAATACATTTAACAAATTGATTTTGTATACTTTGCGTAGTGAAAGTGTTCTCTAATTATTTTCTTGTCTTCTCCTGCAGCCTAAAACTGCTTTATGCCATTTCTACGTCCGATTTTCTTTTATGATAAAATCAAATTTTTATTTCTTGCACACTGGAAATGATTTTTATTGCTAAAAATCTAAAGCTGACGATGTCGTTTTCATAAATTTCAACATTTGCCAATGCAAAAATTCTCGAAAATCAGTGAACACTATCCAGTTACAGCTCACATTTCCCAGAGTTCACTGTAGTATAGAACTGCACAACATTGATGTTAAAAGCACTGCAAAAGAAAAAATTCACTTCCACACTTTTTCAGACTTTTGCAAATTGAAACCATAATCTGCACAAGTTTCTTCAATTTCAATTCAATTTTCTGCTAAAACTATTTCCGCTTCTGCTCTTCCTTGTCCAACAACAATGCCAAGCAAGCAATCGCCCTTCGTTCAGCCGTCACTCGCACTTGAGACTCGACTCCATCACCTGGAAATTCCCTTAAAGCTCTCGTCAACAAATTACTTTTAAATGATTGATTTTTACCAGCGCATTTCGCACTTTGCATTCGACACTTAACAATTCGCACCGTCGCATTTGCATTGCATTTCACTTAACCTCAAAGTTCAGCCACCGCACGCGTGGCGGCGCTACTTGCCACTTAACGTTCCCCATTTACAGAAACAAAAGCAGCACAGCGCCAATATGCAGGAAAGTGCGCCACGGGGTTAATGCTTTGACACTAAAAGCGTAACACAACCTCAGCCACCTTCTCGCACTTGTCAGTCAGTCAGTCAGTCAGTCATTCGGTCGGTTGGTTGGAAAGCTGATGGAGCGACTGATGCTCCCCTGGCGTTCGCAATAAAGTCTCGACGTGTGCGACTGTTTTCACACTTTCCATCGCCAACGCCAACACCAACCAAGCAGCCAACTGTGCTGCAGTTGCCGACGCGAATTGTAGGTGAAGACGGTATTAGCTGATTACGTGCACATTTGCGCACAGCCAGTTCGATTTAGTGGCGGCCAAGCGGCACTGGGAAGTGAGCAATTTGGTCAAGAGGCCAACAGGGTAACAGGTATTAAGTGCAAGTCGCGCTAACCAGCCGCACGCGCAACAGCTGACAACAATAAAAAGACTGCAAATAAATCGCAAAAGACTCACCACTAGCACCGACAGACAGCTGCTGCAATCAGAATCTGCAATGGAAGAGAAAACAAAGCGAAATTAATCAAATTTGCAATTGCGAGTCAAACATTAATGCCAACACTACAACAACATGGCCACAATTCGCTCCACACACGCCGCAACAATTAAATGTGACTTGCGCTTCCGCCCGAACGAAATCGAAACTGCAGCAACAATTAAGTGCTGCGCATCCTCCGCCGCCGAGGTGCCACGCTTTTGCACTTTCCAGCAGACATTTGTCAGCCAGGCAGCCCAACTAACGCCGCACACATAAATTGTCGAACGACGACAACAAAAAGCGCTGCCGCATGTGCCGCAAACAATCATCACGCGGCAGACGTGACGCAACCAGCAACGACGACAATCTGCGTCACATGCGGAGTAAGCAATGTTGCAGCCGCCGCTACTGCTGCCGCTGCTGCTGCCGCTGATGATGATGAAGCGGTGGGACTGAAAATGAAGTGGCTGCCGCTGAGGTGTTGGTGCATAAAATCGTTGCACGTTTAGGGGGAAGGGGGGAGAAAGAGTGCAGTAGCGCTTACACTGCCAGCTGTGAAGATGTTGCAAATGACATAAGGAAGTGTGCCTCTTGGATAGCACAAAAACAAAAAACGAGTTGGTAGAAAAATGGGTGCAAGTTTGTGACGTGCCAAGTAAATGGGACGTCAGTTAGCGGCAATGAGGCTAAGTGTAATTTTTTTGTTGCACACTTTGTAGTTGATGAGCGTTTTTGTCGAGTGAGGCACATTGTGCACAAAATGTGCGGAAAATTAGGCCAGAAGGGCAGTGTTTCCGATCGAGTTGGACTCAATGAAGCTAAGCTAAGCGAATTCATTGGATTGGTTGAGTGGGCTAAGGCAATCAAAACAACTTTCGTGGTCGCATGACTTGAACTCATTTCATTTTTAAATACTTTTGAATGGATGGTCAAATTTAGAGTACAACTGTGTGGTTAGAAGTTGGCTATTGAGGACATGAATCAAAGTTAAAAATAATAATAAAAAATTTATTATTTATTATTATTTATTATTTATTTATTTATTTATTTTATTTATTTTTATATTTTTATTTTATTTTTTTATTTTATATTTTTATTTATTTATTTATTTATTTATTCTTATTCTGGCAATTATAAAAAAATTGTGTTTACATGTTCAAACAATAAAACATTTATACCAAAAGAGTTTTTGAAAACCAATCTACTCCTTCCTTGAAAAAAAAAAACGAGTGTGCTTATGACCACACGACTGAAGTGAAACTTCTTTCGCTCCATCTGTATGTATATATATATATATGTGTGTGTTCTTTCTCTCTTCCTCTCATAGCCAAATACGTTCCGTATATCTAAGCACACTGCAGGCCTATTGTCTGTATCACAGTGTAGGAGCAAGAGAGAGCAGTGCGCGCGCACATTTTCTTTCTCTCTTTCTCTTATAGCTAGTAAATGAAATATGTATATATTTCAGTCTCTTGCTTATATCCCCCACTCAACTCCCGTTCGCCTCGACCGATCACACTTTTCGTAACGCTTACGTCACGCGTTCGCCAGCTTACTCCCTAAGTCAAGCGTGCGTAAACCACTAAACTCCCGTTCGCCTCGCCCGATCACACTTTTCGTAACGCGTTCGCCAGCTTACTCCCCAAGTCAAGCGTGCGTAAAGAAGTTTCACTTCAAAAAAAAACTAGTCACTCTTCTGAAATGCAAAAGAAATAACCGCACAGGAGCACAAACAGAAATCAGGAACAGTTTTCTAGGAATTTTAAGCGTCTTTAACCCTTTCGCTACAGGTTTTTACTGGGGAAAGTTAAAATTTTAAATTTGACGTTTTAGGCTTCTATGTGATTTTTTTTATTAGCAACATTCCATAAGACATTTTTTAATTTTCATACTCGGACCCTGTTTTTTAGAGTGTTTTTCTATGAGAGCAATCACATCGTTGTGGCTGTAATAATTACTTAAACATTCAACTTTTTACGCATAACGAAAATTTGAATATTTCTTCATTTACTTTAGCCAAAATTAAAAAAAAAGGTATCTAACTAAATTGAAAGAAAACGTCAAATTAAAAAGTTCTCTAATTTTTTCAGCTTCTTCTTCCTTTACTATGTCAAGATATACCAATAAAAAAGTGTATACTTCTCTTCTTTAAACTTAAATATTCAGTTTATTAATTTTGTATTTTTCCTAAAACTTCAAACTATTCTAAAGACCAACAAAAAAATGTATTCTTGCAACCATAGAGGATGCAGACGTCCACAAAGTAGCATATTGCCATATGGCAACAAAATAGCGAAAGGGTTAACGGATCAGAATTACTTTAACACTAGAAAGACCACAAGTTTTCTTACCTACAAAGACTACATATTATATACGACTACATACATATTCAATATAAAGTACAAATCGTATTTGGCTAATTGTAATTGTAAAACTAATTTTAGAGCCCGATAAAAAAATAAAAGTCATCAAAGCAAAAATTGACAAAAATACCAAAGAAAATAGAGAAATTTAACAATGAGAAACCGTCAAAATGACCGCAATGGTCTTTCTAGTGTTTAACTTTGTCAACGCCTATCACATTGCTTCTATGCCACTTCAAGGCTCTTTCTAAGCAAAGATGGAAATTCCTATGCTCTCCCTTCTTGGACAACTTGGACAACCTCAGATCAGTCAATATCAAAGATTTTCTAGGGTTTATCCACAAATCGAATTGGCTTGTGTAATGTACATAAATTGGAATTAAACATAGTCACAAATATTGTTGGATAGATTTCAGGTAAATAGAATCAACAAGCATCAGGGAAAGAATTTATGAATCAGTGATTTTTTTTAGAGTTAAAATAGATTAAACTACGGGAAAAAACAATGATAAAGTTGAAGAACCAATGAATCAATTCAACTAAATTGAAGTGAATGAATCCATCATGGCCCATGTTTGTTAAATTAGATATCACACTTCAGAAACTGCGTTGCCAAATTGGTTGATTTATTAATGTTGGAATTGGCTAATCACCACTGAAGATAACCAATAAAGTCATATAGAATGAGATTGTTTTATGAATCCACTTCAACCTATCGTCACAATTATTGAACGTTCTTGTTCTCATTCAAAAGTTACCAAGCAAATTTGTTTGAGACATTTGGACAGAAACACCCGTTTTCAAGCCGTTGACAAGCAAATTAAGTTGAAATGTTGGAACAGAAACCTAGGATTTCATAGACTAATTTGAAGGGCCAAGGATAGGAAGGAATCGGACCATAGCATAGAGGAATAAGTATTTAATTTTAATCGGCAATAATGATAGACGAAGTAGCCAAGAAATCACCTCTTTTGCAGCAATTTCTCAAACTCTTTAAGTAATTTTAGGTTGGTAGCGGCAATAGCAGGAAATTACACCATAGCACAGAGGAATAAGTACCTTCATAATTTTTATGAACAATATCTATAGATAGCTTTTGTTAATTTGAAAGTTTACTGTCATATCGTTCGTAGTCTTTCTTCTTGTGGTATCACAATGGGCCCATTTTGTGGCCTAAGTGTGTCTTTCGGCAGAGTCCCATGACCAGACAGACACATAACCTAACCTACTGCATTGTTTTAATGGAAAGTAATCACTTAACTTTTTCTGATTTTACTCTTCTTAAGTGTTTATATTCAACTCGATCACAAATTTGTATTTTATTAAGTTGTGACAGTAAACTTTTCATATGGCACACATACATTTTTCATGTAGTATGAACATAAGAAAATTAATGCTATCAATGGAGAATAACAACAACAAGTTAAACTTGTAAAAACGCGTGATCACGTGCCACTTCAGCTGTCGCCACCGCCGAAGCTGCGCCGCCAGCGGAAGGTCCGAGTTGCGCAATTTGCTGCCGCGCTTTCCATTGCTGCAACACGACAACAATTGTGGCACGTTTCCGCCTGACTGTGCGAATTACAGTCGGCGACAAACAAATAACATCTGAAACAACAACAATAACAAATTTTGCATGCCGCTCACATTCGGCGGAAGAACGAACGTGGCAATTAAAAATATGCAAAATTCTGCAGACGCAAAATGAGGCAACATTTTTTGTTTTTCTTTGTTGCTGCGAAACGGAAAACGAAAATGAAAACAATGAAATGGAAATGGAGAGACCGACTGCCACAAAAACAACGCAGCCATAACAACAATGACTGAACGAAATGAAAAACAATTCGCAGACGGCGGACGGAAAACGAGACCGAAATGTAAACAACGCCCACGTCGACACAAACACCAACACAAGCGCACAAAATGCAGCAACCAAATTGAACAACAACACAATGACAGGGATTGTCTTACAAGAGCAATAAAAACAACTCGAGCAACAGCAATAACAACAACCGAAGAAAAACAAGAACTATGGAAATGTCGTTGTGACGGCGAGAAATGCGCCCAAAAAAAAAGCAGAACTGATAGGAGCAACACACCTGTTGGCGGCAATGAATTGAAGGTATTTTTGTTTTTGCAATAGCGGTATTCATGATCAAAGGCAAATGCCATCGGGCGCAAAACAAAATTTTCCATAGACAAATTTGCATAGATTCTGGTGTTCTGGTGTTGATTTTGATTGAGCCAACGTCAGATGTAAATGCAACTCTGAGTTGCATAAAAATTCAGCTACTTTTTGTAGCTTCCTTAACAAGCAAGTTTTGCGGTACTCGCTGATATCTCGAAAAGTACACATCGGGTTTGGCTAAATTTTCACAAAATAAATTTTTTAAAAATTTACAATTTTCCACGATAAAAAAATAAAAGTCATCAAAGCTAATAGAAATACTAAAGAAAATACAGATATTTAAAAATGGAAAACCGTCAAAATGACCGCAATGGTCTTTCCAGTGTTAATGGTGCTGCCATCCATCCATCGCTACAGATTTTTACTGGGGAAAGTTAAAATTTTAAATTTTACGTCTTGGGCTTCTATGTGGTTATATTAGCCACATTCCAAAAGAAATTTTTTTAATTTTTATACTCGGACCTTGTATTTAAGAGTGTTTTCTATGAGAGCAACCACTTCGTTGTGGCTGTAATAATTACTTAAACATACAACTTTTTACGCATAACGAAAATTTGAATATTTCTTCATTTACTTTAGCCAAAATTAAAAAAAAAGGTATCTAAATTGAAAGAAAACGTCAAATTAAAAAGTTATCTCATTTTTCTACTTCTTCTTCCTTTACTATGTCAAGATATACCATTAAAAAACGTGTATACTTCTCTTCTTTAAACTTTAATATTCAGTTTATTAATTTCGTATTTTTCCTAAAACTTCAAACTATTCTAAAGACCAAGAAAAAAATGTATTCTTGCAACCATAGAGGATGCAGACGTCCGCAAAGTAGCATGTTGCCATATGGCAACAAAATAGCGAAAGTGTTAACAAGCAAGTTTTGCGGTATTCGCTGATATCTCGAAAAGTACACATCGGATTTGGCTAATTTTTCACAAAATAAATTTTTTTTAAATATAAAATGTTCACCGAAAAATAAATAAAAGTCACCAAAGCAAAAGTTAATAGAAATACTAAAGAAAATATAGATATTTCAAAATGGAAAACCGTCAAAATTGCCGCAATGGTCTTTCCAGTGTTAATGATGCTGCCATACAATTAAAAATATCAGTCTCTAACTTAATTTAAATGGAGTTACTTTAAACTTCCTAATGTTAGTTACCACAAAACATGACTTCCACCAATCACTGACGCACATTTCTTGTCGATCCTCAATTTGTAACAATTGTACTTCCCACTTGCTTCTACAGCTTCGGCTGGAAAAAGCTGCAGCTGACTGAAAAACGCGCGTTTTACACTTTCCAAATGTGAAAAATCGAAACCGTTCCCACGTTCTACAAATATACAAACTAAACCGCCAGTCGCCGTGAACTGTGGATTGCTTTGCATAAGCGAATTTATGCGGTGGCTTAATTAGAGATGCCCAGCGAGTGGCCGACTGAGGTCCGAGCAAAGCAAACAACACCAGCCGGCAGACTGATGCGCTGACTGACCGACCAGCCGAGCAGTCGACGCTAAGCGGCAGGTAATTAACGCTTACGCGCCGCACATAAATTAACCAAAACAAAAGCGCCCCAGGGCCCGAGGGGAGCAAAGTAAGAGCACATCACTTTTGCTGCCGCATGGCTCGAAGAAAGCAAATTTTATTTTCATAATTTGTATATTTTTACAAGACGCTCTGCTTTGGCCGTGGGCATTTTGTGAAATTAACAAAAAACAAAGAAATTTTATGCATACTACAATTTCTGTTCCCCCCTTCGCTCTCGTCGTCGTTTGAGAGATGATGAGTGAAATGAAGTTGCTTGGGTAACAAGGCCCTTTCATTTCCTCGCTGCTTGCATGTTGTTGGCATATTAAATTTAACAAATTAATAAAACGCGCATAATTTAATTTAAAGTTGAAAAGCCAAGTCGGTCGGCACTCAAGACGCAGCGCATGTCATTTGTTGTGGCCCAACAATGCATTGGTTGGTCAGCACTCGAGCAGGTAATGTCTGTGTGCCCATCCACACTGGTCTGTCCACCCGCACACCGTTCACTGGTTAATACGTGTCATGGCCAGCCAATGTTCGGGCCACAGCAGCGATTTACACGTGGAAGAAGCGTCTTGCACTCGTTCGTGCCTGGCTGCGTCCGGTCTGCGGACGGAAAAACATGCCAACATGTAAATTAAAAATTAAATTGTGTGAAAAGCCAGTGATGCGAGTAGTTGCACAAAGGCACTTGAACCACACCCTCGCACACACACACACACACACACACACACATATACTCACGCGAGAAGAACACCAAAAGTCACTGTGCCAAAGTTGTTGTGATAAAAGTGTTGACACTGTGTTGGTCAAAGTTGGAGGTAGACAAATTTAAATACGCAACTACTCGACTGCTTGAAGAGATATTAAAAACTTACTTTAGTGCACATTTCACACATGTCTTGCTCCACTTTTGGTTTTATATTTTACTTGGACTTAAATGGAACCGACCGATGGACCTTGGACGTTCTGGTGTGAAGGTTGAAAGTGAAAGTAGACTCACTGCTATCAAACTTCTGGACTGGCAGAATGCTTTTGCCATATTTTCATGTTTTTGCAAAAATACTGCAACTGAAATCAATAACACGCACATTCTCCCGAACAGTGGCGCACACAGAATTTCATTTTGGGAAGTTTGAGTACAACTTTTGAACCCAATACCATTTGAGATCATATTTTGTATCAACAATTTTTGTATTTTGGGGGGTTTGAACCCTCAAAACCCTCTCTGTATGCGCCACTGCTCCCGAACAACTTGAGTAGCTAACGTAGACAATGTTCCATCGTTTTGCGCATTTTAAAGATAATTCATCTCCAAGTCCCACCAGTCTTTTGTGGATCAGAGTTCCTGACCTGCTCTTTTTCAACAAACCGTTCTGTAGCCAGTTTTTTTGCCACTGTCCATCACTACAGAAACATAAACTTCGAACTCTTGGAACCAGGTTTTTCCATGGACTCATCTGGACTGGAGATTACTCATCTGCCAAGACCAAATGGATCCGAAACAAAACTCGTCTGGATCCACAGTGAACCCAACAAATAGGGAAAGTCACCGGATCCAAACTAAAGAAAATCACAATGGACTCAACAGAGTCTCCGAATGGAAGTGCTTGTCTAACACACCCCTTCTGTAAACTAAGCTAAGCCAACCAGTTTTTCATAGAACCATGAAAGCCAAGAGAATGCAGTAAAGATAAAAATTGTCATTTGACACGAAGATATCTCCAAGACTTTTCATTTCTGATAGATCTGCCTAGATTCAGTTCAATTTTGAACTTAAAAGTATTCTTGGGTTTGCCTTTTTTTTGTTCAGTGTGAACTTTTAAAAGAGCAGAGTTTTCCATACCTACAAAAACTTCATATTATATCTGCTGATATCTCGAAAAGTACACATTGGATTTGGCTAATTGTAATTGTAGAACTAATTGTAGAACCCGATAAAAAAAATAAAAGGCATCAAAGCAAAAGTGGATAGAAATACCAAAGACATTACAGATATTTCAAAATGAAAAGATAAGATGCACTCTTAGGCAAAGGAACTATTTAAAAACATTGAATTATTATTCAGCAACGAACAATAAGACTGGAGATAACTAAACAGATTAAAGTCAAATTTTTATTCCTCCTCATTCTCAAAACATTAACTTTAGGAAGAGTTTTTGAAGCAAGTTAGTTCAGACCGGTACGGTATTAGCAATCGAGTCAAATGAATGGAATGGAATGGGATGAGATGAGATGAGATGGAATGGATGTGAGAGGAGCCGAGAAAGTGAACCCTAGAGGGTTCAATTTCTCAAGCATTCAGGCTACAAAGCAAATTGTGCTTAAGACTCGAGAGGAAAAGAGGAGAGTGAGGTGGAGGAGAGTGAGGTGGGGTTAAAGAAAGAGAGTAGTAGGGAAAGAATAGGGACTACAAGTCATTCTGCACGAATTTCCAAGATTCTTTAATGAATTTTAGAAGATCCTCATAACATCACAACCCAAAATACGCAATCTCGTTCTAACGAAGGCGCGACATACACAGAGAAAGTGCTCTGTGCTGTCTACCTCCTCCAGACAAGATGCGCAAGTTGGATCCTCGATGATGCCCATTGTAGTCATACATATGTTGGCCCCATGGTTTGTGATAAATCCGACGATCCGGCGAAGATCTTTCCTTCTAAATTCAGAAGGAATACCCCTGAAATCCAATCCAGGGTGCCTGGCTAGATGCCAATTATTGGTTCTGGTCCCAAGCGCAACAGAGTCAATTTTCAAATTTGACTTAAATTCATTGGACAAACACAACACTGCTTGATTGATTGTTTGACCGAAGCAAGGGACTTTTGCTCTTGTTTTTCTTCTTCTTACAATTTCTTCGGTTTCCCAACGATTTACCACAGAACTGCATTTAGCAGCTACCAGCACAGCTCACTCGAGTTTCTTCTGCACGTTTCGCATGACAGCCGCTCCAGTAGTTTGTTAACCCACTCCATCATTGAAAGGGAGTTTTGTTTGAAATTTCACTGTTTTCTTAATTTGCTTCTTCTTCTTCTTATTACCAATTCACACAGTCAACTGACTTGGTTTGCTTCTGCTGCTTCATTTCTAACGCGCGTTGATTAAATTATTTGAACTTGTGATTGTAATTTAAGTCAAACCAACACAATCTTGAGTGTAGATTTCAATAATGCGATTAAAGTTGAAGGTGTAGGAAGAACTGAAACTAGAGCTGAGCACATCATTGAGAGTAGATGACCGTTGAGGAAATGTGTTAATGGGTCAAACTGATTTGATCTGTGTGATGCGCATTTGAGAGCAAAGAAAAAGCAACAAACAGCATAATAAATTTTTTATTTACATTTAATAAAAATGTGTGTGTTGAAGATTAGATTAGATTTTAATGACATAGAATGGAAAGGGAAATAATATCGTTTCGAATTAATTTGAATGGACAATGTGATTCAATTTTAGTGATGAAACATATTGTTGGATTAACCCAGATATGCTTTCCGTACTATCTGAAGTACACCTGTTTGAAGATAATTGCGGTAACTGTGGTTATAATTTGCTAACATATGAGTGTGTTGCTTAACCTCAAAAACTCAATAATCCAGCTTAATATGACATGAATAAATTCTTTTAAATAAACAGAAAATTTCAAACTTCTTTTCACTTTTCAGTCGAGTGCAGCGAGTTGTTGACCCCATCAGCTACCAGAATTTAAAAAGATAATCAAAAACCAATAAACCTTCATTTCTCCTCATTCAGTGCTCGTCATTTGCAGCTTGTAACAAAAAGCAACAAAAACACTTTTAACTAAATAGCCAGCAGCACTTCTTAACAAAGTCAATAACAGACCAAGTCAAGTGGTTGCAGCCATAAACTGATCAAAACACTATGAATCCATTAATTGCTCTTGCGGCGAACGTTTGTCTGTGTTTTGATGCAACGGAAATAGCAAATTTCCGGCCGAAAATCCGCAGCGTGTTAAAAGGCTGCGTTGTTGACGCTGTGTCTCAATCTCAGTGCGGTTATGCTGGTGGCAAATTCAATTAATAAAACACATTCGTTCCAGACAATTCTGGGCTAAAGTGGGTGATTCTTGAATGCTGGTGACAGTTTTTATTAGAGAAATGGAGAAATGTGTGGGTAGTCTACACATTTGAGAATTTTATAATACAAAATAGTATTAAACCGGCACGCATCACAAATAAACACAACAACAAAATAAAGAGAAAATATGAGAGCAAGAATGCATGGACCAAATTCAAATAATGAAACAATTTCAAGCCCACTTAAGCACAAACAACAAGCACAAAATTATGATACAGTGAAACGAATTGAAAAACACTCGAGGCTATTTTCGACAACTTGAACAAAAGTTGATTAACCGCCTGCAGCCAGTCACAATTAAAACAGCAACTCATTCTGTCGCATAGAATTTGCTTCGCACAACCACAGTTTTAACATGGCATTTCTAGTCAAGAAAAAGCATTTCCAAAATTTCACCGAAAATCACTAAAACACTCGACAAAGTGTATAATTAAAATTTCACCAAAAACCATTGCCACATTTTAATGACAAAGTGAGCGACATTCGACCACATTTCCGCGCAGCTCGACATAAAAAAGCTATTAAATTATTAAATATTGTAGATGAAGTCGTACGCACTGTTTTATGGTCGACAATTACTTTTAACACCTCGCTACGCCTGTGGCCGCGGCGGCAACAACAACCACACCACTGCTTGAGAAAATTAAATTTTTTTCAAAAGGCATGAAAACTTGAGAACCAGTTTCATTACGAAAACACAGAAACATAGACAAACATAATTTGGTCTTAATTTGTTTAAGTTGGAAGTAACCTAAAAACGACGCCGCCGCAGTAGAAATCCAGCAACAATAGACAAATTGTAAAGAAAATGTAGGAATTTGTAATTGAGAGGCGGCCACGCACCGTACTTGCAGCGGACAATTAGTGCCGCAACAGTGGCACAAAGCAGTCGGAGGGGCCAAATCGACCACGAAAAAGCAGCACGGACGCGGCCAACACAACGAGAAAATTTTAGAAGAAAAAACCCCACAGACCAGTTGGCCAAGAACTAGCAGAACGACACACCACAGCCGGCAGAGGTGACCGGCACAAAAGCGACCACAGCACAGCAGCGCAAAGCCTACGAAATCATACAAAGTGTGAGCAAGCGGCGTAACATGAACAAGAACAAGCACGAGATGAACAAGAACAAGCACAAGCGCGTACCGAAGCAAGTAGAAGCGAGAGAAGCGAATTGGGCGAGCCGAGAGCCGTTTGCCAGTAAACGTACTGTCATTAAATTTAATAACCACTTTTACGCCTGAACTCGGCCGCCGCAAATGTCGCGACAAACCGTAAAAGAAATCAGCAACATCAGAATATTGGTCGGCGAAACGACGTTCCAAGGGCCGCGGCTGGTCTCTGTACTCGTACAACGAATTGAGCAGTCGACATAACAGCAAACAACAGCTTAACTGCACAACGTGTGCCGTACAATTGAAATTATTGGAAATGATGGAGAGAGCGGGGAGCCGCAGCCATGACAGATGGATGGAGACAATGCCCAATCGCAGCTACGCATGTGCGCTCGCGCAAAGAACTTCATTGACACGAAGCAGCAAATTGTTAACCCCATAGGCAACAATGCTGCAAAAACATACTAAAAAGAGAATTCGAAGATTAGCTACTTTAGATTAGATAAGAATGAAGAACCCTACGAGTCTTCGAGGTTATTTGCCAATGACCAACAAGCTGCTCTGTCTAACCTTCTTTCATTTTAATTAATGGAAATTAAATCATGCAAGGATTAATTTTCCGCTTCTTCCTTACTTTCAGAGTTTCATACTACTTTTTCCACTTTCCATACCTTCTTACTTGCTGACTTTTTACCACTTTTCTTTCTCAATTCCATATATTCTTACGTCCTTTCTTTCGGACTTATTTTCTCACTTACGTCCTTACTTCCTTTTTCGCTTACTGTCTAACTTTTTTACTTCCATACCTTTTTCCCTTTTTAAATCTCAACCTCCACCTTTGTGCCCTATTCGTATTTTCTTGCATCGTTACTTCCATCACCCCATACTCATTCTCTTAAATCCGTACCTCCTCACATTCTCTCCTCCTTCCTTACTCTCTTATTTAATTACCGCCTCACCTTCTTACTGTCTTACATCCTGTTTTCCTTACTCTCTTACTTCTTTACAACTATTCCATTTCGTATTACTGATGTATCGTTATTTCCATCCCTCCTTACTCGTCATTCTCTTAAATCTTTACCTCCTCACGATCTCTCCTTCTTACGGTCTTACTTCTTTGTTTTCTTACTCCTTTTTTAGTTACCGCCTCACCTTGTTACTGTCTTACATACTGTTTTCCTTACTCTCTTACTTCCTTACTACTTACTACTATTTACTCGTATTTTTCTGGGGTTCTGGGTGTTCCACCCCTTTAAATATCTGTTTACTACAAAACTGTGTGTTCCAAATATGATTTCAAGTGGTATTGGACTCAAAACTTGTGTACGAAAGTCCCAAATGAAATCCTTTGTGCGCCACAGGATTTAATTTTAGGGGGTTTTGCGTGCAACTTTTGAGCTCAATTCTGTTTGAAACTATATTTTGCACCAGCAATTTTCGTATTTGGGGGGTTTGAACCCCCAAACGTCCCTGTGTGCGCCACTGTTGACAATAAACATAATGGTGATGATGTAAAGTGGACAGCATGATCAAAGACCTCCCAGAGCACTCAGTCATTGCCGACCATTATACCTACTTTTTATGGGAGAGTTGAAATAGAATAGCCAGCCTCGACAGTCCAGCGGTTAGCGCGCTGGCTTCTCATACCAGAGTCCCTAGGTTCGATTCCTAGCTCGGGCTGGTGAAACACACGTCTACTTCTATCGCTATCCACATGAAGCAGATGAGAATTACAAAATTCGCACAAGTGCGCCTTTGGCAGACAATGGCAAGACCTCCAAGTGTGAAAGGAAATTGCCAAAAAACCGCCGTTCGCATTCGGCCTAAAACTGTAGGTCCCCTTTCCCCCTTCCTCCATCCATTTGAGATGTATGATGCAGCACATGATGAAAAAACAATGTTACATACATACTTCAAACGGGTGGAATTTGTGGTATCACAATAAGAGGTCTCCCACATAGAGACCTAAGTGTGTCTCATACAGAGGCAGCCACTACAACCTACCCTACCTGGGATAGAATCAAGAAAGGATGAGAGAAAAGGATTGTGGATGCGATTGGAGATTAAGAGTTTGCTTTCCACTTGAACTTCCTAGGCTCTCTGAGGAACCTAAGAAGATCGGGTAGATGTACAGCATGAACCCATGCTTAGCATATTGCTTCATAATAAGCACCTCCTGGTCCTCACAAACGCAGCAGGATAGCAACAGAGATAGTTGCAGTCATATGACATGGTTGGTTGGTTGGTTCCAGTGGTGATATACCAACATCCAATTAGCGTGTAAGCGCGGTTTGGTAACCACTATTCCCGGTAGATAATAATAGGTATTTTGCTGTGTCGTCTTCTGTACTATTTATATAGCTTATATATCCAGTCCGAGAGGTTAATGAAGGCGAGTAGCGAGTTTGCGGGGCACTTCGCCATCGCCTCGAAATTCTGAAATACTGGCTTGCCCAGTACTTTCCCTCTCCTTCTTGAAAGAGTCGGACAGGCGCAGAGAAAGTGATGGACAGTTTCCTTCTCGTTCGGGTTCTTGCAGCTGTGGCAGCTGGTCTCGGCTGGTCATACTACATACATGACTATACTTTTACATACTTTAAATATTTGGGTTAAAGTGTTAGTCAAGGTATTGAAGAAAAATGACTTACAAACTCACACAACCAGCTCTGATGTGTCTTACTTATTATAATATATTCTCCGTAAGTAGCTGACAACAAAAATATTAAAGACCATTTTTTGTTTCAAACGTATGTCACATTATTCTCGTTTTCCATGACAAACATAGGCAATAACTCAACTTAGGGGGGGTCAGTAGCAGTTCTTAACAATTGAGAACAATAATCTTTTTTACTTTCACCAATTGTCAATGAAGCATCTTCGCAACAATCCACTGTGTGCTCATTTGAACCGCTATTGTTTACTGCCAAACAACTCTCAAAAACCAAATTGAGATATTCTGCTCATCCACCAAAGGGTTAAAAGTTAAAGCATACATTGTTTTACTTAACGGGCGCAAGCAAGATTGAGTGCACAATTATAAGAAAATGACTGAGTGCTGTAAGCACTCTTTCACTATCCAACGTCAGTCGTTCGTCATGCCTGACTTTTGTTTGTAAATATCGCCGGTTGGTGAGTGCCTCAGCTTTAATGGCTGCGTATTTATGCCTATGGTTTGGTTTTGTTGGTTTTGTGCAATTTTTTTTAGCTTATTATTTACTTTGCTGGTGGTCGACGCTCATTTAATGATCAACAACTCAATGATTTACATTGATGGGCCGCAAAACGTCGCAGCGGCGTAAAACAAAGAATAGAGCAACGAGAAAGGAAGCGTGCAAAGAATAATTCTCGCTGTTGCCGCTTAAACGTTTGGCATTATTAATCAATTTGCCGGTAATTAAGATTCAAGTCGATTAAGTAAATGTGTGAGGGGTATTGAGGAGAACTAAGGCGTCAGTGGATGCTGCCGTGTGTGATCGTTTGCCTTGAAATTTCACTGACACGTGCAGAGCTTTTGCGGGAAAATACTAAGTAATTAACAATGAAGACTGGTTTAAGTTAAGCCGAAGCTAAGTGCTTGAAAGGTCATCTAAATTGATTACCAAATACTTTAGCGAAATTTCTGAAACCTTTTTGTTGCAATAATCTGCTTACTGCGTCCGCAGTAAACAGTAAACAACAATGAAATTCTTTTGCACTGAAAGCAAAAAATACATAAAAAAACAGTCAACTAGTTAAAGTTAAACTGAAGTTAAGTGCTTGAAAGGTCATCTAAATTGATTATCAAATATTTTAGCGATATTTCTGAAACCTTTTTGTTGCAATAGTCTGCTTACTGCTTCCACAGTGAACACTAAATAACAATGAATTTTTTTGCAATGAAATCAAAAACAAAATTTTGAACTGTGTTTTCAACACATAAAAAGTAAAGGTTTAAAGTAAAGTTTTTGCTTATGTAAACTTGTTGCATACAAGAATTTTGCCTGTGCAAAACTTTTTCCATAACAACCATAATGCACCAAACTCATTTAAGCAGTATTTGCATAAAATATGAAAATTAAAGCTAAACAAAAAATAACAAACTTGCAAAAGTGGCAAAATTGAGACAGGAAGTAGACAAGTGTTATGACAACAAAGAAAAATTAAAAAGATGAAACAAAAAAATGTATAAACTTGAACAAAAACGTAGTTGTTGGATGAAGATTTACATAGACCAAAAGAAAGATGAATGTGTATAAGAAAAAATCAATAAATGTTGTACTAAACTAAAGCAACTTGGGGCTGATAAGTTTTCAATAAAACACCAACAAATGGAAAAAGTTGTGTACAGTGAACATTTTAAAATGAATTTTTGAATCTGACACAATGCTTTTGTCGCACCTGTCACCACCACTGGTCACCCGCACAATGGAATTTTTCTCATACACTCACACCTTGTCATTGTTATCGTTACACCATTATTGTTCTAATTGTCTATAATTGAAGCCCACATCCATTTTTACACACTCAACAAAGTGTATAAAAAACACATGTAGACCCACACATTTTTGCTTCATAGTTGAGTGCGTCGAAATTGTCAGCAAAATAGACCAACTGTCGTGACCACTACCACTGATTAAGCATTGGACATTCATTTCCTCAGTTCGTCCTGCGTTGGCGCGTGTAACGGCTACTCGAGTGCGTGTGGGTGTGTGTGCGTCTGTGTGTGCAGCGGAAGTGCTGTCATAGCCGTCGCTCAGCCATTGTTGAATTTTCACAGCAGTCTACAATAAACATCCACTTGGCTCTAATTAATATCGGCGCTCGAACAAAGGTCGACCCGAAAAATTCTATACAACAAACAAACTCAGCAGCACGCAACTGTTCAAGCAAATAAGACCCAAATATTTCACATGTTTTTGATATGTTGTGCGTCGCGTACATAATGTAGCCTAATAATAAATGCTGCAGGCCGCACCAACACACATGTCTGTGTGTGTATTTAGTTGTTTGTGTATTTTTAGGTGTGCCCTTCAAATATTTCTCGAATTTATGTTTATGTGTTCTTCTCACATTTGTAGCGACTGTTGTAGGTTGTTGTTGGCTGTCATTGTTGGTTGTGCGCGTGCGTGCCACATAGAAGCGCGCACCGGTGTCAGTGCCAGTGCTGCACGTCTGCCGTTTCGTTGCTGTCGCCGTATGCAGAGTCACTTAAATTTAGGGATTGTCTTTGCCATTTGCTTGCATCGGGGGTAATGAGCGATTTGAAATTCATCGGCAGATGTTTGACTTGCAGCCTTCGTGTATGCTGCTCTGCGTCTTGCGCTGCCGCGTAGTTATAAATATTGTACACGCAGTAATTATAGGTTAGGCCGCATGCCATTAGCAGCAACGCGTGCATATGTTTGACATTTCATACGTTGCGCATGCGCAGTAAAATTCTTTTGTTTACCAAGCATTCTTGTCTGCGAAAGGCGTAGTCACAAAATTTGGCGTATATTTTAGTGTTGTTGCCTGGTAACGCTATATTTCGCAGAAATATTTCTACAACATTTCATTTTAAATTAAAAATAAACCATTTACTTAAGTCACAAATTGTAAAAATTTCAATCTACATATTAAATTCGAAAATTTATGATTTTTGAAAATGGTCGAAAACTTCACTTTTTTACGACTTTCGCCGTCAGTAACTTCCCTAAATCTCATCTGATTTGGACAATCTGTATATATATGGAAGGGGTAAGGTATTCTTCTGACCGACGAACAGTTTGTGTTAGTCGGATGATTCGTTTACGAAATATGTGCTGGACTGGTTTTTCGAAAATTTTTCGAAAACGCTTCTTAAAAAATTTTTTGATTTTCAGTTTCGTATTCAGCGGCCCAAAGTTAGTCTAAAAAATACTTTTGTTTTTAAGTGCACGCGATCAACCCATTTTTTGTCGAGTAGTGTAATTGTTTGTCCTGACTGACTGACTGACTGATTCATCATTGCCCAACCTAAACCGCTAAAGCTACAAATATGAAATTTGAACTTTAGGTGCATCTTGAAAAATGAACCTCCGCTAAGACGGAATTTGTTTCAAGTCGGGGTCTAAAAGGACAAAACATGGGTTAAGGTGTTGTATGAAGAACAATTTGGCGAAAACACTTCAGATAAAAAATAATTCTACACGTATTTTTTCTTTCTTTGAAAACCAAAATTTAACCGGGTCAACAATGGGTTAAGGTTCGTATGCAGAAAGACTACGAAAACCCCCTGAACCGATTGGCCTATTGACTTCAAAGTTGGTGAAAACACTTTAAATCAAAAATAAATTGACACCTGTTTCTCATTTTTTTGAAAAACAAAACTCAAAGGCATCATTGGTTCACCCTTTTAAATTTGTATGAATATGATTTCACCAAGTTTGAAGTCAAAAGGCGTACATTTTGACTTCAAACTTGGTGAAAGTACTCTTCGTGAAAAACAATTCGATAAGTTTTTTAATTTTCAAAAATAAAAAACTGATAGGGTTAACGACGGGTTAAAAGTTTATATGGAGAAACTATGAAAAAACAGGAATTTATGAGCCTATTGACTTCAAATTTGGTGAAAGTATTCTTAGTGAAAAATAATTCCACACGTGTTTTTCATTTTTTCGAAAATCAAAATCTAACGGGGTCAACAATGGGTTAAAAGTTTGTATGGAGAAACAAGATTTTATGGGCCTTTTGACTTCAAACTTAGTGAAAGCACTTAACATGTGAAATAATTCGATACGTGTTTTTAATTTTTTTCGAAAAAATCTGAGTTTGTATCAATACTCTGTGAAAAAACATTACTTCATGGGCCCATTGATCTCAAAATTGGTGAAAGTACTCTTAGTAAGAAATAATTCGACACGTGTTTTTCACCTTTTTGAAAATAAAAATCTCACGGGCCAACGATGGGTTAAGAGTGTGTATGGGAAACATGACTTAATACTCCAATTGACTTCAAATGTGGTGAAAGCACTTCAAATGAGAAATAATTAGATAAGTATTTATTCATAAAAATCTGATGAGATCGACAATGAGTAAAGAAGAACTTGATTTACTTTAAACTTGCGTGCAAAGCCCTGCTGGTTATAAATAAAAATAAATAAATAAATAAATATATAAATTTTCTTCAAACGCTTTCGCCAATAGTTACTATACCAACAACAATATTGCACCATAGCAGTCAAACCATTATACATAAATTACATAGAATAACAAGTTACACTGTGCAACATGGCACTGTGCAATTTACCTTTCAGTTGCAACTCCCAACCTACCGTCACACCAATTCTTTCTCTCTCTCTCTCTCTCATCCGCATTCCCTCTTTTTCATTCACTTTCAATGCACATGAGTGCACTCGCCACTAGAATCAGCAAACTGCGCCAGCCGCCTCAACTGCCCGCACCTGCCACAGTGCGCCGGTTGCCGCCCGCAGCCGCAGGGGGCCAGCAGCTCCATCTCAATTATAAACAAAATGAAAACTATGCATTCAAAATAGTAGAATTTCCTTTCAATTCCCGCTGTTCGCGCATTCCCCCCTACACGCGAGTCTCGTTCATTCTTCTCTTCAGCTGCTTTGCGCAAAAATAATGAACGTAGCAAAACTGCTGCCGCACTCCCCAGTTTGCTGCTATTATTTTCGCTTTTGGCTTTTAACGAGCGAACGCCATTAAAAGGCGGACGGCACCTGCGCTCTACAACGACAACTACAACAACTACACAAAACAACGTGCACAACCTTAAACGTAAAACATTTTTTAATAAAATTTTGAAAGGAACGCTGCAAGAAAAAAACTAATTACAACATACAATAGAAATGTTGGCAGCATTTATGCTGCGGCAGCGCAATGTCGCCGACTGGTTATGCTGCGGCGAAGAGCTGCGTGTTCTTGGCCGCACATCGCGTGCGGCGCTTTGTTTTGAAATCTCTGAAGCATAGCTCGCAAAGTGCAGGAAGTGGCAGGATGCAATGAACGCATTGAAATTGCAACAACAAAATGCCCAACAGTCGACGCGACAGCGCAAAAGTTGCAGCATTGAATGGGAGAGTGACTGATGGCAGTTGCTCAGTGAGCGGCGAATTCACTGCATCACCTGCATTCGTTTAAAAAGTTGCCAACTGCTTAACTGTCTTTGCTGCAGCCGCCCATAGACGAATAAAATTTAATTGAAGTGCCAACGTGTTTTTAACAGACAAAAAGAGGCTAAAGGCAAACGCGAGTGGGAGCCAAACACAGAAGGAGAAAGGATTTTGAATGCTATAAATCAATGAAAAGTGCAGCGATTTCGATGAAGTTTTGCTCTTTCGAAGCATAATACAATTTTTCGTAAATTTTTAATACTTAAAAAAAATACAGAAAACAGTTTAGTTTTAAATTCAATTAAAAAAAGTTCAACAAATTTAGCAAGCAAACACATTTTAAACCATTTCGTACCTTTCATTCATTAGCAAATTATAGAAATTAGTAATGCTTGAAGTTTTTTTATTGCGATTAACATAAGTAATCTAAAGTTTATGTCTTTTATATTATACGTAATATACTCGTACTTATATTGATATATATATACTTATATAGATATATTGGGTTTTTAATAAAAAACATTTTTTACTCTACCACGCCTTCCCTATTAAAGCTGGGTGGGCATTGAAAAAAAACCTCCTATATAAAGTTATTTTCTTAAATTTTTACAAAATACTACAAATAACCAGTTTTATATAAAACCAACAGAGAATGATCTAAAACTATCACACTATTTTTGTATTATAATAAAAAATGTTTAGATCTGTTCAACCATTTCGTAATTTTGATTCGTTATCAAATCGTAGTAGTTGGTCATGTTTGCATTTTTTTTATTACGATAAATTGTGTAATCTGAAGTTTATGTCTTTTATATTATACTTAAATCTATTGGCTTTTAAAAAAAATATTTGTTTGCTATGCCACGCCTTCCCTATTAAAGATGGGCGCGCATTGAAACAAACCTCATTTATGGACTTTATTTTTTAATTCTTTAAAAATACTACAAATAACCAGTTTTGTGTAAACCCGACCCAGAATGATTGGAAAAATGTCACACTAATTTTGTATTATAATAAATTGTTTAGATCTGTTCATCTATTTCTTTCCTTTGATTCATTAACAAAGTATGGAAATTAGTCATGTTTGCAATTTTTTTATTATGATAAATTTGTGTAATCTAAAGTTTATGTCTTCTATATTATACTTAAATCTATTGGCTTTCTAATAAAATATTTGTTTGCTATGCCATGGGCGCCCATGGAAAAACCTTACATTTCGACTTTTTTCTTGTATTTTATTTAAAGTACTAAAAATATCCACATTTCTATAAAACTCAAAGACAATAATTGGAAAGACAAAATTAGTAATTTTGTATTACAATAAAATACGTTAATATCTGTTCAGATGGGCCACAGATGGTACAAAAGTGTTTTTACCTAATTCGCTCTTCTATTACAAAAATTTTAAAATAAAACATTCCTCAAAAAATCGCTACGAAATGTGTTGAGTAAACAACCAAATAATTCAAAGTGATCTAAATAATTCCAAAAATGGCCCAACAACTTCTCAATTTGTGCATAGACAACGATATATAATTTTATAATTAATGAATTCATTTAAAATGTTTTACTTTAATTTCCTTATATTGCCTTTTTTTCAACATTATCTTTCGTTAATCTACGCACCAAAACAATGCGTTCGACGACCCCACACATAATTCCTCACAACACACAAAAAGTGACACCAACCGAGCTGCTCATAAGCATATCAGTTGTCAACAATAACAACTCCACCTACTCAATTGCAGCTTCACGCATTCACACATTTGTTGACGCAACGATTCACACACATTAACCAAAACATTTTTCTACCGCATTGCAAATGCGCCCCAACCGAAATCGTTCAACACGCGCGCTAAGCTTCGCTAATAAGCGGTAATGTGTTTTGTTGTTGTTGTTATTTTTTCCAAATTTAGCATGTTTAGCAATTTTGAGTGTTTCCATTTGGCCATTTTGCAAGCGTATAAGTCAAATGCACGAGCCAGCATACCAAAATCAAATTTGTAAAATTATGCAAATTGGTAGAATTTTGAATAAAAAAATACAGACAGCTGCGTTGTTGCGTGGGAAAGCTGACGAATTTACTGTACATTTTCTACATTTTCCATAAATTTTTGTGAATTTATTGTTTGGCATTTTTTGCATTTTTTGGTGGAATTTGTTGAGCATTGGGCGACAGTTGTTGCTTGCTATTGTGTTTTTTTGTTGTTGGTTTACAATGCTTGTGCAACTGACACTGAGCGCTGAAATGGATCCCATCATCCGGCCATTGTTGTTGACCGAGGCGCGGGCTGTCTGCGCTCGCTCTGTCTGACAAGCGGTGGCACTCATAGCCGACTGGTTGGCTGGCCGGCTGGCTGTCTGTGTGTATGTATGTGTGTGTGTGTATGTGTGTGCGACTGTGCGTGCAAGTCGGTGTGGTTTTGACACAGAATTGTGGAAAAATGGAATATTATGTTAAGAGTACCCAATGTGAGATCTCAAGTCAATGGTCTTCAACAATTTGTTGTTTTTATTGTTTCTTTTATTTTGTATTTTTTTTTCATTCAAATGCCTTTTTTCATGTGTTCATGTGTCTTTTACTACTATGTGTAAAGTTGAATAAAAAACGAAAACTTCACAAGTGCTGCACTTGCACTTGTGTAAAGCGTGAGAGTGTGTATGTGCGTGTGTGTGTGTGTTTCGAGTGCTTTCGTATGCGCCTGCAAGTGTTACATTGTCGCTTAACATGAAACTCAGCCTCCCCCCGGCTGCCAGCCGTTTGCTATCCATGTCCCCTTCTCCGCCAGCTGGCCATAGTAAAGTGACAGTTTATTTAACGTTTTTTCACGCTTTCATGTTGAACGCCACAACTGGCAATAATAAACAAATCAAACAAAAATATAAACAAAATGCAACAAAATAAACAAAACGGAAGACATAATTTAAATAGTCGCCCATGTTTACGTTTTTCATTTTTTATGGCTGTTATTTTTTTCGTTTTCCATGTTTTGGTATTTTTTTTATCACAAATTTTTGAATGGTTTACATTTTGTAATTAATTTATTTTTTTTATTTTGGTTTGTTTTATATTAAGCTTACATTTATTAATTTTTGTTTGTTCATTTTATTTTTTTGTTTATTTTTATATTTTTATTTTTTGTATTTATTGTATTTTAATTTATATTTTTTAATTTTTATTTTTTTTTATTTTAATTTATACCTATTATTTAATTTTTTTTTAATTTTAATTTATATTATTTAATTTTTATTTTTTTTATTTTAATTTATATTATTTAATTTTTATTTTATTTGCTTTATTTAATGTTTCGTTTATTTTAGTTCTATTTCTTTTTCTTTGTTGGTTTTTATAATAAACCTTTGGTAATTTTGTTCTGGTAATTTTGTTTTGGTAATTTTTTATTATAAACTTTTAAATGCTTTACATTTTATCAAATTTTGTTTCTTATTTCTTTGCTGTTTTGTTTGTTTTTATATTTTGCTTATTTTTTATTTATTGCTTTTTTATTTTGTTAAATTTTTTATTTATTTTATTTAATTTGCATTTATTTTATTTTTATGTGCAATACTTTATTATTTTTTTATCATATTCGTATTTTCAATATTGCAACATTTCAATTTTTATTTTTTTAATATTGTTCTTAGTACTTGCGGTACTTAGTTTATTAAATTTTTCATTTATTTAAGTTCCACTTGGTTTTTGTTTGCCATGTTTTGATAATTTTTTATGACAAATTTTTGAATGCTTTTTATTTACTGTTATTTATTTTTGTTTATTACTTTAATTAATTTTTTTAATTTTAACCTAATTCTTATTTCGTATTTTTTAATATTACTTATTTTAATGTTTTTGTATTTCTTCAAAAAATTCAGTAACACTTGTATGGGTCCCCAGACTTATTGATGTAAGGGAAAAAGAGGAAGCCGATGCTAGCTAGCTAGAGTTGGCTTGCAGACCCTATATGTGGCCTCAGTCAGCGGTAGGGCTCCGTCCAGCATAGCAAAAGGTCGCTCAATGCTTTATATTATGTTTTGTAGTAATAATTCATTTATTTTCTTTACTTGTTTGGTTTTTTATTAAAATTAAAAAATTTTAATTTTTGTTATTTCAGTAACTTGTTCCAATTTTTATAGTCCTCTGTCTTAATTTCTTCTCTAATTATTGTCTTAATTTCTCTTTCTCTTCATGGTAGGTAGGATTTTATTATAATTGTGCTAATTTGCTTTTATATTTTTTCATTTTTATTTTATCGTATTTAACTTACGTATCCTTAATTTTTTTAATACATTTTTTATTTTATTATATTTATTTTAATTTATTTTTTGGATTATTACTTCTTTTCGTATTTATAAAATTATTTATATTTTTATAAAATTTTTTTATTTACTTCAGTATTTATATTTTTATTTATATTTTTATAAATTTTTTATTTACTTTAAAACCTTTACTTAATTCATTATTACGTTTATTTGCCTTATTACTTTATTTTATATATGTTTGTATATTACACAAAACTTTTTTATTTTATTTATAAAAGCTTCATGTTTATTCTATTTGTTTTAGTATTGTCATTAAATTTATTATTATAATCATTTGTTTTACATATTCTGTGTTTTATTGAATTATTTTTTATATTTCTAGTTTTTCATATTTTCCACACGTTTCGAGTTTTGTTTTTTGTCCTCGTTTCTTGCTTGTCGTTACTGTTTTCATGTTGCCCGCAATTTACACACACACACACATACACTCGAAACAGAATCGTGTTGCAGTTACGCTGCAATTGTTGCTTTTGCTGCATTCTTGCTGCCACTTCATGGACCGTGATTTACGGCCGCATTGACTGTTGCATTACACTTTACAGCGCTGTCATTCACTGGCTGATTAAAATATACAAGCACCATCCAGCAGCCATTGTTGCCAATGACAAATGCAATTTGCAAAACAAAAAAAACTAACCTAAAATGACTCTAGCCCGACTGCCAATGAATACTGCAGCCGGTGCTTTGTTCTCTCAGACGGCCAGCAGCAATTTTCTTTGACTTTAAAACGCCATTTGCCATATTAATTTGTAGCTTTTTATTTTTTCATATAAAAATAATCAAATTTATTCAGCCACTTTGCCCTTGCGCTCCAATTCCCCCCGCCACCTTCACCAACTCTTTTCCCCATTCGCATATGTGCCCAATTTGTTGGATTTTTCTGCATTTTCCTTATCGACCAGCCTAAATTTTCCAGCAGGTTTTTCTCGTTTATGCAGCAAAACATTTCCACATGTTTATTTTTTCCGCTCGGTACCAAGTTTTTTGTCGATTATGAGTTTAAGTGTTGAAGGAAAACGTGCACGATTAAGCTGTGCGTCGTTGTGCGCAGCAGCCAAACACTGAAATCGCAACAAGAAATATGAGTTGTAAAAAAAATGTAAAAAAGTGCTGGAACACTTGCGAAATTGGCAAAAATATTTCCACTGTTGCCATTCGGGCTGCTGCTGTTGCGGCCATTCAGAAATGTGTGTGCGATCATAGAGTGACCAAGTGTGTGCAATTGTCAAAACTTCGAGATTGTGTTGAATTCCACAATGAGGCGTGTCGGTCATTATGGATCAATTATGCACCATAAAAACTTTTCAAGTTGTTATTTTTTGGAAAAAAATAGGATTGTTTTATTATGTCGACTGGCTAGATTCCGATTGAATGGTAAAAGGTCTCACCTGAACAGCTTTTTGAAATATCTTTTATTGAATTAAATAGATTGTTGCATGATGTCCACTGACTAGAAATTGATTGAATAGTAAAGAGTTTCACCTAAACAGCGTTTCAAGATATGGTTTTTGGAAAAAATGGATCGTTTTATGATGCCGATTGACTAGAATCTGATTGAATAGTAATAGCTTTCACCTAAAAAACTTGTAAAGAAGTGGTTTATTGAAGAAAATATATTGCTTGATGATGGCGACTGACTAGAATCTGATTGAGTAGTAAAAGGTCTAAGCCAAACAGCTATAAAGATGTCAGTTATTGAAGTAATTAGGCCGGTAATTCATGATGGCGACTGCCTAGGATTCGATTGAATAATGAAGGGTCTCACCTAAAAAGCTTTTAAAGATGTGGTTTATTGGACCGTTTCATGATGTTGACTGACTATAATCTGAATTATCAGTAAAAGGTCTCAACTAAAGGGCTTTTAAAGATGTGATTTATTGAAAGAAATGGACTGATGTCGACTGACTAGAATCTGATTGAATAGTAAAAGGTCGCACTTAAACATCTTTTAAAGATGTGGTTTATTGAAGAAAATAGGCTGTTTATGATATCAACTGACTGGAATTCGATTGAATAGTAAAGGATCTCACCCAAACAGCTTTTCAAGAAGTGATTATTGAAGAAAGTAGGCCGATTCATGATGACGAATGTCTAGGATTCGATTGAATAGTGAAGCATCTCACCTAAAGAGCTTTTAAAGATGTGTTTTTTTTTTTTAAATTTACCGTTTCACTAGAAACGACTAACTGACTGACTGACTAGAATCTAATTGAATAGTAAAAGGTCTCACCTAAACAATTTTTAAAGATTGGTTTATTGAAGAAAATAGATTGTTTATGATATCAACTGACTGGGATTCGATTGAGTAGTGAAAGATCTCAACGAAATAACTTTTGATTTATTAGGAAATGTAGGCCGTGTGATGATGTCAAATAACTAGGATTCGATTAAATAGTAAATAGCCTCACCTAAACAGTATTTCAAGATATGATTTATTAGAGAAAACAGGCCGTTTCATGATGTCAACTTACTAGAATCTGATCGAATAGTTAAAGGCCCCAAAAGTCTACCCTACTTGGCTCCTTGATCAATGCAATAGAAATATTTGTGCCATGCAGTCGCTTGTCATATCATGTTGACAAATTTTCTTCACACAATTAAATCAGCTAATATCCATTCATACACGTTTTGAAATTGTTCTGAAATGTTCCCAATAATTCGCTGGTCACCCACAAAGCATTGCTTGCACTGCGGCAACGCAACGCGAGCCGCGAGCTACACGATACGTGTACGGTCGCGGAATTTGAATGCTGCACATGAGACGTTTTTTTAGTTTGTATTTTTTCCTTTTTGCAATAGTTTTTTGCAATTTTACAAATGCAAAAATACGTTAGAGGTAATGTGAAAATTATGTTTTCGCCCCTCCGTCGCTTCGTTGTGCATTCGCAATTTTTTCTATTGTTACGGTGCAAAGCAATTTGGCATTTGGCAAGCGCATTTATGGATTTGGAATTGCGCGCCATCGATAAGCGATACGCGAGTGAGAATGAGCGTTTTGCATGTGCAACGTGAAACTTTGGCAGAATTCAAGAAATTGCTGCAATTTTGCACAATTTTGCATGGCACAACACGTGTGCGAGGTGCCGCAGTCTCGTTTTTCCGAATTGTGGCAGCGGTAATTCGAAACGTTCGCGCAGTGCAATACAAATTACGGAAAGCCACAGTCGTCGTAGCGTTGAATATAAATGCAACATTGCGCCAAACAGCGGACACAGCTCGAATCTAGTTGAATGCAAAAAGTGCACAACGATTACTGTTGTGTGTCGCTGTGTGTGTGTGTGTGTGCGTGTATTAGTGAATGCCAATAATGAAGTAAGGTGATTAATTGCATTTCCCACCGCGCCCAAAATGGCCAAATCACATACACCGGCGCGTTGGCATTGACGGCGTTTGGCTCACCTGCGCGTCTCACTTTTGCACGCTCATTGGACTTTACTGCAAACATTTGCACGCCGATTTTACAATGTCGGCCGTCATGTCATGCTGGCGCTTTAATGAAATTTTCATATTCGCATAAAATTCAATGCTAAAAATTAAAAAAAAAAAATTACATAAAGCCAACAATGGTCGCTGAATGAAAGTTTGCAACGTTTTGCTTTGAGTGTAGCGCAGAAATCTCATTATCGGTCAGCGCGAGCAGAAGCGAAAAATCATCCATAGTGCACTTAACGACATCAAACCGTTATCTGTAATTAAATATCTGCAAAACAACCCATAAAAACGTGCACCACAAAACAACAAAAACAAAAACTGCAGCAACTCTAAAAAACTGTCAATTCATGCAACGTTTGCTGCAACGCTGTGTTTTTGCTGCAGCGCAAATAAATTAAGTGCTGAAAAAGTTTAACTGCTTGCCACTTTTTCTGCTGTCCAACTCCCCGCCGCGCTGCGCCACTTTCTTCAGGCAACCTACCGCTGCTACCACATTCGATGGGCCGTTGCGTTCACCGAAAAGCATTTTTCACTATGACCGAGTCGACAGCGCACAGTGATCGTACTTATACCCTATGGCCAGCATTCGACAGACCCGCAGATGTGCAGCGCCCTCCCGAACGCCCGAACAGGTGACTGCAGCAGCAGCGTAAGCAGAATTCCTCACACGTGCACAGCTACCGGCCAACGCGCTGGCACTTGCTGTCGCTCCTGTCGCCCTTAGGGGAGCCGCACTCACGCTCGCCTGCTTTAATTTTACCGCTGTCAGTTGCTGCGGGTGATTTACTTTTTGCTCACTGCACCGCAACAGTTGCAGCCGGAGTTGCAGTTCCCCTCAATTTAATGCAACTTCAGCGACAAATTAGAAGCACTGGAGGAAATCATTAAGGCACTTGCCGCCAAAACAACAAAAACAAGACAATAGTCTTTCCTGCTTTAGAGCACACAGCATTGTGCTGGAAGTGATGGAGTGCTGGAATTGATGATGGCCTCTAAGTGGCTACATTTGTGACAACATTAGGTGTGTTCGCTTTGCATGCGTTCGACGAAAATTGCACCGCGATGCAATGTGTCTCTGGGAAGTCAGAAGTTTTGTAGCATGCTACACCGCCGTAAATGGAGCTGCAATGCCACATTACTTAAAGTGACCATGCAAAGCAGAGCTTTGGAGCGAATTTTAGCTGCTCAGTCACCGCCTCTATTAAAACAGCTACAACTGAAGGGCATATAGAATATCTTAGCACTATCTTTGCTACAACTCTTATCGAGACAACTCGCAGCAATGCTCCTAAATTTTAGTTATCTGCTCAAGCCGCCCAGTGGCGCACGCAGGATTTCATTTTTGGGAGGGTTTTGCGTACAACTGTTGAGCCGAATACCATTCGAAACCATATTTTGTATCAGCATTTTTTGTGTTTGGGGGTTTGAATCTCCAAAACCCCCTGGTGTGCACCACTGAACCCACTCAGATGCTCAACTGTTACTCACATTTATAATCAACCGTAAGATTGATAAGAGTCTGGACTTCAAGAAGACAGTTTAGAGTTTGAACTTGTATGCTATGACATCTCGTCAAAGCCGAAACCATTCATGGTTCAGATCTCAGCTGGTTTTGTCTCGACTAAGCAATGTTCTGAAGTTTTTGAAGATTCTATTTACATGCTTCCTTTTCAAATCACAGCAGAAAATAATTTGATTTAATAATGAATTAATAGCGCCCAACTCATAGTGGAGTATATCGACACAAACACTTAACTCTTCTTTAAATACCTGAACTGGCAACGGGAACTCTGAAGTATTGTGACGAAAATGTTCGCTGTCACTGTGCAGTAAGGAAAATTAGAATACGACTTGCGTGTTGGCATACTTTTAGGGGCATGGTAATTTCGCTAGAACATTCGCAGAGATGACTCGCGATGATACTGGAAATTTTAAGTCCAATTGGAATGTGCGAGAACTATCTACGCGACAAGCAAACAAGTATAAAAGGCAGCCGAGAACAGCGTAGAGGAAAAGTTTGGTACAAGCAAGCAGCGGTGCAACTCGGGGTAGTGCAATGAGTAATTAGTGTAGGAATAGTAAAAGTGTAGAATTGTACTGCTGTAGAACTGCGTTGAGGAATTTTAGTGTGTTTTATTTTTGAGCACAATCCAGAGAAACGAATACGCCTGCGTATAGGTGGCCGAACTAATTTTCGTAAAAGTATGTTTTAGTTCCCAAATAAATTAAAGTGCACTCTCTTGTATTTCTACTATCAAATTATCAACAAATCCCTTTCTTTAGAGTGGAATACTCAACACAATATCAGGACAACCCCGGTTTTCAATTCAACTTTTAGCGTTGGCCAACAGTTCTTTCAACTATTTCCCATTCCTGACAGTATGTGGTCACCCTAGACGGACTGCAGGTTGCACAGACTGTATCTGTAGCACAATTGTAATTATCACAAAAACAACGAACACACAAAGCAAACGCACACTAAGCGAATCACATGTGGCACTGCGCGAGCCCGCCCGAATGCGTCCGGACACCGGGAGGAGCAGGTGCTGCATTGCCCGAGGACAAGTGTTGTTGCTGCTGCTGCTGCTGCTTCCCCATTGCAAACACTTTTAATATTCCTGTTGTTGCTGTCATTAAAAGGCGGCAACAAAAACAACTGCAAGGCAGCGCCGCCAATGCTTTGTCGTTGTCGTCGTCGCATTTGCCAACATTGCAGCAACAGCATAATTAACCCGGTGCTGCTATTGCTGCTCCTGCAACTACTAAATACATACGCAAGCATATTCCCGCCCAACTGGCTGCCTGACGAGCACTGCTGTCAGCCGTCAGCGCCGCTGTCTGTGCTAATTTTCAGCAATTACGCTGGCGCACACATTGCGACAGCGGCGGAACTGTGCAACTGCCGCCGGCGACGGCTTGTGACCGCAGCTTAGCGTAGCTATTGCCGCACTGATGATTGTCACACTTGGCGCGGCATGAAGTGCAAAAATTTTAATGAATTTTTTTTTTTGTTTTTACTAAGCCAAAACCACACGGCCGCCAAGTGTCAAAGTAGTTGAAATTGTTTTCGAATCGACGCCAAGTGATGTCAAGCGCACTGTTTCCCCCCACATTTGGCCGGGCGCCGTCACTCGGCAGCGGCGTTAATTGAAAAATAAATAGTGCACGTTTTTGTCGGCGTAGAAAGTAAATACGCGCAAATATTTTCGTTGAAATGACTTCATTTGACGCAATTAGAACGCGTGCAGTGCAAGCCAACAGCCATCACTGCCTGCAGTTGGCTGTTCTTAATGCGGTCGGTGAATTAATCGGGTTGGTAACATACAACGTGCGCATCTATGAGAGTGTGTGTTCATATGTGTGTGTGTGTTGGATTTTCAACACTTTCGTATAACGATTAAAGTTTTTAATGCAAAAACTTTCATCAAATGCTTATCTAATTTTACGCTTTCGCTACAAGTTGCAATTTGCTTGTTGATGCCAACACTGCACGCTGCCGCATTGGCGTTTTAATGAGTACAAGCTAGCCGGCGCAGCAGCCACTTGTGCGCTAATCTGCGGCAAATTATGTGCATCGATTTCGGATAAAACCAATTACTACACACTCGCAGCACTTGCCAGACTTGTGACGCTTTGACACACTTTTGCGTCGCATCCAAGTAAAGGAAGTGATTTTTGTGCCAAGGCATAACGTTGATGATTGGCGGCGACTTAGACGATCTTTTTTAGACTTGAAATCAAATTTGAGTGTTTTTATTGAAATACAATACCGTGCGACAAAAATTAAAAAAATTGTCACACCGGAAAAAATCCATATGGGCGTGAAACAAGAGACCAAACATAGTTAAACTGCGTACTCAGTTTTTCATTTCTACTTCATTTGTCCTTTTAAAAGGACTTCAAAATTTTGAAGGGTATAAAAAATAACAAAAATTTAAAAAATACTTAACCTCGTTAGAATATGGCGATATGTATATCAAATGAAAAAGGAAAGGCTTAAGAATTTAAATAAAATTAATTTTTTATTTATTTGTAAAAAATCTCTTTGATCATGTGTCAAAATTTCATTATTCTCGCTTTATTGATTCTGTATCTTTTTATTATTTAAAATACTGATACTCAAATAAATTAGAATTTGTATACTTCATTAGAATTGCAGCTTCTATTTTTGTTTAAATTCTAACGAGGTTAGGTATTTTTTAAATTTTTTTTATTTTTTATCCCCTTCAAAATTTTGAAGTCCTTTTAAAAGGACAAAGGATGTAGAAATGAAAAACTAAGTACGCAGTATTACAATATTTGGTCTCTAGTTTCGCGCACATATGGATTTTTCGCGGTGTGAAAAATGCTGTCGCACGGTGCAAGCAGAGCCCTGCGGCTTTGCACGCAACTTTAAAGTCAATGGGCCCAATAAATCAAATTTCTTCATACAACACTCATTTCTCAACTCAATTTCAAAAATCCCGTTAGCGGAAGTTTGTTTTCTTAAATGTACCTACAGTTCAAATTTCATGTTTGTAGCTTTAGTGGTTTGGGCTGGGCGGTGATGAATAAATCAGTCAGTAAAAGCAAACAATTATATGTATGTGGATTTAAGTAGTATAGGCGGTGCCACGCCCCTTTTATGCAATGCCCAACCCAGTCTTCCAGTCGAAGAATCCAACCCAGTTTCATTGATTTGCGACTTACAGTTCCAAAGTTACGCGGAAAATTGTAGTTACAAAAAATTTGCCACGCCCATCAAAATCATTACCAGTAGAATGATACATCTATGGGACGATGGTATACAAAATTTCAATGCCATCCATTTTATAATTTCGAAGCTTTTCCACATTCCATTTCCACAGTGAAACGACACACCTAAATGGTGGCTCTGTACCAAATTTCAATGCTTTCCAACTTATAATTCCGAAGCTATTCCATAATAAAAATTAAGATTGTATGGGAGGTGCCACGCCCACCTGTCGGATCGTATTAGCACTATGTGGTTTACCGAGATTTAGCCGAGACGAACATTCCCTGAAAGATTCAGCTCAATCGGCCTTCTAGTTTTTGAGTTTTAGTGTCGTGTGACCAACAAACAAACAAACAAACAAGCAGACATTCATTTTCATATATAATTTTTATATATATTTTTATGTATAGATGTGCCAATTAAAAGTTTGCTGAAAATCTCATCTGACAGTGACAGAATTTTAATAATAATTAACTATCAAATGCACATTCCAAGAACTCACTTTCGCATTGTCTTTGGTCATTGAGTCAATGCAATCCCTCAAAACACATTCACAGACCGATTAGATCGCTTAGCCCCTTATGATGAATAATGAAAAGTAATAAGTTGTTTTTGTAAACACATTTGCTAACTGCAAAAAATCACATCTAATAAGTTGCTGAATAATGCAACTATGGTCACATGTTGCCTCCCCCCCTCCCCCTAATCAAATAGGTTGACAATCGTGCAGCACCTCGCACAATATTGCGCCGCAAAGCCACTGCAACCGCAGCAAGACAATTTACAATAAATAAATTCAAATACAACGAACAAAAGCCCAACATTGCATTGCAGCCAAAGCATAAATTCCGCATTTGTGTGCGCAGAAAAAAATGCAAATTTCAGTAATTGCCGCTACACCTTTAGCGCACACTTGTTTTATTTAAAAGTTCAGCTTGTTAAACGCTTAACGGCACAGCATTTCACATCACCATTTCGCAAGCTTCAATTGCCCAGCAATTGTTTCTCCCAGTGTAGTCGCCAATCAGCGCAGCCAGCACAGCACAGCACGGCTTCACTTGCGCGCCAAGTCTCGGCCTTTTTTTTCCTATTTACATATTTTTTTTTGCTTCTGCCACAAAGTGTTTGTGTATTACTTATAAGTTTTGTTGTTGTTTTGCGCACTTTTAGCATTTAAATACGAATTTGTTTAGAAACAGCAACAAAAACAACCAACCATCAGCCACAAGTTGCGACCACAAATGTTACCAACTCTGTGTAGGTAAATAACTTTGGCTTTGAGCTCGAGTGTGTATGTGTGAGTGTGTGTGAGTGAGTGGTGGAAGCGCACATGGTCGCTCTGTTAGTTGAAATTCTTTCATGTTGCCAATGGTGGTGTTGTTCTTGTTGTTAAGATTGTTGTTGCTTTTTGTTGTTGATCTTTTCGCGTTGCTATTTCAGATTTTTGTTTTTTGTTGCTGTTGTTGTTGTTCATTCGACTTGATTAGCATTGAGTTTTTTCCATGGTTTGTCATACCTTTTGCTGCTATTGTTGTTGTTGTTGTTGTTGTTTCTCAAGATTTTGTTGCTCTTACTGTTGCGGTTGTGGTTATGGTTTTGGTTATTGTTGTTGTTGCGGTTTTTTTTCCTTTTGGTGGCTAAAAGTTTAATTCCTTAGCTGGCATTAAACCTTTTTGTGACTTTCGAGTGTTGCCAATAACCGCAAATAGCAACAATGTGCACTGTTATTGTTGTTGCTGTTGGCTAGTGTTCTTGTTCTTGCCGCTTGCCGCTTGCTGCTGCTTGTGACTCAAATGCTGCGCCAACCCGGCTAAAACGCGCAACGCCGCAAACCCGTTTTCGCGCTCGGTCGCTCGTTCGCCTCGCCTCGCCTCGCATATTTTGGGCGCGACCTGCACACACTTTTTTTGCTCTTTTACTTTTCTTCTTTCATTTTGCATTTACTCGCATTCTGACGTGCTTTTGGCATTTTTAACGTATGATTCAACGGCTCATTTTTATATCGTGTCAATATTTAACATCAATTTGTGATTTTACATTTCAGTATTTTGCCTTCCAGCCGGATTAAAGGTTCAAATATGCAAAAGCGATATAAACTGGAAAAGGTGCAGTATTTTTGCCGCATAATTGAGCAGTGCGTATGTGCCGAGAATAATTATAAAAAATTGCTGTATAAATGTAAACTGAGTTGAATTATTCATAACATAAATTTCGAATTTTTAAAAGTTCTCAAAAAGTTGAAAGTAATTTTGCGTGATGCGAAAAAGGTGATAACAACAATATAAATAACCATAAATCCAGTACAAATACAAATCTTATCAACTAACTATACAAATAATATTTTTTATACAAAATTTATATTTTCAAAGAAATTTTATTCAGCCAAATAGATATTTGTTGTTTTCTTCGAACACCGCTCGTCAGTTATTTACACGAACCATCGGCAAACCAATGCCGATTCCGTAGACAAAATAAAGGATTCAACCAAAAACAGTTTATTTAACAAAAGAACAAAAACGATGGGGCTATATTAAATATACATTTATTTGTAACATATTTCACATAAATAACACAAAAATGAAAAAATTAAAATTATAATTAAATTAAAAATAAAAGTAAAAATTGAGTGATTCAGCTTCATAAAATTTAGAAAATTGAAAACAAAAATCAAAGTAAGAAAATAAGTCGATGTGGCCAAAAAAGGCCGATGCCGCTGCCAATAACAATTTTTGTGGCCGATACTAGCCGATGCCGATTAATCGGTCGGACTCTATAATTGTATTCTCATAGAACTGCTAAGATTTCTAGGTACAAAACTCCACTAAGTGGATTTCACGGAGCTCTTTTAAAGGCAGCTGTACTCCATTAGAAAGTAAAGATTGGAACAATATCCAAAGTTCTATATTCCTATCTTCCCAAATAAGTTCTCACAACTGTCTTTCATCTTTTATGTCTAGTATTATCTTTTATGTCTAGTATTAACTTTTGGGTCTAGCATTATCCTGGTGAAAGACAACATTCTTTGTGGGAAAAAAGTTAATCGTTTGGCCAGACTGCAGCAACTTATTTGTTTGTTCTGTAAACAATCAAGTATTAAATAAACTCAAGAATGACCTAATCTGTCGAGTATTTACAAGGTTCCGTGACTTTTAGCTAAACACTAGCAAACTTAACCTATTTTGTGAGAATTTCCGGTTACTTTTACCAAAAACATCAACATTCAGCGGCTATGCTGTCTTGGTCATGTCTGACGTATGGACAATGAAGTTCCGGCGAAAAAGATGTTCGACGCGATAGTTGGATATCCACGGCAAAGAAGAACCGAGTTGAGGAAGCTCCATCATATCTTGGTGTGGCCAACTAGAGGCGCCTAGAGAGAATTTTTGCGGCCGACCGTAACCCAGAAACGTGTTTTCATGGCCAGTTAAGTGAGTTTGCCAAAGACAGAAGTAATAATTTAAAAAAACACCCCACACATTCAACTTCAAATTCAGAGCACGACGGCGCTCAATGCTTCAATCAGGCCCATAAAATTTCGAACCCAAAACACGCCATATGAAGTACTTTGCCTACTCCCACTCAAGCTTGCGCGCCTTAACTTCCACATAAGCGCATCTTACATTCCAACGCTAATTTAAATTGTCAGCCTAAAAAGCCCAACTTAAGCTGCAGTCCAGCTTTGACGCTGGCTACAAACTGACACGAAAGCGCCAAAAACATTTTGACAGCTTGTCGACAATTTGATTTTCTCGCATGTCAACGTACCTACTTTCCGAGTATTTTGCATGTATTGGACATGCAAACGCTGAAATCAGCAAAACTCTAAAACTAAACAAAAGCCACTCACCGACAATGGAAAAAAGAATTAAAGCGAAACAAAAAGCATTTTCAATGTCAGAAATTCATAATTGAAATGCGCGACTAACAGACGTTATCATTACATACGTTAAATTAGCGTTATTGTATGCTATACATTATGTATTGTTGGTGTATTGGTTAGCTGATGAATTTGCGCAGAAAAATGACAGCCAAATATTCAATAAAGCAAAATAAAATAAAAGTATAAATGAATCATGAAATCGTTTTGCTAAATATTTATACGATTTTTGCTGATTGATTGTTTGTATGTATGTATGTAAGTATAACATTTAATTAATACAGCGAATTAGCGCTGAAGAATCAGCGGAAAAAGAAATCAAAATTCCAATTTCAAATCTGGGTAAATAAGGCCATGCACCTCTCCAACGGCAAAACAGCAATAACGAGTATGGGCAAAATGGCAACAACAACAGCAGTTCAGCAGCAGAACGACAACTGTGACTCCGGCAAGAAAAGTGGCCAGCCGCGCACGGTGCAAAGTAAACCAAAGCCAAAGAGCCAACTGGCCAACTAGCATCGAAACAACAGCACGCAGCGGACTTGGCCAATAGCGGAGAATACCAACGGCAGCAGCAGTGGCAAAAAGCGTGCGTTGAAAACGAAAGAAATCTGAACCCAGCTAAACAGACTCCAGCAACAGCAAAGCAAAGCACAAAAAAACAACACGATACCAGAACCGCAGCTTGCAGCGACCACAGAGCGGAGTCATCGAGTCGCTGAGTCGTCGTCGTTGTCGTTGTTGTCGTTGTCGTTTAGGTCTTCCAATCCGGTCCACGACGTCAGCATTCAAGTTGAAGCGGCGCGCTGCCATGTTGAGGGCAAATTGAAAACACCGAAACCGGCTTTCAACCGCCAAACGGGTCGGGAGCGGCGGGACGCAGCGCTGCCAGCATTCAGCGTAAACATGATTCAGATGCCCGCTTGCCAGCCACCGACCGCCGACCGCGGCCGTGTTCAGTGGCGTGGCGCACGAAATTCAAGAACCCGCTGCTACACCACTGCGAGACGCATTTGAGAAACGCATCTTCGAGATAAAAATAGCATCGCGCCCAAGCGCTGCTTGACTGTAACGTCCGCACATTGCAGGTATCCGCATTTCAGGTTTCCAGCAACATAAACAAACCAAAAAGCCGCATCCAGCAGCGGCGGCAGCAAGCGTGCGCCCTAAGATTGGCCCGATAAAACTAAACTAAATCGAATAGAAAAAATAACGAGCGTAAAAGTAAAACCACTTTGCTGCAACTCTTTGCGTGTCGAGAGTGCAAAGTTTTGCTTTGAACACCAAATGAAAGAGTCCGCAGCCATAGCAGTCAGTCAGAGTTCAAGTGGAAGTCGCAACTGCACGACGAGCGACAAACTAAACTCAGGCGAGGCGGTAGCGGCAGTGGCAGCGCCAGTGTCAATAAATAAATGGCAACCCAATCGACGGCGGTACGCAGTGCGCCCAAGTACCAGCGAGTGCCGGGGAAAAGTAAATATGTCAAAATATAAATAACTAAACAATGCCGCAGAACAACACAACGTCTTTGTTGACTTGGGCACGCACAGAGCGTTGTGCGCCAACAGAGTTCTTTAAATTACAGTGGAAGCTGGCTGAGTTTGTTTGGAGACTCATTTCTTATAATAAGTTAGGTTAAGTTAGGTTTTTTCGCTGACTATAAGCGCTAACCACGCTTTAAGTAGTTATATAGATAAAATGCGCTCATTTCAAAAGTGATTGAAAATAAAATCTCTATAAATTGCCCCACAGCTGCTCAAAAGTTGCTCTTAGAGGGTTAAAATCTATGACTCACCTCCACTTATTTTTCCTTCTAAATATTTCTTTCGAACATACTTACCCCCTATCTCCTGCACTTAATGAAGCTCTCATACAAAATTATCGTTTTTATAAAGTGGGCGCCCACCGCTCTCAGGTTGCCCCCAGATGTACCATATATAAGACTGGCCCCCATTTATTTTCCCTTCCGAGTGTTTTTTCTATACACATCTAACCGCTATGTCCAACTCTTAAGGGGGCTGCCATACAAAACTAGTCATTTTTAATCGAACTGGCTCCACACTTGTAAATGTAGTCAAGTAAGCGAGGAAACATCGTAACTCGGAAACTACTAAGCCGATTTGAATAAACAATCGTCAACATTCCTGAGTGCAAAAAATACAAAATTAATTAAAGTTCAAAAAATCACCACCAGAGGGCGCCTTCCATACAAACGAAGTTGTGGGATTGTCATGTTTTGGATTTCTACGAAGAAAAATCAAAGTGTAGTGTCGAAACTCCATTAACCCCTCTATTTCGAATATAATAGTAATCGTAATTGACTTTTCGAAGCTATCTTCAACAAATTTTTCCACCAACAACAAAGCATTAGTTGACCGATTGCTATTGGCATTCAACCAAACGTTGAAAATATCGCGAAGTTGCATTCAAGTCTTCACTAAAAAATGCCAATAACTTGTATTCGCGCAAATATGTGCAGCTGAATATTTTACAGCATAATGTACATACTTGCCAAAACAAAATATCAAAAAATTTCGAAAGTGATATAAAGTGTTTTTTTTTAATCACCTTTAACGTTTTAACTCAGTTTTTATTCACTTGTTTTCTTTGTTTCAATTTCTTCATAACGGTACTGTTCAGAGGTGAGAAGAATTGGCGAAATTTTGGTCTTACCAGACCTGAGTTATCTGAAACTTACGACAACAGTAAGTTTTAGGGACTCGCTCATAACTGATTTTGAAATATTGAACCTCAAAGTGAAAGCAAAAATGTGCTGTTTGTACACAAATTTTTTTTAACGTTGTAAAAATTAAAATGAGCTCATAACTTCTATGTTATCCAATATTTCAATTCTTTTTGTTAAAAAATAATAATGAAAACTATAAAAGTTTACTACTTTTTAGAAAACATTTAAAGTGTCCATACGCAGAAATGTTTGCATACCGCTGCACTTGCAACGTGTTTACTTTCTCACCCCATACATACAGGGTTCCCTTACAACTTGTTTTTGTATGGGTAAAGACATGTTTAAAAGCGAAAACTTATAAGATTTTGAAAATAACTCTGGGAATACACAACGTAAGAAGGAAAACAAAACCAAGTGCGGCAAATACGCGTCTGCAGGTAGTTGTTGCGTGTTGGTTCCTTTTCGTGTGTTTGTATTATTTCGTTTTGTTTTCGGTTATGTTGTTCTCATTCTTTGTTGTTGTTACTAGTCATATAGAGATAAATGTGTCTGTGTTGTTTCATCTAAACTGACCTGGCTCTATACACCCTGAGGCAGACACTCCAACGTTTGATCAAATTCAGTTGAAATGAATTTCAAGATAAGAAAAAAGAAGGGCATCGCAGCGACTTGCAAATGAGAATATGAATGTAGTCTCAAAATAACGTGAAGAGAGAAAAATATTATCTACTACTTGGAAAGGTTCAAAAACTCCATTAAACAGATCTGAAGTATGAGATGTCAACTTTAGAATAGAGCATATAAATTATGGAAAATTTTAAATTCGAGAATAATAATCATAAAAAATTTAGTGCATCTTCTATTAGAAGAAAAAACTAGAAAATTGTGGTATTGAAATTTGAATTCAATGTATTTTCTTTTCACATTCAAAAAACCATTTAAAACCAACACTTTATTGAAGAGAAAAACATATAAAGAACTAGCAAAAGGAAAAACATCCTCAACTGTCAAAGAAAGTCAATACAGCTGAGAGATGAAAAGGGCATAACTCCGATCTCCAGCTGACCTCTGTTCATTGGACCTTACGAAGGCAGGTAGCCGCAACTCAAACAACACAATAGCCAAAGGCGCATCTAATAGGCACAACAACACAATTAAGGAAAGCAGCCACACGTAATGCATTAGGGAACCAACTGCAACGCAAAGTGCCTAAGTTGGCTCTTCCCGCGCTGCTGCAGGTTCTACATTGTAGACTTGGCCTGTACGACACAGCTCGGCGTTGAGTTTGGGCGAAGGTGTCAAATTCGCCATTACTTTTTCCTATTTTCCAATGCACACAGGACGCAGCAGCATCTTGCGTTGTTATTGTACTTTATTTCACTTTTATTGCGGGCCATAAAGTATAACAAAGTGGCACCACGCCACCGGACAAATGATGCCTGCAACATTGCTATGGATTGAACTGCAACGCAGCTCGACTGATGGGAGGGTACAACTTACCGGCTTGTCGTCTGCCAAACAGGTGAAAGAAATTAAAATTTCTATAAAACCAGCACTTTATAATCCAATTTGTGTGTGTGTGTATGTGTGTATGTCGATTTCCGCAATGAAAGTTGCAGCTGTGTGGCTTTCGCAAGGCGCGTTGATTGCGGTGCGTAGCGCTGCCAATGTCGACAAGAATTCGCGACGTTGACTGATGCCCGTTGACTTTTGAACGCACGCACAATGAGTAATCCAAAAGTATGCACCAGAAGCGCTTCGGCTACGGTTTCGGCGTCAGCTTGAGCTATTTTCAATTTTGTATGGACATTTTTACGGAACTGAAGGATCGAAAAATTGAAATTCCCGCACAATTTACACACGCAGCGCTTGACGCTCGACGCGTTCAAATAACTTTTCTTTGAAACCTTTGTAAACGCAGTGAAATTAAATTCCACAACGCTGCTGGCACTGGGCAACGCTCTTAACTTGGTCGCTTGCTTGTAAACTTGTTTAGATACACACACACGCGGACTGGCAGCCACACAGACGCAGACCCAGACTCAAACTCGCAGCCTCCGCCACACGGGCAACGCAGACGCTGTCCCAAAGGGTCTGCAAAATACGTTAAAAACTCTATCTGTCGCTGCTGCTGCCGCCAGTGATTAGTGATTTTCAATGAATTCGTTTTTCATTTGCATTTATGAGTTATTCTGATTGTCGCATGCGCCGCACTGGTTTGTTAATTTTGAAATTTTCTCAATTCACTTTGCACTGCAAAATCTCGATTATTGCACTTGAATATGCATTGCCAATCAGCGTCATTCGAGACTTGGCATTAGAGGCTTTTCGAATAGTTGGCGGTGAGACCACAGCTACCTGCTACCTCTACTCGCTTAGTTCACAAGTTACAAAATATTTGCGCCAGCACTTGAGCGTATCCGCAGCTCACACAACCACCAGCGACGCCGTCCCAACGAAAACTACTTTAAAAACTTGTTTTCAGTGGCTTCGCAAGCGCTGAATACGCTACGCCACTACTCACAGACATTTCAATCCGTCAGATAAATGTTGAACATGCAAACCAGCAGCGGCGGCGTTCGCCATGCACTGCACAGAGGGTTGTCGGCATGCGTTTCGGTTTACAAATATTTCACAAAATCTATAAGAAAGAACTGTTGTCATCATGTTGAAGTGGAAATCGACAAAATGGAAATCAATAGCGGCGCTTTAGTGGCCTCTCCCCGGTGCTCCCTCTGTACAGTAAACCAGTGTGTTTGACAACGTCGCATGTCGACAACTGCAACTGCACACACACACACGCGCGCGCATACGACTTGCATTGGCCGCATTAACACTGCACTGTGCGGTACACTTGAACCGCCAACAGTGGCAACCTTGTTGCCGCCGTTAGCTCGCAACATTCGCAACACAGCACAACCTGCGCCAGTGGCTTTCGTTTTCCATGGTTAAGCATGTCGGCAACTGTTCGCTGCTATTTAACATTCATTCAAAATGTTAATGTTGCCGCAACATCTGAGACGCGCAGCATGTTGCTGCGCAACAACCACTTTGCCTTAGCACATTTTCTCTTCACTGCCATTCTCATTCACTCAGACTGCGTTTATTTGGAGATGTTTTTGTTTTGCCGGCTTTTATTCAGCTCCTCCTCTCCTCCCACCACCATGTTTTGAAATTTTGCCGCTTGCGTCCTGGAACGTGCGCAGTTTCCGGCAACGTGTTCGCTGTTCGCTCGCCATAAAATAAATATTTTTGGTAGCCTTTCAAAGGGTAGTCACTTGCAGCGCCACCGTTCGGGTCAGACGGAAGCCATTTTTTGTTTTTTGTTGCAACTTGCATTGTGCTTGGTCGCTATAATCCATTTACCCATTCTGCGAACTCTTTTCAATTGTGTATTTGTGTTGTGTTGTTTTCGGCGTGAATTATGAAAATGAATGCTGTTAGCTTTGTCTGTGGCATGAAATCAGTTCAATAAATTGTCATCTATGTTAACAGTTGAAATAAAAATCGTGTCGCGTAATTCTCTGGTCTGTTGGTCGGTTCATTTGAAAATCTGAAGCGAATAAAAAACGGAGTTCAATTGAACTTTATGAACATTTTCTGAAATACTTTTATTCAAATGAAAATTGGCAAACTAAAGTTCGTGAACTGCCCCATAAGAATTCACAGGCTTGTCTATTTGGCGGTATTAACTATTTCCACAAATCGCAACAGATATCCCGCTGCTCATTCCTACGCATAACATCCGAGCCTGACTGCAACATTCGGATGAAGATCATTGTTAAGTTTTTGCTTTACATAAATGTCATTTGTCTGCTTTAGCAACACGCCATGCATGCAAATCGAAAAGTATAGTACAGACATGTACACTAGTCAGAAAAAGTTTGCGTACAGGCAAGTCAAAATTTTGTTATCATCAATTTTGACCTCAAAAATGGGTTCTCTGCTTACCAAAACTTATCCACATTATTTATATATGCCATAACTGCACTTTTTGTTGTGTTTTAGATGCATTAAAACAATAATTTTCCATATATTCGTATTTATTGACAATATACTCACAAAACGGTGCAGAATAAGTTTGCGTACAAAACTAATAACGGGAATTTCCAGTTATGCTTTTTATTTTTATTTGGAAAATAAAATAAAAATTAAAAAAAAATAAAAAAGGATAAAAGGATAATCTTACTAAATCTTTCCCAAATTGACAAAAAATTTTGTGAAATTAGATAAACTTTTCGAAGAGCACATTCGTCACTTCGAAAAGCCATATTAAATTTCGAAAAAAAAAAAACAGAAATTCTTTCTTCTTTGTTACGATCTGGCCATTTTCTGAAGCTACCCAAGCAATAGGATTAGATTGTTTTGCGATCAGTGCATCATAATCTTAGGCTAGTTGCATCCAATATCTTTAGAAATGTACATAAATATTTTATAAAACCCAGTAGCAGTGACTTTATAAGAAAAGTCCTGAAAAAAACATATTTCCCCTACATAACAGCATGTAAGAAGCCCATATTTAGCTTACAAGGAGCACAGAATTGCTTTCGTAAAAGACTCCATCAAAGAGTCTAGAAAACCGGATTTCCGGGACGATGTGTTGTTATCTATAGAAATTGGGACGATTCATTATTATCTGATAATGGTTTGACATATTTGACATTAAAAGGCATGAACTAATTTGACGAGGATCCTGTTAATAACAAAAATCTGAAATTAACAGTGAAGCATAGCATATGTGGGGATATGGTATGGGGCTGCATGTCTAGTAAAGGAGTGAGCAGGCTGTGTTTTTTTATTCAGAAATGGTTCCGAGGGGTTATTTACATATTCTAAAAGCTTATGCAATCCAAGTTTTCAAAATTTTGGATCAGATTCCAACATTTCTTTTCAACTTAACGATGACCTTAGGGCGCAATGCATACGATGTGAAGCTATCTTTGCTATTAACTGGCTCAAAAAAGTTGAAAAAGTTCCTCCCTAGTCACCTAACGTGCATTTAATTAAATATATAAGGGTTTACTTGAACCCTGAGCCCAACAACTCCATCTTCAAAGATGTAGTAAACAAATATAACTATGGTATTCAAGGATATAACAAAAGAACCGCTGAAAAACACATAATTTAATAAAATTTATGCCGAAGCTTCTGCAGGGAGTTCCAATAAGAGAAGCATATCCAAAAAGTTATTAATTTTTGGACAAAACTCAGTTTCAATTAAATTTTTGCTACATAACCTTATCTTGTACGCAAACTTTTTCTGAGGTGAATTTATAACACATTTTGTTTTTGGCCCTTCTTTTACAATTTGGTCAAGTTTTTGTTATTTTTATCTTAATAGAATAAAAGAACTAAGTTTATGAAAAAAATAAAAAATATTTTATTTTAAAAAAATTACTTTAAGTGATTTATTTTTCATATGAAAAAACTATGTACCCCTTGTACGCAAACTTATTCTGACTAGTGTATGTACTTGCCAACAACAGCAGCAACTACCGCACTGCATTTTAATATTTTGTTCATTCTACGACAACAAAAGCCGCTCATATTCACACACGGACAGAGGTGTATATATGTACATATATGCATGTAAATTTCACTTGATGAAGTTTCCCTTCTCTTCAGTCACTAAAGACTCCTCCATCTCCTGTACGGTCTTCATTAAAATTGCAAAAGATTCAAGCAAACGGCGAGTGACAAAAGCAAAAACAACAAAACGCTGATGTATGCGACAATTGTCATTTGTCTTCGCAGCCCATGGCGCGCTGCGTGAATGTAATTGTTGTCTTGAATTGAATTTCTTTGCATTTGCATTGTATGTCTTCGTAAATACCAGAAGGCATTTGCGTGCCGAAAGTGTTGATGGCAAAATAATACTGCAGATAGGAATTTCGACGACACTAACCACAGCGTGGTTGGCGCATTGATGTGCGCAGAATACTTAAACCAGACCTGGACAACACAAGCGCCAGGTGTGACCATGTGCAGCGCTATAACAATGACTTTTACTTCTCTGAGGAATAGTGGAATAATTGTCAAAACTTAATACGCAATTTAGATACTTACTCTCGCTCCAAAGCACTAACGAATGTGCTTTGCCATCTGAAAATTGTATGAAGTGAAGTTTCACTTTTGAATCGAAATGGCTTTATTATAAACTAAGTATTAAACAATTTCGTCTTAATCACAAAACATAAAAGTATAAAATAAATAAACATTTGCAGGCTTCTTCAGCTAATTATAGCCGCCGCCGCACTCGCTCGCACGACAATCCATTTTCATGCCGTCCAACTTGTAAAAGTCATTAAAAAGTTTTGCTTTCCATTTTGCTAGCAATTTTTGCATTTCCCTGTAAAAACTTGGCAGTTTTCGCTCTGTCTCGTTCTGCTCGAATCGTATGTAACAAATTGTTAGCTTAACGGGTTAGAACCAAGGCAACCACCCACGCTTGGAACTATAATGTTTGCTCAAAGGACATTGATCACTCGGCAACAAAAAACAAATGGTTGACGTAAAGTTTTATTGCAACTAAATGTACGAGATAGGCAGAATGCATGCAATGTGACAGGGGATGCAATACGGAAATGTAATTATACAAGTGTCAACTTTTCATAAACAGCTAAAAGAAATAAAGACATACTATATGTATGTACAATTGTGTGTGTTATTGACACTTTGACACATCGATTGACATATTGCACCCGAAGTGCAAGCAGTGCAAATAAACAAACAACAGGATGCACCCAGAGGCAGTGAAACAGACACACACACATACAGACAGATAGACAGACAGTTGTACTGGAATACTATACAAATATCCATGTAAATGCATGCAAAGCAGTGTCGCACCAAATCGATTCAAAATTTTGCAAGTACTCATTTAAAGCATTGAGTTTTCAATACGTTTTCAATATGATTTCTAAAAACTGTAATATTTATTTAAATAAAGCATTGATTATTGTGTTGAGCAACAAAACTGTAGAAAAGACTTGATGTGCCCAATATTCGATCAAACGATCTCTTTAAAGAGTTACTGCAGTGTCAGAAATGTTTCTGTCTTAAACTTCGAGACGACTTATCCCCGTTACCAGACTACTTTGACAACCATAGTTTACCCTGTAAGGTATCAATTAACCCTGATTCCCAGAATTTTAAAAGTAACGTAAACCCAGAAGTGAGACTGTCAGGCTTATATGAGCTAAATTACTGAAAACATTTGTTTAAAAAGTACAAAAACTGTCTAAAATGTCAAATTTATAAATGCAATATAATTCTAACATTCCATTAGAGGATTACAAAATAATGAAATCGGAAACCTTTTGTATTTATCACCATTTGAAATCTTTAGTGAGACTGTGAGGCTCACTTCTGGGAATTAGGGTTAACAATAAGTATCTACATTTATTACTCCTTCAGGCAATGATACACTTTCAGCATGAAGATTATTTACTTTAACCATAATCTCACATTGAATACTCATAAGCAAAAAAATTACTCACTCTCGAAATTATAATTTTTGTTTTTTAATTAGACAGAGGGGACACTGGCTCGACTAGTTTCCACTTAAAAAATTTGAGAGCTCTATTAGAAAATCACAGAGGGGGAGGAATAGTTGACTTGCTTCAAAAGGAATTAAAACCCCGGAGGGAACTAGCTCTGCTTTCTTCTCTGGAACCAACTAATGGTCATTGCATTGAATCACCTGTCAGAGTCGTGCTCACGACTCAATTGATATGGAATTAAATCAAATGTTTGTTTTGGCATCAGGCATCTCAGGAGGCCATTGTTATCTTCAAAGAATAATGTCCATTGTTGCCCATTAAAATAATCAATTCCCCAACATAAACAACTAAGTTTGTATTCGCATAAAGTTTGGACTGTTTAAACGCTTATAAACGGCCAACTGAATTCCCTCTCTTGCTGGTCAATTCATTGAACAGCCGCCACAGTACCAGGGAACTGACAAACTGACAATAGAATAACTGTATCGATTTTGTAAAATTGCCAATTGCCATCGTCAGCTGCGCGGAGCCACTTCATGTTTTCCCATTCATATTTTGTTTATCGCGTTGAACAGCGGCGAAAGGACCTTTTTGGCATTCATACGTATTCGACTCGACATGCTCGTATCTGCAAATAACTGCATAGTCATGTCTCGACAGCTGTTACCATATCGGCAGTAGGGACGATCTTTGTGGGCTTGAAGTGTCTTACGAGCATTGATAACATAAGCACAAAATATTCGTTTCCAGTAGGCAAAGACTGGGTTTAAAATTCCAAAAATTTCAGTCAAGCGAGATAAAACCATAAAGATTTGATAAATCAGTTGGAGACAGTTTATCTGTTTATACGATTATGTTTAGCTGTAAATCACAACGTGCTTTAACCCTTTCAATACGATTTTTTTTCTGCACAAAGAGCACGCTTACACTTCTGAACGTATACCAAGTATGAATTAGTTAGGTTATGCTAACCAAAACACGTGTTGTGAAGTACTGACTACAGACTACTGTTTAGTCCCATCCCAGCACTTTAAAAGCGAATACTTTTCGCACCAGTAATTTTTGAACATTATCTGGGACTTGTATATCCCCGCAGTATTGATAGGGTTAAGGTTCTCAGTGTGCCCCACTCGGAAGCAGAAACATAACCTACAAATGTACTATAAGATATACGATAATCTGGAACGTATCGATGTTTTATTTATTATGCTGTGGCTCTTTCAAAACTTGAATGATGATGCGTTGTGTTACATGGGATCGTGCTGTAAGTAATGTGGTTTGTTTCAGGATAAGGAAGGGGAGTAACTAAATGTTGGGCAAACAAAAGATCGGTCTATATGTATATTCTTGTTTTTCAGCCTGCGTACCCTTCCATCAAATCTTGAATGTTGTTAAATAGTGTATAGAAAGGGTTGATTGGGGTCAATTCGAGTGAAACATTTATTATGGAAAGCCAAAAATTATATTTCAACAAAATGCAAAACTATTTTTTAACAATATATCCATTTAAATTGGCTCCTTTAGAACATTTTTCCTCAATTAGGTGTTCGATACATTCGACGCCAGCACATCTATGAACAAGTCATCGTTTTCATCACATTCCAGAATTAACAACAAATTGGATTCTATGGCTATTAGACATGATTTAACAAAAAAGTGCATTATTCAAAAAAAAAATTTGGGCTAGATTGTTGTAAAAGACGTCGTGTCGAGATCAGAGTTCACAAAAGTGCTAGAAAATTCGAAAAAATGCTTAGGAGCTGCGCAGAAGTTGATAATAAAGACTAATTATTCCTTCTGTACGTTTCTCTCGAACATTGCTACCCTCTATCTCCAATACATAATGAGGCTTCCATACAAAATTATTATTTTTCTAAAATGGGCTCCCTCTGGAAATTCGAAGTCGTTTTGTTACTCGTAGTCATTGTAATGACTAATCAGCACGAAAAATCAGCTTTCTTATGGGATGACCCAATATTTCATATTCCATAGCACGATTTCAGTACGCATTGCTCATAAATATCTTCAAAAACTTCTTGGAAACCAGACAACAAGCGCATTGTTTATGTGCTCAATACAAGCCAACCAAGCAACCCCACTTTGCTGTCACACCGCGTACCCGTGCCCGCCGATCGCCGCTCAGATAATCTCGAACAGCATTATCCTGACTGCACTTGCCACTCCCCACTAGACGCTTACAAGATATTTCTTTGTTTCGGCATCGACTGCATTGTAGCCGCTTGCAAGCAACTTACACGCCACATGCATGTACACACGACTATTTAGTATATAGTATGTATGTATGTAACTACCTACATTTATAAGTATGTGTCGACGGCGATAAGGCTAAGGATAAGGACATGGCCGACGCTGCTCACTCTCGTTGTCATCACAGTCGCAAGCAGAAAAGTGTAAAAGTGCAAATCGAAATTAACGAAAGTGAACGTCCGTAAGTTGAGCTAAATGACAAACAAACACAACGCGAACGACAACAACCGCAGAACCAGCAAAGCACGTAACGGCAACAACAAATGCTGCACCGTTGTTTGGGTTGGCATCCCGACTTGGGGTAGTCGGCTTGGAGTGGCGCATCTTGTCGAGAGTTCTAACGAAGTAAAAACAAAATGGCAAAAAGGCAATGCCAGCAAAAATGTGTGTGTGCGTGTGAGTGTGTTTGTGTGTGTGTGTTTAGGTGCATGTGCGTTTTTTACGTGTGCAGGAATGTCTGCAAATATTTGTAATTGCCTGGCACTTTACGAAATTAAGGTGTGTGCCGAAAACGATTTAATTTGTCTGCCTTTGCTTTTCCAAGCATTCCAAGCGCCGAATCGTTGTCTGTGTGCTTTTCGTGCAAGTTTCAAAAACATTTATTGCTGTTTACAGTGCAACTGAATGCCAGGATGCTAACGAAATTTGTGTCCAGTGTGTTGGACTAATATTAGGAAAGCTATTTTCTAATTACTATTTGTCTCAAAGGGTCAGAAATTCGTAACTCCATGGAATTCAAGTTAAAATAATTAAACGTTTGGTGTTTTCGAACCGAGTCGAGTTAAATTCTAGTAAACATACATTATATACCTAAATGCACACCTATATACAGAAATATATATACAAGTACAAATGTATATAGTACATAGGCAGTGGCGCACACAGGGGGTTTGGGGTTCAACCCTCCAAACACAACCAATGCTGGTATAAAATATGGTTTCGAATGATATTCGGCTCAAAAGTTGTAAGCAAACCCCTCCACCTTCAATATGAAATCCTGCCTGCGCCACTGTATATATATAGGTATATACATAAGGGGTACGGCAGCCCGATAAAGAGACTAAGCAGCTTCTCAGAACCCACCGAAAAGAAGGGACTTGCACTTGTATGTCGATTTCAAACGAAGAATAGAATTTAAGAGCTTTGCTAACTACAGTTATGACAAAGAAGAAAATGTAAAACAAAAATATTGTAATGGCCCGCCAAATTTTCAAATGATGCCATACAATGGATACATTTAGCATCCATACCACTTAGCAGTTTTTTGACAACTTAAATTAGTTAATTATAATTAATAATCAAGTCGTAATAATTAAATCATAATAATCATTTCCTCAGTTATTCCGTTAATTTTAAAAATCTTTCATCAGCTTCTTAGGTCAGTCTTGCCGTTTCAAATTTGTTTCTAATTTTTCAGCTAAATTCAAAAATAATTTGTGAAAATTGCACCGCATACAAATAGCATTAAATTTATTGTCTCAATAATTGTCTACTCCTCGTATCTCAGTTTCAAATTAAATATAAAACAAAAAAAAATCATAATTTTTATCGCATGAGAGAAAATTTCCCTCATCTCGACAATGCAACGACAGTGGCAACGCTCACGAAAAAAATACTAAACACAGCTGAAGGTCAAAATGACAGCAACAAACAACACAACTGACAGTTTATAGTCAACGTGAAGCTGCGGCAGGCAATTTGTTCCAAACATGAAGAAAATCCTAATGATTTGTTTAGGTAAAAAATATAGAATAATTATTTAAAAGCTGAATTACAATTTGTACCGCACTACTGTAGGCAACATTTGTCGGTCGCCCATTGCGGAGGCTGTCATGCAGGACGTGATAAACAAAGCGGGCGCAACGAATGATTGGAAAGTTGATTCGGCAGCTATTGGCGACTGGCATCGGGGCAATCCGCCGGACCACAGGGCTCTGTCCACTATGCAGAAGCACGGCCTGACATACACAAATAAGGCGCGCCAAATCACCAAAAAGGATTTTCAAGAATTCGACTATATTTTCGGCATGGACGAGGAGAATATGGGTGATCTGCGGCGACTAGCGCCTAAGGATAGCAAAGCGAAACTGCTAATGCTGGGCAATTTCGGCCTGGAGAAGGATGACCGCATCATTGAGGACCCCTACTATGTAAGCAGTGACAAAATTGTGTAAAATATTTGAAATGAATACAATTTGAAATGCATTTTGCAGCAACGCGGCGATGCCGGCTTCGAAAAGGCCTACCAACAATGCGTTGTGGCGTGTCAAGCGTTCTACAAGGAAGCGGCAGCTAATAAAATCTAACGTGACTGCATTGTACTTGAAGTCCAATCGAATTTCGAAGCTCAATACGCCGGCGGTAGAAATGGTATAGAAAGCCCGTGGAATGGCATCTAATGTGATATGTGGGAGGTCAGTTCATTTGACCAGGCAGTGTGTGCTTATCAAATATGTAAGCTGCCCATACATTTGCGTTTGTCAAATGACAGAAAAGTTGCCCCCTTCCTGGTCAAATGAACTGCCTTCTCTACACTTGTTACTGCATATTGAAAATACGACTTGTGACAAATATGTATAAGATTTAACAACAAATTTTGGAAAATATAAACTTAAACTGTGCAAACATTGATTGGCAACGAGCGAAATGCGTTGTTTTTCTCAGTATTTGTGTGCATGTACCTGCAAAGAAGGCAAAGATGAGCATTTTAAGGAATTTGCAAATATGTTGCTGTGCTTTTTACAGCAGCCAAAGTGCCAAACGTCAAATGTATGTTTGTCAATTAATTTAAATATTACGTAATCCTGTACTTCTTTTTGTTTTGTTCAGCTTCCAAATTTGTCGAGTTTTTTACAATTCCTGGATAAATCTTTGTGTGAAACGCTTGGCCATTTTCTGCAATGAAACAAATGGGCGTATTATTTGTGTGCATTGGTAATTTCACAAAATCACTGGCTAAACGAGCCGCAATGTACGAGTCTGTGTTGCTTTCGCGCAGGCAATACCTGTCGCTCGCCAATGGCCGAAAGCATCATGCAACATTGGGTCGATGAATACAACCTGGACTGGGAAGTGGACAGTGCGGCACTCAAACCGTGGAATATTGGACGCAGACCGGATGAACGCTGTCGAAAGGTGCTGGCGGAGAATGGATTAACAACAAAGCATGTTGCCCGATTGGTGAGTGACTGCATGCAAATGCCACTCGATTACACTGACGTTCAACTATTCAGATAACAGTAATGGACTTTTACAATTACGACTACATACTGGGCATGGACGAGAACAATATCCGCGACCTGAAGGCACTCGCCAAGGATCCGAACATGAATCGAATGGCGAAAATTGAATTACTGGGATCGTATATATACCGTAATGAGGACCAAATTATTCGTGATCCGTATTTTGTGAGCTGACCATAAGAAATGCCGAAACGTTACTAACAATTTGTCTTTGCAGAGCAACGGTCTGACTGGATTTCGTTGTGCTTTTGCGCAAATCACTGAAAGTTGCCAAAATTTCATTGTGGACCATGCACTCATGCCTTCAGAAAAAAATGATTCTTAAAAAAATTGCGTTTGTTTGTATTACACTTCAAAATTACTCTTAAATAAACACATTCTCTATCCAAACTTGACGCTTTGCACATCCGATTTAACACCAAATCATCTACAGCCCAGAGCAATTTATAGCATATTCAATTTTTGGAATATTGAATGGATGCAGCGTTTTGTGGATACAGCGTAATATAGTATAAGTTCTTACAAATCAGATAAAAAGGATAATCATATCTGAAACTAATTTTTGAAGTTTATTAATGCAATTTTTAAAATATCCACTTAGATCAGGGACAAGAACTATATCTTGTGTAATTGATCCTGTTGCACAGTGTAATCTAAGAATTACATAAAACTTCAAATTATTGCAAATAACTGACGATGGTTCTGCTCTACTTTCGCTATGAACAGAATACAAAAGTCGATTGAATTGAATTGAATTGAATGGAATTGAATTGAATTGAATTGAATTGAATTGAATTGAATTGAATTGAATTGAATTGAATGGAATCGAATCGAATTGAATTTTATTGAATTGAATTGAATTGAATTTAATCGAATGGAATCGAATCGAATTGAATCGAATTGAATTGAATTGAATTTTATTGAATTGAATTGAATTGAATTTAATTTAATTTAATTTAATTTAATTTAATTTAATTTAATTTAATTTAATTTAATTTAATTTAATTTAATTTAATTTAATTTAATTTAATCGAATCGAATCGAATCGAATCGAATTGAATTGAATTGAATTGAATTGAATTGAATTGAATTGAATTGAATTGAATTGAATTGAATTGAATTGAATTGAATTGAATTGAATTGAATTGAATTGAATTGAATTGAATTGAATTGAATTGAATTGAATTGAATTGAATTGAATTGAATTGAATTGAATTGAATTGAATTGAATTGAATTGAATTGAATTGAATTGAATTGAATTGAATTGAATTGAATTGAATTGAATTGAATTGAATTGAATTGAATTGAATTGAATTGAATTGAATTGAATTGAATTGTTGAATTGAATTGAATTGAATTGAATTGAATGGAATCGAATCGAATTGAATTGAATTGAATTAAATTGAATCGAATTTAATTGAATTGAATGGAATCGAATCGAATTGAACTGAATTGAATGGAATTAAATAGAATTGAATATAAACCAAGTCGTCTTACTCGAGTTCGATTTCTTACTCGAGTTCTAAGGTTTTTTAAAAACTTCACCTTATGTTATTCTTCCCAGTGAAAAACAGATTGGAGCAAAATAATTAGTTTGTATGCTAAAATATCTCTGCAAGTTAAACATCACATCACAATAAGAAATAATTTTTGGCGTTTGAGAAATTTACTCCAACATGTTTGTGAGTGTAATATTTCAGTTTAGTAGTTGGTTGGTCTTTGGTTCGTTCGTTCGCAAATTACTAACAGAAACGATATTATTTTGGTTTATTTTTTTGTTTTATCAGAGCAGTTTGGAAAGCGCATGGGAAACCAAATGCCCTCAACAAAAAAAGACCCACAATAATTGTCACAGATTCACAGAAACTTTTTCAACTGAAAACATTCCACAAAAAACAAATTACTTAAAATGTTGGCCACAACCCCCCTCGCCCTCCCTACTGCAATCAGCCAACTCCGTAGTCCATTAAATTAAATAATGCTTTCATTGTCTTTGGTGTAATAGTGTTCAATATCAGTAAAATGATTGCCAAATAATTACAATTACAATTATTAATTGCATCGCTTGTCACATTTAGAATACAATGCCCTGCAGCACATCGCTCACGAAATTGTCCCACGCCTGCTGCAAGCTCTCAATGGTGATTTGCCGCTCTCGTTCCGTGAGTTTTGCATAGCGAATTGAGTTCCAGACTAGGTTTTTTAGCGTCCTTAGGCCGGCATGATTCGGCGCCATGCTCATGATGGCATAGTAAAAGTCATAGCTGAGACCCTTGGCGCCCCAGAAGCCCGGATCGTCATTGCTGATCACCAACGGCAGATTCTGCGACATGAAGAAGCCGCCCGGGTGATTGCGCAGGTCCAGCACCAGGTGCAGCACCTGATTCGAAATGGGGTTCACCTCGATGGCTATGTCGCGCGTTTTTACCGCATTCCAGAGCACGGGATGCTTCATCAGCGCGTAGCCATGGCCAATGCGGCTGGTGTTGAGCAGTATGGCGTCCAGCAAATTGAAGTCGCTCGACGCGCCGTACCAGTCTGGAAAATATGCAAAAGTTTAGGTATCGCTTCATTGCTGTATCGCTGCGACCAACCCACTTGTTTCGCCCGCATGAAAGAAGTAGTGCGCACTCTTGGGCAGATTGGTCAGCGCGTCGACGAAGGAGTGCAGTGGTTTGCCCTTATCCTCTTGGCCCACCAAATCGAAGCCAATAATGAAACTGGGATATGCTGCGCTGCAATTGAGTTATGTGAGAACGGCTGCTCGCTGCAACGCCAAGCACTTACTGTAGACTTTTGAATATTTGCAACTGCTCGTCCACCTGTTGGCGTTCCACGTCGCGGTGCGTAGAGAAAATCGCCTTGATGCCCTGAAAGCCCGGATGCCGCCGACGAAACTCATCCACTACGCTCAACAACTCCTTGACCGTGTGCTCCTTTGAGAATGTGCGTCCGCTGTAGTCGTACAACTGTAAATCAAATATTTACCCGAGTTATAAGAGCTCTGCGTCCGGTGAGCTGCTCACCTCTTTGAAGTCCATGCGTATCTCGCCGTAGAGTATGTTGTCCTCGTACATCTCCTCCAGAAGGCGCCAGTGGTAGGCGCGGTACGCCGGTATATAGCGCAGCACATCGTTGATCGTGCTGAACATGCGCTGGAACTTCTTCCACACCCGACTAATCGACGGATACTCATCTGCAAGCAGACGCAAATACAAAATTTTCGCTCACTGCGCAACGGCTGCATCGCTCGCACTCACACTCCGGCACCGGCGTGTACAGATTGATCAGTTTCTCAAAGCTGCGATCGTACGCGGCCGCGCTGAACGAGCGCCGTCGCTCGTCGCTGACGCGCACATATTGCGTCTGGCAGCCGTGCTCTTGCGGCAGGCGCCGAAATGTCAGAATGCTGACGTCGTCCTTGTCGGTGCAGCGCAGCAGGCCCGGCATGTACGAAATGTTGCGCACCACCCACTCCGACGACACGGCGGCCGAGTTGTGCGCATGCAGCACCGCACCCTTCGGCATTTGCTTCAGAAACTGAAACACCTTGCTGCGTTCGATGAGGTCCTTGGCCTTGAAGAAATGCATACCAGCTGCATTCAGATCGGGATTGTGAAAGCCGCGTGACAGCTCATCCAGTTTCCAGTGCATGAAGAGGTCGTCCACTCGGGTCTCCTGCTCATTGAGATGTATGCGACCGCCGGTGGTCAGCAGATCCTCTGCCTGCATGACCGCCTTGCGGGCATCTTCGTAGGCTGTCATTACATGGATTACGCAACGAAAATTGAGGAATTTTACTAACAAAGTACATACTGAGGAAATTCGTTTGTGCTACACTGGCCAATTGTAGTACGCAAAGGAGTATTGGAATCGTCGGGGCTGACATGGCGCTCAATGGTTAGTGAGAGTCTGCAAGTAACTCTCCGTAACTCTTTGATATCTGAAAGAAACGTGTTGATGGTATTGATTATAATTGAAAATTGAGTTAATTGCAAGTTTAAGCATGTTTTACTATTCAATTTAAAGATCAAGTTACACTTAAAAACAAGAACCATGAGTTACAACAAACTCTTTGTTGTCAGCTAGTCTTCATTATAATCGTCTTCATCATCTTAATGATGGCCCACGACCGCCGTGGCCATGCTCCACTCCAGGTTGAAATAAATAAATGTAAATCGATCTTATAAGTATATAGTATGACTTCTCTAGAGACAACCTAGTAGCAATTGTGACCTATTAAAAAGCGCTCAATTTGTATAAACGCGAGAAGTTTCATTTGATCCTTCTAAGCACAACTTTTGAGGAGCAAAGAGGGTGGTAATTTTTTCGCAACTTCTTAGTCTTTGAACTCGATATGACGCTTCTTACCCTCAATCTGGTTCTCTAATTACTTATTTACAAAATAAGAGTTTCCGGTACTGTAGACGCTCACAAATTCGAACCACTTTGTACAAGGGTTAGTTTGAATTTCCGAAATGTTCGAATTTCTTTTTTTAATTAATTTAAAAAGTACAGAAAATATTGAAACGACGTCTAATAACTTGAATGCAATTCTTTATTCACATTAAATAATGTAAAAGTTGTATTCGCATACAAATCTCTTTTTATTAGTCGCTTAAAGGTTGCGTATAATCCATAAATCATGTTTATTTATTTATTTATTTAATGCAATAGTATTTCTACAAGTAAGACTGAGTCTTTTATAGTACATCAGTTTGAGTAAATTAAATGTGAATAATAACAATTGTAGCTTAAATTAATATAGTTACAAACAGAAGATGGAAAATTGAAATTGAATGCTCAGAAATTTGAAGTAAAGTATAAAGATAGATGTAAGATGAGCTAAGCGATTCAACTGAACTTCATTAAGCTTTTTTAAGATTTTTATTTAAACGTCCAAAGTCAAAACAATTTTTTACGTTCATTCGACATTTTAATATTTTTTTTTACTTTTTATCATCAAGCTTTTTTAAGATTTTTATTTAAACGTCCAAAGTCAAAAAAATTTTTTACGTTTATTCTTATTATTATTTATATTTTTACGTTTATTATAAATTATATTTTTTTACTTTTTAATCGAAACTGAACCAAATGTTTACATACGTAATAATCATTCACGAACGTGCGGCCAAACATTGCCAATTTGGTGATACCCCTTTTTCATTTAATTTGTGTAAGCAAAATAAACACCAAAACAGGGAGGGAAAAGAAAGAAAAGGAAAACGCTCGCAAATTCGAACCGCCACACATTGCTTCGACTCCATACAAAATTGGGGAAGAAGTACTTCAAATTCGCTAAAATTTTGCAGTCTAAGACATTTTGGGCTCCTGACTTAAAAAATAGTGCTTTCTTAGTTTTAAAAAAATCGAATACATATATATAACCGATTATTTTATCACCACCGAGCCCAAACCGCTGGAGCTATAATAATGGAATTTGGTCAATAGTTGTATTTTAAAAAGTCAATCCCTTAAAAAGGAGCGATTTGAAAAACGTCAACATTGGAACGGAGGAAAGGGGTTGGTGAAGCTTATATGAACGGACATTGTTTTATATACATATACTAAAAATATACTTAAAAAACAACAACGATATACGTATTTCAGCGTTTTTCTAAATTTGACTTTTAAAGGGTGGAAAGAGGGCTGTGAAGTTGCTTAAAGGAAATCATTTTTTTGTTTAATATCCGTAGAACTTAACGTGGAGCACCTAAATTTTTTTTTTACCTTCATACATTTTTGTAAAAAAAAAATAAAAAATATTTCCGATCCACCAATTCGAATTTTAGCGCATTGAATGCTGAAAAATATGAGGTTCGAGTTTCTGGAAGATTCGAATTTTTGAGAGTTCGAACTTGTGAGCGTCTACTGTATATCGAAGTTGAAAATTCGTTCACTCAAACATTTCTACTATTTATAAAAGTGATGTACGTTCCATCTGATTCTAATTAGACACCATTTGCTTCTTTAGGAAATCGGTAATGCTTCTTGAAATACATAGTCTTTATTTTGCAAGTAAAAACCTCAGTAAGCATTACTAGGTCACTTTTGTGTGTTTACTTGCACTTATTCGTAAACAACTTTCAAGAAAAATGATTTTAAACTCACCTGAGAATCGTAATTTAAAGTCGTTTTCAATATGTAAATCTGGGAATCTAAATTTTTTGCGTACATTAACTTTCTTTAGTACAAAATGTCTACTATTAAATAAAGATTTGTATGCAAATTCGCTCTATTTTCCTTTTGGAATCCCAGCTCAGTTGAACATACAAGTTTAGTCTTTACTGTGGCACATATAGAACTGTAACTGAACAACTAAAAACAATTCGCATCTGCGGCAGAAGTCACGTACTACTGTGGGCAAAAATAGTAAGACTTTGTTCATAATTTTAAAATTCTTTATTTATTCTTCCAAATCTATTTCGTCCCTCTCAAAGTAATCCCCCGGCCCCAATACACTTGTTTTTTCCAATCCTCGAAACAGTTGTTAAAGTCAATTTCCGGAATAGCCTTCAATGCGCGTAGCGATTCACGTTTAATGTCTTCAATTGACTCAAAACGGTTTCCCCGGAGCGGTCGTTTGAGTTTGCTGAACAGCCAGAATTTATATGGAGCTAAATCAGGCGAATACGGTGGTTGTGGAATATTGATTGAATTTTTGGCGAAAAACTCACGAAGAATCAATGCAGTATGCGACAGTGCATTATCGTAATGCAAAAACCAAGAGTTGTCGGCCCATAATTCCGGCCTCTTTTTACGAATAGCTTCGTTATTGAACGTCTCGGCACCAGAAATTTGATTCCGCACACAAAATTTAATGGAACTTCTTTATTGAATAATTTCACTCATTGTAAAAATCGCCGAATGCACTTTTTGTACTTCAGAAAGACAACCGTATACTAAACACTAATGATTATTTTGATGTGACATTTGACACAGATGTCACTGACAGTCATACTAACCTAGAAAAAAAATATTTCGACGAATAGGTTTCCGCGCGAAATTTAAATTAATAAGTCTTACTATTTTTTGCCCACAGTAGTATGGTACTTCCGAACATTCTTCGGCCACATTTGCCAACACCAAATGTCGTTAGCCGATTGTCAACACTGACAGCGTCTGTAAATATATGCACTGCCATGATTTATTGTTAATCTATTATAATAAAATTGCTTGCTTATAAGTTGTTACTTTTTTGCGGAACAGACGCGGGCGCAGGCCAACAACAAAACTCGCCGAGCCCAACACGTCAATCGAATCGTCTTTTGTTGAATCATTTGTGTGTGCTTACAGGACAAACATTAAGCAATGCAAGCACTCAATTAAGTGTAAATAGTTATTATAAAAATAAATCATTAAACCAAAAGTCACTCTGAAGTCGACACAATTCGCCACACACACACACACATTTGACGCCGTGTGTGCAGCAACGTGTGCGCACATAATTTAGCTACACGGAAAAGCCTTTCACTAATTGCTCGAGCAGACTGCGTTTCAGACGAGACGTGCAACAAGCGCTCATCATCATGTTTACTGCACAAATCGATTAACTTCACTTTTTGAAAAATCTTAAATTAAGGTATCATAACTTTTTATATTTATAACAACATAAAAAAATATTATAATAAAAATTAACACAATTAAACGACAAATTTAATAAAAACAATCTTCATATTTTATCGCATTTGCCAACTTTTTGTTTTATGGATTTAACCGATTTGAGCAATAAATGGCTCAGATATGCTCACGGCCAATATTTGCGCCGGCAGCAAGGCAACAGTGCGGGGGCGCCGAGCGGCCGGTATGAATGAAGCTGGTGTTAATGAATGATGCACTTGCCAGCGGCTGTTCCGCGCTCAACAATAACAGCAACAACACCAGATACTCGTAAATGGTAGCGTATATGTGGATCAACGCCCAACAACATCACACTTGTCCGCGTACCGAAATTACGCGCCGCGCTGTCGACGCCTCCCCGAACGTGTCACCGTAACGAGCCGAAATGTGTTGCGGTGTTGATCGTGTTCGCGTCCAGCCTGCCAGCCGCCCAACGTTGTCTATCGCTGCCGCTTCAATACTGACCAAGTTAATAGTGAAACACCTTTTGACAACTTGAATTCGTCGTCGGCGCCGAGCAACCGGGGCGCGATTTCCATGAGCGCTGATTTTAATTTGTTTATTCAAATGTCCATGCTGGTGTTGGTGTCGACACAATAGTGTGTTGGTGTTGGTGTTGGTGTTGATGTGCAGCGCCTCAGAAGAAAGGGAAGTGAGTGCGTATGAATCGGCAACCTGCCGACTGTCAACTTCATCTATGCGGAATTATGGCGCTCATACTCGTACCTCATGTCACCGCGTGTACTTTCTTGCCCTCACACACGCACACACACACACACACAAGCACACACAGTCATTCATGTATTTGTTTAAGCTCAATTATGCCTTCCGATTGCTGTCTTGCAATTTCAATACCGCCGAAGAATGTGGCAGACATTTCTAAGTACCCAACGAAATTTGCCCGTTTTGATTTTGGCTATTGTCGTTGTTGTTGTTGCACTCATTGCTGCTATTGGTCGTTCAATTTCGGCACTTTTGTAATGATTCGAGTTTTTCGTTTACCTGACAGGTTATTGCCATTAGCAACAACAACACTTGTCAATTGCCAGCAGACAAGCAACATTTTTTTCTACTTTGTCTTCACTTGTTGTCAACTATTCATCAAAAATTGTTTGACACTCCCACTACCCGAAATATGTATTTAAAAATGTCGCCAAATTTCGGGCAATTTGCGCGCGTTGTCGTTAGCTGTTTTGCATAATAATATTTATTAATCAGTTTTTACCCCTCCCCCACGTTTGGTGACGCCAACGGATACGGTTTGTTGACTTCTCTGATCACTTTGTATGCCATTTCGATAGTCCACAAATTCATTTGTTCTGTTAATGTGTGAAACATTTTAATAGTTTTGTCTGTCGCATTTTGTGTGATTTGTTTGAAAATTGCCTTTAAGTATTTTGTACTTGACGCAAATTCGCTGCTTTAATGTAATGAATTCATTTAATGAGATTTTTCAAATTAATACATGTGAAATTACAATTTGGCGTTGCGTATATATTTTGTAATCGAATTTGCAAATGACGTCTTTGTTCTTTAGTTTTTCGAAGCTACAATTATGACCGTTAAAACTTGTAATTGAAATTGTACAAACTTGGTAAATAAGCAAATTTTAATTAACCAGTAAGTAAGGTGTAAGAGTCAAAAGATACATTTTTATATGTTTTGCTCAATTTAACTATTTTTTTTTAAATGTATTTCAATTTCAATTCAACTTTTTAAGCCACAACATGTGTTGTTGTCTTTCTTCAATAAACCAACGAACCATCAAATTGTATTTCAAATGAACTCCTTAACCCTCTAGTTCCCAAGAAGGCCTGTAGACATCCTAAGCTCAAAAAATTCTGTAAATTACACCTTATGATTTTTCTAGCTGATTTTACACGTATGGAAAGGGGAATCTCCATTTTATAAAATAAATTTAGTCAGTTAACGCTGGCACATGCACAACGGCAGTAATTGTAAGACAAAGTTGAAGTTTCGTGAGAAATTAAGCAAATAATTATTTTTGAAATTGTGTGAGAATCAAAAATTATTTTAAATAAACAGTGAGCCTCAATAAAACTAAAAAAATTACTGGTAAGTAGCTGTTAATGTGTTCTTTGAGAAAATAAAAAAAAAATTATGAAAAAAGTTGTTACACTGCTCCTACCTAACCCAAACCCTAGAGTGTCTGTAGGCCTGCTTGGGATGAAAAGCGTAAATAATTATGGGTCATTGATGATATTTTTTTCGCTATCTAAGCATTATTTTTCTATATAAACCGAAATTTCGATACACCACAATGTAAAAAGATCATGTCACTGCAAAAATTTACTACTACTAAGGCATAGTCCGTGGGGGTAGATGAGAGAACTAGTCTCCCCTAGTCCTTTATTTCATGGAGTAGATTTGTCGACATCTGTGTAAAAAGATAACAAAGCATTAAGAAAAATAAGAACCGCCATATATATATACCTATACCGATTTTTTTTAGTTTTTCTAGTTTTTACACCCCCAAAAGCAGTGCATAAACTACCCCACGACACATTACCCCTCGCCTTAGCACTACCCCTTTTTATTTATTGTCTATTAGACGTATGAAATGAAACTGTTACCCGTTATTTATGTTTCCATATATTAAAAAAAAAATAAAAATTTAAATTAATTTAAAAAAAAAAATTTCACATGGGATTTTTTTTGGCTTTGTTTCCCACGCAGGCCTCTAGGCCTTCTACTTTCTACATCCTCTATCACGCCTCCTATTGACATGAAATTGTTTTCCCCGAACAAACATTACTTCTCCACCACAAAACTATCACTGGTAATTTTTTTAACAAGATTAAAAACTTGGGAACTAGAGGGTTAAGCTACCACATTTGTTGTTGTCTTTCTTGTAAAACCCATCAGTAAGCAGTACTAAAAAACAGACAAAAACACACCGATTTTTCATTTGTATTTTTCGCAGTGTCGCACGTGCTGCAATAACGTTCAAACCATCAAATTGTATTTCAATTTCAAATGAACTCTTTAAGCCACCACATTCGTTGTTGTCTTTCTTCAAAAAACCATCAAACCATCAAGTTGTATTTCAATTTCAAATGAACTCTTTAAGCCACCACATTCGTTGTTGTCTTTCTTCAAAAAACCATCAAACCATCAAATTGTATTTCAATTTCAAATGAACTCTTTAAGCCACCACATGTGTTGTTGTTTTTCTTTTAAAACCAATCAGTAAGCAGCACTAAAAAACAGACAAAAAAAAACTGCAAAACACAACTCAACACCAATTTGTCATTTGTATTTTTCGCAGTGTAGCAAGTGCCGCAATAACGTTTAAACGGCTCACTACGTCACAGCAGTGCATTGTTTACAAACAAACAATTGTTTGCAATTGTCGCAACGAAAGTGTCACAACAACATTCGCACTAAAATTCATAGCACAACAACAAATTGCTCTAGTGAACTTGACAATTGAAAGTGATAACGCCGAAAGCACTGCCGCAGGTGGCTTCATGCCAACCCCCGACTTCGTAGTGCGAGCCCCTGCACTCAAGCACAGCACAGTAGCCAGCTTTCGCCCCTCGGCACGAGCGACGATGCGACAATACACGCAAATCACTGGCAATGAACTGGCGTCGCAATGTTGTGCGCTATGCTCGGGATAGCTGCAACAACAAAGGCACCGGCCATGCTTATCCATCAACGTGCAATCACAGCACAAGTGCGAGCTGATTTTTCCATCGCCCGCAGATCTGGAGAGGGTTGGCTCTGAGCGCAGCGCACATATTTTTGCATAGCCGATTAGGTTCAGTTGCATTTGCGAAACGGTTCGGTGCGGTTAAGTCGAAAAGTCAAATAGTTTTTGCTAAGCAAAAATATCACTGCAAAACTTGCCTAGCAGCTGAATTTCATTGGGTGATCTTTTGCAAGCAGCTGTGCTCCATTTAAACTCTGCGTTTGGTGTTTTTTCGTGCGAAATGCGCAACTTGTCGCTAATTGTGTTAATCCTATCACTGATCATTACAACGCACTCGGTGGAATTATGTAAGACGAGTAAAATTTATTGCAAACAAAGTAATCACAATTTTAACTATTTATTTTGTGGGAAAATATTGTGAGAAAACCAAAAACAATTAAAGCAAATTTATACTATTTAGTTGAAAGATTTATTTTATAAACAACTTTTATATGAAACAACTAAAACTCGCTACTTATAATAGATGTTTTCTCTGCTTTACATTAACTCACCAACTGCTTGCATTTTCATTAAATTTACATGGTTGACATTTAAATTTTAACGAATAATACAAAAACCATTGGTGAAAGTATCGGTTTTACTACAGCTAAAAGTTTAATTTTACTATCAAACTTTCAGTTTAGTGAGAGCTCATTTATTTGTGTAAGCATTGTACATTTTAAACAAACTGAACTAAATGTCGAAAATGGTAAACATAAACGCAGAGAGAGAAATCTGCATATTTAAATTAACTGAATTGCGACATTGACCAATTGAATTGAGCTCGTGTGGAAAAGTATTCAATGGGCTTTTGTTTGCTGCGCCATGAGAAGTATGCGAAATGTGTTGCATACTACAGTCGACGTCCAATAAAACGGATAAGTGTCCCTGATGTGAAAATAACAAATTGAAAGTATTTGTCCATTATTTGTTACTAGCAGGGGCCAATAAATCAAGTTCTTCTTAACCCTTTGTTGATCCCGACAGATTTTTATAAAAAAATACTTATCTAATTATTTCTCATTTGAAGTGCTTTCACCACATGTGAAGTCAATTAGCGCATTAAGTCATGTTTCCCCATATAAACTCTTAACCCATCGTTGACCCCGTCAGATTTTTTTTCGAAGAAATAAAAAACACGTGTCGAATTATTTCTCACCAAAAACACTTTCACCAAGTTTGAAGACAAAAGGACCTTAAACTCGTATTTCGCCATACAAACTTTTAACCCATTGTTGACCCTAAACCCGACATTTTCATTTTCGAAAATATTAAAAACACGTGTCACTAAGAGTACTTCCACCAAGTTTAAAATCAAAAGGCGTTAAAACTCTTATTTCTTCATACAAACTTTTAACTCTTGGTTCACCCTTTAAGTTTTGATTTTGAAAAAAATGAGAAGCACGTGCCAAATTATTTTTGATTTTAAGTGTTTTCACCAACTTTGAAGTCAATAGGCCAATCGGTTTAGGGTTTTTCGTAGTCTTCCCGTATACGAACCTTAACCCTTGGTTCACCCCGTTAAATTATGATTTTCGAAAAATTTAAAAATACGTGTCGAATTATTTTTGATTTGGATTTTTGGATGATTTGTGTTTTCACCAAATTTGAAATCAATAAGCCCATAAAATCGGGTTTCTTCATGCAACACCTTAACCCATGTTTTGCCACTTATACTACGAATTTCAAAAATCCCGTCCGTTCAAAAAACCTCCGCTAAGGTTCATTTTTCAAGGTGTATGTACCTACAGTTTAAATTTCATGTTTGTAGCTTCAGCGGTGTGTCAGTCAGTCAGTCAGGACAAACAATTATATGTATATAGATATGGGTGGGAATTCAGCTTTCAAGGAAAGCAGAGACTTTATACAAACAAAATTTCTTATGTATTCTTTTAACGTTTAAATTTCTTAAAACATATTTATGTACGTTTTAATTCTCACAACGAATTTAGTTAACTGAGACCAAAGATGATCTATTGTGCCTCTTTATAGATGTCAAGGCGCTTGAATGTATTTCATACGTTTTAAAAAATTCTGTTTTTAACAATATTACATATATGCGTTTCTAGCTTAAGTCTTTTGAAACAACAATGTATTGGTCTGAACATCTGATGTGCACAGGGGTTTCAAACTTCAATTTTCAACTTAAGCTACTCTTCCATATGACCACAAATATGATGGATACTGACAAAACGGTTTACTAAGAAATATTTGAAAGACAATTTATGTCTTGAAGAAAAGTGGTGCAAAGAAAATTATTCCAAGTGAAGTATTAAAGAATGAAACTTAACTTTACTTAAATATTGTAAATATTTATAAGAAACCAAATATTGTCTGATTGTCTGAAGCAAACGCCTTGAACTTTTAACTTTAGCTATAACTATAACTATGAGAAAAAAGTAAACAGAAATTGGCGCCAAAGCAAATTGATCAATCAAAAAATTGCAACTCTCAGCAATTTTTTCATTGTTTTGATCAGAACTAAACACTCACGCTTACATAGAAATATTTATGAGCCGCATTCTTCAATGCTTACAGCCTACGATGCACTGCGCAACAAAATCATGGAAGCCGAACGTGCCGCTTCGTTTGGAGGCAACATATGGCTCACTCCGGTCGAGCAGAAGGCGAATGCCATCTTGATGAATGCGAAGCGCGATGAGGTGCGCCACCCATCACACCAGATCACATGCAACAGTTCACTGCAATGTTGCGCTGCCTTTTCAGATTGCCGAGGGTCAAAAGAATCCCGAGAAATATCCGCCCGCAATGCATTTCTTTCAAGGCAAACAGTTCCTGCGACAGAGCGAGGTGTTTCGCATCATACAGAAGATGCCGAAGGGGGCGCTGCTGCACGGCCACAACACCGGCATGGTCAGCTCCAAGTGGGTTATCGGCAATCTGACCACCCTGTACAATCTGTACACATGTCGCGACGTAAACGGGCTGCTGATCTTCACGTACGACCAGAGCAAGTGCCACAGCGAGGTGCAGAACGTGTGCATGGAGCGCATCAACGCCGAGGATCGGCGACTGTACGAGCGCCAACTGGAGAAGCACATCAACATGTACACCATACATCCGGAATGTATGTGCAGCAGGAGAGCGTTGCACGAAGAGCTGCATTTCAAGCGAAACTCGTTTTTGTGTTTTTCCTTATTTTGTCTCTTGCAGCGATGCTCACCGACAGTCGGAAAATCTGGAAGCGTTTCGAGAATGTCTTCGAGTCGGTGGAGAACTTTTACAAGTACATGCCCGCGTTTTGCAACTATCACAAGCGACTGCTCGAGGAGCTCTGCGAGGACAACATCATCTACGCGGAGATACGCACGCCACTTACACCCGTCCGTTCACGCTCCCAAAGCTATCATTCGACTTGTTCATATCGGTCTATCATTACAGCTTTATAGCGACAACAACCGCACCTATAACGCACTTGAGGTGGCCACCGAGATCGAGAAGATTGTCGAGGGCTTCAAGGCCAGACATGCGGACTTTGTGGGCATGAAGATAATCTATGAGAGAAAGAATAAGGCCACCGTTGATGAAATGGCACAGCAGCTAATAACGTTCAAACAATTGCAGTAAGATGTGCATACATACATTGCAATAATTCAATTGGCCAGACATGTGTTTTTCCGATTTCTCGCATTTGCTAGCAACGCCAAGCCCAATTTTATCATTGGTTTCGATCTCGTTGGTCAAGAGGATGCTGGCGACCCACTGCACAAATTCGTCAACGAACTCACAGACATGCCACAGACGGCGCATTTCTTCTTTCATGCGGGCGAAACAAGTAAGTATGCAACTGAATTAGAAGCATTAAAAAATACGTAATTAATTAATTAATTGACTGGCACGACAGCCCGATTACGAGACTAAGGCCTAGCTACCCGCAACCATCCGTGTTGTGCGTGCGAATTTTTACAGGGTTGGAAGGGACCTACAGTTTTATGCCGATTCCGAACGGCGAGTTGGGAGCTTTTTCATAGGCAATTTTACTCTCAGATGTTTGCCATTTCCTGCTGAGAGGACAGCCGCCGAAAGAAAAACTGTTTTTCCTTTTTTTCGGCGTTAGCAGCAACGGAGTCTTGAACCTGGGTTCGAGCGTCGCATTTGACTCGCGGCCCAACGCACTAGCCAACTGAGCTACGGCGGCTAACTTAAAAAATACGTACTGTACGATAAAATACCACGATTCGGTCGATAAAGCGATGATAAGGAAAATCTAACCTAGAAACGCACAAATAATTTTTTTTGTCCATTCATCTGCTGACAATTTTCCCTTCCCAGCAAACCAAACGATATCGAAACGATATATAAACCATGATTCAATACAGAGATTGCGCCTTCCGAGAGAAAAACATTTTAAAGCCGCACCAGTGACGTCATCGGAGAATATGTAGGGACTCCTTCAGTACTTTTTAAATTCTTTCATTTTGAACTTACATTTTGCTTCACTCTTTTGAGCCAATGCATGGCTTTCTTTATACTTTAGCCCCTTTATATATATGTTGTGTCATAACAGTTTAACATAAATTTGTATATCTTTACAAAATAAATTGTAAATTCATATTATTCATTCATATGAATAACACAAATAAAACAAGTGAATTTCGGGAGGAAACCCTGCAATTCAATTCAAATTTCGTGCTATGTTTTTATTGGTTGAACATTTTTTTGACCAAAAATTTTTTCTTTTGTGAAAATTGTGCCGCTTTTGCTTGTTTGTTTTCGTGTTTTTGTGTTAAATGTAATAAATAATTTCATGTACCTTTTCAAAAAAGGTACATGAGTGGCGACGTACTTTTCTAATCGAAAATAGAAAACAAATTTATTAAATAACAAAAAGTGAATAAATATTTGATGTTGTCCCATTGTGTTGCTCTCTCCAAAATTATATCAACATTTTCAGCCAATAGGAAACAATTTTGTATGACGTCACTGGTGCGGCTTCAAATTTATTTTCTCCCGGAAGGCGCAATCTTCTATTCTTGATAGAAACGATATCGTTAAAGCGGAAATTTTTCTCGTTTTCAAATATTGCTAAAGTTTTTAAAATGATATCGAGAACGAGAAAAATTACATCGTAATCGTATCGTAACGATGTCGAGAATTTCGTTTGACAAAAAAATATTTCATTTGACTTGAAAATATTCAAAATCTTCAAGGCAAAAAATTCAAGCATTATCAAGATTATTTCGAGAATTTGCCCAACCCATATCATGACTTCATTACAAAACTCAAAATAATAAAATTCCAGCATATTCGAATTAATTGCTTTACCAACACATTCAAAACAATTTTTCATAATTTCCCTACTTTATGGTTTATGCCACAGATTGGTATGGCAAAACCGATTGGAATCTCATGGACGCATTGCTACTCAACACCAAAAGAATAGGTCATGCCTATGCACTGCCAAAGCACCCGCAACTTTGGTCCACAGTCAAGAAACGCAACATTGCCATTGAAGTCAGTCCCATATCGAATCAGGTGATGGGTTTCGTATGGGATCTGCGTAATCATCCGGCATCATTTTTGATTGCGGAAAACTTTCCCATTGTAATATCAGCAGACTATGCGGGCGTTTGGAATGCGAAGGGCTTGAGCTATGATTTCTATTATGCGTTCATGGCATTGGCACCGGCTGAAGCGGATCTTCGTTTTCTCAAGCAGCTCGCCTTGAATTCCATCAAGTAAATACTTACACAATTTTTCAAACTTATTTCAATTCTTATAATTGATTATTTGTCCTTAACTCCAGATACTCGGTATTAACATCAGTGGAACGACGCAAAATCAACCGCGTCTTCCAGAAAAAATGGGAGGAATTCCTCTACAATGTGATCAATTTAAAATTCTAGGAATTTTCAAGATTTTCCGTTTAAAACAACGCGCTCATTTATTTAAAGTAGTTCAATAAAAATTATACTAACGCTAAAGTTGCTTATTTTCGTGTAAAAATACCACAACTACTGCAGTGGCATTGTGTGCTTTGACTGCTAAACCACGTCCTTGGCGAACCAACCATGCAGACACTTTGGCACTGGGCCGCTGGCATGAAATTCGCAGCGTCCCAGCTCGGTCCAGCTTTTGGCACACAACACCAGCAAACCGACGTAGTTGTCGTTCAGTCCGCCCCACACCATCGACGCCAGCACAACGCCATCGTCCTCAGCCTGTGCGTCGGGCGAGGGAACAAATATCGGTTCACTGGGATAGCAATTCGGTTCACACCATTTTTTGCATGTTTTATCGACAACATCAACCTTGACGAGCTGCAGAGAAATTAAATCAATTAGACTCGACGTGCTACTGTTGGCAGCTGAAGCAATACTCACTGTGCCCGGATTGTCCAAATCCACATCGGAACTTATGGCATAAAAGAAGCGATACTTCTTGCCTGTGGAAATGTAAAACATTGAGTACTGTAATATGTCAGTTGCCCCAACCCCGTTCCACCCATTTACCCAAGAAGCGGTCATAGTTGAAACGCGGCGTCTCACAGCCCCAGTCGCACAGCAGTTCCGGCCGCACCAAAATGCTGCGATCAGCCATTTGGAATGCTTGCGCCTTCGTATTCTCCAATGTCACCAAATTTGGCAGCGAATCGTACTCCACTTCGTTGGTGGTGTACACTGCATCATTCAGCCGCGACACCGCACCGGGCATCTGCTCACTGCCATTGGTCGCCAAATCAGTGATATCGTCATACTGGGACTCGGAATGCCGCAACTTCGGCTGCTGTAGCCGTGCACTAAGGCCAGCCAACGAGAACGACCTGACCAGCCGGCGGGCGCTGCTTCGGCGCTCCTTAGGAGCCATTTTCGCACTGCTGTCCAGAGGCAGCACAAACCGCAGTGGACGGCCACGAAATAGCGCCGCGTAGTTCGGGTTCGACTGCATATTCATAATGGACTCCAGGTACATGCAGTTAATCATCTCGGGATCTTTGTAGCAGCAGATGTCGATCACCACATGGTTGTCCGCTTCGTATTGGTTGATGATGTGCAGGTAGAAGAAGGCCTCCGAGTGGAAGGTGTGGCGCACTTTGCCAGTCTTGCGCTCCATCAAATGGAATAGGGTGGGCTTGTCGTCGAACCACTTGAGACAGGCGCAGAGCTGCTGGTTGGACAGCTGGGCTTTGACATAGTCGGGCAGGGACACGGACAAGGGTTGTTCCACAATCACGAAATAGTTCTCGGTGATGCCTAAAACAGTGCACAAGCAAATGCGAAAGTAATCTGAGCCTAAGTCGACCACAGCTGCCGAGCCAGCGAGCGAAGTACTTCATTGATTCGTACTCACCGAATGTGTGCATGTAGCCGGGATGTAATTTCCAGCGACACGGTATGGAGCCGACGATGTGAGCATCTTCCAGCATATTCTCGCCATGCGGAAAGCAAATCACGTTGTATGCGGGCCCCGACTTGGTGGTGGCCGTGCCCAAATTGTAGACAGTGCCATTAGGCATGACATGCGGATGCGAGGTGTGATTGATGACGCCAGCGAAATCTGTCACACAGACGCGACCCTCTGTGGCCAGAGTGCGCGGATTAATTCTGAAAGCAAATACATACAGTCCCATTATAAGCGATATCAGACATATGTATGTATGTGTGTATGTTTGATATGTAAATCAAGAAATCTGCGGTTTTTGCATGTGCGCCACAGTATTTCAATCAACTGCTCACCTGTGCATCATGGGTGATTCGGTCAACGTGTAGTACTCGTCTCCGAATGGATAAATAGATATCATTGTGTTATCCGAATTGCTGTCCGGCCGAAAAATGGCCGCAACTCTGCAAGAAGTGCAAGAAAAGATTAGCTGCTCGAACGTCTCCTCAAAACTGTGACGCCAACGCTCACCTGTCGAAAATCGAATGACAAGGGTCGGGCACTGATGCTGTGCCGAATTCCGTTACAACAATGCGCTGCGCCGCGCGATTCTTCTTCAAAGTCTCCGTCTGTATGAAGCGATTCTGGTACGTGACACGGCCGTTTTTGATTGCGAAGCGATGCAGCAGCGCCGAACAGTCGAACAGGTGCTGGAATGTCATGTCGCCCACCTTCCAGTTGCCGGGCCCGTTGCGCAGCAGGCTGCCGTTCAGCCACAGTGGTATGTGCCCGCTGACATGGCCCTCAATGGGCTCCACGATCTCCTGCTCGCACGAGCGCAGCCAGACATCGGAGGCACAGTTCGGATAGCAGCGCGCACCGCCATCGATGCGCACCGATTCGGGATCATGCAGCTTTGCGTTGTATCTGATCTGCGGAATTTTAATCGAAGCACAATAAGTAAGCGTTCACAAACGAAATCTTAAAAAAAAAAAACAAGTTTAAGAGCCTTGTTGCGAAACCTGCATTAATTGCTGCGGAAAGAACCATTTGAATAGGCCACAAAACCAATCCTTCGACAGCAGGAAAATTGCGATAAAAATAGCAAACAAAAACATTGATTTTCTGCACTTCAATTCAAAGCAAACACATAAAACGCAATGAAACAAAATTCCGATGGCAGTGCGCTGCTGCAAAAACAACAACTGACAGCTAGGCCTTCTGCGTGGAACCGCCGCCACGTAAAATATGCAACTTATGCGACTAAGCACGCGAAAGCCGGATTATTTTCGCATGGAATTTTAAGACGAATTATCGTCGCCTGAATGCACCTACTGATGTGCTAAGTACATAACCGTCGTTGTGCTGTCATGCGCCCAACGCTACGCATTGAGCTTTTGCAACAACAACCAAAATAGCAGAAGAAAATTACACTGGGAGCTTTTACTACGTGTTGTCAATGGGTGAAATGGGCGATGGGAGCGTACTATGAGAATTTGACATTTTCAAGGACACGGCGGCAGGACACGCAGTCACCGACATTACCGTTTCTCTACAATTTTTGTACTGCGTATGTGTATGTGTGTGTATCTGTATGTGTGTATGTATACTAAACTCAAGGTCCTTGAACTTGAAAGCTCCGAATTTGACATTCAAATCGACAATGGTCTATTTTAAGTCTACTGTAAACTTTAATGACGTTGTTAGTTATATATTTTGTTATTATTATATAAACAATAATTTCCGCCTTAAGGTCAGTTCAATGCTTTGGAAACTGAGACAACAGTTTTCGCTTTAATTAATTTTTATTAGCCTATTAAATAGTTTGAAAAATGAGCGTTAAACCTACTACTTTTTTCTTCAAAGTTAATACCGATTTTCTCCAAAACATATGTTTTTCCCAACCCTTAACCTTGATAAATTAATCATTATTTAATTGTACAAATTTTCTATACATTCTAAACCCACTAGAATGTCTAGAACCAACACAATGTTCTACAATGCTCAAACAGTTTTTTAAGACAAAATTCTACAATAGGTTTCTTTATTGGCAGATCCTTTTTTTCATTACATTCTTACAGTAATACGTAGTTTTTCAAAAGCAAAACATGGAACAATTGTAACTAACCACTCCTGAGTAACTGTACTTTTCACTTGCAACCGTTAATGCCTTCCTTCTACATATATCAGAAATTCAAATGCATTTCCTTTTGCCTTTTCCGTGCACTAAATTTTTAATGAACAGCTGTTGCATATTTCACATTTTTATTAGCCTCTGCATTTTCTGACCATTACAACGTATGTAGTTGGAAAATATATAAGAAAATAACAATAAACCAAAAAATCAATATTCTTCGCATCAAAGCATGAAAGGTACTTTTTGAAGGTTAGGTAAAGTTGTTTGGTCGAATTGGACACGCATAGGCCCTGTGTCTTCCTAACAGTAAAAGATGAAGCTCCTTGGCGTTGAAAGCTGGTAATATAATGATCGCTTATTTATTATAATTTGAGTTTTAATTTGATGTCATACTTAGGGACTTCCCCTAACCCAGGGCCTAACCTCACAGGGCTCCCAGACAATACTTTCGGAGGCCTACAGCAATTTATTTCCTTTCTGAACTAAGTTCTTTACTGAATTTAGTTCAAAAGAACACACAAATTAAACTAAACGATTTTATTTGCAAAAGTTCTTTCAACTTGAATAATTCTAAAAAATGTTAGCCTACATATATGTATTTCTTATCAATATTTAATGTATTTGTACAGCTTGCAAAAATCAAAATTCCTTTCCATTTCCGTTACATACTTAACACAAAAAATTTGTGTGGTCTACTTGTCACTCACAAAATTGCATAATTCCAACAAATGTTCAATTTACAGATTAAATTTGTTTCTAAAATTTTTTCAACTCTCTTCACAGGTTTTAAAAGTAACTTTAGCATTTTTCTGTAAATCATTTTGCACTGGTTTTCGAATTTATAACTTCACATTCCAGGAAGCGTTTGTTTTTTGGTTTCTGCAGTGTAAAAATTCTGAAATCATCAGAACGATGGGTTAACTTACTTGTAAATTATTAACCCTGAATGCCGTATGAGCATCCACAGACGAACATTTGTAGGTAATAAATAAATATACTTTGGTGTTGTATTAAAATTCCACCGAGAAAAAATAATTCACTGTGATTTTAATATCAAAAATCGATCTGCCTATTAACAGAATCGCAAAAAATCAGTTTCATGTTGTTCATACCCAAATTTATCATAATTTGTATTTAAATCTTATTTTTCAGCAATTATAAATTATATTTAAATCTTATTTTTCAGCAATATTTCTGTTGGGGGAATTTAGGGTTAAAGCACTACATATCCCAATATTCTCCAAACACAAAATCCAATTACTGGCACAAATCAGGCCCAACCAACATAAGGAGGGAAACACTTGTTTGCCATTTTGTCTCATACACAAAATAGTTTTCTCAAAACTGACAATTTAGCTGACTCAAATTATTTCAAAAGCAACTCCAACTTCATTAAAGCTAAATTTGCCGCGCAATATTTACCCCTTTAAACGTCCAAATTTTTAAAGTGATAATAATATAAAAATAAAAAATATCATATAAATACAATTAAGCAAAAAGAACACTGAAAACTGAGGGGAGAAAATAACAAAAAAAACAAGAGTAAAGAAACTAACCGCAAAAAAATCGCGTATGAAACTTTTGATGACACCCTCAGCCATAGCAGCAACGCAAATTCTCAACAATCGTAACTAAAGTGTTGACACTTTTTGAAAATCACATACGCACGCACGCAATTAGCTCCTGCAGGTACGTACGGAAACGCGAGCACGTGTGGTGGTTGTTCGTCTTATTTCTCTATTGAACAAATTTGAATGAAGCGGCACGCTCGCAGCGCAAGCAACAACTGAAAAACTTTTCAATATTTTCCACCTCAAATGACCACAAAGTCAGCCACTGGCATGCGACACCAAAGCAACGACCATAACAACTACGTCACAGCAGCGCCCATCCCATTCCGTGTCGTTCGCATGGCTGTGTAGTACCCGCGCCGACCCGCTGTCAGTGCTGTCGATGGCGACGGCATTCGACGAGGGGTGTTCTTTTGACTGGTAGTCTTTTGTGGGTCCCCACATCTTTGCATTAATTTAAATGATTTGCTGAAAAAACGGCAGCCATATTTTCAACAATGGCCCTCAGCAGCCAGCCGCAGTATTTAATAAAATTACTGACAATTTACAATTTCCTCACAGAAAAGTATAGTCGTACTATTTCGTTTTGAATCTCAGCGCTCATGACCTTCATTCACCCACAAATTGGAATGAATTACTTGATGACTGACCGATTAACGATTAACCAATTAGACACTCAATGGCTGACTTAAGTACTGCGAGTTTTTGCAAAAGATCACAACACTGCATTCGAAGCAGTTTGGGTGAGAATGGAGATGGTCTTTCTTTCCATATGCCTCGGCTTATTTGAGCTAACAGCGAGCACATAGAAGCAGAATTTTGTAGCTCTTTGCCCGCGTAACTGAACTTTGTGGTACTTGAGCAAATTACGCATGAACGCGTACACAAGTTCCTTTCTGAAATTGCCGCACTCGCGTGTTCGCTATGTGAGCGGAGCTTTAAGTTATAATAAGACCACTGAAGTAATACCCAAAGTTACTTGAAGGGCTTCCATCCATACAACACAAACCAGAGCGCGCCATACCCCAATGAGAAACTTATAGCATCTTTTACAAATGGCATTTTACAAAAATCGGGAAAATAAAACAAAAATGTCAAGGTTTCAGCAATTGAGAGGATTCTTAACACTTTTCAAATTTCAATTACAAAAGCTTTTTCTAGATCAAAATATGTAAAGCAGTATAAGTACTAACATTTCACCCAATGACTAGTCGCATATTACACCGTGCAACACTAATTTGCTCATTTGAAATAATCATGAGGGACATGCAACTAAGTATGCAATTGTATCGGTTTTTATTAGTGTCCGTCCGAATATTCGGTTTCGGCCCAAATAAGTGTTTCGGTTTCAGTTTCGGCCAAAAAATGCCCGAACGGCCAAAACCGAAACTTTCTAGAATATTTTTTACATTTAGAAGAGAATTTAGATGCCACCAATGTAAATAAACTTCTTTTTTTAGAATATAATATTAAATTATTTAATTTTGAATATTAGCGAGTAAGGTACGAAAGGGTGATTTTTTTATGTTTATGTTTGAAAAAAGAAAGAATTGTTTTTATTAATAAGTATTTATTTACTTATGTTATGTTTGTTTGTTCTTTATTTACTTAAAGTGAAATTCGTTTGTTGAAAAATTTTGATTTTGATGCTTGATGTGGTGATTTTTATTTCAACTAGAAAGTTTCGGTTTCGGCCGAATATTAAAAAAACAACCGAAATTCGGTTTCGGCCCAAAAAAATGGTTTCGGTCGGACACTAGTTTTTATCTATGAAAAAAATAAATTTCCAGGACTTTAAAAATTTAAAAAGGTCCATATATGGGCATGGAATAAAAAACACAGTTTTCGTAAAATGTATAGAAAAACGTGCTTGAACTGCCAAACTTTAAACGTAATATTAATTAATACTAATACTATAGTATTTACTTCTTTTTTTTTAATAGTCATATAGTATTTACTAAACCTTCAAATTCATTGATCCAGCTCAAGGCGGACTAACATATAAGCACACATCTTCAAATTAAACCCCGATATAATTTTTTGAATCGAAAAAATTTCAGCCTAATAGAAATTTAAAAGAAATATTTTCAAAGTAGTTTTTTGTTTGTAGCTTGTATAAAAAAAATGTTTTCATTAAACAAGAAAATAATTCAGGCTTTAATTTTTTTAATTTTAATTTTGTTAGTTGTGCTGTAAGGTACTTAATGCTTATAAAAAAATCGGATTCTTATAAAATTTTCGTTCCTAGCTAAATCCTTTTAAAAACTTTAACATACCAACAAAAAATAATTTCCAGGTTATGCACTAAAACTGTACACACACTCACATACATATGTATGTCGTATTTTTGCTCTGCTTTCACAGCTGTATCGATTATTTCATGTTTTAAGCTATAAGCTGATTTTTGTCGCACGCTGCAATATGCAAGACTGAGACTAATGAAACGAATGCAGTCGAAGAAACTTAATACGTAGTCTAGCGCACGTGACCTTGACACTCTTCCTTATTGTTTCTAGTTTTTCCACGTTTCTGACTCTGAGAAATCATACAAAATGTGCTATCGTACCCGCAACACAAGCGACAGAACCGGCCGAATCATGAGACAACAAAATTCCATGGATGCCGACGATCTGCTTCACGACGGGGAACTTGTGGTCGAACTCAGTACGCTAAATGACTCTGCAGATTGTGAATATAATATGAATGGAAGCAGTGGTGCGAAAGATCGCAATAAAAGCGTGAGGTGAGAGTGTCGAAATGCATTCGAATTGCGCACACACACATGCGCGCATACACACAAACACACATTGCTCATACGCCTGCGTGGCATCACCTGAATCTTGACCACAAAAGGGCATTGCAAATACTTATCGAGTTCACTGTCAAATCAATTGGCTGTGACGTGGACGTACGCCTGTCCAACGCAGAAAGTTTTATTTATGTGGGTTGCTGACTGTCGCCGCCGCAGCGCAGCGGGCAAAGGGCCGCAATTGCATTGAATTGAAAATAATTGAAAGCGGTCGTGTGGCGAGCTCATCCTTCAGATTCCGCGCATATTAGCGGCTGTCAATTGTTGAACGAAATGCCGCAGTTGAGATGATTGAGAATGCGGCTATAAGCCAAATGCCGGCCGGCGAACACAGCAATGTTTATTGGCACGAGTCGTCAATTTGCGGCACGTGACACGTGAATCGGCCGAGCTGAAACGTTCACAGCGCGTGCACGTGCAGCCAAGCCAACAAATTTAGCTCAATGGCAATCGCATTGTTCATTTTATTGTAGAAACGAATGAAAATTTAGATCAAAGTGCTTTTACATTTGCACAATAAAGTCGCAATTTACATATTCTACAAATTTAGGTGCAGCTCAGAGTCACTGAATTCTTATGTATGGTATGGCCCACAGATTTATTTAGTAGTAGTCAGATAATTCACAGAACATGATTAAAAGTCGGATAAGCACTAAAATCAACAAAAATATTTTATAAATATGATTCAATAGTTTGTTATTCCTACAAAATTCGACATGTGGTCACACATCATTGCAGTGAAACTCTCTGAATTATTTATTTATTTATTTGTGAAGAATTGGCGCCACAAAGAGTGAACAAAATGTTTTGTTCTTCGTTAAGATTATGTTGTGCGTTATGTATAATTGGATACAGAATCATTCACTTCTTTCTACTTTATATTCCTTGCATCCAAAAATGTAAATGGTGTCTTCTGATTACTTTAGTCCTTAACCTTCCCTTGGCAGCTAGTCAGTTCCTACACTCTGAATAAATGTTTCGAATCATAATCATACTTCCAAGGGTTAAAAATAAAGATATTTTAATCAGAACTGATTCAACATGTACTCGAAATGTGCTTCAATTCATAAATATGCTTGAATTAAGCAATACCATACTGTTATACAGTTGTCCAGTTTTCTTAGCACAAATGGAATGTATTACAATCCACTGTGGAAACAAACTCAATCAAATGTTGCCGCACAGAGTCAATCTGCCCATAACAGAGCACTGTTAACGGGCACTGTTACCACAGCTGCTCGGTTTGACAACTGCGGCATTTCTGCCAAAGCAAAAGGCAACGAAAAGTGTACTGACATTAGTGGAAACACAAAACAAAACAGAAAATAACAATAAATACAAACTTGCAACTGCAATAGCAACAACAAACAAACTGATTACAAATCTCAACTTAAGCAATTCAAAACAAGTGAGTACCTACGCACAGTTGGCCAGTAGTGGACGCAAAAATTGAGGCTACATAGTCGCAGCAACACAGCTTTGTGAATCGTTCTGGCATTAGTAAAGAAATAGCAGCAGTGTGCGATATTTTACACCAATATATGTTGTACATGTCGTAACCGATTTCTGTTGTTTCCTTTGTTTCCTATTATGTTCGCAGCTTCCAAAGTTTACCGCCACAGCGATCCACCTCTTCCAACTACAGTGAGAACAGGCGCAAGAATCTCGACTGGGAACTGCCGTGGAACAAGGACGGATTTTCCCTTACCACCGCCGCTGCGGTCGCTGCTGAGCAGGCCCGTTTTTTCCCGTGCCACAGCTACATTGATATGAACACGTATTCGTCGGTCGGAGCGCGCTCCAACAGACCAACTCTACGTAATCTGAATCCGATGTTTCACAAACATGACAAAACGGAGGATGACGATGCACTCCCGCCGCTAATACTAAAGCAGGCTCGAAAGACGGGCATCTTGAAGTTCACTGGCAAAGGACTCTTCACAGGTTATTGCATAGAGTAGTGGATAAACTTTCTTTTTCAAAAATCAATAATCGGTACATGTGAGCGCCATGCGTCAAAACTTACTTACCAATTCAATGGCTTGCTGGCACTGCCTTGACCTCGCGTTTTCCCATTCGCCATTTCCACTTGAACATGGCTAATTATAAAAATGTTGTGTGTTCCTAGTTTTGATTTGATGCCAGATGTGGTCAAAACTTCACAACGTTGACCACTTAATGTCTACACACATCGTATTAATAACGTGCAATGGGTTAGTTTTATTATCATAAATTGTATAATTGAATAATTCGCTGTTAAACTCAAGTGGAGGCAGCTGCAAAGCAAACATTGACGACCAATGCAATCGCATTCTAAACTCCTGAGTGACTTTGTGAAACTGGTTTCAGTAAATTTTACCAAATGTTGACATTCAAATCTTTGAATCAACGCACCCTCTTCACCAACACTTAGGTGTCGCACAATTTCCTGCTTTTGAATTCTGGGCACGTAACTAACACTAACCGTAAAATGCAAGTTTTACAATCAACTACTTGACCATAGTTAGTGCTTCCACTGCAGCGGACGAGTATGTATGTACATATGTATGTATATCAACAGTTAAGCGTATGTATGTGTCAGGCGCATCTTTGTTAAGTGAACTTGGCAGTGAATTCCGACAAACTCGCGGCCGTTATTGACATTTATCAAATAACTACGTCAAATTGTTGCTGCTTCCTTTTAAGGAGAAATCAAATTTCACGCTTAATTAAAGCACATTGCCATAAATACGCCTCTAACTGGCAGCAGCCGCTTAAGGTTTTCCACAGGGGAATACTTCAGAACCAGCACAGTTTCACTCCAAAGCTTGTCCAGATTTGTTCTAATTTTGTGTGGCAATCGAATCGAACATCCTTCAAAATTGCGTCCACAAGGAATACACGTAAACAGCTCACATCGTTCTGTATGTGCGGTCCGTATCCCAGGCGACGGTACTTTCATATACGCGAATTTCGTATGGCATCCTCCAATAGCGAATTGGAAAGTGAAGACACCGATGCCAACGATGAAATCGATTTGGATGAGATCGTGGCGAAGAAACCTGATTGTAATCTCCTTAAAGAACTTTACACTTTGTCCTGCTGAGTTCATTAGTCCATTTACTTGCCCAATTAACGTGCAACTTTTTTCTCTCTTCAACGACAGTGCCTGATAAAGTTTTCGAAATAAACGATCGCGACAAAGATGTTGAAGTTACTTTGGATTCGCTTGTTGCCAAAGAGGAGGATGCCTGGTGGAATCAAGTGGCGTTAACCAACTTGGACCTTAGTTCGAATTGCCTGTCGCAACTGTCGCCCAAAATTGGGAATCTTTACTCTCTGACAGTATTAACGGTAGGTTCCAGTTTGCTGCATATCAATATTTATATAACTTTGCATTTGCTGTCGCAGTTGCACGACAATGTCCTTACAAGCATACCGAAAGAAATAGCCAAACTGGAGAAGTTAACACGTGTCAATTTGAGCCGCAATGAGTTGGAATCTTTGCCAAACGAATTCTTCACCTTGCCGGACTTACGTTATCTGAATATATCATACAACAGATTTGAGGAACTGCATCCCGATGTCAGTGACTTGCATATGCTGGAATTTTTGGTATTAAAAACACCTTAACCCCTCTTAGTGCAAATAGTTACACTAAACAATATGCTTGAATATTTAGATATTAATTACAGTTTTTTGGTGCGTTGAGTCAAATTCTCTTGCTTTTTCCTATTGTAATCAAATAGCTTTGCTTTTATAAGCTTAAGTGCGAAAAGCAAACATTAAACCAAACAACAACAACATATCGCCTGATACAAGTATATGCAAAAAATAATTCAAATGTTTTTGCTAAAAAAAATTATCAGAAATTCCAAAAACGTACATCACACCTTTAAGTTTCTAATTAATTTAATTTAATTAAAAAAATATCCAATACTACAGTGGTGTGTGAACAGCCTAATAGCTTTTTATTTATAATTAATTGTTGCATTAAATTTGCATTTTTTAATTAGAATTAAATTTTATTTATTTGATATTTTAATTTGATCTTAGTTTTTACTAGTTTGTTGGACATTTGACGAAAATTAATTCCAGTTAATAGTAACGACTTTGCTTTGTTATATGGAAAAATACTTGAATACTTTAATGAATTACTAGCAGCTCAGTCAATTACTATTTATTGACACGTAACCTCATTTACCTACTTCAATAACTTTCATCCTCATTTGCCAATTTAATCTTCATCAATGCTTTCCTTAATCTGGTGCGCATTTCCAAAGGATGTCTCCCACAATAAGCTACAGTCGGTACCATGTGGCATTGGGTTTCTGGTGCGCCTAACTGAGCTTATACTATCACACAATAATATTAAAGAGCTTCCGCCCGATCTGGTCGACATGCGCTGTAAGTCACAAACACTGAGCTTTCTTTCGTACTCTAATTTGCCTGTTTGCATTGCTTTCTCATTTTGAAGGCTTGCGAAAGCTGGACCTGACGCACAACGACCTCACCGCCTTGCCCGAAAATATGGGCTGCCTGCGAAAGCTGGTGTGGCTGTACGTGCGGCACAACGACTTGACCGTACTGCCAATTTTCGATGGCTGCGACAGCCTGCAAGAACTGCACGCGGCCAATAACTTCATCGAAGTGAGTCACCATCGCCCAACTACTCTACGCAACTTGCTCACTTGGTCTGATGTCGACACTTTTTCAAACTTTTTCAGAGCATACCCCCGAAATTGTGCTCAAAGTTGCCACATTTGAAAATTCTCGATTTGCGTGATAACAAAATTACGAAAATACCGGATGAAATCGAGTTGTTGACTAGTCTAGCACGCTTGGATCTGACTAACAACTCCATATACAACTTGCCGTGCGCGTTGGCCTCGCTGGCGCATTTGGTTAGCCTGCAAATCCAGGGCAATCCCATCAAGTCGATACGTCGCGACATACTGCAGTGCGGCACCACGCGTATACTAAAAACGCTTCGCGATCGTGCAAAAGCCGAAGAGAACAACTTAAATTCGCCCGAAACGTCACCGGGATCGTCGACCAGCAGACTATTAGCCGCAAGTGGAGAAATGGGCGCAGACGGTTTGAATAGTCCGCGCCGGCCCGCGCCCGCCAATGGCGAGTCCATTTTTCCCGATAAGTGAGTCGCAAGTGCAACGTGTGCATATGTGTGTTTGTATGTTGTCTGTGTGGGTGTGAATGAGTGTGCCTTTGTTCCATAGACCCTGTTGTTCTTGCATGCGATGCCGACAACATGAACTACATGCGCAGCAACAGCCACCACCGATAATAGTTCACGTTACCCCATTTTACTGCATGTGTCCCTACCACCCATATTCCTTTCCTATGCAAAGATCCTACGACTCTGATCCGTTCGGGCAGCAAGAGCGTTGCAACTACTAAACAGTATTTATACGTGAAGTGCTGAGTTGCGCGTAACAGTTTAACCTGCATCGGCATTTACCTTTGCAGATATAATATGAGAAATACGCACTCCCTGAATGTGACCATGCAAAATTTGACGGACGTGCCGGATGATGTATTTTTAGAGGCGGTCAAAGAGAATGTCGCCCGCGTTGACATGTCCAAGAATCGTCTGGAGACCGTACCGGCTGGGTAAGCTGCATTTCTTTTATCATTGCTTCAAGCACAGCACAAATGAAACTACTTATTCATTATTTTGGTGATCTTACAAGAGTTGTGACGGCGTTAACTGCAAGAGCGCCAGAATAAGACTTAAATGTTTACAATCGGGTTGTTCGTTTATCAGAAAATGTACAACATTTAGCCAACATATATACAGTGGCGGACAAAAGTGTTCACAAAAAAATTAAATTTCACAAAATGTTAAATTCGCGGGTACTTGTTTAGAGTACGGCAATCGTTGTTTGCCACATTTTTACTTCAAGCAAGCATGTTATACCATAATAAATTTACTGTTTATATTGTCTGCAAAATACCGTCTTGTAAAGAAATATTTGCAGGCACGTGTGAACAGTTTTGTCCGCGATCGGTCGCAGCTACTTATTAGAGCATTTATCTCGACCATCGCTATTAGTCCTATTCGGAACCGCGTCGGTGTATTAAGAAGATAAATAATATAAAGATTATACTCCAACAAACTTTTCAAAATACATAACTTCTAATTAAATTTGCTGATTTGAAATTGGTCGAAAATTGTTTGCAGAATTTAAAGAAAATTTTTGCAAAAGACATTGGTTGAAAGTGGTTTGTCCTATCGCAAAATAGCTCAAAAACACAAAATATCAATCGGTGTAGTTGAACAAATTTAAGACTGATATAATATAACTCCCAGATCGAGCAAAAGTGGTCGCAAGAAAAAGTAGTTTCCTGTGGTTCAGCGCGTTGTTCGCAGATTGATTTTAACTGTTGCCACTAACACTGCTGCAGACATCGCAAAAGTACTACAAGCCGATTAATGTATACAAGTCAGCACTAGAACCGTCCAAAGGACATTAAACGAAAGCGGATTTGTAGCCAAGATCAAAACAAAAAAAACATTGTTGACTGGTCGTCATCGCAAGGTCAGGTTGGCATTTGCTAAGAAGTACGCAAAGTGGTCCGTTGATGACGGGCGGAAAGTGACTTGGTCGGATGAAACAAAAATTAATCATTTGGGGTCTGACGGTAAACGTTACACTTGGGTAGACAAGCAAGTTGGAGTCCAAAACCGCAATATAGAACAAACTCTAAAGTTTGGAAGTTGTTTCTCTTATAGCATGCGGTTGTTTCCGTGGAAGTGATGTGGGAATTTTGCGCCGTATCAAAGATAGAATGATGGCAAGTGACTTTATTACGATTTTAGAGGGTTCCTACCTACCAAGTTTAGATATATTCCATAAAGAGCCGGATCACGAAAATATTTTTATGCAGGACAACGATCCAAAATATATAGCCAGAGCCACCAAAGAGTGGATAGCCGAAAACGGCATACACATTTTTGATTGGCCACCCCAATTGTCGGAATTAAACCCCATAGAACATTTGTGGTTTGCCTTAAAGAGAAATATTAAGATCAAAAAGACTCACCAAAGGATATTGACGGATTATGGGAAAAAACTTCATCAGCGTGGTTGGAAATACCCCCAAAAATACTAGACAATCTAGTACAAAGCATGCCGAATCGCATAAAAGTCATTATAAACGCCTGCGGAGACCACCCAAAATATTAAGGATAATATCAATAGATTTTTGCTTATATGCGTCAAAACTGTTCACACCACTTTTGTTGAATTTTAGTGTTTTTTTATTTATTATTATATAATTATAATATTTTGTTTGTTGTTTTTCAGTCAAAAAAATATCCAATTTAAAAACTATATACTTAAATTTTTGTTATTATTATTAAAAAGTAAAAAAATTAATAAACTTTCTAACTCACGAAAATTCGTGCACTTTCGTCCGCCACTGTGTATATATATATCTTTGCAGTTTTCAAGTATTGAGCCCATGCGTTTCCGAAGCCATATTTGCCAACAATTTGCTCTGCAAGGTGCCAGCATTTCTGTCGCAATTCACACGCCTCTATCTGCTGAACTTGTCGTGCAACACCTTAACAGAGTTGCCCAAAGAGTTGGGAGTCCTCAACACTTTACGTGAATTGAATATTTGCAATAATCGGTAAGATTGTAAATTCATTGAAAAAGAAAATATTTGCACAACACACAACTTCTCTCTTCCGCCAGCTTTGAGTCGATACCGTGCTGTATCTACGACATGCAGAACTTGGAAATTCTCCTAGCCAGTGACAATCGCATACGGAGCATCAATGCCGGAGCAGACGGATTGGGTGCGCTGAAGCGATTGGCAACGCTTGACTTGCGCAATAACAATATTGAACAAGTGCCGCCCATACTTGGAAATCTTCGTAATATAAGGTAAGCTAAAGTCTCTGTTATTGTTTCGCTCTTCACCTCAGTCTTGGTTTTCATCGCTTCCAGCACACTGGAATTGATTGGTAATCCTTTCCGTCAGCCACGCCATCAAGTTCTTGTGAAGGGCACTGATGCCGTCATGTCCTATCTGCGTGACCGTATACCCAGCTGAAGTGGCCACACACAGGCGACAGTGTACACGAGCAGCGCCAAGTTGCGATGTTGGTCGGCATCATTGCATTTAGAAGCGTTGAAAATTGCGTGTGAAGTAGAAAATCTTTATTTTGCTTTAATATATTTTTAGCATAAATTATTTGATTTGTGAAAGCAACATGCAGCGTGCTTGTGTACGCCCGAACGCTCTTCTAACGTACTAATTTCAATGATTTATTTAGTCGCGCACTCGCGAATTTATACCAAAAAGCAACAAGAAAATCCTTAACATATTTGTATCTTAACCTGATCTGCCTAGTCAATCGCTTTAGCTTTCAAAATAACAACAAAAAAAACGAGGAGTGCGATATATTTCAGATATTATTGTAAAATTCTCTAACAAGTGCAATTGACTTTAGCACTAATAAAATTGAAGAATTCACAATAGCGCAATTAAAATGTTGAAATTGATTATTTTATTGCTCAGATTACATACATAAATACGAGTGGTTCCAATTAAAATAGTTGATGTTATTCGTAGTCGAAATACATCAATGTAACTCGTTTGACTGTAATTTCTATTAAGTTGTTGTGAGTGACGCCCTCCAGTGATTCGTCTACTGTTGTTCTACCACTTCCGAACGCAAACGCTTAGCCAGTGTCTTGCGCAGTTGCAGCGCCGAGTTGGCTGCCTCACTGCCTGCATCAGCCGTGGCCTTGCTCAGCAGCTGCTCTGCCTTGCCGCCGTTCTCCAGCAGCTTTTGCGCCACCTGCGCCGAGGACGGACGCCCCGCTGATGTGCCCGCGCCCCCCGCGCTCTTGCGTGCCACTGTCTCGAGCAGTTGCTTGGCGCGTGTCTTTTTCTTAATCTCCACAATTTTGTCGCGCTGCTGCCGCAAGTACTCCTGACGCGACATCACCTCATCCGGATTGACCTTCACCAACGAGAAATATCATGACTAGAACCTACAAAACACGCAACAATAATCGCTAATCGAATTACGCACCTGCTGGTTTTTCTCGAAAAACAAATTCAACCGTTCAAACTTGTCAGCCACATCTTCATCGTCGGCCTCGTGCTCTGGCGTTAGGGCCGCTTCGGGGCTCTCCAGTTCTTTTTCAACCGATTTTACTATGAAGTCCTCAACGTCGGCATATTTTTCACTAGAAAATTGTAAGCATACGAACGCAGGTTAATAATACTGAACAAACCAAAGCACGCCCACCTTTGGGAGTGACTGCTACTGGCCGGACTGACGTTGTCGGGCAGTTCGCTCTCCTGCAGCAGGGCCAACTGGTTTTTCTCAATCAAGTCCAGTGCCTGCAACTGCAACTCAACATTCCGCTGCGTCATCATGCGTATGAACATCTTTATGTCGTTGGCCGCCCAAATCTGGCACGAAAATGTTGGCACATGAAAACCGGTCAGCAAGTGCAGACGCTGCATAAAGCCACCGACCCACCTGCTGAAATAGCCCCTGATGGAACTGGAAGGGATTATCCTGGTTGCGGCCCTCCATACAGGCCGTCTCGAATTGTTCGGGCGTGATTTGCATCTCCTCCATGAAACTGCCCAGCATATAGTCGACCAGATTCTTGTACTCGTCGTGTATTTGCTTAATGTCGGCACTGTGCTCATCGGGCTGCAAATTCGGATCGAACACTATAAAAACGCAATGCAAATATGACTTTATATACATATAAACGTCTCATACATATATGCTGCTACTTCAGCATTCTAGCAAGAATTCCATATTTCGGTTATTTTCTATTACCTAACGATTTTTCCTCAATGAAGGTCTGCAGTGGCGCATTCCAAATGGGTCCGTGTAAAAAGCACACCAACGAGTCTAGAACCCAAGAATCCTCACTGGACATGCTGCCAACTGTCTGCGTCTTACTTTTTGCACAAAATTCGACTTGTCTGTTTTTTTATGCTCGAGCGAGGCTTTCCACTAGACACTCTCTGTTGGCGTCCTACAAAGTGACTGCGAAAAGTTGCTGAGATTCGTTTTCGTGTGTAAGTCTGCAAGGCCATTGACTATCAAAGGTTCTGTTGTGGCTGCTGACGACATTTTTTGCACATACACGTTGTCAGGACAACCACAACACTCAAAGATGGCCATTACGGCGTTCTATTGAATTAGTCCAATTCAATTCCTAAGAAATGGTGTCCGTGATTATTACTGATTATTTCCGTTGCATGCTTGAAAATAATAGTTATTAGTTAGTTTCTGGAGAAACACAACAAAGTCTCTACAAATGACTAAATTAAGCAATTTGTAAACAATTACACTGTGTGACAAAGCGAAGAAGAATATTTCTACCCCTTCAGATCTCAAATTTATGTTTTTAATTTTAATTGGTCTGTGCTGTGGTGTGTGTAAGAAGTCTAAAATAATGTTGGAATCGTGTTCTATGGTCATTACCTAAAAACTATTTTTTCTAGTCTAGTCTTGCTGAGCTACATTAATCACTTCAATTTGTATTAACTATTTGCAATTGAAACAATAACATTGAATAGTATAAACTTGTAACTGGCTATAAGATATAAGATAAGACTGGCTATATAGATAATATAAGAAGGACGACGGCTCCAGACTCTTGAGGCAAGGTTCTTTGACGGGCTCGAGGAAGTAGCAGATGCACAGATAACCGATCTACACAATTTCCTCGCAAAGATCAAATGGTTCCCAAAAGATCCCGTTTGGATCTACAGGGATCCAAACAGATAAGGGAAGGACATCGGTTTCCGAAAAATGAAGGGATTCACAATGGACCCAACAGGGTCTCCGAGTGGAAGTGCTTGTCGCACACACCCCTTCCGTAACCTAACCTAACCTAACTGGCTATAAAGTTTGGTATAAACTTTTTCGTCTACTATAAACTTTCAAGCAAACAACACTTCATGCATGATCCATTCTAACCTATAACTATGCATCATAACACTGGACACTGGGAAACGGTGCTTCCTACATTTCGAAAAATTGGGAATAATAACAAATACTTTACGTGAAATTTGCAAAGTTCTTAATGGTCGAAGCAATAAACTAATCACAGGTCCTGCAGGTCGGTTAGGCCTTTTTGCCAAAGCACCGAAAGGTCAGAGTCTTTGAATTTTGAGACCAGAAACTATTGAAATATTCGTCACTATAAAGTTATGAAGCATCGAAAGGTATGAATGGATGTGGCTCCATCCATCCATGTTCCAGCCAATAGTCAAGCAGCCTGTGATAACCTTAGGGCTAGTTCTGGAATGCATAGAAGCAAAACAAACTCGGCATATACAACCAGGACATCCTCTGGGTCCCAAGACACAGAGGATTAGACGGAAATGTGAGGGCTCTCAGCATAGCTAGAAATGCTGCAGCCACGGCCCTCCTTGGAGCAGAGCTCTTCATTGGGCTGGGCGTGCACATCCACGTCACTAAGGCTGGAAGACAGAACCAGGAACTTGGATCACTTGGAAAATCTTTGAAAAAGGTTACAACTCCAAATTGAGTGAAGATAGCTTTAGACTGAGGAAAGACCAGCTAAGACAGATTATTAAGCCTCTAACTGGGCGCTGCAGGCTAGGAAAACACATGCATACAATTATCTTAGAACAGGTAAGCGTCTGGAGACTCCTGAGCACATCACACTGCACAGAAGAGAACACCAGGCACCTGAACCTCCGTGAGTTACAAAAATTTATTAGGTCTTTGGGTCTAGAGAATGTTCTCTAACCGTTTGTAATAGCGAGCACAATAGATCATTACTGATCTAAGTGCATTATAACCCAAATTACTTCTATAAATCCATGTTCCAGCCAGTCGTTGTTCACCTTCAATACTTTGTGGCACAAATATCTCTGTTTCGGTTTTTTGTTCTCACTCTTTTACATTTGCCGCCGTACACTGAACCGCTCCAATTTCAATAAAACACCACAACAATATCGTTTAAAAACTATTAAAAACTATCATTTAATTTATTACTTTTTCCTTTTTCTTTATAAATTTAAATTTATATATGTATGGAGCCGTAAAATAAAATTTTAAAATACAGATCTTTTATGTTTTTATTCTCATTTATGTTACTTTTGAGAAAACAGGAGAGCGACAAACAAAAGAGAACATTCAATTTTCGTTTTGCAGTTCGCTGCAGTTTCTTTTAAGAACAAAGCGGTCAATGTTCCAGCAAAGTCTAGAAATTTACCCTCCAGCTTACCGCACGCAGCGAATCGAATCGAACAGGAAACGGAAAAGGAAGTGGAGTTGGGAGGAAAAGTGGGTGGAATAGGAATAGCGGTTCGAAATGTTTACAGTATGGTAGCCAGATGAGTAAGAGCCGCATAATTAAAGTTACCATTCGTTTATAATTAATAGTATAGTAATAATAGTAATCATAATAGTAAGTAAAAACTACGTTTCATCCTTTTGTAAGAGTAACTAACATAACGTTGCTTACTTCTTTGTTGGTTGAATTTGTTGTCGTTTTGTTTTTGCTTTGTTGTTGTTGTTCACATTAACAAATTAATGCCGTTGTAGTAGCAAAGAAATATGTTGTTGCTGTTGTTGCTTATGCCATTTAGTATTTGTGTACATGTATGTGTGTGTGTGTGAATGAACTGGTGTAGGCGTGCGCTTTTGCATGGTGACTGCAAGTGTTTGAGTCCCTTCCCGATGCAGCAGAAAATGCCAACACTCAAAGTTTGACAGCACAGGACACTTAATAGAACCGAAAGCTGCACACATTGTTGACTTGAAACGTTTGACGAAACGTACGGGAATCCGCTTCAATTTAAACAAAACAGGTCAATTAGTGGGTGTTGACCTGCACGGTAACATTTCCGCCATGCACCCTATGAGGCCGGAAATGAAAAGTTGCTCAATACGAGCGTGTATTGGTGTATGTGTGCGCGGGTGCGGTGGCTTGTGTGTGTGTGTGTATGTGTGTGGACCGTCGTCTTTCGTATTCAAACTTAGCAAATTAGCAACTTTTCTTCGTTTGCACATATTTATAAATATATATATATATAGGTATATATTACAAAAAAAATATGAAAACATATTTTCACAATGGTTTTGTGTACGCTTGCACAAGTTCATCAATGTCGACGTGAGAGACTGTTTGGCGTAGCCAAGAAGTGGTTGAGGAGGATGCGGTGTTGGAGGTGCAGCTCGAAAAAGCTGCCAGAAAACGAATTGAAAAGGCAGCCACAAGCGAGTTTGTTGTTGTGGAAATGGCAATCTTTACAAAGCTCTACCACAACGTTTGACTTCAATCAAATCATTAACAAATTGTGTTTAAAAATGTTCAAACAAAAAACAGCAGTGAGCAAAATTGAACTTAAAAATGAACGCAAAACAAATTCACAATGTGGCAAGTTTTGATAATTGAAAATAATTTAATAATCTTGTTCACGTTCGTTGCAAAAATCCATACAAAGCACCCTGTACGTGGGTGCTTGGTGCGGGCTTTTGTGTGGGCCAACCGAAACAAATGTTTGGGCCAAAATAGCGCATCATACACTTACTACCTTATGTAACTCCTATCGTTTAGGACCTTGCGGTGCATGTAATATTAATGTTAGACCTAAGAAACACACTCATTTACAAATACTAACGTACGTTACGTTATTAGTTACACAGTGTAAACTATTTGCAGTTGTTGCAGTTTTGTATAAGTATATCTGCTGCTTTAGCGTTACATATGTATGTGTGGGTAGGTAAGTAATAATTTCGCTACAATTTATTTTGTTACAATGAAGTTATGTTGTCGTTACTCAAATGATATCGCCGCGCTTTACTTCGCTGCGTTTCGCTATGCGCCAATGCGTCACTTTAAAACTCGATTCATTGTGAATATGTGGTCAGAGCGCGTACTTCCTGGGCGCGCGTACTTTTCCAACTGAAGCGATCTTTAGTTCATCGTTTATTTTGTTTCAATTTTGACAGACTGCGTTTTTTCTCTTTTTGCGATTTTTATATTTTCAATTACTGCTCGCTGTGCTATCCCTTTGGTAAAAACACTTCTAGTCCACCTCGACAAACTTGCTGTTTGCTCGGGTGAGCAGGTGGTGGGAAGCAAGTGTCTGTATAAAAATGAATGTGCACGTTAATTGTATGTCTGTATTGGATTTGTGTGTCTATGTGTTGGTTGCATTTGCACGTATTTACGCAACTCACTTCTTTCGTCGTTTGGTTTAGTAAAAATCGTGTTCAAGTTCCTTTCGTTTCTTATTTAATTTTTGTTTCCTTCTTAGCCTTTCTGGTTTTAAATTAAATTTAACATTACGACAACGACTTGATTTGCTTTGCTATTTCTCTTTTAATTTAATAAAGTAAGAATTTTATGAGTTCTCTGCATAGTACCTCAATGCTATTCTTTTCAGCACTGACCTTGTTTTATGATTTTTTATTTTATTGTTATTTGTATTTCAAATACGCGCCACGGTATTTCTTTCTCTCTTCGTTTCCTTCAGCTTCTCAACTCAGTGTATGCTTTGCAATCGCTAGTAGTTCGTCTGTAGTGGTTGCTGCTTTTATAGCTATTGTTGCTGTTTTTGTTGTAGTTGTTACTTTCGTTATGTGTATGGCTATTGCTTTTACAAGTTGTTGCAATTGCTGTAATGCGATGAAGACATTGTTGCGAATGTTTTAATTATTGATTCGGCTGCAGCTGCAGCCGCCGCTGCTGCTGCCGCTGCGGCAGCCGCCGCGGCATTTGCGGGATAGTGTTGCTATGCCAGACGTGGCTTCTTTTGGTGCGGCGACTCCTCATCCTCCTCCTCATAGTCATCCTCTTCACCCGAATCGCTCTCATAATCGACAAGACCCTATCGATAAAGACCAAACATTTAATAAATGTAAATTCCAAACCTTCCACATAAAGCCCATTCATTACCTTCTTCAAGATGTTTTCGCCCGAGACTACTGACGCCGTTACCGCAGCATCCTTATCACTGCCGGCATTGTTATCGGCATCGTTTTGCTTCGCAGACTGCGACGACGACGACGACGACGCCGGCGAAGCCACTGTCTGGCCCAAGCCTGAACCTACATTCGTCGCTGTTGTAGTTGTTACCGTAACTGCGTCGCGAAGGACCACACCTCCCAAAGTGGGCGTCACTCCAGTCGCGGTAGCGGCCACAGCCGCTGCTGCTGCGGCGGCCATTGCGGCCACAGCATCGCTCGAAGTGATCGACGTCAGCAGCTGTGATGCGGCCACTGCAGCTGCTGCCGCCGACTCTGACAGCGACGACGACGATGTTGACGACGGCGCTGACGATGGAGACGAGGAGGCGGACGACGATGCGGAGGACAACGACAATTCTGGATGTTGCTGCTCAACCGCAGCCAGTTGCTGCTGCAGCTCCGCGATTTCCGGCTGTTGCTGTTGTTGCTGCTGGTGCTGGTGCTGAGCTTCCAAATGGGCGGCACTCGATGTGGTGGCAACGCCTGCGGCCGCTGCTGCTGCTGCTGCCACAAGTGTGCTGTTCAGATTCAGTTGTTGTTGCTGATGGAAATTATGTAACGGATGCTGCTGGTGAAGCGCGATGTTGGCCGCGGCAGCCACCGCTGCAGCTCCCAAATGCGCACCCGAAGTCGACTGTGTCTGTTCGAGGCTGTTCGTTGCGTTGGACGCGTCACTCAGGCCGCCACCGCCGCCGCCGCCAGTAGGTGTCAATGTCGTTGATGATGTCGTTGTAGCGTTCAGCGCACTGTTCGCATTACTGCTGCCTAGCAGACCACCATGCGGCTGTGCACTGTGCGGCGGCGACTTTTGCTGCAGCGACGACTGCGACTGCTGCTGCGACTGTTGTGGTCCGTTCTTTTCTGTGACAGCTACAAAGAGAGAACAGCAGAGACATATAATGACTGCGAATCATAGCGAAACTATAATGAGCAAACCCACATTTCATGACACTGTTGTACGTATCAAGCTCATCGGCAAAATCCTCCTCTTCGTTGAACCACATCTCCTCTTCGTCGTCCATTTGCCGCGGGTCACGACGAAAGCGACCGCGTATAATCGGTATACCACTGCTGAATGCACACAAACTTATTAATCAAGCTCGTGCGCTTTCACGTTACGCAGATACTTACGCTTCAAGCGACATCTTGTCGCGATCCTTTATTCGATCCTGATACTGGTCGTACCGGTTCTTCAGATATTTGAATGTTTGTACATATTCGATTTCATCAAATATTTTACTGAAACTCTCAACGAAATAGACGCACAAAGTTTTGATATCTTCGAGTTTCACAAACTCAAACAATTCTAGTATAGCCGATTCGAGTAAATTATATCTGCCATTATTTCTAATGAATGCGTCAACAACTGGTGCAAATAAGTTACCTTTAACTATATGCCTGCAAGTGAACACGATTGCATTACAATACTTCACAGCGCAAGCTGTGTTTAAGTGGTTGTCGAAACTTACCTATTATAAAACTCGTCTTTAAGTGCAATAATTTTCCTTAAAAGTCTAAGCGCGCCAAGTACGAGGAACGTATGTGTGCTCTTCATCAGCACAAGTATTCTCTTGAGGAGATCTTTCTGTATGATAAAATTCTTTATGTGATAGGTATGATGCTCCACACAAAACGACAAAATGTCCAAAACAATGCCAAGCAGTTGTGCGGTCTGGTAGTCTTCGCTATCTGGACGATCGCCCATTGTATTTCCGAGTAACGGAGCTGCAACAATCAAACCACAAATCAATTAATTGATCTTTCGCTGATTTCGTCTGACCCACCAATCAATGTTTGTATACTGTGCTTGTAGAAGAAATTCAAAAAGTCGGCCTTTTCTGTCAGCATGTTCTCCGGCTCCAGCAGAATCTTAATAATGCCCATTAATTGCACGGCCACGCCCAGTTCCGGTTCCGAATCAGTCAGCATTTGTTCTATGGCAATATTCAGAAGCATACGATCCTGCAACGTACAATGAAACTCAATTTAGTCACCGTCCATACACACATGCACATGCAATGAATAACCCACCCCCTCGGTTCGGTTGACCTGCTGCAGCGTGTAATTGCGCACCACCAGCGGCGAAAACTCCACAATCGCAGTGAGTATATCAATCGATGCGGCCTTCGTCTTCTGGTCATTCATCACTAACGTGATCTCCAGGGCCTGCAATATCCCCAGGCACGTTAGCGTCTTGTAGAAGGAGTCCTTGCCCTGGGGCTGCAGGTTTTGCGCATAGTTGCAGAACTCCTTCAAGAACAGCACAATGTCCCGACGCTTTGCATCGCTGGTAGTCGGATCGGTCAGCAGATTGAACATGTCCACCAGAAAGCGCTCGTCCTCTTGTATCAGCGTCACAATCTCCACCTTGTTGAAGAAGATGAAGCTGGACAGCGTGTTCAGCATGTTGTCCTCAACGAAAACAGACGGCGTGGGCAGGATAATGTCTTGTATGTACTGCACGCGAAACGTTTGATGAATTTTGGCGAGTAGATCTTGGTTTTTGATCGGCACTGCCTCGCGGAACTTGGCCCACTGTTTCAAATACTGACGATGCTTCTTCGGCTGGGTGGCGCTCGGATCATACTCCAAACAACCGACCACATCGAAGATCGTATCCTCGGCGAACATGATCTCGAACAGCGCATTCTTGTTCAGCAAAAATATGTTCTTGAATATCTCGAACAGATGATGCAGCCCATCGGTGTTGTCCAGATCCTCGCACACATGAAACAAATTCAACAGCTTCTTTATGTAGTTCTCCGACTCCAGCGCCATCGAAAGCTTCTCCTTGCGCAACGGCGTGGTCAGACAGTTCTGTATGGTGTCAGAGATTTCCTCCAAGCGCGCCAACTCGCACGGCGGCAATTCAATTGGCGGTGCCGTGTCGGACATGTCCTCGAAACGCTCATCTTCGGATTCCTCGACAATGTCTTGCGTTATCTCCACTGAAGGGTCTTTGCCTTGAACCTGTAGTGAGTTTGGTGCAACATGTACATTTGAATGGGGGAAACACGTTTCACGATTTTGTTCCCATCACATACCTGGCAAATCTTCTCCCATATTTCATCGCATCCGGCCTTCTCCTGAAAACTCAAAGCCAAATCGAAATTATCACCCTCAGACCACACGATCAGCGTGTCCTGCTGTTTTTGATAGGCGGTGTCCGGCTGTATCTTACTTTCTAAAAGTAACGAGCCATCCGATTCCGCACGCACCAACAGTGAAATTCCTGCAACAATTACAATTCACAACATTCAATTCAAGCACTGCGCCCCGCTGGATGCCACCACTCACCTTTGAGCCTGTCCACGTAGTTCGATGAGACATGTCCGGTGCCGCGATCATCCCACTGACGCTCCGCATTCAATGCGTACAATTTGACGCGACGGCGGGTGTCCGTGGCCATTTTCAAAGCTTCGATGGCGCTCTTCGCTTTCTTTCTACTATTGTGTTTGTTTTTATTGCCTTTCCGATTTACTTGAGACGTCGTAAAGGGGAAAATATTGACCAAATCGAGTCTGTTTCGCGCTCGCACTAGCCGCACTTAATCGATTGCACTGCACGTCCAATGTACACACGTGTTATGTTGCACCACAAACGTTGTTGACGATACAAAAGAGCAAAACAAACTACATTAGAGCATAGCTTGGGGATTTTCTCTGCTCTATGCAGACGCAGGTTAAACTGCGCTTTGCGGTTTCTCTGCTAGTCTGCCGAGATATTAATGTATTATCTTTTATATATGTATATGCATATATTTTATTGATTTTGCTATTTTGAATTTAGAACTCAAATTCGATTAGGTTAGTTGAAAACATTATTATCCAACAATTTACGGGGTTGAGATGGAAGAAGTGTAGCACGTGATACGAAATTTACCTGTAAAGAGGAACACAATTTTAATAAACTATATAGAACTGCACAAATAACTGAAAACAGACAGAGATCAAGACAAGAAAGTAGGAGAGTAATTTCTAAATTCGCCGAAAGTGTTGAAAATGTGAACTGTTGCATAAATATGCGTGAATGGACATAATTGATTATATCTCGAACTTAAACGGTTTTTGAAAGGAATGTGAGGCATTTTGACCGCCATTCATTACGTCGAATTTTGTTAGAACGCCACACTACAAGGAAAGTGGGTATTTTTTGATTTTTGCATTCCGATCAAAACTCTTGCGCCGAGGAAATCCACTACCCACAAATTTGAATGAATGAAATTGTGAAAGCCAGCCGCGAACCCCTCCCTATGCCGCTTTCGTTTCATGCGCGACGCGAAACGTTGTTGACTTTTGTTATTATTGTCGTTTTGTGTGGCCGCTGCCGCTATTTACGTGTGTGAATTGCTGACAGATACGCGAAAGAGAAAATATACGTACAAATGTTTATAAAAACGACCAAATGTATTTGCAGAAATTAAAGAAAACGAAGCAAAATGCACAACTGAAGCCAAAATGCCAACAACATTTCTCGTCTTCACTGTTTACAAACAAAAACGCACTGAAATCTATGAGTAATGCGCTGCGGCGGTGCGACTTGTCGTGCTGTTGCTGTACTTTTGCAACTACGGCGACAGTAAAATCCAACAACAACAACAACCCACTAACCAACAAGCCAAAACGTCCGCAAACTTGTTTCCGACTTTGGATTCGGTTTGTGTGCGGCTGCTACAGCTAAACTCTAAAGCACTGCCGCCAATAGCCACGGAGTGGGTTACAACGCAGTGAGGAAGACGGCAAGGCTGCATAGAAGTGCATGCACTTCTTTGAGGGGCAAGAGCCACATGTTGCTTAGCGTACCGAAAATTTCAATAAAACAATGAGCTGTAGGTCAATTGGAAACAACCGATTAGAACTATTATTGAATACTACCAATAATAATCGGTTATAAACTTTTTAAAGATCCCAATAAAAGTTTGTATTCGAAAATTGAATGAAATCAGAGAATACAAAATGTTCAATAAGAATGGAAGCATTTACGTTCTTATAAACGACACAATACTCGGTACGGGATTCCTTATAACGTTTGTTCTTTAGCTCCACTTAATTAAATAAAATTCAATCAAAAGCTTGATGCATAATCAATTTTTTCGATATTTTCAATGAAAAATCCCTTTAAACTGAATTCCAATCAATTTCTACTGTACTGCGAATAACATTGTTGTGAATTTTATTATCTGTATAAATAAAATTAAGTACAAATTTCATGAATTGATAATTAGCGGCTCGTAATGTGCAATATCGCATTGTTGCTGTTGTTGTGTTTACTATCAATCCACATGGTTGTGGTGTTAGCAACAACGAAACAAAGCAAAAAAAGCAAAAAAAAAGCAAAATATAGAAAAAAAACCACAGAGCATTCTCGTGTTTTTGTGCCGTCAAGTCGGAAAGCACAAAATACAACACGAAAACTTGCACTTCTCTGAAACGCGACAGCCAGGAAAGGCAGCAGCTCAATGGCAACGACCAGAACGAAACCGAAAAGGCCCAATAAATGTACAAACGAACAAACCGACGAACGGACGAACAAAATATGAAAACCCGAAAAATACACAAAATGGTAAACTACAAATCGGAAAGAGCAAAACTAAAGTGTGGTTGTAATAAATGTCAGGCAGACAAGTTTCGTAGTGGGCTGTTGCTGGTCGGTTGCTCGGTTAGGTGGTTTCGGCTAGCTGGCAGTGGGTTGTGGGTCGCTTATCAGCAGTGAGCTGGTGTGCTGCATGGACCACACGCACAGCGCGCCGACTGTCCGAGTGTGTGTGCCTGTGCCTGTGTGTTCGTCATTGAGGCGGACGATGTGCGGCAGACAAGCGTACTCGACGCGCATACGTGTTAACCGAATGACGACGTAAACAAAATACGATTTCAATTTTCGTTGGCCCACAAAAAACAGCAAAGCTAACAAGCGAAAATAAACAATGTGGAGACACTCGAATGCAAAACCTGTTCCGCCATTCGGCATCGGCGACGGCCATGCGACGGCAACGGCAATGGCGGCGGCGACAGCCGGCGATTATAATGTTCAACTATACAACTTACGAGTGCGAGCAATTTCGCAATTTGGTCCCAAATGTGTGAAAGTGTCAACACAATTTCAAATCATTTTCCCCACAGTAAGCGCCCACTCGCACAGTCGTTTCGCTATCAATGGCGCTAATGGGGAGATGCTCTGCTCGAGTTTCAGAACTGCATTACATAAGAACTTGAATTGCGTGAGCCCCTCTTGACAGTAAAGTCAAAGTGGAGTCGCCAGCAGCGACTGTCCCCTACACAGGCCGTACGAACAAAGGACTTGGCTAGCAATTCAGCCATAAAGCAAGCAGACACAAAATTATTGGCTTTGCTTTCGAATTAGTAACTTTGTAAATAAACCAACTACTTTGCATATTTCCAACTCTCCTTTGCCACCCACACTTGTCTTCCGCTTGTGTTGGGGGCCCATACAGGCCGCAATCGAGTCAGTCCGCGATTATGACTATGATAAGGATTACGATTAGGTAATGAGTCCGAGAGCACACTACCGCATTTGCTTCACGATTGCGCACGTTATCACTTTGCACGTCGGCGAATATCTAATCGAAAGCCATTCCAAGGAACGCGCAATTATTTCACCGAAGGTCACTTGGCTCGCACAGCATTTACGCAATTGAATTTTGCTGCGTATTTGGAGGGTTTTCCAAACATATTCAATTTTCAGGCCCCCACAACAGTGATCACTGATTACCGATTAGTGTGCAAAGTGGCAAGCAGCCACCCGCCACTGCTCGTGCTCCAACAGTTCTTACAGTGTGTTTGCACTCTCTCCGCTGCTGTTTCCAAGCACACACACACACAGCGCCCAACTCACTGCTGCCCGGGTATTACTCATCGCTCATTGCGTTTGTGTCATCGTTGAGCATGTGAGCCGCGAGCAAGTGGCAATGTGCCCGCAATACGCGATCGCCGCGCTTCTGATATTCGTTGCAGCGCAGAGATTAGAAATTCGTCGGTCGCGTTTTTCATTCATGGCTGTGCATTCCGCATGTAGCATGGCGACTAATTGAATCATCGCAATACCTCAATGGATGTGACGTTGGTGTTTTGAATATTTATCAGAATTTTCTTCAATTTGTTCGGTCGTCGATTAGCGTGTAGTGTGATAAACAAAATCTCAATCACCAGCGCCAGCGTTGTGCGGTGCATTTCGAGCGGTTTTTAAATAAAAAAGAAATATGGAAACTAGTCAACAATAATGTTTAGACATTGAAGGTTTAACTACCCGCTGTTCGCCTAATCGGTTTTCGGTACCACTATGATGAATTGAGTTGTTCTAGAGGTTAAAATCATATACAGTATAATCTCGATAATCCGGACAATTAAAAACCAGGCACTGTCCGAAATATCGAAAAGTCCGGATTACCAAGATTACAAAAAAAGTGATAAAAATACTACTGAACACCAATGAAACGTATTTGTTATTGAACTAAAATTATGTTTGCTTAAAAATTTTATTTTTAGTATGTTATAAACATTTTTGGTGATTTTAAAAGAAATTTGTAATTTTCATTTGGCGAAGTTTTGTTTCTTTTTTTTTAGAAATTCTACATTTGCCTACATTGTACTTCACTGCCAGTTGACAAAGTGACTTTCCTTGACTTAATTTGTTTAGAATTTTTTTCCATCGTTACGATTGTACGTGTTTTCTTAACTATAGGTGCCATTGTTAATATTTGATTTAGTTTACACAATTAGATTAAACTTTTATAATTTATAAAAAGCAGATAAAAATGAGTATCCGGATATTTGAGGTAAATAAAAGATGTGGTGTCCGGATTACAGAGTCAACAATAGAAAGCAATTGGGTGTCCGGATTACCGCGTTGTCCGTATTAGCGAGTATCCGAATTATCGAGATTGTACTGTATTTATAATTCATCATAATTGGTGCGTCAGATGATAGAGAACGGAAGTGTAGCTTGCTACAACTCTCGATGTTTGATCTGCGCCTCGTTAAGTTTACTTATGGCTACTTAAAATTGATAAAACAGTAGCCGATAAAACAATAGATAGATTCAGATGCGAGACAAGAGTCAAATGAGGAGCTTGTTTAGTCAAAATACAATTTTAAACTGGGAAGTATCAGTGTAGATCGCGTACACTCACTTTTGAATGCATGGCAAGTTTCCTCTGGTAACTTTGATCTTAAAACTGTACTAGAAGAAAAACTGTAGTAAGAGGAAGCGGGTAGCGCGGTGGCTTCTCATACCGAGGCCTTAGATTCGAATCCTAGCTCGGGCTGGTGAAACACTCGTTTACTTCTATCGCAGATGAGAATAACAAGAATCGCGTAAGTGCGCTCTTAGCAAACAACGGCAAGACCTCCAAGTGTTCCAAACTGCCAACCGCCGTTCGGATTCGGTGTTAAACCTATAGGTCCCCTCTCCCCCTTCCCCCACCCGCTTAAAATATTTATGTTGGAAAAAACAGTGATTGCATACACATTTCAAAACGGGTGGAATATGTGGTATCACAAGTGTGCCTCATCCGAGTGTGCCTCATACAGAGGCAGCCACCACAACCTAACCTAAGAGGAAGCCCGGACTAGACAGAAACGCAGAAACGTAAAAAGAGGTCATATAAAGATTTCTGTTAACAACACCCACGTCACATCGCGGCTTGTAGAAAGTAATAAATCTACACCAAAAAAACATGTCGCTGACAACTTGATGGAAAGACAACAACACGAGAAATTTAAATTATTCATTACAGCAGCAGTAGACAAACAATGAAAGGGGGCGGGGAATGACAGCGCACTGCCTAACATTTCCTAAAAAACAATAACTACACCACAATTTAGACATTGCACTCCTACCTTCCTTTCATACAACATCCAAGAAGAGCGAAAATAAAACAAAAGACAACTCCAAATACCATGCGAAGCAAACCTCAAGGAATGCAGCAACCAGCGAGCGAGCGCACCCAAAACGGAATATACAGCAGGAAAGTTCACAACGAACCGAATAACAACGGTGACAACAACCAAAAACAACAACACATAGCACATAGCGAAAATGGCAATGTTTAACAACGGAAGGCAATAGCAACAACTAGAGTAGATACACAAAATCGGAAAAGGCACAACTCTCGACGGATTCCGCAAAATACGCAAAAAAGAAGAAAACAAATGGCAAATAACAACAACAGGAAAAGAATTGCGATGAGCTTCGCCACAGTGGCCCCCGGCGTCGGGTGCGGTGTGTGGTGTTTCTGATGGTTCTGTATGTCGATTAGTAGATGGCGGGTGACGGATGCAGGGCGAATGAAACTGCCCGAAGTTTGTGCGACACGCCGAAAAGCCAATGGAGCAGCGGCAACGCTGGTGCGGGTGACCGTCACGCGGTGCCGATGTCTGGCAATGAATGAAGAAGCGCGACTACGGAACTGCAGGCCAACACCAACCAACGATGCGACGGTTGGCCGCTTCGTATCGACGATGGAGTATGTTGTTTTGATGGTGTCACGGCGTTGGTATTAGTGTTGTTAATATAATAGATGTTGTTTTTGTTGTTGGCAATGGTGTTCCTATTGTTGTTGTTGGCAATGGGGTTGCACTCTGGCCATGTGTACCGACAACAATCTGCCAATGTGTGTGTGTGAAGGCGTTGGTGTTGGCTGACTCTGAGTTGGCTGCTACTGTTTTGTTGTTCTTGTTGCTGAAGCTGCTGCTGAGCCGATGTCAGTGTCGTTGCCACTGTGCGCACCAATGACGAAATATCATCACTCGCCGCGGCCAACACACACATGTTCACACACACACACATTCGCTCACGTACTGCCAATTTGAATACCAAAACAAGTGACGACAAATTTTGCATTTTTCGCTCGCTTGGAATTCGCCAACGACGAATCATTGCAACGCCTTCGGACAAAGACGTTCGCCTGGGCTGGTTCGGGAAGCCAGTGATTTCGGTTAATGGCGTTGCATTTGCCATGTAAATACGCATTTAGTACGTTATCGACAAATCGATGAAGCCCATGATGGTGTTAAATCGTATGTTTACTAACCACAGCTCATAGTCAAACTAAATGTGGATTGCACAAGTGAGGAAGATGTGACGACCTCAAAGTGAATTGATTTGAACGACATAATACTCTAAATTTTCGAAGTTGAATTAACACGTTAAGGACGGCGTGTACCACCGGTGGCTCATAATGTCCATAGTCCTGAATTGTAATTTTTTCCATAAAATTAAACTATTTGTGATCATTACGCATTTTTTTGCAATATTTGTGTTGCTTATTTTATGCTTCACAAAAGTTTTTTGCAAGGCGCCGCCAGATAAAGCAATGTTTGATTTTTGCTGCCGCCAGATGATGCATAATACAAAAAAATGCGCCGTCCTTAACGTGTTAATGGTATTAATACAAATCAGCTATTTTACAGTCACTTCCGAATATCTGGAAACCGTCGAAAAGAACCATCGTTTTAATAGCTCCAAAGCTACACATATTATCGATATCCTTATTCATTTAAGAACTGTTTAAGAGATTTGTAAAGAAAGTTCGATGAGTTGTTTTGCCATGTTTCGTGAACCAATTTTTACAGATTTTTATAATTATCATTATACATGGTCTTTGTTGGTCAAGATGTTGCCATCACAAAAATCATAATTTTTCAAAAAGCTTTAATTGATAAAAATCCTTGACCTAGGTTAAGAAGTTCTAATTACAACACTAAACATGCGGACAAACAAATGGAAAACTGAGTCTTTTTCAATCGTGTGATGATCGTGTGAACAACAGTTGGAAGACCACGAAAATCGCAGAAATTCAAGTTACAGTATTGTGGGTGTGCCAGTGAGTGCGGTTGCAATAATCGTACAGTCTCTTACTTCTACAAAAGCAGCTCTCGAAATGCCACTCGCTTCTTCGGTTCAGAAACAAAGACGCTGTGGACCGCTTTTTTTGTGCAGCCTGACCAGAAATGTCTCGTTTCATCCAATAATCCATGGGTTTGCTACAACTTGCCAATTCTTAAGGCCAATTCTTATGTGAACCAACACGTATTAGCAAAAAATTCCTCGCAGCTTACATTTCGACAGAATGCAACTTTTTTTCCATCGTTTGGAGAAGCGAGCATCGCTCCGGATGTGGATTCAACGTATTGACATTCCAAACGCAAGAGTTTCAATGAAACTTTTTGACTTTGGACAAACTACAAATGTTAAAAATCTAGTCATCAATTATACCATGATACATGTATTAAAAGATAAGTTCATCTAAGACATTTCGGCGCCTTTTTTATTAACACTAAACAGTGTGTATGTGCCAAACGAGAGTCAAACTGCACGGCGCATTCACTTTTGCGACTCGCTCCATTCCTCCTCGCCCGTATTGCGCCCATTCGAAAAGCTGTACCAACAGATCTGAAGCCTCCTAATCTGCAATTTGCGCGCGGCCTTTAGGACCACCAACCAAACACGCGCACGAAAATTCACTAGAAACACAAAATAAAAAATCTAATGAAATATTGCAATCCCAATAATAATAGTCTAGTCCCCACCCCACTGCCCACTTTCGAATACGCACACACAATACGCGCGTCTGTATGTACATATGTACGACGAAAATGACAACAAATTCGCAAACATTGTGGAGAATGGCAGGCGGACAAAAACCAAAACGAAGAACGAACGGGAAGAATAATTAACAAAATAATGGATACACACACGCCACTCGGCCACTTACAAGGCGGCCAAAGTCACCACGACGAAAAAAGCGGCGCGTCCGATTTCACCACATTACGCGAAATCGAAATGAAACGAACTGAAATGCTCGCTGGAGAAGGTGAACACGGTGACGAAAATACGAAACCAGCCAATCCAGCACAATCGAAAAATTATACAAATGGCACACGATTTGAAAGTTCAAAATACTTTTCGAAACAAGGAAAAAAGGATTAGCTAGCGCATGTAGGTCGGCCCAGTGCTCGCAATATTTGAACCGGATTATGTTTAGGTCTGGCCGAGGGGCACCCAGGGGTCGCACGCGGGCAGCGCAAGGCACCCGCAACGGGCGACATCGTTCGTCGGCGCAGTAGCCGCAGCCGCTGTTACTGCTACCACTGGTGCGCGCTAGTATGCTGTGTTGTAGTACACACACACGAAAATCAGATAAAGGAAACACCGCAAGAGTAAAGCGAACAAGAATCGTGGAGCAAAGGCGATCTCTGGTAGATATGGTGTGGTTTGGGCCGGGTGGTGGGCCAACAACATGCGGAGCACGGGCCGCAGGCGGTGCGTGGTGCACGAACCGACCAAACTCTCGCACACACTGCACTCAGTCGCCTTCGCACTCCCTCGGTCCGTTTAAGCGTAACATGCAAATCAAAAATCCACACAATTTCAACACATTCGACCAATATTCACCGACAATTTACACATAAATAATAACAAATCAATTTCCGTACTCGCAACAACCGCAGCACCGAAATCAAAGAAAAAATTTCCTTCGCTGCTTTGTAGTCTTCCCTTTTCTTCTATTCGTCGCCGTTCGCACACACACACACACTATATTTTTTTCTTTCCTCGTTCCGATTCGATTCGGTTTTTCGTAATTAATTTCTCCGCTGCGACTTTCAATCCAACTGCGTTCACAAATTCAACACTTTAGCTTGCGTTTTCGCATATTTTCAACAATTTCACTTGCTTTTACATTTGGCAAATTCGCTGCCAATTTATTTTATTTTCCCCAAACTCGATTCACACAATTCGCAGCTTTACCACTTCGTCGTCGTCTCGGTCGCTAATGACTTGTTCTTCCGATTCCAGTTTCGACGAGTGGCCATTAGTGTTACCATTTTCAGGTAATACGCACAGCGCATTTATTAAGTGGAAGATGCCGTAACAGATTGTCTTTTTAAAAAATCTCATCAAAACAGCGTGTTAAATCGTCCTTTAATAAATAACAGCTACATAAATCTTCAACAGACTTAGGTAGGTAAGCTAGGTAAGCAATATAATAAACAAATCAAAATGAGAAAATGCTGGGCTGGCAACTATGCAGTGTGCGACATCTAGGTGTGAATTCTTTACAGTAGATGTTTGGTGCGCCAATCCAAAGAATATGAAGTGTTGTAAGAAGTATGTTTATTTTCTTTGGTAAATCGACACTTTCGATGCCCGTATTACCAAAATACCAATAAATTGATATCAGAAAGCCCAAAAATGATTAGTATTGCTATGAAAAGCTAGTATTTGCATATTATTTAACGATTTTGCTTAGGCAGTTCGATTAAAATTACTGGTGTTCTAGGTTTTGCAGCAAAATACTAATCAATTTGTAGAATTTCTTTCGATAGTTTTTTTTTTATATCGATGGTGGCAGTTATAGGTTTCTTCCAATACAAACATACACTTTTTAGTATATTGACAGTATATTGAACCGACACAACACAACATAATTTTATTTGGAGGTTATCTAATATTTTTCTAAAGGGAGCAGAGCTGGCAGCCCTAATTCGGAGAAAATTGTCAACTTTAGCTATTCCCCCTTTGCTTAGACATTTACTGCCGAAGTAGTCGTTGCCGTGAAATCCAGCGGGAGCATTGCTTGCTGACAATATTTTGCTGTCAAATTTGAAGCGAGTTTTTGAGCGATACGAATTTGGGATAAAGCATAGAAGAGAGAAAATTTCTGGCAATATTATATTTCGCAGCAGCGGTGCAAGCACAACTTGGGGTGATTATGCAGCACAATGCAGTCAAATCCCAACGCTGCACAAACCCACCACTTTCAAAGTCGCAGCCAACTTTATGCCGGCGAGGATGCACCGGACCTACGGCTTACCATAAGCGGCTACGGCGATGACGCCGTTGAAATGGAGCTGCAAAATCTACGGTACAAGCAACAGCGACAGCTAAAGATCAAACAGTTTCTGCTACTGCTGATAGTGTACGGCGCCTGGAGGGCGCTTTCTGTGGCGACGCAGAACACTTTGTATCGGGTGCCATGGGACGCGGGTTTCCTACTTTGGTCACTCTACTTGCTCTACGCATTGTTCAGCTTGGTGAAAAGTGGTAGGTCGCGCCCGTGCACATGGATTTACCGCTAAATATGCTCTGCACTAAACTTTAGAAAAGTTGCTGTTCTGTCTGGACTTTGCGCTCCAACCACAGACGGTGCGCTTCCTGTCGCGCACAACGAACGTCTTCATTCCCGCCTCAAGCATACACGATGTAGTTATCAACGAGGTTATCGAGGATGTAAGCTCAATGCGAATGTGTTGTGTGCACACTAATTATGTTCTATTACACAGCTCGATGTGCACTACGTGCTGATTGTGCGAACTAGGGGAAACCTGTTCAAACGGGCGCCCATCATCACGCTGTTCAACGTGAGTTCATACACTACAGAGCTGACTAAAGTCCAGTAACAAACATATATTTCATTTTTCAGACCCTGCGACCTTCCGTAGAATGCTTGGAAGTGATTTATAAAAGTCTGAACAAAGTTATGCTAAAGAATAAACAAAATACTGTAGAAAATTAAAATAAAGCGTTATTAAAGCGTAAATTAAAATAAAGTATTTTTTAATTTTAAGATGCACTGATTGTCTATAATAATTCCATAGCCACTAGAGTGATGTCAACGTCCTTCAGTAGCGCATTTACCTGAAAACACATGCGTTATATATAAGACCCAAATCGTTTAGTACTCAATATAACTAACATCGGCCACCGGCTGCGGTTTAACATCGCTAATTGGCGGCACCTTTCTCGCGTCGGGCATTTTCAGCTCTGTCTGCAATATATTCATTTCCACATTCACCTGGATGGCACAGAATTAATCAAAATTGATCAGACGAAGTAGAAAACAGAAAGTTTGCAAAAATCAAACCAAATTCTTCAGCTCAACCACGCAAGTCTCTTTCAAGATCGTCCGGTACAGCTTCATGTTATTGCGATACGTTATGGCCTCCTCCTGCAGTGGTCGTATGCGAAAAATTTGCTGAAGCCTCTCATCTGTAATGGCACACCATATTTTCATTTCATTCGACTAAAAAGTCTGAAATCCAGTTTTTACCCATTTTACTTTGGCTTCACTATGTCACTTTGCGACCTTTTCAAATCCCAACAGATGCTGGCAGCATGCAAATGTCCCGCAATAGGAAATTTCGACGTCTTTCTTTTCATGACATTTGGTGCCGAGGTGGTCATTATTTAGATCCACCGCTTCGCATAGCTTGCTGCTTCTTTTTCGAAGCGAAGACGAGCGAGTGTCATTGTGTGTGTGTGCCTCGTGCCTGTCGTTTGTTCGTGACGGAACGATATCGAAACCGAAATCGCTGCAGCAGAAAACTGCGAATTATTGCTAAAAAATCGCAACGGTAAAAAGAAAAGTTATTAAAAATTGCAAGTAGAAGTGGTACAGCAGCGTTATGTGATATTTTCTGGGACGAAACTCAATGTGCAGGGCTGGGAAAATACTTTGAAAATGTCTGCCCTTTCACAAGAAAAATTTTTTCCATTACGTTTTCCGCTAGTTCGCCCGAGTGCGTGCGTGTGTGCGTGCGAATGGTTCATTTTCTACTTTGGCCATTTTCCTTCGGCTTCTGCTTTGTTTTGTTTCCGTGCAGTCTTGAAAAGTGTGAGTCGTCGGGGCTTGTGTGGCTCGTCCATTGTCGGTTGATCATCGGTCGATTTGTACGGTGTAAAATGTAAGTGAATTTTCTCTGCTGGTACATCATCGCCGTCACCTTCGTGGTCGTTGTCGTTACGGACGACGTCGTCATAGTTTTTGACGTGAATTCGTGCATAATCTCGATAAAATAGTTTCGCTGTAAATACAGTCGTGGTTTGTGCGTTACGTGTTAAAATTTGGCCAGAAAGAAAATGCAGTGCGGTTGAAAATTATGAAGAGCAAAATGAAAAAAGGCGAGCAGGCGTAGTGGCAGAGGCGAACAGTGCAGCCAGTGTAGTCGAGTCGTTACGATCGAAGTGAAGTAAAATGGAAAATTTTTCGTGGACATTTCGCAAATATACGGCTAATGCGTCGTGAGACCTTTGAATCCCAGTCGGCCTGCACTGCTGGCCGGAGCCCCTACGTCGGCACGCCCCTTGTGTGGAGTGGTGCAGCAAACGCAATTTTTTGCTCATTTCCATTTTCTACCCATTTTTCTACATCTACGTTTGGGAGTTTCAGTCTCGCTTCGAGGCATTTCGCTGCGAAAACGAAGAACATTCGCCAACAAAAAAAGAAGCTGAAGGAAAAAGTGCAAAAGCAAACGGAGCAGACGATGGAAGAGAATACGTGGGGATGACAAAACGGCAAAGAATTGACGGTGTGCAGTGCTGCCACTCGATGTAAATTAGAGACGAAGCGAGTGAAGTCAAAGTAGCTTGTTTGAATAGAACGTTAGGCTAACTGCTGTGAAAAACGGTCTCTATAGTCGTATGCAGTTGGTGCATTTAAAGCTGACAGTTTTACACAAAAGCAACAAATACGATTGTACATAGTACAATCTACAAGGATAATCGAAATTACTGATTGTAGATGTAACGATTAGAGGTGGTTATCAAAACAAGAATGTAATTATGAAGGTGTAGGTATATATTAATTGAAGCTATGTCTATAATTTCCTTCAAGTTCTCAAAGTGAAATGAATATCATGAAATAACAAGTATTAAAAAAATGTTTAGAATGTTTTAAAATAAGTATCAAATTCCCTAAATATGTGTGGGGCACTGTAGTTTTTTTCATTTGTGTATCGGACTGGCAACACTGCACATCGTCAAACAAGCAGGGAATAAAGAAATGCATTATACCAACTGTCGGTGCTTCGTTTGCTTCGCACTCCACGCCCCGCCTTTGCACCCGCAGCCATACATGCACGCACACTGTGTCCTAGAGGTGGTGTGAGCCGTAACAGCTTTGGTCGAAATCGTTGAATCGTTTTGCGAATGTCGATGTCGGTGGCCGGCCCGATACGGTTCTAAAGTGGTTCGTCTTGGTTCTTGTGCATTTCCAGAAAATATTCAATAGTTTTAATTGGAACAATCGTCTGCAGCAACAGCGAAACGGAAGCTAGCTTAGTGTACGGTGGTTAAATCAGAGAAATTCATGCAAAAAGGATAAAACAAAGAAACAAAGTGGATTTAGCGCGTACACAGTTATAGATAGTACATCCCCGCAAAAGAGCGAAGAAAATTGTAACAAAGCAGTGGAAAATGAATAATGATGAAAAAAGTAACGATTTAAGTGTGTGTTCTGCTGCTACAATAACATCAACGGCCACAACAACAACGTTGAAAACCTTAAATAGAGCAACAACGACCGCAGAACAAGCACCATCGTCGACCGCGGCAGCAGCAGCGACAGTCAAGCAAGCAGCGCAAAAGTCTGCCGCCAGCAAGGCGAAACAGTCAGCCGCTACGCAGTCGTCGAAAAAAGCCAATAACAACAGCGGCAGCAACACCACCAATAACAACAACAACACCAACAAAAGCAATAACAATAGTTGTGTTAACTCGCTTAACAACAACAATAGTAGCAAAAAGTTGGCGAGGAATGCAGCGGCAGCAGTCGGCAGCAACAAAGTTCTGACCGGAGCCGCTGGAAGCGCCAATAGCAGCGAAGTAATTGCAGCCGCTGATGCGAGTAGCGGAAAGAGCAGCAACATCAACAACAACAACAGTAATAGTACAAGAATAAAAGTGAAAATTAGCAACAATAATACCATTTCCGCTTCCGCAGTTCCGGCCGTCGCTGCCACTAATGGCAGTAGCAGCACCAGCAGCAGCAACACCAACACCTCCACCAACATCAACAACAACAAAATGTCGAAAACGGCAGCAGCCAAAACGAGCGCAGCGGCCAATGCCATTCAGAGCGGTGCAGGCAGCACAACCGCCACAGCCGCTGTTCCCACTACAAGCAACAACAGCGTTGGCCATAGTGCCGGTACCGGGATCGGTAGCGGCACTGATATCGGCGCGACCTCACCTGCAACTATTTCGAATGCACCCGCAAGCACAAGCGTGCCCGCCAGCGGTAGTGCTACCGTTGCCTCTGGTAAGGCAGCGGTGTTATCGAATAAGAAGTCCTCCGGCGCAGCGTCGACCGCAGTGTCTGCAACTACAGCAAAAGCGAAGATGCCGCAAATGAAACTAAACCCGGCGCTGTCGCTGCTAGTAGGAGGCGCCGCTTGCAGTGGGGTGGGCGGTAGCAACATTGCAGCCGCCGTGTCCGCCCGCGTCAGTGCGGTGGCCGCCATGAAGCAGAAGCTGAAAGCATCCGCCATCGAAGCCGGTGCCGCAGCTGGGCTCATCACAGCCAGCGCCACTACCACCGGCAGTACCACGACCGGCAACTCCCGCTCCAACTCCTCATCGACGTCGTCCAACTCGTCGCTGTCCTCGTCGAGCACCCGACAGAATCGGCCTAGCGACAACTCGGACACGGACACGGAGCTGTCGCGACAGCCACCCACGGATCTCTCCGAGTCCGACGAGGAATCAGTGTCAGAATCGGTAAGTACCAGTGCGAATTTTGCATGCGTTGTGCGTCGTCATGGGTGATGTGTAGAGAGTGTAGTTTTTGCCTTATTTGCGGTGTTACTTTGAACGTAACGGGAAGTTGATTGTAGCAAAGTGATGTAGAATAGTCCCCATGAATTGTTTTGATGTACTTAGTTTGATTGTTTGGTGGACGTAGCTAAGAAAACATGAAAAGTGAACTCGTTTGCTTTTTGTTGAGAGTTATATCAAGTCTCACAATATTTGCAAAGAGTTTCAAAAAGTATGCCAAAAAACAAAGAACCAGACAGCTTGAAAACTGGTTATAGCAGATGCCCATCCAAAATTGTAATTCTGTCAGGGGTTTTTTTCACAGGTTAAGGGTGAAGGAACTAGCTACCATGTCAGTTTTTTGCCATCACTTCTAGTTACACGTTAAAATATTAGTGAACATGCAATAAAACAACAACTGAACTGAACTTCAACAATTTATTTTCTCCTAACTAAATTTGCAAATATCAGCGAAGATTGATCTTAACATTGCTAAAGTGGCCCAAATGCCCCTGCTATGGTTTTCCCTCAAAAGTTTAAACTCAATGGCACGAAATACACACAAGATTTACGCGAGCAACAATTATCGATATGAATTTTTCAACAATGTGCATGTACCAAAAACAATTGTAGCAAAACAGCAGACTACAACAGCATAGCAATAACAATCATAAATTAATAGAATAAATAAAATCGTGGCAAGCGCGAACGACGAGCGACGAAAGCGAAAAGAGACTGAGTGCATTTTCGTTTTCTGTGCTGCACTAAACGCGAATATTTTTCATCGGTGTTGTCGTTGTTGTTGTTAATTCAAATATCTAAATTTCAACGTGGTGAGTGGTGAGTTGAGGTGAGGTTAAGTGGTTGTTCGTTTAGTTAGATGTGTGCGGCAGTGTCATTCAAAAAGGCGAAAGGAAGCGGGCCAAAAATGAATTTGCAGTTTTGAATGGTAATCGTACGATTTGCACGAATCGCAAGCGAACAGCGTAGTTTGAGAAAAGTTTCTACATAAATCATATCATTCCAATCTTTTTCTGAAAACACCCTTTTTATTTTCTTCATTTCTACGCTATTCCTTTCGAAAATTTAATATACGAATATTTCGTGTATTTTCCCACATTAACCAAAGAATTGTAGTTTGATGTTTCCAATGTTTAATTGTTTGCATATTTGAGGCTGTAAATTCCTCTTCATACCGCTCGCTGTTGATTCGTTTTCGAAATTTGCTGTTTCATGGCAACAACCACGAATAAGCGAGCGAGCACCTTTTCAGCGCTACAAGCGCGACAAACGGCACGAAACATGTTCGGTTCTTTTTTTATTTAATTTTCTTTCGAATATTTGTCGTTTTTGTCTTCCTTTTGCTCTACCCCTTTTTTCGTTTCTTTGTTTATGTAAAAATTAATGTTTTGCATTTGTACGTTGAGATTTCAAAGTCGCATTTTCAGTCGCTGATCGCTCCTCAGTATTCGCGATAACATTTCGATTGGAATTGTTTTGCGCATTGGGTGGCGGCACTTCAACAGGTAGAGGGTGGAGATCGCGTCGAGCCTGGCAGGAAGACGAAGGTGCATTGCCCTCCCAACTGCCAGTAATCGCTTTGTTTGTCGTTTTGTGTGTTGAATTTCATTAGCTGTGTAGTCTCTGGGTACTCTTTAATAGATTTCCTCTTATATAAGAGTCATTTCTTTTGCAGTTTTTTGTAAAATATTAAGATTCAGTCGCCATTTGTTCGATATGTGATTGTTTGCTGTATTAAAAATTGCAATATCCGTTTGAAATGAGGAACGCTAGACATGGTTTTATTTTCAGAAGAAAATTGATGTTAGAAATTGGCATGTTGGAGAAAATACTTATCTAAACTTGTATTAAAGTAATCCAGGTCAATTGGCATCTTGAGATATATGTATATGTTGATATAATTATATAATTAAATCAATAATCTCAAAGCGAAAAGTTTCAAATGGAGTACGAAGTAAAGCCTTCCATTCCACAATCATCCGATTACGCAAATAGAAGAGTCATTCTGTTTTTAAAGCCCATTCGGAATGGCATATTAGGAGCTTTTTCATAGACCATTATTATTTTTTTTTTACTCATTTCGTTGGCTGAGAACTCGAACTCCGGTAATAACATTGATTAGTATGGCCTAACCACATCAGTGGCTGCAGTTGGAAATATACAAAAAAAAATGTAAACTTCGAAAGTGGTCTTCAGTAACAGCCACCTGACCGGCACACGTTTTTTCGCTTGATGACACTTGTTATCGATAAATGTTTACATATTCCACATCAAAATGAACATGCAGCGACAAGCGTATCTGCTTTTTTCGAATGCACCTATAAAATTACCGGTTTCACAAATGTATATGTGTAACTCATAGTGGTTAGCATTATAACCTTGGATATATTACAAGAATGTATGAAAAATATCAAAAGCACAGATCAAACAATTTTTCATTAGCATATGGCATTATCTTAATTCCATCCAAACTTCACAAATTCATTGTTATCAAATGAAACCTTCACACACCGAGTCGAAATAAATGGAAAACTTTTAGTATTCTCCCTGATCCCAATTTCCTAACGTCTACTAAATCCGCTGTTTCGGCTGTTGCCTCATAAACTTTAAATGAGTTTAACTGCAGTGTAGAATACTTATTAGTTTAAAAATGTCAGCATTCGAAAGGTGAGGACTTGGCCACAGCGTATACAAATTATACAAATATTCTCGCTAAGGTAATAATAACTTTAGTAAATACAGACATCATGTATGTACGTACTTTTAAAAGTGATCTGTGTCACCACCACCACCAGCTGACCATTAAATTGCCGCTATTTCACATCGACTTTTGTCGTAATGTGTAATTGTTGGTGTTATTATTAACATGAAAAGTGTCTGAAAATATCCGTAGCCTTGAATATTCAAAATGTCTACAAGAGAACTGGCGTCGAATGAGGTTAGACAGTGTTGTGCCCACCACCACCGCACAGCTGCGTTGGGGTTAGGTTAAGTCATCAGCGATTTGACCACAATTGCTTACAGCACACTCGTTCATAATCAATAATTGAAATACCAACAAGAAAAATTCAGCCTGAAAAAGTATTTAACTGTAAAAATAGCAACAAAAAAAATTATAATGAAAACGTAATGCCGGATTGCACTCAAGTAGTGGCCGCTCTTGCTGCTCCCACAAGCAATGTGAATCGATTTTTTGCTTTCTTTGTACTTTCATCAACAGCGTCGTCATTATTCATCTGGTTGGGTGCCCAGCACTTTGGGCGGTTGTAGCACAACTAAGTACGCATAACTCGTCATGCAGCAAGTCGGCCGGTGCCGGCCAGTTCGGTTTTGAACAGTGTGTGGGGCGCGGTGTGGGAGTGCGTACACGCGATTGCTAGCGAATGGCATTCGGTATGCACATGAAGTGTCGTCGCTCGTTCGCTCCGCCGCAAGTCAGCTGCTCCACCTTGCGCGTGGCCACTAACCTCCGGCAGCAGCTGTCTTCCGCAGTTGACCCCAAAAAGTAGGGAAATGCGCCCTTCTACTACACCCTTCTTTCACTGCGCCTATTGAAAATCTGTGCGGGAATAACGCTGTGCTTGGTCGCTTGTTTCCAGCTTTGTCAACCATTCAACTGCTTTCACGAATATGATAACAAATTTTCATTAATTAGCAATACGAAAATTTGCTGCGACTGCGGCGGCGAGCTCCGAATTCCTTAACCCGTTCCGCTTTTGACGAGAAGAAAATATGTGTTCTCTGCGCTGAGCTGCTCTCTCTTATACCCACATGAGCGAGTGTGCTCCATGCGCAGCCATCGCTGAAGTTCTGCTGAGTATTCCAGCACTCGACTCGCCTCGATCCGCCATGTGTGATGCGATGTGCGGTGAGTGCGTGTGAAAACGGCAAACAGTCGCGCAGCCAGTGAAATGTTAAGAATGGACTCGGAGTTAGTGCGGAATTACGCTGGTGGAACTGGAGGTCGGTTCGTTGGTGTGGGGTTGCTGGGTCGTGCGCTGGTGGCGGCGATGTTGAAGCAGTCGATTGAGTTTATTGCCTGCTGCATTCGTCGCTGCCGCCGTCAACATTGCTCTCGCTGCCGTTGGCGTCGCCGTCGCAGCAATTGGTGTTGTTGCTTATGTTATTGTCGTCACATTGCCATTATTATGTTGTTGAGTATCGTGTTGTGAGAATTGTTGTTGCTGTTGCGACTGCTGTCGTCGTCGTCGACCGTTGCGCCATCGTTGTCGGTTGTTGGCCATCGTCATCGGTGGTCGTTGTTGTTGTTGTTGCTGATGGAATGGAATTCAGAATCGCTGTCGCCCCGTATGTGTGCACACGCAAACACACCAGCGAGCACACACAGCCGCAAGGCCTCACTTATTCGTACCCGAAAACACGTTGCTGAAATTCGTTTTTCCTTTTCCCTTTTCCGTCGTTTATCTGTCAAACCCACGAACACTCTCGTGCAATGCTGGTTTTCTTTTTCTCTTCAGTATTTTTATATGCCGACTTTGAGTCAGATGTTCGGTTGTGCTGTTGCTCGTTGTTGGGAGCGGTGCAGGGCGGGAGGATTCGATGGGGCCATAAGACCTGCACAGTGATGCCAGCTGTGGGACTTTGGCATTGCAAATGCAATAGAAATTGAAATTTCGAAACGCTAAATGTAGACTTAATTCTAAAACCCCAATTCGATGTCTCATTGGTCAAATCAGTTGCGCGATCGTTTACGAAGTCATAAAGTTTAAGTGGAATTTTAGTAAAGGTTTCAATTAAAACAATTTATATTGTACAGTCGTGTCTGGATATAGTGAACTAATTATTGCAAGGCCTGTTCACAGTATTGAGGTTGTTCACTATGTCAAGGTTAAAATGTTTGTTCAAAAACTCGTTTTATTTGCTCAAAAAATACACCTTTTTGTTTTTTGCTTGAAATTGCTTTCGAAATTTTGTTCAATATTTAGAGGCTCCATGTCAAATTTGGGTGTTCACTATATCGAGGTGTTCACTATACCCAGACACGACTGTATATTGTATTATAATATTTATTTTTTAATCTAGCTCGATATTAGGCATTGCTACAATTTATGAGTTTGTAAATTGTACTCAGGTGACGGTATGATCTGTTCTCGGACGCATTCACACCATTAATCTGTTACTCGTTCACTTCAATTTATGAGTTTGTAAATTGTACTCAGGTGACGGTATGATCTGTTCTCGGACGCATTCACACCATTAATCTGTTACTCGTTCACTTCAAGAATCTTTTAAATGTTGCATTTTCAATAATGTGGAAAAGAATTTCTATTAGTTTAGAATAGAATAGAAGATTAGGGCGGTAGGTCTAGGGGATGTACTCTAACACTTGTAGGGGGCACAATAGATCAATCCTGGTCTCAGTGCAATTTACCCTAATCAATTCTATTCTATTCTATTCTATTAGTTTACTTCGAGGGCAATCCTTGTCAAATGAGCGTTGATTTCTTGTAATTATTTTCGTCCCAATATACACAAATTTCATTAGAGGATAGATGGTAAAAACTCGATTCGGCTACGGCTCATAAAGCTTTTTTATTTATGTTTACTACTGTGTTGTAATACAAACATTTTCAATAATACTTATGCTAAAAAGCAACGCATTTTCTATGTCGTCGTAACCCAGTAATTACCAGCTAAGACAGATTGCTGGGCTTCGAACTAGGCACTGCACTGACACTAACCGAGAAAACACATGCATTCAATAGATAAGAATAATACATGAGTAAGTTTTCATTATAATTAGTTGTCATTAGAGAAACTGCATTTAGTTAGAAATCAGCTGTCTGACAGCCATTACATGTATTTACGGCAAGGCATTTTCTTTAAAATAGTACAAGTTTAGTATGCGCGATCGTTCGCTACCGCGTTTGTCTTACTTGGGCAGGTTTATTACATCGCAACTATTGCAGGCTTGCAATATAAAGAAGTTCCGTAATTCGAATCACAATTAGAAGTTAAAGAGCGCCACAGCAGTGCCAACGAATGTACAAAGTAGTCAAACAGCAGACAACGACCGCGTTTGACGACGACGACGACACAGTGGACGGACGAGCACAGGCAGAGCAAATCGGGCGAATACTACGAATAATTGCGATGGAAACTGATTCTTTTGCATTTTGAAGGTTAGGCAGCGTAGACAGACAAATGGACAAGCAGTCGGCCGAAATTAGTAGCGATATGTGTGTCGAAAGCTTTGCGAGGAGATAGGAGATATTAATTTTACGTAGACGTGTTTGTAGTCGCCTGCCGCTGCCAATACTGAAAATGCATTGGCACTAGTGTCCGTCCGCGTTACGCAGATGCAGTTTGTCCACTTCACTGTTGCAAAGAGAACAGCATGTTGGCCGTGGAAAGGGGTCGTTCTTCTCGGTCGTTCGGCGAATTTAATTTGAATATGTATTTCGTCTTAATTCGTTGATGATTCATGTGTCGCTCTGTGAATTTCGAGGCGAACAGACGGCCAACAGACTGGCGTAAGCCAACAAGCCAGCGAATGCCCACGAACGGGGAACATTTCGATTTGTCGATTGTTTGGTGGGATTTAGTTCGCACAGGCAACCAGAGGTAGGCACAGCGACGAAGCGTAGCGTGTGAAACGCATTGGGTGAAACACAAAAATGAAAAGCCCGAATAACAACAAGCAAAACTGCGGAAAGAGAGAAGCGGACAAAGAAAATATGTTGGCAAACAAGCGACGAGCGGTATAAACCAATAATCGCTGCACAGCTCATTCCTCCATTCCATTTCAGTTTAGTTCGCATTTCATTCCCCACTCATCATTGCCGTTGAAGCTGCGTCGGCGCTGCGGTCGGCGTCGCTGTCAACAATACCAGCTGTCCGTTGACGCGACATGGTCGTTGTCGACGGGGGTTATTGTTGTTGTTATGGTACTTAAGGTGAACGTTTCAGTACTAATGGACCCTACTAGCGAACGTTGGACCGACCAACACCCGAAGTCGCGCTTGTGCACAGCCTGTATATTTGCTACACCAGCAAAACAATGCCGATTACTACAACAGCAATCGCGCTATTCTACCCTGAGAACATTTCGAACAAGTGGCAACGCCTAAATGCTTTGCGAAGTAAAGTGCACGATTTTGGCTGCCTGTGTGCTCGTGATCGCATGTCATTTGCGCTACCTAGCAATGCGAGTGTGGCAATTCAGCTGTGGTTGTCTCGTCCTGGACAAATACGACCAGAATGGTTTTCGGTAAATCTCCCAATTCACTGCTGAGAAATTGAGAAAAGATTGGAAAATATATGTAATTCGTCGCCATTTACATATGTAGCCTATAATTTGGCAAGCAGGAATTCTTTAATATGAAGTAATAATTGATAGAAATTTTAAAACAAATAACGAAAAATTATAAAATATGCAATGCAGAGTTTTAATTGGCGGCTCTGGTTGTTACCTTTCGCATTTGCAAAAAGGAATGCAGCCAACAATGCTGTTTCATTAGTGATTGCAGCTGCGCCCATGATGTGATTGCGAATTGTTGAAAAACAATTAAAAGTATTCAAATCGACTTTCAAAAATTCGTCGTATGACATTGTTAAACGCAACGTTACAATGTCACAAGCCTATCCTTGGTGCGTACATAAAAAATTAAGTATTTCGTTTAGTTCTTTTGTTTGCGATTACAGTTTTCTTGTTGCTCACTGGGTGGAAGTAAGAGCATATTAGTTTTAATAATTGTAGTTAGTTAATTTTAGCTTCATTGCACAGAGGTTTGTTGTATTTTTGATACGGAAGAAAAAGCTAGCAAAAGGTACAACTTACAGTGGACGTCTAGTATAACGAACTTTCCATTTAACGAATTTTCGATTTAACGTATGGCCAAATTTTTTCCATTGATGGTTCTATATTACGAACGAAAGTGAAATTTTCTATTCGATATAACGAATATTTATGTTGTTTTTCACCCTTCGAATTGTTTTTATTGGAGCATTCACATTCTTTACAATAACAATGAATGTTTGGTTTCGTCAAGTGAACGGTACCTCAATTGTTTTTGTTTTTGTTACGTTAAAACTTTCAAATTTACGTCAAGTTATCAACATTTTCAAATTCTGTTTGTATGCATTGCTGATCATTTTCACAGGATTTGTTTTGGGTTCGGTCGGCTTTTTTCTTTTAAAAATTAAAATTTCAATAATCAATCAAGAGAAATTGCCATACAGAAAAAAGTTTACTTGCGGTAAAGAGCCAATCGCGCATCGAAGACTTTTTCACTTTCTTTTTCATAAAACAAAGATATTTGTTTAACCTTCTGTCTGTCCTTTGCTCAAAATACCGTTCGCTGTCCTTTGGGGTCAGGATGACCCCAATCAAACGGTTATATAATTTACTGACAAAACATGAAGAAATGTTACACATAAATCACAAAAGAAAAGGGGAAAGCCACGAAAAGTGTTTTTCTCGATTTGTTATTGGGTTGTAAGCGCGATTAACACTAAATAACACAAGTAGACGAGTGCACAAAACCGCTAAACTGTTTTTTTAATTCCGCCTTGGGTCAAATAGACCCCTAGGGACTGGCAGAAGGTTAAAAACTGAATATGTGAGACTTATTTCTTTAAGAAGGATGGTTTAAAACAAAAAAACTTCGATCGATTTAACGAATTTTTCGATTTAACAAATTGGGGGTACAACACAAGATTCGTTATATTGGACGTCCACTGTACTAAGTTTTACTAGGTCAGTGGGTCTAGGTGGTGTTTTCTAACTGTCAGTAGTAGGGGGCACAATAGATCATTACTGGGTTCAGTGAACTTTAAGCCATTAAACTTCCATCTACATATATCTATCTAAGTACAACTTCAACAAGCTTCTAGTGAACAATTTTAAATTTCCTTCTTTCTATGTAGGTATACATATACATATGTATATGTAGGTGTGCTAATATTTGTGAGTTTCTGTTTGCGAGTAGTGTATGTATCGTATTGGTATTACGATTTCTTCAACTTTCTGCATTATGACAGTATATTTTGTCTTAAACCTTAAATTATCAGTGACGAATTCTTCGACTTTCGACTTGTTCACGTTCAGCGTTCATTGCACTGCTCGCTTTTTCTAATGAAATTCTTTATTCGTCGCTTTAGCCCTGTCCTCACCCTTATTGCCCATCTGTTTGTTTTCTTTTGATTTTATTTTTTTCTTTCGTTCTTTTTTTGTAGATCCTTTTGGCATGCTTGTGTCTAAGGCCAGATCTTTTGGTAAGTGTCGCGATTTTTATGAAATTTTTAAAACATTAATCCCACCAACGCTGCCGCCGCCGACGCCGCCTTAACCGCTTTCGTTTCTATTTGCTCTAACCAGAGAACAAATTCAGTTTTCCACCTTCTACAATAATACACTCACAGCAAAGCTTGTCCCAAAATTAATGAGCATTCGTTGCGGATCGAACTAATTTACTCTAAAGACTAAAGCATCTAACATAAAAACTTGACCGCACATGTATTATTTTCATAGGCACCGATGAAGGTGCGAGTTGACAACTAACGGCAACCGGGAATAACATTGAAACTAAGTTGCGAACTGCTAAGTAAAAGTATTGACCAATATGAAATGGAAATGACCGTAGAGAGCGTGCTATGCTGCTGCTGGCCTAAGACACGAGAATGCGTCTTCCTACAGCTCTCCACTAATCTATGAGCTGCTTTCCTGTGTGTTTCTTTGATTTAGAACGTGTGTTTGCGGGGTACTAGTGCCGGCCGAGAGGCCTCAAAGTATGCGAAAACGTTAATCAAACCTAAAACATTTACTCATACATATTTATACAAACACGTATGCACACACGTACACGTACATATGTAACTGCTGAGATGTTTCGTTTGCGCTGGGGCGGGCTTTTCGTGGGCGGTCGACTTTCAGTTTGTCAAATCGCGCGTTGTTCTTAGGATTTTATTTATGATTTGTGTTTTCGGTTTGCTTCGGTTGGTTTTGCAGGATGATATCCCCGAGTCTGATGCCGACAGTTGTGGCCACGAGGAGGACAATGAGTCCGAGGAGGATAATGAGGACGAGGAGGATGATGAAGAGGAAGTCGATGACGAAGACGAAGATGAGGATCAACCAAATGAAGCTAGTAATTTTTCAGTCGGTTCCGAGGACGACGATGAGGACGAGGATGAAGAGATTCCCGATCCGAACGAAGTGAGCGGCAACTTTCTGCTCGATGCTAATAACGAACGCTGTGCTGCGCTTTTTGAAGGTAACTTCACGGCAATTCGCGTGCTCTTGTCTGAAATATCATTGACTCAATTCGGACATTTGTTTGTTTGTAGGTGAGAAGCCTCCTGTCTTGCGACATGCCACCCATGCCATCGATGAAACGAAACAGGCTTTAACGAAAATGCGCGGAGCCAGCACCACCCGTGACAAAAAGTTAGTACTAAAATTTGTTCACAAAAATGTTTTCGATTCGTTATGTACGTTCCTTGGTGGAATTTTTCAGCATCTTCTCGCAAACTCTGATCGCCGCCTGCACTGACAATGACGTACCTACTGTGCGTCGCCTGCTGGGCAAGGGCAAAGTAAACATCAACGAGTCCACCGACGATGGTGAATCATTGCTATCAATGGCCTGCTCCGCTGGTTACTACGAGTTGGCGCAAGTGTTGCTAGCCATGCAAGCGGCACAGGTCGAGGACAAGGGCCAAAAAGACTGCACACCGCTCATGGAAGCCGCCTCTGCCGGCCACTTGGAGATCGTCAAGTTGCTGCTCAGCCACAACGCTGATGTAAATGCGCACTGTGCCACCGGCAACACACCGCTTATGTTCGCGTGTGCTGGTGGACATGTGGAGGTAGTGAAGGAACTACTAAAGCATGGTGCCAACGTCGAGGAGCAGAATGAAAACGGTCACACACCCTTGATGGAGGCTGCTTCAGCTGGTCACGTGGAAGTAGCCAAGGTTAGTAGTTTAATAAATATCCTAATGGAAAAGATTGCAAAGATTTGGGCTGGCACATGATATGAATCCGAGATTTGAGACAAGTTAACTCTAACCACGCTGCAGCTGCCCTTGTGCTATCGCGCCGATTGTGTTAAGAATCAGCCGGGGCATTTTGTTGGTGGCTGTAGCGTGGCTGGTCCATGATGTCGTTTGATCTTATTTGATGCCAGTGTGAAAGACTGCACAGGGCTGTGTTAGTGTTGTATACATCTGGGTCTTGAATCTAAAATACGTGTTTATTTTTCGTACTCGGTCTGCAGGTTTTGCTCGAGCATGGCGCCGGCATCAATACACACTCCAATGAGTTCAAGGAGAGTGCCTTGACGCTGGCCTGCTACAAGGGCCACCTGAACATGGTACGTTTCTTGCTGCAGGCCGGCGCCGATCAGGAGCACAAGACCGATGAGATGCACACTGCCCTTATGGAGGCATCCATGGACGGACATGTGGAAGTGGCGCGGCTGTTACTAGATTCGGGCGCTCAAGTAAACATGCCTACGGACTCTTTCGAGTCGCCGCTCACACTGGCCGCATGCGGCGGTCATGTTGAGTTGGCTACCCTGCTAATTGAACGCGGTGCCAACATCGAAGAGGTAAACGATGAGGGATACACACCATTGATGGAAGCGGCACGTGAGGGTCACGAAGAGATGGTTGCGCTGTTGCTGAGCAAGGGCGCTGACATCAATGCTACCACGGAAGAGACGCAAGAGACTGCGCTGACACTGGCGTGCTGCGGCGGCTTCAGCGAAGTGGCCGAGTTTCTGATTAAGGAAGGCGCCAACCTGGAGCTGGGCGCTTCCACGCCGCTCATGGAGGCCGCTCAAGAGGGTCACACCGAATTGGTGCGTTTCTTGTTGCAGAACAAGGCAAATGTGCATGCTGTCACCCAGACGGGTGACACAGCGCTGACGCATGCCTGCGAAAACGGACATACAGACGCTGCTGAAGTGCTGCTCAGTTACGGCGCCGAGTTGGAGCACGAGTCGGAGGGCGGCCGCACGCCCCTAATGAAAGCCTGCCGCGCGGGTCATTTGTGCACCGTGAAATTTCTCATCCAAAAGGGCGCCGACGTCAACAAACAAACCAGCAGCAATGATCACACGCCGCTATCGCTGGCCTGTGCCGGTGGTCATCAGGCGGTGGTCGAGTTGTTGCTGAAGAGTGGCGCCGACCCATTTCACAAGCTCAAGGACAACAGCACCATGCTGATAGAAGCTGCCAAGGGTGGGCATACGCGTGTCGTTGAGCTACTCTTCAAGTATCCACAGTTCATACAAAATCACCAAAACGAAATGCAGTCGGCCAATGCAGCCGCAGCGGCTGCAGCAGCTGCCGCCGGCATAAACAATGGCTCGGCGGGTCAATTGCGTTTTATAAATCCGCAGCAGCAGAAACAATTCCAACAGCAATTGCAGCAGCTGAGTGCACCGCCCGGTTTGCACGAAGTGTCAGATGCGATGCGTGCCTCCAACCAGCAGCTGTTTCATCAGCAGCAGTTCAACGGAGTAGGAGGCGCCAGCACCAATGCTGTTGCACCCGCCCCTGAGTATCTGGATGATCAGTTGCAGTTGGCAGCAGCCACCGGCACAGGTGAAGAATTCGCCGCTTCGCTGAGTGCACAACAGCAGGAAGCGCTGATTGCCAAGTCGCGTCTATTTCACCTGCAAGCTGGCTTCGAACAAGGCCTAACACAGGGTCTCACTCGCGAGCAGCAGCAGCAACAACCGCAGCAGCAATCGCCACTGCCAGCGCACCATCACTCGAATGTACAGCGAAAGCATTTCGAACTGGATATGACGCACATCAATGCACTGACACCGCCGCAGAAAGCGCCACCTGCACCACCCGTGCTGCAGCCTAATGTTGTGCTGAACGCAACCCAACAGCCCACGCAAATGCAGGTGCCGATGCAACCGGGTCAGCAGCTGCAGCAACAGCCACAACAACAACAACAACCATTAAAAATAAAAAGCGGTAATGTGACACGTAAAAATCGCCAGCCGCCGGCTCCGTTCGAACTCAATTTGTCTATGGCAGGTGCCTCAAATGTCGCCAGCGAGCAACAGCAGTTACAGCAACCAGAGGAAGTGCGTTCCCAACCATTAGGTGACGATGGCAGCGGCGCTTTGGCGGCAGCACAGCAGGAAGCGCAGCAGCAGAATCGCTGCTTCATGCGGCGCTGCATCTTTAAGCCCGAATTTAAGAAGGTAAGTCGGGATTGCAGGTCAGAGCAAGCAAGTGTTAGTCAAATCTATACATTTCAGCTTGGAAATGACGGTAAGCCTGCTACGACAGCCACTGCATTGCCGCCCGTCACCTACATGGACTTGAGTGGCAGTGAGAGTGTTGAGGATCTGGCCAACAATTCAATGACGAGTAAGTACCAAGAAAACTACTGACAAACATGAAGTGAAAGTGAAGTGGCAATGGCATGAGTTCAAACGATATTCATTGTTGTAGGTACCACGACTTTGACAGAAAACGAAATGCCATCAATTTTTCTCGCTGGGGGAGGAGCAGCAGCAGGACAGCAGACGCTGACCATGCCATCAGATAATATGATGATCGAACTGCTGGACGCAAATGCAATGCAAGTGCAACAGTATACTGCTTCAACTGGCACCAACAGCAACAATCAGAGCATTCGAAACGCTAACAAGAACAACAACAACAATCAAAAAGGCACTCAAATCACAACTCCATCGGAGGTGTCGCAGAGCACAGCGATCAGCGATCGCCCAAAGGCTAAGCCGGTATCGAAGAAGGACAGTAAGAACTTTCGTAAGACGGTGTTCCCTCAATCGCCGGTACTGCAACAAAATCAGATGGTCTCCATCTACAACAAATTGGTAAGTGATTTGGCTATTTGAATTGCTATTTAATCATTATGATTTAACATTTATTTTAATCTCTCTCAGCCTTTACTCATAACGAATGAAACCAAACCGAGTTTGCAGACGCAGCAAGCCATCATGAGTCAGATGGTGTTTGCTGCACAACAGCAGCAGCAACAACAGCCGCAAATGCCAACCGCACTGGACATGAGTGGCGGTGAAGCTGCCACAATCGCCATGACTAATTCGCCAGCCTCGCCTTTGGGCTCACCTTCGGCAGCAAGTGTGGCCTCAGCCGGATCAGTAACCTTTGCACAACAGCAACAACTTCAGCCCTTGGGATCAGGTGATGTCACTGCTCATGCTGAGCAACAACACCAGCATCAGCACCAGCATGACGTGGTTCTGCAGCCACACAGCGGTGCACTGCAAGAGGCACTACAAGCCGCCTGCTTGCAGGCGATGCACACACGCACCGTGGGTGGAGACGCGGCCGCGACAGCAACGGCTGCTGCTGCGCTCGCCACCGTGTGTAGCATGACTGCGGCTGAGCAGCAAGAGTACCTCAAGCGATTGGATGACATGGAGTTGCTGCAGGAGAGCTACCAGTTGTTCAGCATACCACGCTTCTTCGATGAACAGCCAAAGTCGCCAACCGAAACGCCGCCGCCACCGCTACCAGACAAACAACAGCAGCAAATGTACGGCGAGGTCAGCAATGTTATTGAGGGCACAGAAATCGAGACAGAGAATGTGGGTGAAATGAAGAACTTGGCCACCTTGTGCACCGCTGCCGCAGCTGCCACGCCTGCTGCCGAAAGCGAAGCGCAGCTCGATTCCGGAAATGGTGACGAGCTAGTAAGCACGACTGTTGCACTACCACCAGAAAACGAGGATGAGGGGAATGATGAAGAGACGGATCACACTGTCATCATGCACGGCATCATCGAAGGCCACGGCGACGACGAGGTCGAGGAGATTGAGGAGATACGTGGGGAGGATGATGCAAGTGACGATGAGGCCGAGGGTGATGCCTATGAGAATTTGGAAGCGGAGATCGATATGCAACAACACTTGGCACAGATGGAAGATAAAGACACGGTCATTGTGCCAGGGGCGGACGAGGATGAGAGCGATGGAAAAAAGAGTCCAGCCGATGAAGACGACGAAGAAGATGAGGAGGATGAAGATGAGGACGATGAGGAAGAAGACGACGAAGAAATTGAGTTGAATACTCCAAGGAAAAGTCGCCGGCTGCCGCATCGTTTGGAAAATTTGATCCTTTCGAACGTAACCTTCAAACCCGATGATCTGTCGCAAGCACTTTGCGACTTTCGATCAGATTTTAGTGGCGCCGATCTGGTTCAGATAACAAACTTTCCACAGATAGCAAACTTTAAAACAGTCGCACTGCAGCAATGCACAGCAGCAACGGCCGCCGATGTCGCAAGTGCGGCCAAAATGGTCGGTCAAGGTGAGTGTTTACTTTGGGGGATGTCAGCGCATGTAATGTTTGCATTGGAATTTGACCATAATTTTTTTTTAAGATGTTGACGGCGCCAATGCTGCTGGAGCTGGAGGTGTGATAGCGGCTGCTGGCATGTATCCCACCCTCGAGTCATTCGATCAGTTTAGCAGCGATATGCCCGGCGACATGGATGAAATACTACAAATGATCCATAACGTGAACGACCCATCATTTCAGGTAGATTGCGTTTTCTAAAAAAAAGACATTTTAAAATTTTGAATTAATATTTTGAATTTTACTATATAGGAATTAACAAGTAATTTGAACTGTGCTGAGTTGGCTGACTTCGGCATTAATTCGATTTGCAAGACCCGCTGGAATGGCAATTGGGCGCAGACCGCGAAATGGACTAGCCAGGATCATTTAATGGCAGCACATCAGCAGGCACTTCTTTCTGCCGAGGAGCAACAGCAACATGAACAACAACGGCAGACCGCGAATCAATTCTTGCTTGACTATCAACAGCAGCTGCAACAGCGTTATGCGGACGATGAAATGCAAATGCGCGAGCAATTGCAGGTAAATGCCTTAATACCCCATCATAATACTCACGCATCGCTTCTACATAAAGTTTCTAACTCCCGCTCCTTGTTTTACAGCATCAGCACCAACAGACAACGCTTTCCTTGCTACCATTGCCACCGGATAACGCAGCTGCCACGCAGCAGCAACAACTGCAACACGCACTGCCAAATCAGAATGACTTCCTGCTACATCAACAACAGCAAATGCAACAACAGCAGCACCAACAACTCATATTGGAGCCGAACCCAGAACTCAAACACCAACTGCATCAGTTACAGCAACTCCAGCAACAACGGCAAACTAATGAGCGTCTTTTGAAGGTGGCGACAGCAGCTGCTGCCAGCCCTCAACAAAAACACCAGCAGCAGCAGCAACAACAACAACAACAGCAGCAGCAGGCAACGGCCAATTATGTCTTCAACGTGGAGAGTAGTGACAAGTCTGCCCAGTCGTTGCAATTGCTCCTGCAGTTACCACCCTCGGTGCAGCAGCAGCAAGAGCACGATGCTGCCCAGCAGTTGCAGCACTTGCAACTACAACATCAGGAGTTCCAAGAACAGCAAAAACAACAGCAACAGCAACTGTTGCAGGAATTGTCGCAACAACAACACCAGCACCAGCAGCAACAAAATGCCTCAATGGAGCAGGTGGCGCAAAATAATCTACTACTGCAGCAACATGCGCTGCAACAACAGGTATTAAAACAAAAGCAACATCATTTGCAGCAACAGCAACTGCTGCTACAACAACAGCAACACCAACTGCAACAACAACAACAGCAGCAACAGGTGAATGACGGCAGCAAAAGTCCATGAAAAGAGCCTGCAATAATTTCAATTGTTTGTTTTTATTAAATAATTTCAGGTGCAGGTCGCCACGCAGACACAGCCATCAGTTGTAGTACCGTACACAAGTGCAGCAGCAGCAGCTGTCGCTGCGCGCGGTGCCACAGGGTTCTGTCCCAGCATGCCGCCAATCTCTGGCGAAGTTGGACTAGGCGTGTGCGCAATATCCACCCAGCAGCAACAAATGGCGGCAGCCGCAGCGGCAGCGGCACAACAGCTGCCAGCACCACCTATGGCGACTTCCACGAAAATGTCCGGTGGTATAGCGAAGAAAGCCATCGACAAGCAGTCGCGCAAAGAGCGCAATCGCTATGCAGCTTTACGCCAAACACCAGCCGGAAGTCAAGGTAGGTTATTGAAGGTCTCCACGCCCATTGCAGTTATTAGTGGAATGCTTTGTTTCATTTCTAGCCAATACCACCAGTCAGCAGCAGTATCAACAGGCCGTCGTTGCCACCACAGTGGATAAGACCATTGACGTTGACTCCGAAACCGATTCCAATCACGACACAGCACTAACACTGGCCTGTGCCGGAGGCCATGAAGAGCTCGTGCAGCTGCTGTTAAACCGCAACGCCAACATCGAGCATCGCGACAAGAAGGGCTTTACGCCGCTCATATTGGCTGCAACAGCCGGCCACGAAAAGGTCGTTGAAATTCTGCTAAAACATGGTGCCGAATTGGAGGCCCAGTCAGAGCGCACCAAAGACACGCCGCTGTCACTTGCCTGTTCCGGTGGTCGGTATGAAGTAGTGGAGCTGCTGCTGAAGCACAATGCTAACAAGGAGCATCGCAACGTGTCGGATTATACACCATTGAGTCTTGCGGCAAGCGGTGGTTACGTGAACATCATAAAATTGCTGCTAAACAATGGCGCTGAAATAAACTCGCGCACAGGCAGCAAACTCGGCATTTCGCCACTGATGCTGGCTGCCATGAATGGACACACAGCGGCAGTAAAGCTACTGCTCGACCAGGGCTCTGACATTAATGCGCAGATCGAGACGAATCGCAACACAGCGTTGACATTGGCCTGCTTCCAGGGACGACACGAGGTGGTCAGCTTGTTGCTGGATCGAAAGGCGAACGTTGAGCATCGCGCCAAGACTGGACTTACACCGCTCATGGAGGCTGCGTCCGGTGGCTACATCGAAGTGGGCCGTGTACTGTTGGACAAAGGCGCCGACGTAAATGCCGCACCAGTGCCGACGTCACGTGACACCGCTTTAACCATCGCAGCCGACAAAGGCCACCTGAAATTTGTAGAGTTGCTCCTATCGCGTGGTGCAGCCGTCGAAGTAAAGAACAAGAAGGGCAACTCGCCGCTGTGGCTGGCAGCACATGGCGGCCACCTGAATGTGGTCGAGATTCTATACAACCATCACGCCGACATCGACTCGCAGGACAATCGCCGTGTTTCGTGTCTGATGGCTGCATTCCGCAAGGGTCACACTAAGGTGGTCAAGTGGATGGTGCAGTACGTGACGCAGTTCCCCTCCGACCAGGAAATGAGCCGCTTCATCAGCACGATCAGCGACAAGGAGCTATCCGAAAAGTGTTACGATTGCATGAAGTTCATTCGTGCGGCCAAGGAGGCACAGGCAGTCAAGGCCAACCAGAACGCATCCATTCTGCTGAAGGAACTAGACAACGAACGCACCCGTGAGGAGAGTAGGCGCGCCGCAGCTGCGCGACGACGCGAACGCAAGAAGAAGAAGAAGCTGGAGAAGAAGGAGGAGAAACGTCGTCAGATGGAGGGAGCCGGCACCGGCAGTCAGACAATGGGCCAGGAAGGCGATGATAAAGATTCCGACGGTGAAGATGACAGTGACAAAGAAGAGAACGCTGAGGACGAGGAGGATAATCAAAACGTTCAAAACTATCGTGAGGAAGGTGATTCCGGCATAGATCAGGGTTCGTGTTCCAGCACAGACATTAAGGGTGGAGTTGGCGCGGTTCACAGTAATGCTCAGCAACGCGAGTCGGAGCGGGCCAGCAAGAACAAAAATAACAAGAAAAAGAAAAGCACACTGCTACAAAGTGCAGCACAAGAAGAAGCAGGCGGTGTGCGTACCCACAGTCCTGCAATTGCAGTTGCCGAGGAAGTTCAGTCCACCAGCAGGAGCATTAGCAAACAGATTGCATCAGCCAAACGGGAGGAACACAACGCGGTGAGGAATGCCGCTGCACCGACCACCAAGAAGAGTGCTCCAGCAGTCGAAGTTCCTTCGTCCAACAAGATCTCGGCGATTGCAAGCAGCAACCAGAAGAAACTGACACAGGAAATTCAAGTAAGTAACCGAAGAGAAGAAGTCACTGCGTCCAATGCAGTGGCCAACACAAATAAGAAAAAAGACAGCAGCAAGCAACGGGAAAAAGAAAACCAAGCGCCGAAGGATGTTTCGAATTCCAATGTTCGACAGCTACAGCAACAGCGCGATCGTGAGCGCGATCAGCAACTAGCGCAACAGCATGGAGCGCCCGATAAACTGAAGGCGGAGAAGTTGAACGACGTCGGCAGCAATGCCGGACACTCGTCGGTGGGCAGCAATAGCACTCGTAAATCACTCGTGTTCTCTGCAACGCGCAACACCAGCGCCGTCAGCAATGTCACTGTAACTGAAGACACTAAAAGCAGGCACGAGGAGAACGTCAACGCATCCAATCGTGAGGCCCACGCGAGCGCCCATGTCTCCGCCGCCGCACACAAGACGAGTCCGCCCAAACGTGGCGAGGACGGCTGGAAGGAGGTAGTTCGCAAGAGCTCCACTCAGCAGAGTAGTACCACCTCGTCCACTACGAGCGCCTCGACTACGTCCTCGACCGGTGCCACAACTGCGGCCAGCGGTGGTACATCTGCGGTCGCCAGCGTGCCCGAGACGACGTGCAAGAAGGTGCAGGTGCCAGTGCACGCCATTTCTCGCGTCATAGGTCGCGGCGGAAGCAACATAAACGCCATACGCGCTACTACCGGTGCGCACATTGAAGTGGAAAAACAGGGCAAAAACCAACTGGAGCGTAGCATCACCATCAAGGGCCTGACCGATGCCACCAAGCAGGCACACATGTTGATACTGGCTCTGATCAAGGATCCCGACGTGGACATCTGGCAAATGCTGCCACGCATCAACACAAGCATCAAGGCGTCCTCGCTGCCTCTCACTGTAGGCACGTGGGACAACAAGACCGCAATGCAGTCCACGTCCTCCTCGTCGTCATCAACATCATCCACATCGGCTGGGCAGACCGCAGCAGCAACTGCTGCTCAGTCTTCGTCATCATCCGGAAGCGCAACAACAGCGTCACACACAGGAAGCGGTGCTGGAAGCAACGCCGCCTCCACTGCCACAAGCAGTAGCTCTGCAATGCCCAAAAGTGGCGGAATCAAACATGGTGGCAGTGGCGCTGCGAAGTCACAAGCCTCAACAGGCGCCACAACTAGTAGCGGCAAGTCGAGCGGCGGCCGCAGCCAGCCCGCTAAATCGTTTCACTCTCAGCAACAGCAGCAGTCAGCACGTGGCAGTGGCAATCAGTCAGCCACCACTGGTGGAGGATCGCAAAAGCACAAGTCCTCTGCTAGCCAGGATGCAGTGAACAACAGCGGCAGCACCAAGGCGTCTAACGCCAGCTACGGCAATTCGTCACACTCACAGAAAGGCAGCAACAATACCAAACAGGCGACTGCCACGTACACCAACAGCGCTGGCAGCAACAGCGTCAATTCACAGACATTCGCAGCCAAATTGACCGGTGCCACTGCAGCCGCAGCTGTGCACCAACACACTGCCCACTCGTCTCCCAAAAAGAGCGAAGGCGGCCGCATAGGTGCCACTGCGCCCTATGGCCGTGGCAAACCGGTGCCCACTGGAGCCGCCCCAGTACCCCAGTTGGGCGGTGGCAGCGGTAATAGCAGTCACAGCAGCAACAATAACACATTGGCTGGACCGATTGGCGTATTCAACGTAGCCGAGGTTGCTGCTGTGAACGCAGCTGCAGCAGCTGCTGCGGCAGCGGCCGCCAGTGCTGCTGCAACGTCAACCACAACAACATCGTACACCAGCAGTGCACCGAGTGCTCGCTCGGTAACGCCCATTGGACCGCCGAATAAACGCAATTTGGCCTCGCCGGCTCCACAAGCGGTTGCTGCGCCACAACCACAGCAGCAGCAGCAACAACAACCGCAACAGGCAGCTACCGTACAGCATACTCAAGCCGCAGCACCACAACTGGCAGCGGCGCAGCATGCCGGAAATTTGCAACAGAATTTGGTCGTAAACACCGCACTGGATGTGGCCGTTTCACCGAATGCGACCGCAGTTGGCACAACTAGCGGCGGCGGCGCCGCCATGAATGCTACCCCCAGCTTCAGCTCGCAATTAGCGGCGAAAATCAGCAACGAGTACTCGCTGTTCAACGACAACACCAATTACCAATCGCAGTGGGGCGACAACGTTCAGATGTACAATCCAAGCGCCACGCTAGTGGGCGACACCTTGCCCAAAGCTGATGCTTCGAAGGCTCCAGGCTATAATCGTAATATCCTCAGCTCGCCCGTGGGCAGCTCGAAGGCGTCCTCCAGCCATTCGACATCACCGCCCGGCAATATGATGGCCGCACCAATCGGCAACCAGGCGACTGGCGCTGTGGGCCAACAGAATCTCAACATGCTCGCCGCTACCAGCGTAACTGCAGTCTCGTCGGCGTCCGGTGGTAGCGCTGCCCGTTCGCCAGGTATTGCAACAACTATGGCCAATAGTGAGAATGGTGCAGTCGCCACCACAAATGTAAGTGGCAGCGCGGGTAACGCCGTTTCAGGGCCAATGCCAGCAGCAACGGCCGCCTCTGGTGGCTCCGCTGAGCCCAACAACTCGCCGGGTGTCATAAAGCCACCAACAAGTAGCGCTAACACGAGCACTGGCGCATCGGCACCGCCACCCAGTGGGCTTGCCATACAACGTCCTCCCAACAGTAGCCAGCATCGCACCGGTGTTGTCAGTGTTGCCTCAAGCAACGCCGGTCCAACGCAGCCATCTGTAACCACTGTGAATGTCATTGAGAGCAACCAAACTAGCGCGATGAACTTTGGACCGATTGGCTCAAACAACCCTTCGCGCGTCGGCGGTGCACCCGGTGCCATCGGTGAGCAGCCCATGAATCGATTCTATGACCACCTCGGTGCACAAGGAGGCCAACCGAATATGGCGGCCGTGCCGCCAGTGGGACATCAGATGAAAATGCACATGGATGCGATGGTCGTTCCATCACCGTACGGAAACCCACTCGTGAGCGGCGCAGGTGGCAATCATTCGCTGTCTCGTCTAAATCCACGTGCCTCTGCATTCTCACAGGGCGGCAATAAGGCAGCACAGCAAGCGCAGGCGCAACAACAACCCCCGCTTGGTGGTAGTATGTATCATCAGTCGCCGCAACAGCAGCAGCAACAGCCACCACCAAATCCCAATTTCAATGTGGCAGGCAAATCCATGGCCCCGGGCGCCAATCTGGCACCCGGACGTCCGCAGTCGCAGCCGCAGAACGGTGCACAAGTTCAGCAAAATGCGCCGCGCTGGTACGGCGGCAGTGATTACGGGGCGTTCATGCCGAATGCACGCGAACTTTTGAATTTAGACAACGGCATGGGAGGAGGCGGTGCAGGTGCCATTGGCAGCGGCAATTCGCCAGCTGCGATGTCGCCCAACCAGAGCGGCGTGGCGGCAGCAGGACCAGCCGGCAACATGATGCATCAGCAGCAGGCAGCCCAACAGCAGCAGCAGCAACAACAACAACAGGACGATTTGCGCAAGATGCCACGACCGATTGGCACAGAGCGTGCCTCTTGGAAATATAACAACTACCCGAACATGGCGCCCGGCACTGCCGGTCTCGCTATGGACGATGGCAGCATGGGCGCCATGTCGGCGGCCATGGTCGGTGGTCATGTCGGTGCCATGGGCGGCGCGGCAGGACCAATGCCGCCATGGTTAATGGACAAGTCGCAGAGTGCACAGCAACAGCAGCAGCAACAACACCCGAACTGGATGAAGCAGCCATATCGCTACTATGGCGGCGCCGCACCTGCCAGCGGCCTGGGAATCGGCGGTCCAGCCGAGTATCACCATCAAGATCAATTTCATGTAAGTTGGGGGGGAATGCTTGCTGGTGGGCGGCAATTCGCACTAAACAACATTTTCACTGTGCATGTAGATGGCGCTGGACTACCACAACACCATGCCACCACACAACTTGGCGCAGAACCAGCCAATGAGTCTTATCACCTACTCGTATCCGCAATACATGAACACCGAGATGATCATGTCGGACAAAGTGGAGCCATGGGATCATGATAAACACGTAAGTGCATTTCTGAGTAAATCACATGAAGTCAGTTAATATTTTTCACAACTGTTTCCATTAAGATGACTAGGAACCTGGTTCCAATGCACCTGCTCACTCTTCTAGTAATTGTAGTCAACTTTCCTTGAAATAGTGTTTTTGCGTTCTTAGCGACTATCGTCTGTATGTAGAAAAATACGTAAAGTGATTATTCTGTCTTGCAGACTTGGCAAACCAACTGGACCAACTGATGTTACAAAAGGCAGCACGGAGTGAAATTGTCGTCGAAAATTTTAAAATAATATTTGGAATATTATTAAAATGCTACAAGAATATTTGAGCAGAGAAGCCACAACATACACAAAACATAATAAACATAAACACATACACACTACCGATTCTATATACACGCAAACACACGTACGCATATACCTTGGATTAAGCTGAAAAGAAGTGAATGAAAATGAAAACGAAAAAATATTCAACTACTTAAAGAATTAAAGAAAACAATTGCAAATCATTTTCTCTTTTGCTCTAAAAGATGAGTAATGAAAGTTGGCAGTGAGTGCGGAGGGGGGTACGGATAGCGCTGCATGGAAGGACACTCGGCACGTCGATGGCACGCAGCGATGCGACGATGGGAAAGTAGCTAAGAGCGGTGTTCCGACAGCGGCTTGCACGCACACTCCTCATCACGCGCTTCATGATAAGCATCCTCACGCAGAGATGTTTTATGATGTTTTAAATTAGATATTAGCTCTGTAATGGCGCTTGTGTCCGTGGCCGCGTTACCGACTCCGTATTGTGAGCCTGGGGGGGGACAACGCCCGTTGTTGCTGCCTGCTCACAAAACAAGATTTTGTTTTTTTTTTAGTTGTAGTTTCTGTATTCTATTATACTCTAAATGATTTATTTGTATGCATGAAATAATGAAATTAATGAAAAGTAAACAAAGCTGAAAAGTTGAAAAGTGAAAATAATCAAAAAGGGAAAGAAAGAAAATTTGCGATGTTGATTGATTTTTGCACACGGAGGCGGTGGTCATTTGTAGTTCTGTCGATCGACTTACAAATATAAACACACGCATACACTAACTGAACACGCATTGTAAGCGGCAGGCGACAGTGCTTACACACAAGCCTTACAAGCAAGCATTGGCTGGACAGGACGAGAACATGGAACACTGCGTAGTGTACGCGCTGCGGTTCCGAGGGTTTGCTACGGTTGCTGTGCTGCCGTTGCCCCACACTAACCAACCATCCGCCCTCCCCATACCATTTTGCAACACTCATGCAATGAATATCCGTTTTCTCCGATAATTATTTTATTTTATTAAAATTAATAGTAATTTTTATTACGATAAATGCAAACATACATATATCTGTAATTCTTATTCGTACGTTTATTTTAATGATTTGCTTTTTTGCCTTACTGCTAAGAAATGTCGAAGAGAAAGTAATAATTGATTATACATACAACATGCAAACGAAACATAAACATTTACATTACATACATTAATATATACGTATATGCTATTCTACCTATTTCTATACATAAATACATATATACAAGTATATTACCTATATGAAATACAAAGGAAAAAATAAAAGAATACAATGGAAAATGGCAAACAAAAACCGTATATAAGATACAAATTACTACGCATCTAAAGCAAAATAAATGAAATTGCGAAAATTGCAAACAAAAACAAAAAAGCCCACAACTTTTAAAGAAAATTTTAAAATAATGTAAATGCATATAAAAATTAGAAGCAAACACAAACATACACACACATGCACCGATGTGAACCAAACTCAAACTAAACAAAAACTCAAACGACAACTACGCAAACATGCATTCACCCCACACCGACGACGGGCGGCGTGAAAGTGCGCAGCACCAATTTTTGCGTGAGTTGAGTACGCGTTTAACGCATCTAATGCGATTGCCGCCCACTCCCCTTCACACGTGCCGAATGCCAGACAACACCACAGCGTACACTTGCACACATACACACACATGGCATACATTATTATTATTACAATTATCACCAGCCAATCCGCTATTAGTATCATTATTATAATTGTAACTACACCACTACGCCAACTACTACAACCAACCAACAAATAACTACTGCAAGCACATGCGCGCCTCCGCCAGCGGCTAGCAGCAGCAGTACCAACGCGACGGCGACTGCACTTTGCCAGCTTACGGGCTGAGATCGCTGATCGCGGTGAGTCGATTGAAATTCGCTCGCCAAATTTTCAACGCTACGCAATGCAACAGCAGCAACGACAGCGGCTACCTTCACACGACAATGGAAAATACATTAACCATACATACAAACGTACATACATACATATATTGAACAGATGCTATGTTAAATGAACTATACATTAATGAATTTGAATTGAAATCGAAAACGAAATGGATTCGTGTTATGCGCTCTCGATAAGCGACGCAGGGAACGCGTAATAAATTATACATGCAAAGATACATTTGAAGGAAATATAAACATTTAAGATCAAATACAAAAATATATACTTTATTAATAATAATGTACTGGTACAAAGTGTTAGTTTTATTTGTTGTGATGCGTTTACCATACGCCCCCGACTTGTGCGTGTCACATCCATTGCGCCCAATGTGCGGCGCCAAAACGCACGCATCATTTTCATGTGTTCCGCAGGCAAAGCACGTTTCCGCTTGAAAAAGATTGCACTGTTCAACAACAATAATGCAATTTATTGTATTGTATTTTCTAATGAAATGATGACTCAACTTGACGAGTATTGGACCATTTCGAGCCAGGCGTATTCATGTTTTTGAATCCGCATTCAGAGTAGTTTTTGGCTGGAATTTGTCTAGAAACACTTCAAAGCTCAGTTTTATGTCTTAAAAGTCAACAAATAACTTGGGGGGGAAAAGAACCGGAAATAGCCAACAATTTTTTTTTATAAAACTGTATTATGCACAAAAATCGCTTTAATGCGGATTCATATAATGTAATAAGATACATCGAGTGTAAAAACTCGTAAGTTCTTATGGAACACTTGTGCCAGGAAATCGGCCAGTAGGTTGTGAATAGATAGCGACACAATACATTCGGGAAACAATGTCTTTTTTGCGGATTCTGTTAAAACATCGCAGGTTGTGGTCGTGTGGTGGTCTTTTATTGTGGCACTGAGCACACTTTCAAATGTTTAACGCGTCATTTATTAAATAGAAAATGTTTTCCACTAAACATCTTCTCGAAATGAGTTGAGAAAGCAGCTAAAGATCAAATGTTGCTTGAGGCTAACAAAGAATATGTGTCCCAAAGTTCTATTGGCCAATGATTGGAACAATTGTGTGGCATTGTTAAATATTTTTACCACTCCGGTGATGCACTTATAAATATTTATTTAATAGGTACATATGTGCCTCTAACACATGGTGTGGGTACCGACTATGAAGGGACAATAAATTATAAGACAAAGGTTACAGAATTCGTCGTAGTCATAGGTAGAAAACAAGACATTAGCGAAGCGCACTGTTCATAGCATTTTAGGTGTAAAGTTGATATCGTAGCAACTTTTTGAATTTTCGCAATGTTTTCGAAAGCAGTTGTAGCGACAGATTGCTACGATAGAGCAACTTTACACCTAAAATGCTATGAAGAGTGAACTCCACTATTGTGTGCTTGAAAAGTGGCAATAATTTGCTGTGTAATCAAATTCTTACAAGCACTACGTGCACACACTCACACAAAACATTTGCATATGAAAAACTTGAATGAATTAGACTTTTAGCGCACTCTACGCGTTGCTTAAGTGGGCAGGACACTTGAAGAGGTCAAAACAAAGCAGTATGTACTTGTGAAATGTTACAGAATTTACTGAAATAGGCAAAGCGTTGAGAGATTTGGGTTGCATATGGCCAATGCCAACGATGCTCAATCTCGTAGTACTAATCGCTACTAATGTACGAGCTTTTAATTAACTGCTAACTTGCATACCAGTATCTATTCAACTAATTATTAAAAATGAGAATCAGTGAAAAGTTGTGGCAACACGATAAATGTGACGCTTTGCGGCAGCGTCTAAACTTCTGCTACACCATTGCATGCGTAGCTGTAGTTGTAAGCTCGATATATACAAATCTATAGATTATAGGTCTATAGACCTAGAAATTAAATGCATACACACACACATCAAGAGACACACTGGGAGAATATACGGTGAAAACTGCATGTACACATATTTATTTTTCGTGTTGAGCGGGCACGCAGCACTTCCAACAACCGAAGGCAACTGTAGGCAAAGCAAAAATTCGCAGCGAAATGTTAATTAATTAATCAAATTTCAGTTGACACGCACTTACAAAAAGGTGTCTGTGTTTATGTGCCTAATCGCATTCACCAACTTACACACACACACACACACATACACAGGAAACGTTGATGACAATGATTACGATTGGTTTTGTTGTGGGGCTCTGGCGGCGTGAATGATAACTTCAACGACAACAACCATAACAAATACCTTAATTTACGGCCTACAGAAACACAAATTTAGCAGCTGCTACTTGAACACTCGAAAAAATGGCAATTTTTACGCGCAGCGACAGTTTTCATGTAACTCGCATAGCTGAAATGAGTTTGAACTACTTAGAAATGAAATTGCATTAATAACTACCGTCATTTAATAATAGCTAAACATTATTAAATCAATATTAACTAATTAACTGCATGCTAACAGTAACGTTTGTCCTGTCAGCCAGTAGCCAAGCAAGCAAAATTACAACAACAGCGCACCATTTACTAGAGATGCGAGCAGCACTCAAAAGGCAAGAAGCGCCACAAAGTGCAGCAAACGATTGTAATGTCGCGGGCGTTGTCAGTCGGCGCCAGTGTGCAAGGCACAATGCCACCGTTGGGACGCTTTCTGCGACGACATGAGAAATATTGAAATAATTAAATTTATTATTATTGCTATGAAAATACAATTACCGATTATTATGATACGAGTATTATGTTATTGATGCTGATCAAACTGATATTGATGAGGCAAATGGTACATTGATAAAACAAAAACAAAATATGATGATCAAGAAGAAGAAGACGAGCAAGTAAACTATATATGAACAGCATAAATTTAAAACTGACAAACCGAATAAACAAATGTAACAAGCAAATTGAAGAATATGTTACAACAACAACAGCAGCAGATTAAGAAAATAAATGAAATCAAGTAATAAATATTAAAAGTACATGCAAAAAGACACAATCGTTTGTTTTATCAGTTTTGGGCCTTCGAAATGTTTGTACTTTGTTTCGATACTCATTGGCGGCATTCACGATCTGTGAACAATAGCAAATTTCGTTAATGGCATATTTGTCTCAATTAGACTTATTTCATGCCGTGCGAAAAAATCAAAAAATTTCAAAACACAAAAAATCGATATACTATACTCGCGAATCTAGGAGCCAAATGTAGTAAAACTGCGTTTTTAGTTTTTCTCTCTGACGTCAGGATTTTTTGTTAAAGGACTTTGAAATTTCAAGGACATGTTTATTTCAAAAAATTATTTTAAAAATTGAGCGCATTGTAGAATAACAATATGGGTATCAAATGAAGGAGAAAAATCCTTAGAATCTTGCAAAAGGACGAAGAGGTATTGAAAATGTCCTTTTAAAACTTTATCCTTGAATATCCTTGCAAATTTTCAATAGTTTTTTTTTTGAAAAATATATATCTTAAGGACTAATACGTACACTACTACATCCTTGAATTTCGTCCTTCTAACTTTATTAGTTTAAGATATAAACAATTTAATACTTCCCTCTATAAGATATGGATAATTTCAATATCATTAAGGATGCTGAAATCATATTTATAGAACCATTTTTGCACTTAAAAATAAGAAACTGACCATATGATAAATGGTTTAAATACTTTAATTGTATTCTATAAATATTTAATTTTACATTTATCACATATTTGCAAACTGATTAGGTGAATTTAGTGATGAACACGGAGAGCGCTTCCACCAAGACATTGCGGTAATTGAAAAACGCTTTCGGGGAAAAGAAATGTGTCACATACTTTCTGATTATTTTTGGTCGCTGTGCCGTGACACCTACCAAAAACACAAACGTCAAATTAAACGCATACATTTTTCTTAAACAATTGGTTTTAAAATAAATAATTTATAAAATGCATTCTAAATGCGTTTTAAATGACTTTTGTTAATTTTTTTTATTCAATTGTGAGCACTAGTATTCACAGTAAGTACGTATCCTCATGCATTAGTCTTGCTACTCTTGGATAAGTTTTATTGAAGAAAACTAAATTTTTATATTTTCAATGTCTTATGAAAAGAAATACTTAGATTCAAAGGTAATTTTGAAATTGCAGAATTAGTGTATTTAACCTCCAGTTTTAGCAGCATAACGATTTATACTTGAGTTAATTAAATATTTTATGTTTGTCGTACGGTGCAATATATCTTTGTTTTATACAGAGACAAGCATTAAATTTTTTATATCCTAAATTAATAAAGTTAGAAGGACGAAATTCAAGGATGTGGTAGTGTACATATTAGTCCTTAAGATATATTTTTTTCAAAAAAAAACTATCGGAAATTTGCAAGGATATTCAAGGATAAAGTTTTAAAAGGACATTTTCAATACCTCTTCGTCCTTTTGCACCAAAACATTAAATTTTCTAAGATTCTAAGGATTTTTCTCTTTCATTTGATACCCATATTGTTATTCTACAATGCGCTCGATTTTTAAAATAATTTTTTGAAATAAACATGTCTGAAATTTCAAAGTCCTTTAAAAAAAAATCCTGACGACAGAGAGAAAAACTAAAAACGCAGTTTTACTACATTTGGCCCCTAGTTTCGCAAGTATATAGATTTTTTCGTGTGTAAAATCTGTTGTCGCACGGTGGTATACTTCAGCCAGTGCCAGGTTTGGCGGGTCTAAAAGTAAAAAATACCGCATCGCTAAAAAACAATTACCTAGTTGAACTGCTGCTTTACTGCCATGGTAGTTTCCATACATTTAACATGGATACCGCCAATGTTGTTGTCTCTGCAAACATCTCAAATGAGCAAATTATTTGACAAGCTAATGTCCTACAACTTAGTAAAAGTTCTAATATGCACTTGAACTGTTTGCTGCGCCAGGGAGATTGCAATTAAATTTTTTTGCGGCATGTGCCATACGTTATCTCATTCTAATTTAGTCCAATTCACGTTCACGGGTTATCGAACGGCAATTGACAGATTTGCGTATAGTTTTTCTTAGGCAAAAGAATGCACAGTTTTTCGAAGCCCCTGCAGTAAATCCGGCTAGCAACTTCATTATCAAAGAAACATCTATTATCGCACAGTTCTGTTCACTGTTCGCAAATGTTCTACCATCTCATTATACACACAATTAATTGAAAATAAATTAATGAAAATTAAACCATTGTAAAATAAAGCATTGTATTTCCAATTGGTATTAGTTGAATCGGTACTTTAAGCTGACCCTAAGCTTCCTTACTCACTAATTCAACGCTGAGCTATAGCGACAATTAGTATTGTAGCAAAGAATAATCCACTGATTACTATTAATCCCATTGAAACTGAAAATATTAAATCATTTTTTGACATAGAGCTATTCTTAATAGCCCTAACTATGCATACATCTTAGGTATACAAGAAGACAAAATTACACCTAACTCAAATTCGCCCCTTTTATAGTAAACCATTGACAAAATCACATCACATTAACAAATTCCTCGCATCATGAATAGCCTAGCAATGGCATAAATTTTCACCCATAAATAAGTCATCCACTTCCATTAAAAAAAGTCCTTCGATTTTGTTGAAATTATATTCAATCACACGCCATTTAAGTATCGTAAATTCATCAAATGAAATCTGTTCTGAGCCTGCAGCACTGGACTACTTCTTCTTAGCATTGTCATCAGCGCCCGGGCGGTAGAACTGTCAGACAAACGGCTCAATCGTAAACTCCACAGCAGAGCACGGTGTAGTCAATTCGAAGGCTTGTAGCACCGTCGGGTGTAAGACACCAATACGGCCGATCGGCACATTATTCAGCATGACATTAGCACAACGGCCCGGAAAATAGCTCGGATCTGTAAGAAGAAGTACCGAATTTTATTGAGGACTCAATAAAGTCTGCAAGTATAAGTATATACGCACCCTCGGAGGCCTGCAAGTAGTAGCCGCTTGTTGCATTGCCCGTCTTCCACGGCACTTCGAGCAGCTGCATTACGCGATCGAGTAGCCCGTGCACCACCTCAAAGCCGGCCGTCTTGTTGCTGTTTACGGCACATAGACGCCGCTCGTTGCGCGCACCCACCTCGGCATCGTCGTCGGCAATAACCACATCGCTAATTTCGAATAGCTTCAGCGGCAGCGGCATCTTGCGATTGGCCACTAGTGTTTTCAGCAGACCAGGCACCAGCGAAGTACGTACCACTTGGAATTCCAGCGTTTTCGGGTTAGTAATGTGAACTGCAGCCATTGCGTCTATGGACTTGTTCATTTTGCGCGCAATGTCGTCGCGTGAGCACAGCGTGAAGGTGAGCGCCTCTGTGAAACCGGCTTGCGCCACTTGCTCGCGCAGTTGCTCCGTCAGCTTATTCAGCGGAAACTGCTTAGCAATGTGCATGAAAGCGGGCAGTGACTTCTTAATGTTGTTGTAGCCATAAGCAATTGCAACGTCCTCGTAGATGTCGCAGGCATGCATAACATCGTGACGCGTGGGCGGTATGCGCACAGAAATCTCATCATCGCCTTTCACTTGCGCCTCGAGGTACATGCTCGTCAGCATTTTGGCAATGCTTGCCGGTTGCTCCGCTATACCAATGGCCGCGTTCGCTTTGCGCGCCGAAATAATCTCTTCACGCACCTCCAGCTGCGGGCAGGTGACCACGGTGCCATCCGGCTGCACAACATCACACGGCTCGATGCTATATTTGTCGCCGCAGTGCTCCGAGAACATGCACACCAACGTATCCAGCACAATACGCGCTTTGCTGAGATCAGTTGCCGTGCACTCGATGAAGACATTGCGTGTCTGCAGCGTGATCTTCGAGTGATCGCCGTTTATGATCGGCGGCAGGGACAGCACAACCCCATTGGCGTCGTAAATAACCGGATAGACGGGCGAGTCGCGTATGATGGGCAAGTACTGCTTCAGCTGGGCGTGCGTTGCGTAGAATTCCATGAGCTCGTGTCCATTCATCTTGCGTGTCTGGTTAAGCGGCACAAATTGAATGTTTTCGGGCTGGCGAGCCTCATACGTGAACGGACCTTGCAGAGTGTCCAGATCGTGTGTGCCAATGGCCACCAGTGAACGCTTACGACACAGGTTTTGGTGCAGCTTGTCCTGCAGCTCGATGAAACTGTCGTAGGCTTCCTGGCTGAAAGTGATGTTCCGTAGCACGGCCGCCACGGCAAAGGGACGTATCTGCGCGGTCTCCGGCAAAATCTTCAGCACCTGACGTCTTGCCGGTTCGCTGCGCTTAAACTGAGGCGGTTTTATTCTGAAACACAGCACCAAACCTTTGCAGAATGTAAATAGCAACCAATAACTGCCACGAACTTACTTGCCCTGGAAAACCATCAGCGCCGTAACCAGACCTTCAATACACAGCAAATCGTAGCGATTGGCTGGAATGTCAATGCGGTAGATTATCTCCTCAGAGGCGTCGGCTACGGCTGCCACATCGCCCTGTTCCTTGGTCAGCATCTGTTTTTCCGTGGTCTGTACAATAACAAGAAGGCCGAACAAATTAATTGACAGAAACACTCAGCACAAAATGTCCACTTACCACCTCATCCAATTCGAGACCGAAAGAGAAGCACAGCTGCTGGAATTCATCATCGGCTGTTGGCGTTTGAAGGGAAAATGTGAATATGATAAATGAAGAATAACCACCTTCGGCACTTACTGTAGGTCTTGCCCAGCGCTTGGAAGAGCAAATCACGTTTTACTCCAATGGTCGGCATTACTTCAGCTCTAATTCAAAATCGAATTGGATTTCAAAGGAAATTGTCCACGCATGCGGCAGCAGAGGAACTGAGGACTGCTTTTGGTGTTGTTGCGTGCGTTGACATTTGCGTCCGATATCCGATATGCAGTCAACTGAACACACTCAAACAATGACGCAGGGTTGCATGGGTGTGAACCGAAAAATGAAAGTAAAGTTTTTTGGGAACGGATGAATTAAGGCATGAATACATACGAAGATAAAAGGAGAAGGATAATATTAGCGTTAAAACTTTTTTTGGGGTGCTGGGATCCTACAACTAACTTCATTGACCCATGCAAGGTATACACATATTTTTATTTCTATTCACAAGTAGTAACTTACAATACGTTCCTGCACCAGCGTTCCATTAAGGTATACCGCTCTTTAAAAGATAAAAAGAAGTTAATATCGATTTCTTCTTCAAAAAGTAACGCGAGGATATACGAGTACACAAGCAGAAGAAACTCACAAGCAGATGTTGATTCCTTTGAAGAGTCAGGAAACATAGCACTTATTCATATTAAATGCAATAGTTGTATAAGTTAGTTAGTAGTAGTTAGTTAGTTATTATAAATTTCCTGATTTACCACATTTCGAAAGTCACTGAATTAATCACTTTAATTATAATTAATGTTAAAAAATGTGTTTTGTATTTGTCGAGTACATAAATAGTTTTTCGAAATTTTTTTGAGATATGAACATTTTGAAAAAACTAAAAATTATATAAAAAAAGTTCTAGCCACCAATCAACCATTTGATTAATTATCATCAAGAACGTCTTTTGACAAGTGTGAGATTTTTGCCATTATTGGCAAGTATCGAATGGGCGAGTCCCTTGTGCCTTTTGCTCACAACTTCCGTTGTGGGCGTTGCTCTTGCTGCTGTAATTCGAGTAACTCGGCTGGAAATGTGTGAAAATCATCCGCAGAGCTGTTTTACAAAAATATAGAGCAAATTACATTGAATGATCCTTGTTTCTAATTACGGTAACAAGAACTGAAGAATACATGTTTTTTGCTCAAATTATCCAACCGATGAACGCGTACCAAAATCAAAACAGGTATGATGAAACTGTCTGGTATTTACCTATTATATACTTAGTGATAGTAGATATAGAATTCAATAAAGACGACGCTATTTATAAGACAATATCATATCGCTGTTAACGTACTTAGCAAAGAGCCCACTCTTCCTTGGATGTTTAATCCAGGCAGCCAAAGCAGCGAGTCCTTTTAAGTTTGTTACATCTGGTCAGTACAGGCTTTAATGAATTTGAAAACAAAGTGTTGTCATATGTCTATAAACATACTTTAAAATAATACTATCCACATTTTTCTATTCATTATTCATATTTCTTATTTGTTTTTTATTTTGTACACAATCTAACTATACAAAAATTTATTGCTCTCATAAATCGCGGGCGACTTTTGAAGAGGTCACTCGGTGGCGCCCTGTGTTTATGTGCTGTTAAAGACTCAATTTATGTACATTAAAATTCCAAGAAAGCACTATAATTCGTTCAGGACTCGTGTCTGACTTCACGCCCTCGCTGTGGCGCTAATAACGGCGAATGCGGCGCTACACATCAGATGCGTTTTGTCCACACAACAAATTCGAAAGGGTAAAGGGTTGCGGCTGAATGAAAAGGAAAACGGAGACCGTCACAAGCGCACACACAAGCAAAGAAAATAAATAATAGTGCATAAGAATGCCATTGGAAGATATGGATACCCGTTGATACCACGTGTTTATAAAGTTGTCGAGAATTCTCATTTAATTGCCCCCGAATCGACTGGTAGACGCTGCTGACTCGTCGCTGGCTGTGCCGCTTAACCAATTCATCTGATTTTAATTGCAAAGCACCATAATCAATCTTGACCGCATAGAGAACGAACAGACCCACTATGCATACATACATACGCATTATGGCTGCAAGGATCAAAAAGGACGTGCTAGGATGCACATTCAAATGTGTGTATGCAATGTGCACAGCCGCAGTGTGTAGGCGTTAACAAGCGATTGTTGCTTGGGGTTAGCTGCCCTCCCCTGGCCACGTGTGATAGATGGTCGAGTTCGTTTCTTATTCAAAATTATTGCTGGATCTGATTAATGATTTATGTGAAAAATTTGAAGTCCAGTAGAAAATCAGCTCAAAGTTGAATCGACTAGGACAAGGGAAATCGTCGTTTCTCTGATTTTATTTGCGTATGTTACAAATAACTATACTCGTACAATCAACTCTAAAGAGCTTTAGGGTTAAAATGCAACGAACAAAATTCATTTCAAGCACTCCTGTTAGTCCTTTAATGACCTAATATCATTTAACTTGAACTATAAAAACCCGCTTGATTCAAGTTTTAAATATCAACTCCAATTCGAATTCATTCTCAACACCTTTGACTGCCTAATTTCATTGCTCGATCAAGATTCAGCGCTCTAGTGTAATGAATGTTGTTGGTCGCATATCCTTGCAAGCACCTTGCTGTCGCTTAACAGTTATTATGATTTCTTTATACTGCGTTGTTTTTATCCCTTCAACAATTAAATTACTTAACGCTTCATTAAATTTCTGACCACACGCGTGCGCGTCTGCGCAGTAAAAACTTGTCGCCGCAACGCAACACACCACAACAAGACACATTTTCGTGCCAATGCCAAGTGAAGTGGTTAATCGCCTCGGCGTGGCGGTGCCCTAGCTTCGACTTACTTTGGCTCATGCGCAAACTCATCAGCTCACCATGTCACCGGCACTGTGGTAGCACAAGTGGCAACCATGCGCGGAACGGACCTGTGGCCAAAACAATAAAAACAACGGCAGAAAGTTAAACAAACAATACCAGTATTTGAGGTTAGTTTTTTACTTCCGATTTTTTCACTTTCTTTTTTGGCACTTTCCGAACTTTTTTGTTCGTTGTTTTTTCACAATTATTTCATATTTCGTTAATTTTTGGTAGCTTGATGATGAACAGATGGTGAGCACAATTCCACTTATCGGTTGCGTTTAGCACCCGAAACCATATAAAGGCGTAATGTGTGGCATTTTATTATATTTTTGAGTTAATATAATACATACTTACAAAAAATAATTAATATTTTTTAGTAGTACATGTTTAGCAAATTTGTATGATGGCGTTTGGTGGCCAAGTGAACGTAGAACAGCTGTTATGAGGCGAAAATTTCTACGATTTCTGCAGTATCCACACGTTTGGTAGGATTTTTTTAATAAGAATAGCTAAGCAGTAAAACGGTGTGGGGTCATTTTAGACTAGTTTAAAATATAAACAACCCAATGTGTTGTGGAGCGCTGTTTTTGCGGTTGTAGGCTCAGAAGTATATAATGAAAATCAAATTAAATTTGGCTCATACTATACTTTGAATCATACATTTGTACTATTGTGTTGCTCCAAAGTGAAGTGAAATACTTATGGAAAGCCACACACGATTGATCTGAAAATATCACTTTTCCCTTAAGAAGAAAGGCATCGAGTATGGAATACATTGTATCCTTTAAGAATTCTGCTGCTGCAAAGAAGCAAACCTACAGCATTCAATGACAACAACTCAAACTTTAACATGCCGCCAGTACTTCAAAATATTGTTTTTCAATTGCAAGACCGACATGAATAGCCAGAGAATGTGTTAAGCTGTGTTATGAAGATATCACTTCAAACCCATTGATTTTTGTCTCAAGATAGTCACAAGAGTGTCAACAACATTGAAAATAATTTAATTTTTATCGTATGGATTGTATGTTCTATAAGAATGCAATGAGATTTGGCTGTTGTCAAGGATGCTTATCAAACGGTAGCCTCATTTGTCAACGCATTCCATGCACTTTCACTGTTCCATGAAAATCACCAATTCCCAATATGTTTTTCAAGGATTTGAGGTATGTTTGTTCCCTGTGGAATGAAATGTAAACATATCAATTACGCACAATCACATATTCGAAGGATGCACGGAATAAGATTTATTGGTATATACCTGCTTACATGCGAGTACTTGCATTGTTGTTCTCGTTGTGGGGCATGAAGATTGCCAGGATGAGTGACCAGTAGGTACACCTTCCTGGAAAACAATTTTAAAATCAAAGAAAAACTGCTGGGCACTTTTCCTTACTTTCTTCCGCGCGACAAGTTCAACGTGGCTTCGCTTGATCGAAATATTTTTTCTACTTGTTTATATTCAATTTCAGCATATTTTCATTTCAATGCAACAAAAAATCATGATGTGGATGAGTTTACCACCTATTGAGCGGCGCTGCAACTTGTTGACACATTTAACAATTTGTGACCCGAGATCGAGCCACCTTAGGCTTGGAAGCTAAGTGTTTCAACATGAAAACATTTGATGATTGGAACAAGTGTGGCAGCAACACAAATCTTCACTCATTTTACTTTTGCTAAAACCACGTTACCGTTTAACAGTGATTTCACATTTCTTTGCGCCCTGCCTGCCCTCTGCTGACACCGTTTAAGTAACCCTTTAAATTCTTTTGCCTTTGCACACAAATTATGTTAGCAAATGTCTGAGGCGACCCTTTCTCTGATGCAGCTGGCCAAACGTTAAACGCAGCCGGGCATTGCGTTCCTTATGGTAATTTTTCGCTAACACGCGCAACGCTCACAGCCTGAAATACCACAGCCAAGCACACGAAGCGTGTCATCTATCCATCCGCCAATGCGTTCATTCATCATTCCAACTTTCAGCCATACATCGCCAGCTGTCTGTCCGATCAGCGCAGGCGCAATCAAAGTGATACGAAAATTGCCCCAGGTTCAATTCTTCGGCTTTTAATTCTACAACTGCGCCAAAGGTTAAACGTGCGCATTACACCAACGGCAACGACTACGGCTACGGCTACGACGGCGACGACTGGCGGCTGGCGTTTGCCCCCAGTTTGGATCTTATGGTTGCCTACGGTTTTTGGCTGCGAATAAGCCGTTTACCTTACCTTCCTTGCATTTTACTTTTTGATTATTTTATTTATTTTTTGTTAATTTCGGTTGCTTCTTTTACGTTTTGCGCGCGCGTTGCGAACGCGGTACATGCGACCTCGCGCTTATTTTAACCTAATTAAATGTAATTTGGAACTTCCTTTTCAGCCAAAAATGCGATTGTAGGTGCCTTACCAAAGGATGGCGACTAGTGAAGATCGCTGAATGGTTTTGGCATGGCGTCCAATTGGTTTAAATTACTATAACCGAGCAGAGTAATATTATTATGCGATTTGTTATTGTAGCTGTGTAGGCTTTCTGCTGTTCTTACTTTATTTATTTTAGGGTTATCATCGTTGAATATTTGTGAGTAGCTGAAGAGAGTTGGGAATGCAGGTTTAATGCATATCATTTGAATTATTCACACGCCAAATCAATTAGTTCAATTTTTTAATATACTAAAAGTGCTGTAGTCGGCTCATAAATTTAAGCTATAAGATGTATGCATATTTTACAATCAAAACACTTTTTACACAGTCCATGGAAATATGTTTTACAATCTGTGTACATATGTACATATAATTCTTTATCCTGGCTGTCTAACTGACTGATCAGCGTCCAACCGCTGAAGCAAGAAATATGAAAAAATGAACCTCCGCTAGGACGAATATTTCGAAATTCGAAGTCTAAGAGGCAAAACACGGATAAAGGTGTTATGTGAAGAAACGTGGTTTAATGGGCCTATTGACTACTCTAAATCAAAACAAAATCTACACATATTTTTCAGTTTTTCGACAATCAAATACTGAAACACTTCAAATAATAAATAACACTACTCGACAAAAAATGGGTCAATCGCGTGCACCTAAAAACAAAAGTATTTTCTAGACTAACTTTGGACCACGGAATACGAAACTGAAAATCAAAAAATTTTTTTAAGAAGCGTTTTCGAAAAATCTTTGAAAACCCGTTTTTTCCTGTTGTTTCGGTTATGAGTACATATCTCGTAAACGAATCATCCGACTAACATAAACTGTCCGTCGATCAGAAGATAATATTTTAGACTTTCCAGCGATATACAGATTGTCCAAAGAGAGAGAAGATAAGATTTGGGGAAGTTACTGACGGTGAAAATTGTAAAAAGGTGAATTTTTTGACAAATTTAAAAAATCATAAATTTTCGAATGTTTTTTATAGATCAAATAAATTATCTCCTCTGGTTTTAAAATCCAAGATGAAAGATATATTATTTGAACAAATATTAAGCCTAACATCAATAGAATTGAAAGAAAAATGACAAAGTTATGATGCACTGAGTGAAAACACCAACTTTACGTTTATAATACCGTGCGAAAAAATTTTTTTTGCCGAGACCCATCCAAATGTTGATATAGACGTGAAACTAGAGGTAATTTATAGTATCCTGGCATAGTCAGTTTTTCATTTTCTGACCCAAAAACCTTCTTTAAAGGCTTTAAAATTTTAAGGACATACACATTCAAATTTTTTTTTTTTTATATTTGCGGTTGTGCAATGATGAAGATATGGGTATCAAATGAAAGAGGAAAATTTTCTCCTTTTAACTAAGCTTTCTATTTTGAACTTCCAAAGAATTTCCAGAACTTTGAAATAGAATAAAATTTAGATGTATGAATCTACAGACTGAGATCCAAAACATGTACACATGTTTTCCATACCTGACATATTTTGGTCCTGAAGGAAAGAGGGTGAGGCCCATGATCGTATGGTCCTTTTGACTTCAAACTTAGGTAAAACACTGCGCATTCATTTTCACATGTTTTTCATTTATTTTGGAAGTCAAAATCTAACGGAGGGCTAAGAGTTCGTATGAAGAAACATGATTTAATGGGCCTATTGAACGAGAATCGCTTCAAATGAGAAATAATTAGACAAGTATTTTTTATTTGTGTCATTAAAATCTGAGGTCTACATAGAATGAACAGACGCGTGATTTATTTGACCCTTTGGCTTTAGATTTGCACCCAAAGTCGCCGGGCCCTGCTAGTCAAATATACGCACATAACTGGATGCCATAAAATATTTGTATTTAAGAAAGCATCAAATTAACTTTGGAAGATATTGAACACATTTTAGAAAATATGAAATAAAAAATCAAAAAACAAGAAATTAATGTTTTCTATGTTTTTGCTACGTGAATGCACTTGATTTGGTATAAATACCAGTGACCACCTGCCAGCTAATACGAATTTTTCTCCCAAAGATTTATTCCTAAAAGGTTCAATTCTCATGTTTGGATTGTTAGAAACTCCACTAAAATGAGCACACTTTCTGCTGTCGTTTGCACTCTATTCTTGAAACCTGTGAATTACATTCACACACCCAGGATATAAACACTCGTGTGCATTTCTTATCAATAAAAAAATAAACACTTTATAAACATTTTTGTAACAATTTTCGGTAAATGAAGATTGTATGAATGAGAAATAAAAAAAATGTTGCTAATTGTTTCGCGTGTTTTATGCCTCAAGTGGTCCGGCCCTTTCAGTCTTCAAAGAAACACTTTCCATTCAGTGGAATATTCATTGTTCGTGGCTTTGAGCGAATCAAAGGAAACCACATTCTTCGAGCTGCGGATAATGGTAACACAAAACACAGCACCAGCAAATCGTTTCTACTGCATTCAGAGCGCATTTGAGGTGGCACGAGCACCTATGCTCGTACAAATTTTTTTCGACGGATTCCCGACAGTGCGCGACGCGCGATTTCACAAGTGCACTTCAATTGCTTGCTACACTTTCCACTCCCCTGAGTAGCACTTGAACAGTTTCGGATTGTTGAGATTTTATTGCAAATGAAAGGTTAAAGGCGCACGATCGTAGCATGAGGCGTGCCCTCGCCGCCGAATTAAACGCTCGATTTCGCTTGCTTGTGCGCCTCGTCGCATTTCGTGGTTGCAGCAAAAAGTGAATCTTGACCACGTGTGCTTCCTGTGTGCTACAAAACTGCCGAAAAATATATAAATACAATGGAAAGAAAAGATAGCGGAGCCTGCAGTTCCCCACTGTTGTGATGGTTGGAAACCCTTTCTCAATTTTTGGCGCTCGTTCATTTTTCATTACTACGGCAACAACCGGCTAACTGTGCACATCCTTCCGTTTTTGCCGTCCGTGTCTTGTTCCTTTGTGGGTAGGTACGCCGGGACAGCAGTGAGTAATTAGTTGGGCATGATGCGGCTATTGTAGCAGCGCGCGAATAGCGCAAAATGTTCTCACACTTTTCATGCTGCGCAATCGGAAGTGGTCCCGATCACCAGCAGCGATTGAGGTTGCTCATAAAAAACTAAAAACAAAAAATAGCACCAAGAAATCATATTAAAGTTGTTATTTTTCCTCGGTCACACGTTGGCCCGCTCGCTCACTCAATCGGGCAATCGGTTTCCGCGCCACCTGTTGCTGGTTGCGCACATGCAGCTCGGCCATCTATGTCCTTACAGTGCCGCCGTGGCAGTGGCAAATTCGCTGGATGTTGGATGCGAGGATTTCTTGATTTTTCTCAAGTGATTGTGGCATCATCTTTACCTTTTCCATTTTTGTTTTCTGTTCATTGCTACAAATTTGAATTGTTCATTTTGCTGATTTACAGGTAGTCAACATGTCAAGAGGACACAACGACAGGATACGCAGGCACATAACAATCGCCAAGACGAAAGTCGATAGAAATTAAAAATAGTAAACATAATTTATTTGACATGCATATGGGGCTCACTTCCGATTCCACTAATAACTACATGCAATATGATTGGAAATTACATACAAACAGTGATATATATTTATGTATTTCATTGCATAAACCAAGCAATGAAAATGCAAGCCACGATTTACTGCTTCCCAAGAAATTCAATCAATTGCAGCTCGCCAGGTTGCCAATCCTGACCCAGTTATGTACATACATGCACATCAACTTATTCAATTACAAATCAGATATTCGATCCAATTTCTATGCAATTAATTTCAAGCAACTTCACAAATGCATACCAACTAAAATGTATCGCAATTTATCTGTCGATTTCTTGTTACGCTTACAACCGTAGCAACAATTACCGAAGCGAGTGCAACGAGGCGCCAACTGGATTAACAGTCCACTAAGCGTGCAGGTTCACCTTTGACAACACCGATCACAACTGATAAGCATCAAAGTTGCGCCTTACTTCTTCTCACACTTACCTGCGTCTTCGTCTGTGTCTGGGATCATGTTGGCAAAACACACATCCAAATGTTGCAGCTTCAAAAGACGACGGAGCGCCAGAGTCAATGAGAAAAATTGCCATAACATCGATCGATTGTGATCGCAATAATTTAAAGGAGCGCACAAGTCGAGGTATAAGTAGACAGATACTTCGGATAGGAGTGCACCCAAACAATGACACAGTAGGCGATACATTGACATTGGCACAAGAATGACTACTGCTTATCGAAGGGGACCATTGATAATCTTGTTTCAAATTTGATTTACAAGTCGTTAGTGACATTCAAGTTACACTGGCAAATTTTATTCGTTTATACCATTTATGGTGAATACACACAGACTCGTTGAAAATCCTTTAAACCTCTAATGCGTGACGGTTTTGGTGCTTGAGTAATGAAAATAGTTTTTGGAATACACAGTGCGACAATTATGTATTAAGACTCGAACCATATCTCAGCAACCAAGCGCGCTATCTATGTGCGAAGCGTTTGAAGCTTCAACCTTCCTCTACTAACTGTCAAAATTTTATGACATTTGGTTGACATTTAATATTTATTAAAATTCATTTTGCAAAACATGTTTTCGTTTGATGTTGAAATTTTAACAAAAATTAATGAGAGTCAGTCATTCTAGAGACATCGTTGCAGCCGCAGAAAATGATCCAAACTTCCTGAAAACAATTGTTACGGGTGATGAAAAATGGTGTTTCCAATACGATTCAGAAACCAAGCGTCAAAGTGCGGAATGGAAATCAAAAAACTCACCACAAGCAAAAAAAAAACACGAAAAGTTCCATCAAAAATCAAAACAATGCTCATCGCATTCTTCGATAGCAAAGAATTATCCACAAAGAATTTGTTCCAACTGGTCAAACAGTTACTGCCGCATATTACCTCGAAGTTTTGAAGCGTTTGATGGCCAGAATCCGTCGTATTCGACCAGAATACCGCGATCCAAAAAGTTGGTCTCTGTTGCACGATAATGCACCGAGTCACATATCACTCATTGTTCGTCAATTTTTGGCTCGGAATCAGGTCTGTGTGTTGAATCATCCGCCGTATTCACCTGATTTGGCACCGTGTGACTTCTCTTTGTTCCCGAAACTTAAATTGAAGTTGAAAGGATGCTTTTTTGATGACATTCAGACCATACAACGGGCTTCGACGAGGGCACTGGAGGAAATTCCGAAAAATGAGCTGGAACACGCGTTTGAATCATTATTAAATCGATGTAACAAGTGTATTGAATCAGGAGGAGAATATTTCGAAGAAAAATATGCTGAAAAATTAGCAGATATCGTGTTTTAATTATCTTTTCCAGAGGCAATCTTAATACATATTTGTCGCACTGTGTAGTTTGATATTGCGGCTTACGAGACTAATGTAGACTAATGTTTGGATGGTGGCGTTACTTCATACCCAAAAAATATGCAATAGGCAAACATTCAACATTTTTATTAATCATAATTAATTTTGATCTATCTGAATTTGTTGGTAGTCAATTAAGTTAATATAAATAACTAAACTTTGTTAAAAATTATAAAAATCAAACATTTTTCAGATCCAAAAGCATACAACTTTTGAGTGGCATTCGAATCGCTGGCACAGAACAACTTTCCTAGAACTTTGTGCAAAAATTGGTTTAAAACAAATCATATCGTGGCATAATTTGAAGATCCGAACCATGCATTTGAGAATTAGACTTGAGAAGTTAAATTTGCAGCCGCCGCGGTTTAGTGGTTACATCACCATTTAGAATGGTTGGATCGATTCTGAAATCAATCAAATCCTTCGATGTCCAACTTTAAAACGCAAAACACTGCCTATGAAAAGGATTTAATGTGAAACTCTCTTGTAGGTAAATTTAAAATCACATAACATGGCAAACCAATTCTGGACTCCTTATCTGCCTACTGATTCATCATAGTCCAATTGTTATAGACCATTCGTATGCACTACAATGGTTCATCATCCAACATAAAGTTCAGCATTTCAGTTTTCGATTTGTACATAACTTTGTTGACTGCATTCATACATTAAACTCTTAAATTTTACTACAACATCCATCAATGCCCATCGTTATTGTGCAAGTGGCGTCTCATGCTTCTAATTGTCAGTCGCCGTTTTTCTTTCTTTTCCACGCCATTTCGCCCCCCAACGCACTGATAAGAGCGCTGTTTGTATGAATTGAAATAAAATTGCAAAATCAATAAAAAACGGTCAATATTGACTTTTTTAAATGCACACATGAGCCGCGCGGATGCCATGCACGCTGTGTGTCTTCTTCGAAGCGTCCAACGGCAGCCAACAATTGAATATGCAGAGCGCTGCTGTTGATACAACGATTACTGCCGTCCTGTTGAAATCATGAGCTCTGCTTTCACCCAACGACCACCCGTAATGTTAACCCTTGCCCACCCATATACGCACAACGGTAGTCAGTGAAATTGTCTGAATTGCTATTGCATTTTTAATTTGACTTTAATGAATTTTAAACTCGACAAGCCAAACTTACCCTTAATTCGTTTCTTCATGCAATGAACTTTCCAAAAGCCCAACACCGATGAGGACCACACCCGAAGAGAGCCGGCCGGCCTAAAGCCCGAAGCGTCGACCTCTCGTTTTCAATCAATTGCAGCAATCAGCTCGGAGAAAAAGTCACATCGAAGCAAAGCAAAACCATGCAGCACCAACTGAAATGTGTTAAGTGGCAATAAAATAAATAGCATTAGCAACACATTTTTATTTATTGTTTAATCGAAAGATAACAACAACAACACGCGCAGTTGAAAAACCAAAAAACCAAAATGCAACAAGTTGTTTTTGCCGCAGAACAGTTAAACACTTTGGACATCACTTTCACGGCCCAAAGGGACTTGCTAATAGTTTGGTAGACATTGGATCGTTTGATGTGTTCAGATGCAGCCAAAGCGGAGCGCAGCCTCGTTGCCTCGCACTGCCGTGCGTTCACTTGCTGGGCTGTAATTATTACATACTTTCTGCAAATTGGCTGCAACCTCATCGCCAGCTCCCGGAAGGGCAGGGAAAAGTGCTCGGCGCATGAAGCGAGTACAACAATAAATTGGCAAGTGGCACATTCGGAGTAACTGACAGGCACGCAAATCGACTGAAGCGATCGCCAGAGTCACCACCGACACAGTTACGCTCGCCTGGTGCTTTGGGATCAACGGAAAATATTTATGAGTAGGAAGTGAGTGAGGAATTGCGTTGAAATGTTTGGTTGGTGGGTGAGGCTTTCCGATCGAAGCAACCACTGTTGCAGTGCAAAGACCTTTAATGTTCGTTAATCCAGAATGTAGTGATTTTTAACATGATTTCTCCCTATGGTGCATATGTATGTGTTTTTAATTAAAGTAAAGTAATCCAGAAATTCGTACAGATTACAATGAAATGTAAATAAATATAAATAATTTATTCAATAACAATTTGAAACGGGTTTTTGAGTAAAAGAAATGTAGAACAAATGAATTTGAGAGCAAATTGAATTCCTTTAGGGTTCTAAAAATCGGAGCAAAGTTAGCATAATTAGTTCTTACGCTCTCTAAGCAGAAAGTGACATGATTTCTTAAGCATCTTTGTGGCATATTAAAATGGATACGTCCGAGTATGTATGGACAATCTACCGCACCACGTATTAGGTTAAAGACAAAAGTAAGGGAGAGAATTGTCCTCCAGCTCTCCAATGACTTTAGATGACTTTAGATTAAAGCAGGCGTCTAGCCCGGAATGAGGGAATAGGGTGAACAAAAGGCAGAGAACGTAGGACATAACGAACAAAACTTTTTTTTGTTCAAGTCGGTTGATGTAACACGCATAGTAAGGTCTCTAAATAAGGGCGTATTCTACATGGCTTAGATCGCCAAGGGAGGTACATAGCAGCTTTAAAGTATACGGATCAGTAAAGTCGGAGCTGAAAGTAATTAAGTAGTTATGGTAGTACTTATATGTTAGTAGTAGTATAAGTAGTTATAACTACTTCTATATATAGAAATTCTGCAGTTTGCTCATTTGAAACATGTTTTTAGCATACTTTGAGGTGCTGATTACATATATGTTACTTGATTTTACTTCTTCAAGGAACCATTTATCGCTTACCATACTGTAAAAACAGAGTTAGTTATATTTTTAAGTCTTAGCAAAATTTAATTTTTCATTTGAAATTACAAATATAGATACAAAGAACTCTTTTAAACAAAATAATATCTACCGCTTCAATGTTTCTACATTCTACAGATTAAAATGCCCATCAGAAGTGTTTGATTCAGCTTGATTTTTCCATCCTGCAATATTGCAGCTTTGTGTATAATCTTAATTCGCGCACTGCGCATGCGCACAAACAATTCGCCGCATTGTCATCCGATGTAAGCCTTTATCACTTGCATCGATTAGAGGGGCCAAAAAGGACGCAGGTGTAACTTGAGGGCGTTTGTGTCAGGGCAGAGGCAATTTTACGCACTCGTAAATTGCACACAAACAGCCAGTGCGAGCAATTGTTGGCAGCGAGGGTGCATACAATCAACTCAAAAGGATCACACGCATACACACATGCGTGCGGATCATCCCTGTTATTCGAGGTTATGCATTTCGGCAAGGAGAAGTGCAAGTGCACTGCTCGCTTTTGCTGTTGTTGGTGTTGTTACTGTTTTGCAGTACCTGCCACAGGCGCATTCGAAGTCTCAGTGGCCAGTGCCGCTACCGCAAATCGGCACTTGTGTAATAAATTTGCTTTGTGTCCTTGCCGTCCTGGTGGTGGCGGCTTGTTGTGTGACATTTTTATCTAATTGACAAAATGTTGCTTTTCGGTAGATGCGCATGCGCAGATACTCGAGTATTCTGTGTCCTTTTTATTGCCGCAACGTGTGGTGTTCCATGTCTCGGGCGGGCTGTGGTGCCACGAAAATTTGTCGAAAATGTTTTTGGGGCGTGCTACGCAATAAAATGCCTTGTACACGATCTGGTGAGCTGCAGTTTTTTTTTTATTATTTTTGATGTTGACTTTGTTTATTCAAGTTCTTTGTGGATGAATTTATTGCAATATTTGCTACGATATAGGAAAAGAAAACGGGGCTGGTCGGTTTGAAGCAACGCCTAATCTTTGCCTCACTGCTGTTTCATTTTATGAAAAACAATATTGCAAGCTTCGAACAGTATGGGATTTTGTTTATTTTTATAAAAGCATCAATCTTTCAAATATGTCACTATAATTCATGCGCCTTGATCTTTAATGTATTGTAGATTTTTAAAATTATATGTAGATAACAACTACAAAGTAGAAATATACCCACTTATCTGAAACAGAAATGTATGTAGAAGTGTTATATGAAATAACCTGAACCTAAATCCGGTTGGTGAAGTGATTTTGATTCGGCATTTCACTGTAGGTCAGTGCTAACTATTTAAATATGTATAAGACCAGAATAAATAGTTTTAGGAAGCGAAGTGCAAATCATTTTTCACGCTGTATATATTAGAAATATCTGTAACACTTTTATCCTGTTTCAGTTTATGAGTAGCAGCTTCAAATATTGCCCCTAGAACCAGCCATTTCCTGTTCTTTCCCCCATCTTTCCGGATAGAAGCAATGCAAAAATTCTCTTAGCTTACCACAATTTTGCTTCTACTTAAAACATGACCCGCAATTAGATTATTTCAACACTTCAAACACAACGAGATGATTATGAGTTTTTAAAGATTTCCATCTCTCATTTAAATGTGCGGCACCGGAACGATTTCGACTGTTCTTTTCAGGGCGGAAACGAAAACAAGTCGCTTCCTCTGTTCACAGCCACCAAAATAAAAAGAAAAACAAAAAGCTAATGAGATTAGAATTATCCCACCACAAATCTGCAAAATTGCCAAAATGCCTACCATCGGCAGGATCAGCGCAGTCTCAGATCAAAAATATTTACATGATTGCTGAATGAGCGTGTCCGTTGAGCGTCAAGCAACCAAGTCCTTCATAATTTGTCAGCACTTGCTTTATGGCGCACAGAACGCCTTATATCACAGGCGCTGCATCGGCAGACCAACAGCTCAGTGCGGACTGTGTTATCCTTGACCACAGGTACTTGTGCGAGCCTTCCTTTGACACACACCGCAACGTGCACCGACCCTACAACTACATCATTAGAAGCCGAGCAACGCTGGCTGCCTGCCGCAAATGGCGCATCGCAGATTCGACACGGTCATTTCCAATATCGCAATGCAGCATCTTGTTTATTACAACTTGGCAAATTTTCCTTCAATTGATTTCGTTCGACGTTTGAACATGCCGCGTGAACGTGCGCCGGCGCTATGCGATTGAGATAGCGGCGCGTCTAATAAGCGTGCTGCCCACTGCCGCGGCGTTTGCGTGGGTCCGCTTCTAGGCGCTTCGATATGATGCTGATTGTGGTCAGTTGGTTGCGCACAATTTTATTAGGGAAGAATTAAAATTGATTTTATTGATTTCATAAATTTTTGTGAAAGAGGTTGGACTACGCTGACGGGTGAGCGGTTGTGATGGGGCGTAATGGTACTAAGCGTGATTCGACAGAACTCATAGAAACTAGCGAAAAGTTGTGGAAATATGTGGGATCAGCATCGATGGTGGTCTCACGATCCGATGTGATGTTTCATTCTCATGAGCAGTTTTCTAAGGGAAAGATTGTAGGAGATTTGTTGTATTAATTCTTAGTAAAAAAAATTATTTAGCACAATTTTAAGTTAGGATTGAATATTTTAGATTAATTGTTTTGTAAAAATACTATTAACACATATAATTCAATACATGGTTGTGTTCACAGGAAAGCATAGCTAACCACAAGGGTGTCTAAATTTAAATTTACATTTTATTTTTGATGTTGCTTGAATCGGCTTTCGAATCAACGACTCTTTTCCTTGTGGTCTAACGTATTAACCACTAAGTTATGGTTTATCAATAGATCAATCTTAACCTAAAATTTATGTTTTTCTAAATACCATTCTATGATATTGTAAAATAGACAATCGATCTTTTTAGTCCAGTATACTTCCCCCATCAATAATAACACATTTGAATGACCAATTCATACTTCAATACCAGGGGTGGATTCAGACAAATATTTTGGGGGGTTTCAAAAAGTAATTCTTTACTATTCATAAATGTTTATATGTGTACGCCTTTCAATTTGTATGTGGTTTTAAAGTCGACCCTAATATTTCGGGGATGTCAACCCACCAAAATCACCCCCTGAATCCGCCACTGTTCAATACCTTTTAATGCTTACAACACAGAAACCAGATATTTACTGACAATGGCGCACCGGATATTTAATTTTAGTGGTGTTCCGTATCCATCTTTTAACCGACACAATTTTTGTAACAAAGAGTTATTTGAGTTATATTTTTTTGTTTGAACCCCCAAAACTCTCCTTACGGGCGCTCCTGCTTATATACATACATGTTCTATGTGATTGCCCTGCACTCAGTAGAAAAATATTTCTCCAGTTAGCCCCGAAGAAGATCTGAAACTTCGAACCCCAGAGGCGTTAAAACTAAACAAAAATCCAACCTAGTTTTCATTTAACTAATTTTAATATTATTATATAACTTAGGAGTAGGTATTAAGAAATACATTTGTGTTGATAAAAATGGCTAAATCCTACATATACACCAATACTTGTATACAAAAAAGTCTCAAATAACCAAGTCAACACAGATTATGTAGTTGCACTTGATTTATAAATAATTTCGATTAAAATACACTGCACTAATAAGTATATATTTTCGTGGGAATTGTGCAAAAAACCAATCAGCAATACGCAAAAACGGTTTTCACCACACTGGCGGTCTTGGAGTCTCCTCATTGGTCATGTGCGGAATGTGAGAGCACGTGCTGTTATTATTTACCCTATTGTTGTTGTTATACTTTTTTGTTGGCTTCACGTTGTCGGCATAGTGAATTCCCATACATACAGGCCAGATGGTGCGAGAAACCATATAAAGACAGCCCAATCCCGGCCGAGTGCATGCCACCACCAACGGCGTGTCAGCCGAACCAGTTCACTATGTACCAAAGAGCGCGAGAGCAATGCAACAGGAGTCTACCTGTCGTCTACCTGTGTGTGGTGAATTTATGCAGCAGCCGCAGTATAAATACCGCACCGAGGAAACCGGCGCAGGCATATTCACGCAGGACGTCAACGCGACGTGTACCGAGTCCTTTCGTTTACATATTTCGCTGGTGTGCAGTTACGTAGTTAACCCCAACAGTCGCCAAAATGTCGTCCAGTGAGATTTACCGCTACTACTACAAGACCTCAGAAGATTTACAAGCCTTCAAATCGAATTCGTCCGAAACATTTTTCAATCCAATGGCCGCCTACAGTGCCTCGCCAGCCGCCAATCAACACCACCATCAGCACTACCAGTTCAACTGCGGCGCATTCGGTGGCGGCAGCAACTTTCTGTCCACCAATGGTTTCATTACGTTCGAGCAGGCGTCGTCGGACGGTTGGATAACGTCGTCGCCGGCGAGTCATCGCTCTGAAAGTCCGGAATATGTAGATCTGAATAGCATCTACAACAATAGTGGGGGCGGCAACAATCACCACCTGCAAGCGACCCTGACGCCGTTTGCCCTGACTTCGAACACAGCAGAGGCGCCAGCAACGCATTTGTCAACGTCGCATACGCTGCCAATGGGTTCGTCTAACGTGGGCACCTGCAAGACGACAACCAAACCCAAACGCTCCTACACGCGTCGCGCCACCAACGCTGTCGTCAGCGCACAGTTGCCGATTGCCGCGAAAGCAGAGAACGCAGAAGCTGCGAACCACAACGCCTATGCGGCAGATTTCCAACACTTTGACTTTGACAATGCGGCAGCGCTCTTCGATGACGACAGCATCGACGAGGACGATGAGCATTTGCTGCTTTTTGGCAGCGATGCACACGACGACTTCGACTCGGCGGGCAGCGGCGCATCCTTTGAGCTCACCGAACCGGAGGATGCAGGCGACGCTGACGGCAATTCTACGGCCCAGCCCAGTGGTCGAAAACGGCGCGGCAAGCAGATCTCGCCGGTTGTGAAGCGAAAGCGCCGCCTGGCAGCCAATGCACGCGAACGCCGCCGCATGCAGAATCTGAATCAGGCCTTCGATCGGCTGCGCCAATATTTGCCCTGCTTGGGCAATGATCGGCAGCTGTCAAAGCACGAAACGCTCCAAATGGCCCAGACGTACATATCGGCGCTGGGCGATTTGCTGCGCTAAAGTTGTAGCGGGCGGAGAGCGTCGGCTCTGTGGCCATCATCAGTATTTTTTGTTGTTGTACCTCACACATTGCACAGTGAACATAACTCGCAATTGCTATTGTATCATACAATCGTTGAAGCCAATATTTATTCGTTAGTTCGATTAACGCTTGCACGATGAGCGTAAAGAAATTTGTACAAATTATGAAACCGGAAGACACAAAATACTTGTAAGACTTTTTCGTTAATATGTATTGTAAAATAGCTAATACACAATTTAGATTTAATATGAAATATATAAAACATGCAATTTACAAAATCATTGGTTATTTCTTCAATTCCATATTCCTTTCTGTGGGGGAAATTAAAAAAATTCAACAGCGTTTTTCTACATATTTTTTTAACATTCAGCAGGTTTGTTGATCTGGGGATGACTATTACATAACTATTATTACCGCTGTTTTGTAATATTCAGACTGAATTCAAACATGTAGTTCCAAACTTAGGTAGTTCTCCTGTCATCGGGCAAGACAATCAATGTGAATATTTCAGAACGAAAACTGCCGATTTTCTTTGATTTCAATTCAATCTGATAGTCGTTGTCGTAGTGATATCCTCATTTAACCCAATCGACACAGAGGTTGTTCGTAAGCATCTGTTTTTGCTGCAAATACTGCAACTTTAATTTAAGCAGATACAATCATTAAATAAAAAAATGTATACATAATAATTATTATTTTTATTTTTAAAAAACTTGGTTCTTAATTTTTTCCACTGTAGTTAGGACAATGTAACGTTTCAAATTTTACTAACATGCAATCGTAAAATGAGTGCTTTACGACTTAAAAATATATAAAAATATAGCTTGAGTCCGCTAAAGCATTTCTGCTTCTTTGGAAAACAAAAGTGCCGAGTTTGAATGTTGAAATTCCAATAATTCTAACAACTTTTATTCGAAGCTGAAAGAAAAACAATAGCGGAGTTCACTCTTCATTATATTTTAGGTGTAAAGTTTCTATCGTAGCAATCTGTCGCTGCAACTGCTTTCGAAAACATTGCGAAAATTCAAAAATTGCTACGATAGCAACTTTAAACCTAAAATGCTATGAAGAGTGAACTCCACTAATGAAAATTTATAAATTTGCTTCTGAACATTGTCTGTAACATCTACATACATATATCTGTGTTTTTTAATCACTTTACTATCACTGAATTATCCAATAACAACTACTAAATTTTGTAAAATATTATTCTGCAATGATTCCAAAAACATTGGCAGAACCAATTCTGTTTCCACAATTTCTCCGTGTAGGCGATCAATCAAAGAAACCAAAAATCAATACAAGACTCGACAAAGTCTCGCGCGGTTCGGCTGTTAACGTCTTCATTTGCAGAGGTGATCGATTTGGCGCTTCGTGATCAATTTGCTCACAGCTCACTAAAGATCAAAAACCAATAATGCCAAAAAAAATGCACAAAAACATTTATAACAGCATATCGCAACAGGGGGAAAAAACATGATCGACATCAGCAGCTTCCACCGAAGGACTTTAACGGCAAAGGGCATTGGTGAAGCCGACTTGAACCCAATATTGCGTCAATAATTACGCACACCGCCCTGTGATGCTGCCAAATTGAGTTAAGTGTGGCGATGATCCGCTTTCGGCAGCCGCAACTTGTCCAAAATCAAACCGAACGATTAAACTTCGTTTATACGGTGCAGTGCATCGCATTGGTGGCTGTTGTTGTGGCGGCTTCGGCGTGATAATCTGGACAAATTTGACTTGAATTTAAGCGGCGAGGGTGACGGCGACCCGAAATGTCGATCACTTTTGAGGATAGCACCGACAGCGAGCCGGAGCTGGCCGGCTCCTGCCTCATTCACGCAGTCGTACAATCAGTTAAATGCTTCGGCGCAGTGGTGGTGCCGAGGCGGACCGAGCGCTGGTGCAAAACCAATTTGCCGTTGCGGAGCGTTGCGCGAACGGGCCCGTTGATCGGCGTGATGATCGCGCGAACGGACACGTATGTGGACACACTTGTTGGGCCGCTGGCTGGTATAATTCGCACTTAATCGCATTCGAGCGGCTGCGGGGCCGCCACTTGTGGGAACTGGGCTGCAGCGGAGGCTGGTTTTGTTTGTTTTCGCTGCGGTTTTTCTCTTATTTCAGCAAAGTCGCTATGGTTGTTGGGCTTTGGGGTCATTTCGAGTTTCGCGGGGCGTTGACGTGTTTGTTTTTGGCTGGTGTATAATCATGATGATTGAAAGGAAATCCGCATAATTAGTTTTAATCTTGGGTGCCATACCTACGTACACAAATAGATGCGCGCAAGTGTTTGTATGGGGGGCTAAAGTTGCGTGTGTGTGCTTGCCAGCAATAATTATTGGTTAGGGCAACTTTTAATGGCTTCATTTAGTAAGAAATTTAGAGGGATGGGACACCTAGTGAAGATTCATAGTGGCGTCAGAGTTCTATTAAAATCAATTTAAATTTGCGACCCATTGAACTATAATTTTGGAGTTTGTGCGTAAGCAACGCTTTCGAGCATCTTTCACACGTGCGAATTTCCTTTCTTTCTCACTGATTTCGAATGAACCAGATTACTGGTGTACGAAAGTGGCACTTGCGAAAAAAAATCAAGCTTCCGTTCTTCTCACCTTGTTAGCGGCTTTTTGTGTTTTGTGATTTTTATGCTTCGTTTTGGTCGGCTTGTTGGTCGTCTGTGACTGCGTTGCGGTCACACATAAAGTGACCAGTCAATTTGTCAATTATACAAATTGTCGCTGCGGTCGCGTCCCCCGCTCCCTGCCATAAACGCTGCACAAAAGATTTCGATTACGACATGTTGCAGGGCGACTTCATGGCGAATAGTGCCACCTGCACGCAGGTGCGAATACTGAATGCCGGCCCCGGCCGTTGCTGTCTTACGGGAGCACAACAAAAGGACGTGCAAAGCGCAAAGAAAGGATGCACATTACAATCAGTTAGAATTCATGAATGGCGCTGCACGCAGTCGCAAGCTCACCGGCTACGCTGCAGCCGCTCGTTCGATACGTTCGATTTGCGTATTGCCGATAGGGTCGACGAGTTGGCCGAAACCGCACAATCGTCGCCAAATCGCATGTCTTTGTCAATTTGGATGTCTGTGCGAGCTTTGAGCATCGACCGCTGTAGCGTCATCATTAATACATAACCTTAAAATAAGTGCATCACGAGATGGCTCCCCTTCAATTCGGCGCATAAAAAACGAAATTTGTTATCTTTATAATTGGATGGACTCGGAGGTGCTCAGACATAGTCAGAGTCGGATTAAAGCCGAGATGGAACTGACAATTTGCTTGAATAAGTTAATGAGCTTTAACACCATCAATTTGTCACTTCTGGTTAGTGTCGTGTGTGAGCACATGACTTGCGGTCTGATTGCTTTGACACGCCGTATGAAAAATTAGTGTTGGAACTCTACCGTCGATGAGTCGATTTTGTGGTTTATCGTGTATGCGACTGGTTGCGATGTTGAGCACAAAATTCAATGAAGAATGCATGGACTTTGTGACTCCATATATTGAGGATTTACCTGTTCGGATGGTTTGTCGGCATTCGAGTGCATCTTCTTTTCAACTCTGCATTTGCCGCAGCTCACGCAATCTCACTATTGCATTTTTTCCGGCATCATTTATATTTTTTACTACTTTCAGTTTTTTGTATTGTTTTTTATTTTGCCTAGTTTTGGGAAATGCTTTTTGATCCTTCCTGCAAATACTCGATCAGTCCTGCTCTTGAGTTGTCTGAGTATTGTTGCGTGATTATTGTGTATGGAAGTGTATCTATTGTAATTGCTATTATTTAGTGGTTTGTGGGTATATCAACAATTTTTATTTTGGGTCTTAATGGAAATTCATGTGCAGGCTTCTCGGTCATTATTTGAAAACAAATCCTAAACCACAACGCCACCGCAACATAGAGAGACATAGTGAAATTACTATTTAATTTCCGCTTCCGCACTTCTTGATCCTTGAAATGCAATGGAAATTTTGTATTTTCTTCTACGAGTTGAAAAATTGGTTAAAGATTTAAAAACAATTGTATTACTGTAACCAAAGAAAATAAACATACACTTCATATTCTTTGCTGTAACGTTTGCTCCGTCTAGCGAAAATATTCGACTTCTGGCATGCACGTGTACCTGTTTTGATTTTAAATCACATACCTACAAAAAGTCGTTTCCCTGCAGCCCAAATCGTCTGGAAAATCACGAGCAGTGCGTCGCCGTTTAACCTTCTGTAAGGTGATAAGATTTCGCACATTAATACTTAATTACTTGCATAATTGGGGCCAACGGATTAAATTCTCACTACTCTCGCTAAAGACATGACACGGCAATGACAACAAGACGAAAAGAAAAAGTAGAAAAAATCGCAGTCGCATTGCAGGCAAAGCATGCCCCAAGTGCAGGTGAAAAAATCTGAACCAGACCCAAACGTTGACATACACACGCAGACAGAGAAGACCGAGTTGAAAGACGAAAACGAATAAACCAACAACAAGTTTAAACGTAACATGCTAAAATACTAAAAAGACATAAGGAATCGATGGCCGAAGATGATGGCAACGCCACCAGCGGCGTTGGCGCTCAATGTATCTGAGCGACTGTAGTGCAAATGAAACGTCGGGGGTAATAAGTAATAATACCGCCGCGCTGGAATAGCGACTAAATTCGTATGTGACAAATGCTTGTGTACTAGAATTTTTTCACACGAAATTCGCAAAGGTCTCAAGCAGACGTTAACCGTAACCGAAAAGCATGAGAAGTCGTCAACCTGTGCCAACTCAAAAATTAAGAAGGCGAAATTATAAAATATGTGGCCAGAGAAGTGAAAGACGAAACGATCCATTGACATAACGCGTACCAAAAGATTGTTAGTGCAGCCAAATCGGTATACAAGCAACCATGGCTGGTGCAAGCCGCTACTAAAAACGAGAGGCGAGTGTATACAAGTACGAGACAATTGTTATGCATTTTTACGTGTTGAATACAGTGGCATATTCAATTTCTTTTCTACATAAGAGATGCTCAAACTTGTTTTCTTTAAACCATATTACGAACACCTTAGAGAATTTAGAATTTTCAAAGAAAACAAACTTCATATTATGAGTTGACTGAATGTGAACTTTTCAGAGTGAACTTTTCAGCTGGGATCAATAATGACTGAATGTGTGAATGAACAATAGAAATGCTTCTGATACCCTTTCCGGCTGCCATTATCGCCACTATTTTAGATAAAATTGCAGTGAAATTAATTTATATTAATGAATACATAATCCAAGTAATGCAATAAATTTTTTAGTTTTCTAAAGAACAACTGATCATCTATTAACTTATTGTATATCGGTGGTCAAATGTATAAGAACCGCGTGTGTAGGGTATACAACTTATTCAACAATGACCGCACATTTCGCTAGCACAAAATTTGCGAGGTTCAAGGAATACAGCGACGAAAGTGAGGAGAAAATATTCGCTCACTTGCAAAGTTGTGGTGGCGGTGCCTAATTACAAGCAAATGAGCCGGAAAACAGCATATCGAATGACACAATGCCAGTAAAATCACACAGACCCAACGGTCAGGCGCTTCAGTCAAGTAGCGCAGCAGCTTAGCGCCGTTCACCACTGACTAATGTGTAGAACATTTAGAGTTGCCAATTTTTGAAGCCATCCTAAATAAACGTGCAATGATCTTCAATTATTTGTGATGGTTCAAAAAGTTATTCAATATTTGAATTGGCGACAACTAAGACATTACACATTTGAAGCATTCGCAAAATTTTAAAAAACTGATAAACTGTTGCTGGCAGCCCTATCAGCTCATCAACACTTCATTGCAACTTTTATTGTTACACAAGGACAGATGCATATTTATATGAGTTCGGTTAACAGCCAACGAATGAATGGTGGTTTTAAACGGTTATTTTCAAATATGTTCACCTTCACAAAAATTAATTGTTTAAAAATATGTAGGGGAATTCTTTGTAATGTGCCACCCCATGGCTTTTTTGCGTATAGCTCGTTAGAAAATGAACTTATCGCCAATGTTAATATACCGTTGGAAAGAGGGTTTAAAAAGCTATGACCCAAGAGCTATGACCCAAGAGCTTTGACCTCATTTGAATTTTGCGTAAATACGAATTTTACAGCCAATTTCCCAAAGTGTTAAAAATCGGCACCCTAAAATTGTTTAATGTAAAGGGCCACCCCCTAAAAAATCGCGAAAAACGTTGAAATCTCAAGTAAAAATGCATGATTTAGAAAATTTACAAAAGATAATTGCATTTAATTTGAATTGAATAGAAAATGACCGAAAGCTAATGCAAATTGAATGGTAACGAATAAAACGGTATTTATATGGAAATTAACAAACAAAACTGAACTAATTCCTTCCTCATGATAGGATTAGAGAAAAGTTGACTACAAAAAAAAGTTGACCGGGCAATAAAAAGTCTTTTTACTGATATAGGACCACAAAACAATGAAAAAAGCGGGGTGGCACTTTACAAAGAAAAAAGGTGGTACTTTACATTTTCATGCCATTTTGGAAATCATTGTACAATTTTTTTCCTTTTACGATATGCTCGGATATCATTTCGGATTATGAAAAATCATTAAAAATTAAGTCCACCGCTGATATTTACCTTAGTTCTTTACACGTATTTGTTGTCTTTTTCACCGCAAGAAAAACCTTCAGTTTTTATTTTTAAGTTTTTTCTTAACCAAATTTGACACTTTTTTTACCCAGACTGTGTTATTGCGTCTGTTCCCTCAAAAACCACATTAAAATTTATGTTGTCATAGTTATATACCTTAAATTATTGTAGGAATTTGTTTGCTTGGATTGCTGGAACGTCAAAATCGAGCAGGGGTGGCACATTACAAAGAGTGGCACCTTACAAAGAATTCCCCTACAAGTTCTAAACTTTTGGAGTTGGGACAATATGTATTCCACTTGCGTAGACCACCGTCAATCATCGATACTGGTTCTCAGTTATTTCGTCTTTCATCTGGAGCAGCTGGTAACCCTGTGTGTTTATATTTCAACAGCTCCAGCTTCAATTTGAACTTCAGCTTTAGCTGCAGCTGCAACAACAACATCAATATTAATAACATCAACAACAACGTGTTGCAAGCCGGCGATGGCTTGCGTGTGGCAATTTCAGTTAAGATTTTATGCTTGTGTGTCCGTGCGTTCTTGTTAATTTGATGCTTTAAAAAAGTTGTCAAACTGATCAGCACTACGAGTAAAGAGGCCAGGCTTTGATTTCTGTGATTTTTTGTTTTCAAAAAATCATCATTTCGTCTCTTCATGATCTCACTTTCTCTGCAGCTATTACCAGTTTTTCTTATGCTCGTTCGTTTTTTGTCTTACTTATCTCACAAACTCCACGAGATTCGTTGCTTTGTACTTTCAGACCTGAGCTCCGAACGGCCGCAATGTCATTTCGTCATGTAACCCTATCACGCAAGCTGCAGTGCATTGTTTGCATGTGTACTGAACCAAAGGACACACAATATTGCATACTCGTTGGTTGAACTACGGTTTGATCGCCGTGCTGAATTCTGCAGTTTTGTGCAGTTTTAGCAGGCAGCGACCGGCCGCAGCGTGAGATACTTGTGGGCGCTATTGGGCTAATCGGCCACTTAGGCCGGCACCAGCCAACACAGCACAGGTATCGTACATGCTCAGGTATGCTCGATTATTGCCGAAATGTGACTGCCACTCCGTGGTGGGCTTCGGCAGTGATGCGCCGCATCGCTTGAGATTTGTATGCCACCTACTTGGCGTATGTGGTGTGTGTCCTCTGCGCTGGTGCTGGACTTTGGGCCGTTTGTCACAGCTCAATGCTGGCTTAATTGAGTGAAGTCACTGCCGTGCGAAAGCCTCATAACGGGCCGCTGAAATCGGAGCCGTGCTTATTGGGCGGACAGACATGTCAAGTCTAATTGGTCGCATTGCCTCCAAACAGAAATCAATTCGTTTGCCTACCCAAAGCAAAAAATTCTGCAGAGGAAAGAACGTAAGAACAACGAAAAACGGCATAAACTAATGCTTGCTTAATTAGCGCCTTTCCATAGCGGCCACGTGCATACGACGGCTTGTGATGTGGCTCACATCATATCCTTTTAAGAAAACAAACAATCCCGACAACGCGTACGTAGATAATTTCTTGACGTTTTGTCTTTACTTCATTGACCACACTCTATGTGTTTCCTTATGTCGCCTACACTTTCTGCAGGTAAACACTGCTTCCGCATCCTTGTTTTGCCAGTTTCTATTTGTCTAGTCCGGCTCATTGATTTATGCCTCCTGTGCTACTTTCATGAGCGGTGGTCCACGACTGATCTCGGTGGCATTTCGATATTGTTTTGAGGGCGTGACTACCGAGATTTGGTGTTGTGGCTAATTAGGGAGTTCGCATGTTACGCTTTAATCTCACAACTTAATTGAAGGTTTACTTAAGGCATTGGATTGCATGGTTTTCATACCACACAACGCGATTTTCATTCTACATGCATATTGTACCACATAAGCATTCAAGTCTCAATTAGCAAAAATTAATGTTAAATAATTTGTATGATTTTTAATTTTAATGTCAATTACAGTCGAGTGACAGTTTTGGAGGTTTTTTTTGTCAATATTTATTGACTACTGAGAGGGAAAACGCCAGAAGACAGAAGAAGGCTTCATCGGTATTAAAAAAAGAACAAAGACTTGTGATCAGGATAACCAAGAGAATTAATCTAACCGTGTCCGTCCAACCTTTTGCTGCATTTGTCCTCAACTGATTGTTGTGTACTGAGATATCGAAACAAAGTTGATTACAGATTGTACCGAAACTCCAAATAAAAATTCATTAGGACATGAACTCGCATCCAGCAATGAAAAACTTTGCCAAAAAAATTAAAATTGTATATGCGTACATAAAACAATCTATTGTTGCAATATGGAATATGTAGACATGTGTGAAATTGAAAGCATTCATCATTGGCGGCATCTCTAAGCAAGGCCCAACAAATACCAATTAGTCAAAGCATGTACATGCGTGAACATGAATATTAAAATAAAGAAATAAATAATTATTTTTTAAACATAAATACAAAATTTAAAAAAATGTAAAATGTTCCAGCACAGCAGCAACCGCAGCACAAATTATTCCACACAGCGATTTCATATGAAATTCAATTAGTAGCTGGCATTAATGAATATTGCCGAGGATGCGTTTCGTGGTTGTTTGTAGTGGCGAAAGACCGCCGAGCACAAAAGGATGCATTGAGAAAAATTAAGCAATAAAATTCGTTTTGGTTCAGCTAAATTCGAAAGGACATAAATTTTCGAAACGATGCGCTGCTGCATGTGAAAAGAAACCCCACTAATGAATCAAATGCAGGAAGAGTAGCAATAAAATCGGCAGTGCCCAAGGATAACCGCAAGGATACAAGAAAATCAAAGGTTTTACGTCATAATGTGTTTTAATATGCTGAGAAATGTGTTGCATTGTTGCCATTGTCTGCTTTTCTGCTGCTTTTTTGTTTTGCTCTCCTCACCGTTTTCCGTGCGTGTGTGTGGTAGACGCACCTTAGTGCTCTTTCCAAGACACTTCAAAATAAGGATTATGCTTTTGGCTGCAGGATCATCGCAATCGAACTGATGCGAAGCGGTCAATTGACTTTTGTTTCGAGAAATTTGTGTGTACGAGTCGGTGGGATAGCGCGAATTTCTATTGTTTCCGCTGAAGGATCGAAGGAGCGCCAGAATGAGCAATGCTCGTAATGCTTGCAGCAAGGCATGACCACCAACAGTTAATGCTGACAGCCGTAACACGCCCCTAACACAATAAACAAGCATCACTGTCACTGGCATCAAGTGCTTGGCGACCACTAGTCATGATTAAAACTGAATCTGACGCGCCGTTGACAGATACTATATGAGTTCGAGTGGTATTACAAGTGGTCCTTGATGGGGGAAAACCTTACTTTGGCTTTTCTCGGTTTGCTGTACCAGGTATGTAAATATTAAACCGGAATTTTCCCATAGATAGCTCTGCTGTCAACAATACAAGTTGGAAATAACGTTGAACATGTCGAATTTTGTGCCTGAAAACTATGATTTGTGGCAGTACTGATTTTTTTTACCATTTGAAGAAAACTGCAGCATCGCCGCGAATGATTGCCATCGCTTATGGTAAGCTTGGTCAACCACAGTGCTTTGAGTGGTTTTAAAAATCTACGTGAGAGACAAAGAACTTGGAAGACCATCACAAATTTTTGAAGATAGTGGATTGCAAATATTGTTAAATAAGGATTACGCTCAAACGTAACAACACCTCGATATTTGATTTATTTATGTACATAGGAACTTACTGACTAAAAGAGTAAACAATATGCAATAGTAAAAAACAAGATAGCAATTAAAGAGAAAAAACAATATGACAAAAATAACTTAACCTTAGATAGGTTTGAAAGCCATGGGAAAGATCTGGAAGACCTCCACATGAACTGAATGAAACATAGCAAGAAAACCAAGAAACCACTTACGATATTTTGCTCGCCAAGTGCAAAAGAAAGTAGGTCCTTGAAGTGAATATATTTTGATAAAAGATCAGGGGAAAACCCAGTCGATCCAACAACATCAACTACATTGCCAAATCGCTATGGACGATAGACAATGCTTTGTATTTGGCAGGATTTGGTGGGTTGGGGAACGGTGTTATATATTATGAACTGCTAAAGTCTGACGAAATTTTTAATACTGAACGCTACCAACAACAAATGACCGATTTACACACACACACAGCAAAACAGGTCAAGGAATCGATTGAAGTGTTTGGTAAGGAAATATAGTAAAATACTTTCGCATGCGGCTTGCTCACCAGACTTGGCTCCGTCTGGTTACAATTTTTTTCAGCAATGCAAAACGTACTTGCTGAGCAGTGCTTGACTTCTTACGAAGATGTACAAAAATGACTCGATGACTGGTTTGTATCAAAAGAAGAGCAATTTTTTCGGCAAGGCGTTTACAGATTGTCAAGCAGGTGGAAAAATTTATAGCTTGTGATGAACAATACTACAAATTAGATATCTGTTGCTTTGAGGCTATGGTCAGGGTTAGAAGTTTTACTCCAAAATCTTGTATTGCAATTGTATTAGGATCACAAGGACTAATTTCTAATTAGTTTAAGGATGGCACAATTTCTGGTTCGTTCAAGTCAAAAATGATATCTGTCAAGTTGCTAAGTTTGAAGCACAAAAATTTGCATCGCATGCAGCTTCGGTATGAAAACTTACCCCACGAAACCGCAACAGCACGCAACAAGATGAATATCCTTTGCCGTCTACAGAGCAGACAAAGGAAGTGGCAGCGGGGACTCGCATGTGCACACCGAAGCGCGGTCAGTCGAATATTGCTTATGCATGCATAGGCATTAAAAATTCATTGATCGACTGATCCATTGCAGCCGGTGATGCACTTCGACATTTATTTGACAAGCTTTTGATTAATTTTACAGCTGTTACGCTGCGAACAGCACGAAGTCGGTCGCCATTTGATTTACGATGTACCTATTGGATTATTAATATTTACTGAGAATACTGCACTACTTGTGCAACAAAAATGCAGCCAAGTTAAAACATAAATAATTTAACTAAAATGTAGTGAACGAGAAATTAAAATATTGCTGGAGCGCCAAGTACGAATTGTGCCAAGACAGAGCAGGCACGTGGCAGACACACTTCGCAAGTGCTCGTTCCAGTGAGCCGAATGTCCGAAATGTTTGTTTGCGATCAGCACAGATGGCCGACATGGGTACACGTACAAGTAATATGAACGTGAATACGTAAAATTTCAAATTTTACGATAGCGGTGAAAATGAATAAGAGGGGAAACAAAGACAAAAGAATGGGAAGAAGCGTTGCAATAGATGGAATAATGTAGTTTCCTGCAATATTGAAAAACGACTTACACAAGTAGTGCTTTTCAAGATATAACTAAGACAAAAAAATTGGAAAAAGAAGGTAGATATAGAAAATACTGATAGTGATGATTCGAGTCGAGAACTACACGGTTTTCTGTTGCACCAAAATAAAAAAACAGTCAGAAAAAATTTATTTAAATTAATCATGACCAAAAGTTTATTAACTTCTGGCCATTGACCACATTCAATAAAAACATTAATTAATCTGTAACATGTTTTTACCAAGAAATGATTAGTCGAGTAAAAAAAATTTCGTATCTATGTAAGTGTTCAAAAGGTTATGGCTCATTTTGTTAAGCTGTCAAGGAGCTTAGAGAAAGTGTTATCACTGCATAAGAAACTTAATAAAAGTTTCGAACCATGTTTCACCAGACTAAACTAAACCCGCGCAAAAAAGTAAACTTGTTGAACAAAGTTACTTATTCGTTCATATTTAAGAAAAAATCGCGCAAAAAAAATCCGTGTAAAACGAAATTTTCATATAAGTTCTCTATCTCGTACCATTCAAATATGACATAAGTATATGACAAAGTTGTATAGGTTTATTTACAATAAAAAAATTCATTTTAATGCTGTTTTACAGCATATTTGAAAATATCACATAAATTCATTGTAGTCAAGAAAGAGATCATACAACACATAAATTGCTTTGTTTTTAATTTTTAATTCTTAAAATAATCAGTCATGAAACATTGAGACATTTTTCATTTTAAGTCTTCATAAATATTGCGGTAACCTTCTATTACTTTTTGATGATTATGACAAAAAATGCCATATAGCGTTCTTCATCGGGATCATTATTAAAAAAAAATTGTTGAAGGTCTCTTGCTTTTGCAAATCCTTGTCGAAGCAAAGCAGTTGTAAGTAGAACTGTGTTGCATTTGACAACAATTTTTAAATTACATTTTTGGAAAATTCGGTTGCAAAAGAGAGTTAAAAAATTAAGAAAAAACGCGTAAAAAAGGAGAAACCGCATAAAAAAGGTAATTGGGAGATGTTTAAAAAATCCGTGTAAAAAATGCACCAAAACAAAACCGCGCAAAGTGAGGATTAAGTGTAAATCAAATACCTTGAATCTTCTGAATCATCTCAATATTCTCTGTTTTGAGAAACGATCTCATCAATTTCGTTCCGTTGATTTTGTATTTCGTTACAACTCCTCAGCTGCTTATATATGTCAGATAAGCACGCGACAATAATCGCTCGCGGGAATAATCGCCCGTTTTTACAAATATCCTTAAAACAACTCATAACTTAATATAGCTGTACAACTCTTAATATAGCTGTAAACGCCTGCCAAACAGTTAATACAGTTTTAATAATGTTCACCTTGAATGCCGAGACTACCCTTCGTCCACACAACAGTTTCAACGGGATCAACGGCAAATGTTGAAATTATAAGGACACAACCCGAAAACTAAACGCCAACTGACTCATAGTTTTGGTAGCATTCAAACCTAAATACAGCCTCATGTGTACTAAAAGTCGTACCATGCCGTTTGCCCGGCGGCCATCACGTGCTCGGCCCTGCGCACACATACGCCCGAACACGCAAGCGCCGCCCGTGTGCATAATTTTGATTGATGTCATTTTAATTGGCACCTGATGAGCTGCTACTGATTTGGCAGTTTATTCAAAATTGCATTTAATCAAATAATTCTGCCAAAAATTTTGACAATTTGTTGCGAGCATTTTGAGATACGCGCATCATGCGAAAAATCAAGAGATCCCTAATATCCTTAAGACGCCGCGATGCGCTGCCAATCGATGACGGCCGTGATGGCAGTCACTGCTGCTGCAGACCAACTGTTATTGCCACGCAGGCATCATTTCGGCTTGTATGTATCTTGTAGCTGTTCTTTATAGTTTTTATTGCTGTTGTTGGTTTTATCTAGTGAAGGACTCAAGCCAATGTGCAACATATGCCATGCGGCCGCAAGGATCAGGGCACACAAATCGCATCGAGGGCGCACGCCGTCATCTGGTGCCACTTTGACTTACCAAATTGGATATCCTTTTTCTTCCTCTTCTTCCTCGTCGTTTTCTTCTACCTTCCTTAGTCGGGCATGCATCTTTGTGTGTTCGTCTGCGCCGGGGAGGAAGAGCACTCTTTGCTCGTGGCTTCTTCCGATCTTGCAACAAACAACAAGCAAGTAACAAAATATAGAAAAAAAATTACCCAAAATTTACCGTAGCAGCAGGGGAAGCCTCTTAAAAGCGCATTAAATAAGCATTTTTTATGCTGCCGGCGAGTAGTTGGCAAGTAGACGCATGTCCTGTGCCCGAGAAAAGAGTTGAGACGGTTGCCCCGCCACAACTTCAGCGCTCGTACCAAGTACATACATATGTATGTATGTATGCAAGTTCCCCAAAATTTACACCAACAATTCCGGCATCTACGCATGCAATTGAGGCGTGAGTGTTTAAAATCGAGGACATGCCAGGATATGCTCCATGCGCACAAACAAGCGCACCAACAATCGAACGGTTTCACGCTGCTCGTGCGCATGCCCGCCACCGCACGCACGACACACACACACACACATCCGTATACAAAATTTCGTTTTGAACACGTGCACAAATGGCGCGCGTTGTGTCAGATGGTCACAAATTTGGGTTGAAAAAATTATCGACAATACAGAGAAAAGATAACTACAGAAATTTTTAGAGGAAAGAAATTAATTGTTAGGTTAATTTGTGCTTATGGAGAAAAGAAAAAGTCCAAATATATGAAACTCGTGACGGTGTGGTAGTCTGTCTAGTATTTTTTTAAATATAATGGCAAACTTCGCAAATTCATCAAAGTTCAGGATATCCGTCTAAGTAGAAGTCCTAGCAAAGATATTAACTTAGCTTAAGGTATCATGGCACGTTAGAAAGAGGAATTTTTAATGATTTAAAAAATTATTTATTTTTCAGCTCCTTTATTATCAATCTTTTTGAAAATTTTTTTACAATATATTGATGGTTTAAGGAACACAAAAAAAATGAATTTTTTTTTTTAGCATATTGTCTCTTATATAGGTGGAGCTGAAGTCGCGTAACAAAAAAAACAAATCCTCCATTGCGAACACTTAATCTTAGAATCGGCTAATCTGAAACAAAAAAACAAAAACGATTCATAATTATTAAGCTTTCGGACACAGGAATTCACCAGAAAAATAAAAAAAACGCTAAAAATAAAAGGATAGGAGCTTTTTGAAAAAAAGTGTCAAAAATTTACTGCGTTTTTCACCTTTTCCCCAGAAAAAGTACTTTAAATAAAAAATTTTCTTCAATATTGTGGTCGATTCTTGGAAAAAATAAGTTAATAAAGAGAACTAAAAATTTTTTTTTTAAATCGGTCGAGCCAATCCGGAGATTAAGTGTCCGCAATGGAGGATGTGTTTTTTTTTCTACGCGACTTCAGCTCCACCTATATAAGAGACAATATGCTAAAAAAAAATTTTGTTGTGTTCCTTAAACCTTCACTATATTGTAAGAAAATTTTCAAAAAGATTGATAATAAAGGAGCTGAAAAATAAATAATTTTGTAAATCATTAAAAATTCCCCTTTCTAACATGCCATGATACCTTAAACCTTTCATAAAACAAACAACTCGATTCACATTTAATTCGTAAGTAATTTACACTTAGACACAGTTACAGATCACAGCAGACTAAACGCTTCAATGAGATAAACAACTCTGCAACGAAGTATCCAACAGCGTCACAACTTCGTCCACCACATCGGCGGTGCATTGGTGCGCCATTTCCGTGCTGTCTTTGGTCAGTTGGCGAGCGCGTACGAGTGCCTTACTCATTCGGTACAATTCCTTGCCCACCAGCTGGTTAATGTCCGCCATTTTCTCGACAAAGCAGCTCACACCACTGCTGAAGATGGGCATGGTACCGTTTTCGGCGCGCTCAGCGTTGCTCTGCAACTGACACATAATTGGCAGCCTGCCGATTTCCTTCTCGTACATTCGAATATTGCTCTCAATGTCGTCTGCCTCCGCCTGGAAAGCAATCGAAATCTCATCGAGCTCCGTTGTGCAATTGCTTAGCTGTAAGTGGATGCGATGCTGCAATTCGTCCATTGTCCAGGTGGGCGGACAGCCAGCACTGCTTAGCTTTCGATTGGCCTGGAAAATGGGATCGGCCAGCTGTTGCATGGCCGCAGCGATGATGACTTCCATGTTGCCGCGCAGTGTGCTGGCAGTGCGCTCGAGCTTTGCGTTGACCTGTAACGCGATCTCGTACGTTATGGATGCTGTGTTATAGGCCAGATTTTCCATGGCTGTGGTTACAGGTCCGACATTAGAATACAATGAAGACGAGTTGATTTTTGATACAGCAGAGGCATTCACAGCTCCAACCAGCGCCTGCAATCAGTCTTCTTGAATTCGGCACGCTAAAAGTCTCAAATTGCAAAACTCACCTGCGTGCCCAGCACCAGCATCGTTGTCACTACAAAAGCCAGTTTACTCATTTTTAGATACTGTGTGCAATAAGGTCTCGAAATGCAATGAGCCGACCCAGTCGTGAAGTGAATCAGCACCCAAACACTGCGTGTACCATTCAAAGCGTATCGCCGACCGAGCGTTGACAACAGCGAAACAATATCGATAAAGTTTTATCTCATCAAAATGTCAGCAGCGTTGATTTCAATTTGCTTAATTAATTTCGCTGTGCATTTTCAAGACCTTATTTTCAATTATTGGGTGTACAACTTTGCTTCCGCCGTTTTTTTTCCAAAATTAAAAGCTTTATTGCGAAAAAGTGCTTACAGATGTATTATTCAAAGTATTGTCCGTCGCTAGCGACAACTTTCTCCCATCTTTCCGGCAATTTTCGGATCCCGGCTCGAAAAAAGGAGTCCTCTTTTGACGCTATCCATGAAGCAATCCATTTTTCCAATTCTTCGAAGGATTGAAAATGTTGATCTGCCAGGCCGTGTGCCATCGAACGGAATAGGTGGAAGTCAGAAGGGGCGACATCTGGGGAATACGGCGGGTGGGGCAAGACTTCCCATTTCAGCGTTTCCAGGTACTTTTTAACCACTTTTGCGACGTGAGGCCGAGCATTGTCGTGTTGGAGGATGACTTTGTCATGTCGCTCTTGATATTGTGGCCGCTTTTCTTTTAGTGCGCGACTAAGGCGCATCAGTTGCGTTCGGTAGCGATCTCCTGTGATGGTTTCACCCGGTTTTAAGAGCTCGTAGTAAATCACACCGAGCTGATCCCGCAAATGGCGAGAATTGGGCACATAAACGGACATTTTCGAGCGTGAATAATACGAAAACAAGAACAACTGTCACTGAAACGGCGATGACAATTCGTTAGGCACTGTCCACACTCACTTTAAAGGCATTACCATCTATGTATTTCAACCAGCCTCAGCCGGTACAGCCACCTATCGGAAAACGGCGGAAGCAAAGTTGTACACCCAATAATTAAAATTTCAGCCTAGCGAAGCCGAAAAAACAAAAATTCGCTAGTTTGTCAAACTTTGCCCCACGACATCGAACTTCTCAAGTAGCCAACATGAGGCACGCAGTGGTTCTAGCAGCTTGCCTATTCACGTCTTTAGTTGTAAGCACAAAGTCAACCCAAGATATCCTCGGCCCCTGCTTAATCTGACGTTATTAAAACTTTCAGCTGTACACCGACGCTGTACTTGACAGTCCATGGATTCAGCAAAAGCACGGGCCGCTTTACGAGGGCGTGAAGCTGCTCATCGCCAACGAGGAATTCCATGCGTACTCGATGCGCAACGAGACCGAACAGCAGCTGCAGGAGATCAGCCTCGTAATGCAGAAAGCACTCGATCGCATGACTGCTTATGAGGCGGACATTGAGGAGCGCCTCAAGGCTTTGAACGCCGCCGTGCGGCCGCCGGCATACAAGCGCTGCTACGAGCAGCACGAACGCGACATTGCTCACTTCAGTCGCGAGCTGCTTTACAAGTCGGTCATCTGCAAGCAGTCGCTGGACGCGGGAATGGCGCAACTGCAAAACGAAACCGCCCAGGAGATGGAGCTTGTAAGGGCTGCAACGACACTGGTGCGCAATGTATCCGTTGCTTGCAACATCAGCGCACTCAAGCGCAACAGCAGCAATCAGTCCGGGCTGACATTGTGCGTTGTGGCGGCCATCGGAGAGATAGATCAGCAACTGCTCGCCGCCTCCCAATACTGCCTGGATATCATTGCGAATGTGGCGTTGAATGGTGGGTTCGATGGCGGTAGCGCTGAGGGCGGAGACAGCTGTCGCGAGTTCGATGAGTTCAAACACGAGTTCGACGTGGTCTACGAGAGAGTCAACAGGTGTATGGCCAATGAAACGGCTTGAGGAACTGTACGAATCGTTTTCAATAAACAAACACCTTATTTTCCCATAAAATAAAGAAAAATTTTGCAAGAGGATTTTTTACATACAACGATTATCAGTATTCCAAGTTCTCGATGGTAGAATGATTGATTATCGCTTCTGTTGGTCAAAGTTAAATAAAAAAGTGTTTTAAATAATTTTTCCCATTTTTTCAAATCGATGTGATGAACCAATTTGATGCAATCGCGAGGCACAACTTTAGCGGTGAGCAGAATATTTGTTTATAAATACTGCATTGCACAGTGATGCGTTCCATAGACAAAATTCCAAAAATTTATAGTCTCAGAATTTAACGATTTTGATATCATTTGAAAGGTGAAACTCCAACTAAGAAAACTCCAAAAAATCTGTGCTAAAAATTAATTAGTGTGTGTGCAAAAGCGGCTCAAAGTCCAAACTTTTTTCACAAAAACATCTAAACACATGTTTTCTGTTTTTTAGCCTATTGAGTAAAAAAAATCGTAAAAATATATCGTTAGCTATAAGTCGCTTTCTTTCAATATAGATTACGAAATGATGTGGCCATTTTCGCTTTTAATGTTTTCTCAAAATTTGCAAAGCTGAGGCTTTTACTTCACTTTTAATTTAAAATATGTTTCTAAATTAAAAATCTGAAAATTGGCAAAACTTAGAGGAAAATATCTAAAAAGTATATGAAAGTATGTTCCTGGATTTTTTTTATTTTAAGAATAATTCTTTCTTTGTCGGATAATGTAATTACATCCTTCGATATCTTCCGATTTCAGAAAATAATTCAATTTGAAAAGTGGTCTAAACACCTATTTTTCGTCATAATTTAGATATTTTATTTATAACTAAAAGTATGCAATCAGCATAAAAAATTGAAAAAATTGCACAAATGCAAAACATACGTCCATTATTATCATTTTTATTGCAAAACTAAAGAGTCCTAAGACAATTTCTGTTACTCTTTGCAATTATCAATGTTGACGTTACCGATTAAATGTAAAATCTGAAAAATCGAGCCAACACACTTGTTGCTATAGCTTTCCAAAAATTACGAAAATTGCAAGTTTAAGTCATTGCCAAACTGCAAAAGTTTAAGAAAAACAAAATGGAGATTTCAATTCAGCAGATCATGATCAGCCAGCTTAGCAAATTTTATGAAGAACGGACCACTCCTTCTAATTTTGTCCCGCGGTTGCATGGAGTCGAATCACTGTGCATTGGCCCGAAAACTTTGAAGAAACACCTTTTCATTTTATATTTTGATTTGCTTGCGCTACTCGTAAAGCATTGTTAAATATTCGACAATTGTTTTTTGTGTCTTTTGGTAATGTGTCACTAATTGCGATAAATACTGACAAATTACTGTTTCAGGAGGTTTTTGCCAGTTTCCGAGCCCCCAGGAGTTTCATAAAACATCAACGCCTACAATTGTCGGCCTTTAACTAAATTTAAAATCAAATCGCTATCAAAGCCAAAACAACTTTTACTATGCTTCTTGATAAAATTTAATCGCAGTAGATTAAGATTAAATTTAATCACACTTGCACTTTGATAAGTTTCGAAAGTATTTGCGATTTGCTCAAAAAGTCAATACAACTGTTCCATTACCAATTCGTGCTTTATAACAACATCACTCGCCGTTGTTTGGGCAAAGAGTGCGCACTGTTACTTTTTTCTTGGTCGCCGTTCCGTTGGACGTTACAATGAAATTGTGCTGCAGTTTGCTGTACACAAGTCTGCTGCTTGCTCTAAGCGTAAGTTCTGCAATGTAAACACATTCGAAAATACATCATAGTTGTCGTCTTACAGTTGCCAACTACACTCGGTTACAAAGAAATAACAGGCATCTTGGAGCGCGCCACTGACCTAAAGCCCGAGGAACGAAATGCACTGCGCCCGCTTTTTGACGATCTGCAAGCGCAGTACGACTACATAGTCAGCGTGGCAGTGCACGATGGTGAAGGGGCTGGTGAAGACTTTTTGGCGCTCTACGAAACCACCCGACACGAATTCGAACAGCATTTTGGAGCCTTGTTGGAGCGAAAACGCGACAGCAACAACAACGCGTACGATACCAGGCTGCCTACAGTGACGGATCTCATCGGGGATCCGCGCGGCAATCTAACGCCCGCCGAACTGGACGAATACGCCGACATCGAGGCCCTGCTGCAGGACACGCTGACCGAAGCACAGACGCACATCAGCGCAATAGTGGAACGCTCGCTGCAACTGGAGTCGCAGCTAATCAAAATCGATAAACACAAAATCGTCGAGTACATCTACAGTGCGCTGTCGGTGCTATTTCAAGTGTCGGTGCGCGTGTCGCGTGCCGCCTACTGCACCTACTCGCATATACCGCAGCTGAACGAGTCGCTGCATGAGATTTACGAGGGCGTCGATTGTTACACGTACACGGCCGGCCTGGTTCTGCGCATACAACAAGAGACCGTGCAGACAGTGGCCACAATCAGGCGCAATGTTCTCGATTTGGCCGCAGTCTACAAGAAGGTCGCCGCCAAGAATTCCATCCTGGGCAAGCTGGCCACCCTACTGCTGAATATTTCGAAAATTGCAAGCGACATACGCGAGTCGTATGCGATGGGCATGCAAGCACTGGACCGCCTGCAGAACGAACTGCCCGATGCCGCCGAACAGTCGCTGAACTGTGGGCTGGACTATGTCGCTGGCATACCGCAGATGATTGAGACTGCGTCGAATGTTAGTACTTGCATTCTTTTCGTGGACAACACCACCGATGACTACGACTTTATGAAACCGGAAGCGGAAAGCGAGTTAAATTTCAATGCGTCACGCTATAAGTTGGATGGATTTGAGGACGAAAGCGATGATTATTAAAAGCAATTAAAGAGCAGTTTTTAAGCCATACGTGAATTCAATTCTACATGAATTAATTTAAGTAATAAAATAATGTACAAACAATAATCAAATCAAATAACTGTGCTCTCTTTTGACATATAAAAAATTTATATTTTACGTGCAGCTTTATATCTACAATACAAATCGCTAATAACATCAACACGTGTACATACACTTGCACATATACATATGTACTATATGAATGACTAGCTCACGAACTTAATTAATGGTTAAATACCAACTGGTAAATTTATTTAGGCATTGACTAGACCAAACTCTCCTTTGGGCATTTCACATATTGTTCACTTTGTGACTTATTCAATCGCTCCCCCTCCCGGCGTACTTCTTTGTCTTTGGCAACGCCAATCTCTGCCCCTCTGCCAGCTTGCGGCGACGATTGTGACTTCTTTACGTTTTCCACTGATCGCGTATTATCAGCCAGTTGTGGGCCGGCAATAACGTCCGCCAATAACGTTTGCCTGCAGAGCGCGGACAGAGCACTGCTGCTTCCTTTGCCAACGGCATTTCCCGAATCTTTGCTTTTCTTGTTGCCTTTTCCACGCCGAAACTTCGAAGCCAACGTCGCAAAACCCAGTTTACTTGAAAACTTTCCAGAACGCCTGACCGTGCAGGGCAACGAGTCATAGAGTCCAATGTCTTGATCCGTGCCAGCATCGGAGTGTGTTGGCGTCTCCGTGAGCGAGTCGGCAATGACGGCGTCCGCGATTAAGCTCTTCGTTAGGTCGGTATCGTCGCCGGCAGAGGAGCACACGGAACGATACTTCTCCGAGGTGTCATTGCGTACGATGTCGTCGCAGCGCTTGACGTCAGTATGTGAGCTTTCCAAGGTGCTCTGCAAGAAATCCTCTTTCGCTTTGAGCAGGCGCTGTGCTCGTTCCGAAAGCGGTGTATGTGGCGAATCTGTTGGGGAGACCAAAAGCGGTGTCGCCGGTGGCGAGTTGGTCGACGTGGGAAAATTGAATTTCATTTGCTGTGTGTTGCTACTAAAGGAAAGTGGATGGTTTCGCTCTAGTTTGCGGGAGATGCGCGGCAGGGTGTTGTCCATTTTATCTGGTGGCAACAACTGCGGTTCGACAATCGACGTTACCGAATTGGTTTTCGCGATTTTAGTTTCGATCTTCTTGATGGCGCCGCTCTGGGACTTTGCAAACGGTATTTGGTGCAGTGTGCATTTGTCGGTATTCTTTTTAAAACGGTGCTCTTTACGGTGTTGTGCAGGACTCACGCTTGCCGCGTTTGGCCAATCGTTGCCACCATTTCGTGCTGCGGCTGCCACCTCCTTCAGTAGGCTTGTGCAGCTTTTATTCAAGACGCGAAAACTATCAGAAGCTAAAGGCGTACGTACCCCTTTTACGCGCTTCGGAACTGAGTCTGCTAGCTCTACAGCACTGTGACACCTCCTCTCTTCCTCGCAATCGACCTCATGCACTCGTAAATCATTTTGACTAAGAGACTTGCGCAGCGCATACGGCGGTTTGCTGGGCTTCAGACGCACTTCCAAGACTGTGGTGACATTCTGCTGACTTTCGGGTTCCGATTTATTGGGCTGCTCCACAGTATTTAACGAACTACACGGTCCACAGCTATCCGACTGCATGTGCTCCACATCTTGTTCTACCACCGCTATGCCGTCTATGGTATTTGGTTCCTCAATGGTGGTGAATACTTTCCGTTTGGTTTTCACAAAAACATTCGCATTCTGGTTGACAGACACATTGTCCGTTGGCAATAGCTGCACTCTCTGCGGGCACACTTGTGTGAACATGCCGGATAAGCATTTGTCGCTCTCTGCTCTTGTCAAGCTGTGACTTTTCGGGGCGCTTCTTTCATTTCTGCCAAGGTTTTCGCACTGCTCTATCGGATGTCCCGGCATGACTTTCAGCACATATACGAAATCGGCGCCGGTAGCATCTTCGCCTTTGCGATAGTCGTCGTCGAAGGATCGTTGCTTGAGGCGGAAGTTTTTGCGCTTTAAACGGCGCGGCGTCCCCAGCACGCTATGCGTATCTTCGTCACTGCTGTCGCTCTCAGTTTTGCTGTTCTGTCGCGAGCCCATTTTTCGCAAACGAAGCTTCTTCTTGCCTCCGCCGTTGGCACCGTTATTCGAAGGAGGAGCGCGTTGTGTGATACTCGCCGTTTCGGTGTCTTCATTTTCCGCATGTGAGGCGCTGATTTCATCGGCGACCGCCATCCTTGGCGGGAATTGCTCCTTTCCAGCACTTAAGTCCACGGAAGAAGTACATACATCCACCGTCGTTATATTGATATCCGGCACGATTTCCTTGAGAAAGCGATTGGAGCCACCATCTGCGGAGAGGTATTGGAGCTACAATATAAATTCGTTTTTACGATGCGCACACTCAATACGTACGTATATTCTGGCGTAGCAGCTCGAGTGCCTCGTGTAGTCCTTTCAGCTCCTCATTATATTTCGTATTTCGTTCTAACATAGTTTCCTGACAACAGGCTTCATCCAATGGTGACTTCTCGCACTAAGAAACGAATGGATCAGTCGATCATACACTTGTCTTCAACGCCCTTGCATAGGTACAGCTGCGTTTTACACTCACCAAATCACTGATGCGGCAGAGCTCACTCTGCACATCCGCTATGGCATTCAAAACGTTGGGCTTCATCAGATTATCGGAGTAGTACGCGTATATGCTGCGTATAAACGAAATCGCTGTTTCACAGTGGCGCACCTCCTCATTCTCTGTGAATTCCGGTGAGGCTTTCAGTTTGAAAAAGATTTCATCCGTGCGCTGGAGTGCCGAAAGCAGTGGAGCCAAGTTTGTATGGGACTCGAAACTTTGCACTCGGCGAGTGTTACTGGAAAGCAACCCAAATTAAAAGGAATTTCATTTTCAAACATCATTCAGAAGTGGGCTCGGTACCCACCAGTAATCGCTGCAAGATACTTCCTCGTATTTGTATATGGGCGTTTGCTGCTCGACCAGCGTGTGTGCCGTAACCAGCGGCGAAGCAGTTTCCTCTATGTGGTCCTCCACTTCGACCATAACTGCTTCTGGTTCCTCGAACTTCTTAAACTCGCCATCACTGATCACGTCAATACCGGACATGTCTTCAATATCCTTCAATTCGTTAACATCGTTCAATGACAGGCTCGAAGCCTGCTGTGAGACGCCAGCCAGGGCAACATTTGGCGCTATGCTATCCAAGGAAAACGATCGACTAAGCGTCGGTGAGTTTTCGGCTGCAACAGTAGAATGCATCAGACATTTGCGCGGTCATTTCGAGAAAGCTGGCGACTTACTGGTATGATTGTCCTTAGAGATCCTATCAACAACAATGGGTCGATAACCAGGATGCAGCAGCGCGAATGTTGAAGATTCGGGGCCAATGCCTCGAGCCTTTTCCCATTCGTACAGTTTTCGTGTAAACTTGCGCGATATACCTTCAAATTTCATGACACCTTCCGATGTTTTTACTTCAATTTCTTTCGCCGGATGGTCAGCGACAATTGCCTTCAGTTTGGCCAAACTGTAGAACACAAAAAACCGTTACAAAATTTAAAAATGCTCCGGGTATACAATTCTTAAGCATACGTTTCCAACTTGTCCTTGTCATGGGTCCTGTGTTTGTCACTACGTTTGTCCTTATCCAAAGCAGAGCGTTCATCTTCAGACCCCTTCTTTCCGCCATCTGTATGCTTGCCTGAACGTTTGATGGAGTCGTGACCACTGGCAACAAAACTAACTCCACTGCCACTTCCACCTCTCTTGATTTTATTCCATTGTTCTGAATAAGAGGCAAAAGACAGATAGAAATTTTGCTAAATTCATTTTGCTAAAATGTACCCAATTTTTTCTGAAACTCCTCTGGCAAGTCCTTCTGATCAGGCAATGGCGTCAAGCCCTGTCCTTCCAATTTTAGCTGACCCGTCTTCCATAAATTCCAATCGATCTTATTTCTCGGTTCGCCGCTAACATCTCGGTTGGGCGACGTCGGCGAAGTTGGTTGTGCATTAGAGCCGCCAACTGATATTTGCTTCTTCACGCGCCATTTGCGTAACTTTTTCTTGAAGTCTGGCGTCAAGTTCTCCTCCAACAGCTTGGCCGATAAGTTGGCGCTGAATGCTGGATTCTGTGTGTTCTCCTCCGACTTGGGCGGAGTTATTAATGATATTGCTGTGAACATGAAGACTTGTTAGAAATTAAATTAAAAATATCCACACTTCGCGCTTTTCAACCTCGACACGCATTGGTGTTTAGCCTCATTTTCTCCCATTCTCGGCGCTTTGCCTCAAACTCCTTATCCAATTTAGCGCGTAACATCTCGTAACGTTTATTGATCTCTTGCTGCTTGTCATAGATCGTTTTGTGTGAGCTGACATGGTTGGGGCTGGTAGGCTCAGAGAAATCTCCGCTGGACAAGTCTTCGCTTTCTGAAAAACAAACAGTTCGACCATTGCATGAAATTGTATCAATAGTGGCGAAATGCACTTAACCAAACTCTGCGAAAAAATCGGAATGCCTTGATGGGCTACTGGGAACGGATGAGTTGCCTGGTGAACTGATTTTCTTCGAACGCTTCAACGACTGCGTGCCATCTTTTGGACTTTTCAACGAGTACGGCGAATACGAGAAGTCACTATCGGTCAAATCCTGTTGCATACGAGGGAAGGAAATCACAGTAGTGTGGTTCGTTGTTAAATAAGTTTGTTCTATACTTGTTTTAGATTGAGATTTAGTGGACTTGGAGGCGGTTTGGTTTTACGTGTTGGTGTGCTCTTAATTTCGGCTACCACGTTTTCCGGTAGCACCTCGAAGTCCGAGAGTGTTTTTCCCCGACGCAACGATTTAACCGGAAACAAATTTTTGGGGTTAACATCAATTTTTATGGTTTTTTGCTGTTGCTGTTGTTCGCTGCAATCGGATTTGTGCAAATCATTGGGAAACTCTGCGTCGTCGCTAGTGCGGGGATCATATTTGGTATCACTCCTCGTGGAGCCTCTTCCTACAGTACACGAAAATAGAAGGCGTCATTACTTTACGAGTACGAATTTTTGATTAAACATTTATTTATATGGAACATTTGCTTTCATGTCTCTATGCATTCACACTTCAATTAGGAGTCGCAACTTTAGTTACTTCAAAGCCAATACGTGGGCAATTATCTAAATATCGATTACTTATAATGCATTTAAAACATTCATATCGATTATACTCGCTAACGTTTAATTACCACGAGATCGTTAAACTTTTCAAGTACAAACATTTTTGCGGAAATGTTCGTTGGAAAAAAGCAAATTCAAAATCAAATATTCTTTTGTCAAAACATTACACTCCGTAAACAAATTGAATAATACATGCGACTACTGCTGATTGTATTTTGTACATCAAATACTCTACATGCACACATCTCACTGGGTTGTGTAAATCAAAATAAATCAAATACTCCAATATAGGCACAAATATAGATTGCAATTACTCATTGTGCTGTGACCAGTGCTGTCGATGTCGTCCATTGAACTCGCCGAACTGATAGTGCCCGGTGTGCCGATCTCACTCAGCAGATGACCAGACGATGAGCTCAAGATGCTATCAGCCGAACTGCCACCACCACCACCGCCGCATGGCACTGATGGCACACGCAAATATCTGCAAAATACAAACAAGCAAACAAACGCTCCAAAGCCCGAAAATCAGTGAAGCCAGTCGCTTCCCTCACCTGGCCAGCTCGTTGTTGTTGGGCGTTAAGCCAATGCCGCTCGGCGAGAGATCTTTCTGGCCACCCTCGCTCAAAGCGGGCACATTGGCGCGTTCCCACTTGAAGGCGGCCTTGACCTTGGTCCATTTCGACACCTTCGACTTGCCCTCGCTGTAAGTGCTCTGGCGGCGCAACAGCTGCGGCACCGCACTGGAGCTCTTCACCTCGCGTTCATGTTCCGCGCGGCCCAATAAGCCGGACGGCAAAACATCCTCAACCATCATCGATTTACTGCGCTCACGTTGGCTAAAACGAGAACAACAAACACGAAATGCATGAAAACGCCACCATACACTCACACCGGCGCTTCGACGCTCTTGCGCGCTCTTCAGTGCTCTTTGGCGGCGGATAGCGCTCCGCCTTTATTCGAGCTATCCAAAAGTGAAATTAACTCACTGCTTGAGTGTGCTCCGTTTCATCGATGCTATGCTGCTGTCGCCAACGGGCGCGGGCGTTGACGCCGCGGTCTCCTCTGCCAGTGCAGACTCTTTCGGCGCGGTCGTCTGCTCCACATTGACCTCTTTGTCCAAGTAGTGGCGCTGCAGCTGCCTGTCGCTGCCCTCCCCAACACTGTGCACCTGCCAACAGACAGAACAAATTTGCTCATAGCATGCACCTGACTGGCGGTTAACCGGCTCACCTTATCGTGCAACAGGGTCGCGCAATGCAAGCACTGCTTTCGCTGTCGCCATTTTTGCGCCAACTCAAAGTACTTGTCCCACATGGCGTACAGACGCGACAACTGCTCCACCGCGCCCTGAGCGGCCATCAGAGCCGACAGCGTTGCGCCCAAGCGACTGTGCAGCGGATCGATGAATTGCTTGCACTCGTCGCGCAAATGCTGGCAGAAGACGCACCTCTGCTCGCCTGCCGCTGCTTTGTCGGTTGTGCAGACATCACTGGCAGCGGCTGCTCTGGACGGCGTCTCTCCATCAGGCGGATGCTGCAAATGTTGTTCGGGCTGCTGCTGGTGTTGCTCGCAGTCTTGAGCAATAATTTTGCTCAATGTTCTGTAGAATTCCTCTTCGCTTTCAACGTAATTAAAGAGATTGTGATACTCGGAGAGCAGATCCTGGCTGGTGGGGGGAAACTTGAACACGTTTTCGCTCTCTCGCAGATCGGAAGGACGAAACGGCGTTGCGTGCGTCGAAGGCTGCGGTTGTGGCGGGGGCGATTTGGCGATTGGCGTTTGCGGCTGGGTCTGCGACTTTGGTGGGGGTTGTAATTGTGGTTGCTGGGGTTGGGCTCGTTCCGACGTTCCTTTATTTAATGAGTTTTCCATTTCTTTGCTTTATTTACTGAAAATGTGTGATAAGGTAAGTGTGCGATTAAAACAATAAATTATAATAACCAAGTTAAAAGCGCTGCTGTCATTAAATATAAAATAATCATTATCCATAATAACTAATTAGCTAACTTAATAGTCAATTAATGTTGTGGCTAATCTTTTGAGGTTGCAATAATTGCAACTATGTACATCTCTACGCTAAATTTCTTCTTTATATACGTTACGTATATAATATAAGCACATATGCACATAAGTATATATGTGCGCAGTATTAATTAAAAAAAAGAAATTTTTGTTTTCGATTATTTTAAACCATAAACAATTCCATCATTGCCCTATCCAATACAGTTAGTAGAACACAAGCCAGCACATGGACACGCACACATACGCGTTGCAAAAATTTTGGAAAATCTGTGTTTATTTTATGGCATACTTTGCGCAGTGAAGCTAATATGAATACAGTTTTCATACAAAAAAAAGTAAACAATGTTTTTAGGCAAAATCCATAAAATATTGCATGAATCAATGCAGAAAAATAAGCGTTGGTTTTTATAAATATGAAAGTGTTGGCCATTAAAGTGCTACCGAATTGCTTCAAATGAGGTTGCCTACAAAATACGATAAATATATACCTAAATGTATTTTTTTAACCCCGTGATTAAAATTACTTCTTTTTTATTTGACTCGAATAAATATACACTTTTAAAATTAATTTATCGCATTTAAATTGATATGATTTGTTAAAAATAACAAAAGTTAGCAAAACTTGATTTCTACAGAGAAACAGATCTATACGAATATGGATTTTGCATACTGTATGTATGTATGTGCCAGCGAGTGAGGGACCCCTTGAGGATCCATAATTTAAGCAAAGTTACAACATTATCAAGTAATAACTCAACAAATCATTCATAAGCAAATGAGTGAAGCACTTAATTCCAAAATTTGAAGCTTTTTGTGATTACAGTGAAATTCCTAATTAGGGACAGTTCTTATAACCGGACAGCTTCAATAGCCGGACAAATTTTGCAGACACAGCAATTTCATAATTTGTCCATACGAATATCATTCCAATAACCGGACGCTCTAAAAACTGGACACGGACAATATTTCGAACCATTTTGATTAAAAAATCTCTCATAAACGGACAAAATTCAATAACAATTTTTTTAAAATCGGTACTACCCTATAATACAAATCGCACTCGTATTTGGAAATAAACATTTTCATTTTCAACAATCAGTGTTAACCCTTTCGCTACAGGTTTTTACTGGGAAAAGTTAAATTTTTATATTTTACGTCTTAGGCTTCTATGTGGTTATATTAGCAACATTCCATAAGAAATTTTTTAATTTTTATACTCGGACCCTGTATTTTAGAGTGTTTTTCTATGAGAGCAATCACATCGCTGTGGCTGTAATAATTACTTAATCTTACTTTTTACGCATAACGAAAATTTGAATATTTCTTCAAAATTAAAAAAAAATAGTATCTAAATTTAAAGAAAACGTCAAATTAAAAAGTTCTCTAATATTTTCTGCTTCTTCTTCCTTTACTATGTCAAGATATACCATTAAAAAAACGTGTATACTTCTCTTCTTTAAACTTAAATATTCAGTTTATTAATTTCGTATTTTTCCTAAAACTTCAAACTATTCTAAAGACCAATAAAACAAATGTATTCTTGCAACCATAGAGGATGCAGACATCCACAAAGTAGCATGTTGCCATATGGCAACAAAATAGCGAAAGGATTAAGGCAATCAACCATTACAAAAATTTTTCAACCAAAATCGTATTAAAATGCAAAGACTTGTACAATGTACTCGTATTTACTTTACCTATGCCTGCACTAAATATTAAATAAATATTCAATATTCATAAATTCGTGCCTCAAAACCTCAATGTGGCTACTTGCGGCTACGTAGACTTTGTCTGCGGACTCTACAAGTGACATTAGCGAAGAAATCAAGGTTTTCATTGTGTATCTTTCAATAACCCGTTATGTGCAACTGTCTCTTACTGGTTGAACCTACAATCTGATTGATTGCCCTCCGATAGTACATATATGAAGTCAACGAAGCGAGCAATGTTTCTAATAAGAAGCAAAAGGAGCTCCAAAGAGGCAGAGACTAACCTCGACCAGGACAGGAAAATAACATTTACGGTATAAGATGGTTTTCAGCTCGTCTACTTATCCACACCTGCTTGAATATCCAGCACTGTCTGCTCAAAAGCCTCTTTGAGAAATATTTAGTACAAAGATCAGTACAAAATTTGCTTAAGCTTACATTTTCTGATAAAACGTGATATTCTCCTTTAATATTTGAACCATGAATTATTTCAATTTTAAGTACTAGAAGTTGTAGTGTATTGTAATTTGCACCATCGCAGAATAAATTACAACGACCAAGTCTCCAACCGATTTCAATGGCTGAAACAAAGTGTTTCCTTCTCGTCGTCCGTGCGAAATATTCGAATTGTTTGTTAAGCACTGGAAAAGTATTGCGGCTATTGTTGGTATTTATTGTGTTATTCTGCGCGGAACTAACGGAAAAACAAAAATAAACACGTTCCGACCAGATGAATGCGAAATGTACACATGTGAAATAATTAAGCAGGAAAAATCAGATCAAAATGAAATTTTGAAAATCGAAATAGAACATTTTAAGTGCGCGTACTTGTGGATCATAAAAGTATTTCGGCATCGCTTTAGCTGGACGGCTCTGCAAACCGTACGAATTGTGTGCGTGTGTTCAAACACACACATATATACATATAATACGTATTTATGAGTATCAGTTTGTATGTACATTCATACATATGACCGTTCAAAAGCATCTACGAAAACTGTATGCAACCGTGTTGTGTCGCATTTTCGAAAACGTGCTCGCGGCATTAGTTCACTTTGGCTGTCGGTAGGGACGGCAATATTTGCATGCTCACTTTACAGCCAATACGCCCGTACACGCCCATTCGGGCACAATGAACTTGTGTCAAGTATTTCAAAAACCGAAAATCAAATCACACTAATTCACAGTGCACACCAATGTCGGGTGTGCAATCATCTTGTTTTATTTAAAATATCAAAATTTGGCTATTTATTGAAAGTGCTCGAATATAAAAACATTATCAAAAACATTAAAAATTGCTTCACTTTTCCTCACATCGTGAGGTAATTTCGCTTGAGAGTGCTTTCACACAATTCTGCTTCTTGCTTTTCTTTTATATACACATATATATTCTTTACTTTTCCATTTTTTTACTTTGTTGTTGCCAATTTCAATACGCTTTTGCCCTCTTACCGTATACACACACTTTTGTTTCCACTTTTAGAACGAACCCATAAATGCTCTTGATTTCACACGAAACAAAGTAAAAAATTATTTAGATTTTTCTTGCATTTCCCTGGATTATTTCAATTTCGTCAATTGTCGATTTTTCAGCGATTTATTGACAAATCGCATTGATTTGGGTGTTATGCAAAGTGCGATACGGTGCAATCGAATCGTGTATACTGGGACGGTGTGTGTGTTCCACTGCACCACTTTAAAATTCTTCGCTGGCCGTTCACGTTCTCACGCAATTACCCGTCGAGTGGTACAGGTATCGGCCGTATCGTCCGCTATATACGTAAATACTCTCCGCCGATACGGTGCGCGCCAATCCATGCCGTGCGTTGTATGCGCTTCGCCGTTCGATACTTTTCTGATTCAGAGCCAGAATCTGAATTCACAGGGAGTCGTATTTTGAATGCGGCCACATTTCAGGAAAAAGCTCTCAGCACCTCGAAAGAGATCGATGGCATAGAAGCGAGTGAATGGATCGCGCCTCGGTCGGATGGGTGGCCTCTTAGAAGATGCTGTCGCTGCCGCATGACCCATTAAATCATGCTCAGCACTCCGTACGGTGGCGGAAAACCGTGTCTTGCTCTTTGCGGTTGATAAAAATAAAAATGAAAACTTTTCTCCATTACTTAATCCGATGACACTGTTTCGCCGTCGCTTTTTTTTTTACAAATATTCAATGATCATTCTTCGTTTTGTTTCTTCCTATTTTGTTGTGCTCTGATTTATTGTTTTGTTCCTATAAGTGCCGGTTTATAGTTATTAAAATATATTAATAAGTAACGTAAGCTTCAATACTTTTACGACAATGGCACATATATACATTTAAAACAGTGAAAATGGGAGTAAAACATTCATTCACACACATGTTTGTCTCATTGCTCGTAGAAGGGTTAAGCATTGTTTGCCTACCCGAGCTGTGCTGCAAGGAACGCTGGAACTTCTGCCAATTCTCAGATAATGGCAGTTTCACTTATAACGGAATTTCAAAAATGTACATATGTAAGTGGATCTGTAAATATGTTGTAATGAGCAATATTAGTATAATATGTTTATTTAGTAACTAATTCTTTTGTTAAAAAGCCAATATTTAAAATCTGAAATCGTTAAGAATGTCTTTAGGACATATAAAAACAATTCCCTAATAATTTAATCGACTATATAAACTGAACTTATTCATAGTGATTCCGTAGAACTCTCCTTAGAGCAGCGAACGGAAGTAAAATGTGCAACGAGTAAAAAGTGTTGCCAACCCACATTTTTAGAAGAGAATTATAAATCGCGATTTACACATATATATACAGTGAAGAAGGTATAGGAAACAAAACTTGCGTCAAGAATCAAAATTGATTGATTGAAGAATCAAAATTGATTAATATTTTAGACGGTGAAAATGAGTGCTGGGATAAACTCGCGCTTTTCATTAAGTATGCCTACAAATATAGAGAATCACTTATTTTATAATTCAATTTTTAAAGGTCAATAATGTACGGAATTTAACTGCGATATGTCGGCAGACGGCGTAAGCCAATGTCGAAATTTATTGTATAGTCGATAATGGAATATATCTCTATTTTTTATTTTGGAATTGTTATAGCTATTATCTGTTTGAAATGTTATTTTCTATATCTTCTATATAATAATAAATGAATACTACCACTATATAGTGAAGGTCTTTAGTAAAAATGTTAAATTTAACGTGAAAAATGTCGACTAACTTCTAAATTAAGCATTAACTAATTTTTTGTCTATATGAAAAACAGCCAATAATTATTATTACAATTTATTATTAAAAATAAGTAAAATTAAGTAGAAAATCAATTATTTTGAATAAATATTCCATATTCTATTTTTCATCACATTTTTTTTCATATGCAGCAAATCTTGATACAGCATTTTGTCGTGACACCAAAAATTATTTATTTATTTATTAATTTATTTAAGTCTATTGTACATTAAGTAGCTTACAGACTAATAACAGATTAGTACAAATTATTTAAAGTAAGAGTTTAAACTATGTTTAAAAGACAATTTAGAAGAAGAAAAATCAATAAAATTATAAAGCGAATCAACTTCAGCCAAAGTTCTAGCCAGCGGCGCAAATTGGGCGTAGTTTGTACGACAGCAGGCAAGATTGAAAATTTCATAATTCCGCAACTGTTTGGCAGGAACATGAAAATTAATTCTATCAAGCAACAAGGGACAGTCAATGCCACCAGTAACTAAATCAAATACAAAGGTCATAGAGAGAATCTTCCTCCTGTCTTCGAGGGACTTGATATGCAATAAAGAGCACATAGAGTAGTACGACGAATTAAGAAGAGAGCTTTGGCTACCGGTACAACCATATGCATAGATGTGCCTTGAGTGAGTTCAGTGATAAGAAAAATGCAACACCGTCAGCTCGGCAGAAAATTGAATGTAAACAGCCACTCGCGCTTGAACCACCGAACAGAGCAGATCGTGTTAGCAAAGAGTAGCGGAACAAAAAATTACACGAGGACATAAATTTTTATTACAACTACCAGTGAGACGGTGATCGCCAGCGGAACAAGGCACCAACGAGGGATTTTTATTGGCAAGTGGGATCGAATATTTTTCAAGTGGCGAGGTAAGAAATTACTGAGGTGGTTGGGATGGCCGACGCTTCGGCGTCTGGCGCCACAACGGAAATAGGGGACTGGCTTCGGGCGACTCATGAGGGGGTGGAGGAGTACGTCACGAAGGTGAGTGGGAAAACCATGAGAAAAGGCAGTAAGAGGCCAATTGCGATGGCCGACGCTGCAAATACTGAGGTAGGCTCTGATATGCGTCCAAAAAATTGCAATGACTGCGTAAGTAGGACGGTTGGCAACGAAAAAGCTAAGAAAAAAAGTAAGTTGGAAAGCGGCAACGAAAGTGAAAATGGAACTAACGGAAAGATCCCGTTACAAGGTATGCTTGTAACCAAGGGCACTTATGCTAAGTTAGCGGTTGAAAACCCGTTAGGTGCGAAAGTGAATAGTGAAGTCTGCGCAGACATGACGACCGTTGAGAGTAACGGGAAGAATACAACGGGAATGGCAACTGCGAGCAGTGAAGTCAGTAGGCAGTCGATGGCGTACCAAGAAAACCACAGAGGCGATTTTGCGGTTCTTTTGGATACGTCTGCGTCTGAGCTTTTCGAAAATAAAACGATGAGAAATGGGCTGTACTTGTGGGAGAAAATAAGAAGGATGCAAATAGGGGGCATCAAAAACATTAAGGCGGTGGGGAAAACCCTGTATAAAATTTTTTTCGTGTCTGCGCGTGATGCAAATAAGTGTGTTGAAAACCAAGGCTTAGGGATGGCGAACATTAGAGCCTTTATACCTAGAAGCTTTGTGGAGACGTATGGGGTTGCAAGACACATTCCTGTCGGTTTCTCGGATGAGGAGGTGTTGAACAACATCGAGTCTAGCATTAAGGTGGTGTCGGCCCATAGAATATTACGGAGGGACAGAGACGACAAGGAAAAGCTTGTACCTACAGAAACTTTCAAAATTGCTTTTGCGGGCAGTGAGTTGCCACAGATGGTACAGATATTCTACACGAATTTTAAGATCACGCACTTCTTTCCCCCATCAAGGCAGTGCTATAACTGTGGGCGACTGGGGCACACAAAGCTGAGCTGCAGGGCAAAGAAAAGGTGCATTCTTTGTGGTAAGGAGGGAGGGTGCAACGAAGAATGCAGTAACAGAGCGTGCATTCTTTGCGGCAACCGAGAGCACTCAGCTTTGAACAGAGACGCATGCCCAAAGTGGCAAAAGGAGAAAAATGTGCTGGAAATTATGACGATCAAGAAGATTAGCAGGAGGGAAGCATTTGAGACGTACTCGCATTTAGGTGCAGACAATAGGTTCGCCTTACTTACTGATTATGAGGAGAATTTCCCCCCGCTGCAACGAGCAGCTCCCCCTATGGTCAATGCAGATGCGGAAACTAATAGGCGACTGACGACGAGGTCCTACAACAGGGTAGCCTCTGAAGCCAGGGTCGCTCAGCGCTGGGTGGCTCAGCCGCCCCCGAAAACGACAAGAGAAAAGAATGGGGTCCCGTGTTTTGAGCGACCAGGCTGGTCGACGGTGTCGGACCTGGAAAAGGTGCTAACCCTATTGGGGGACAGGTTTGGGCTGGACAGGGATGATCCTATAGCTACATTGATACAAGGGATCGTGAGTGGAATCTCGTATCGTTCTGCCCTCGATGAGAGGTTAAATAGAATTAGAAATCCGAATGTTAAGCATACTCCAGTACAACTGCCAGAGCCTGAAAGCGAATAAAAATGTCATCGACATTTTCAATCAAACCCATCAGATTGACATTGTATGTTTGCAGGAAATATTCTCGCACGATGAGGCCATAGTTAACCATAAGTTGACTGGGTTTCATATGGTGAGGAAGACTCGGTCGGACGGCTATGGGGGTGTGGCCATAGGGTTCAGGCGGGGTCTGGCTTTTGTGAGGGTAAGGTTCCAATCGCAGTTGGACATTATAATTGCGAGAACAACGAATTTGATTAAAAATGTAACTGTATGTTCGGTATATCTGCAACCTAGTATCAATGTTGCTACTTTTGAAAATGAAGTTGCTAAACTTATCTCCTTTTTGAATACACAAGAAAATGTTTTGCTTCTGGGGGATTTCAATGCCAGGTGCACGGCTTGGGGGGACTCCGTAAGCTCGGGTAGAGGAGGTTTTTTGAGCCGGCTGATGGACACCTCGAGTTTGAGGTGTTTGAATGATGGCTCAAGGACCTTCTTCAGGAACCCGATGTTTGTGGAGGCAGATGGGGGCAGTGTGCTCGACTTGTCTTTCACGAGTGTGCAGGAGGGAGTGGAATGGAAGTGTGACAAGTCCTTTATAGGGGGGAGTCACCATTGCCCTATAGTCATAAAAGTAGCAAACTGTACGATGCGACCACGACCTTTCACCTCCAGGAACATGCTGCACAGGATGCTGGCGAGGATTAAGGCCTCGGAAATAGACCAATTGTCCGATCTGGAAAGCAAGTTTAGCTCTGCCAGGAAAAGTTGCACGTTTGACCTGAATAATTTCAGACACTCTCCAAAAAACTGGTGGAGCAGTGAGCTCACCAGACAGTACAGGGTACTGTCTGCCAAAAGATGCAAAGCAAGATTGACGGGAAGGTGCGATGACCTGGAAGAGGCATGGCAGGAGCAGGTCAGGTGGGAGAAAGCGGTGAAGGAGGCGAAGAAAATCAACTTCCTGGAGGCGATAGAGGACCTCAGCAGCAACCCGAATACTAAGAAGGCTTGGCTTTTTGTCAATAACATGAGAAAGGTTGGCGAGGAGCGTAGTTGCAGGTGGACAGAGGAGGACAACTTAACTTGTCTGCAACATTTGAAGGCACAAATAAGTAACCAGTCGGCTCCCCCTCCTCAGGTTTTTTTGAGCAGCCTTGAGACGCAGGCAGTCTGCGAGCGCACCCCCTTTCTGCTTTCGGTGAATGAGTATGCAAGTGCGTTAGGAAAGAAAAAGTCGACTGCTGGTGGAGCGGATGGAATCACTTATAGCATGCTGAATGCCCTGCCTATGGAGGTTATTCAGAAGCTGGCTAAAATGCTTGAAAACTGTGTTAACTCCAATTGCTTCAGTGACAATTGGAGGCTTATTTCGATCGTGCCCATACCCAAGGCCAGCGGTTGTCGTGACAACATCATAGATTATAGGCCAATATCGCTTATCTCGGTGTTGGTCAAAAGTCTCAACATGGTGGTAAAGGATCGTTTGTCTGACTTTGTTGAAGAGAAAGGCATAATCAGCCCTAGGTGTTTTGCTTATAGGAAGGGAAAATCAGCGGCTATGTGCATCAATGAAGTGCTTCACTCTATTGAGGTGGCAAAGCACAGGAAAAAGAAAGTGTTCGTATGTGTGCTGGATTTAGCGGATGCGTATAATTGTGTGGACATTGTGCGACTCACTGAGGTACTTCACAGCTTAAAGGTTCAACCTACGATTTATAACTGGATTTATAATTTTCTGTACAAGAGAGTGTTGAAGTTAGGGAGTTGTAGGATAGAAGTAAACAACGGTCTGCCGCAGGGAAGCTGCCTGTCTCCCTTGCTGTTTAATATTTATACCGCTGCCTTGCACGACTTGTCGGACAGCAAAACGCAGTTATACCAATTTGCTGATGATTTTCTGTTTATTTGTGCTGATTGCACGGCTGAGAATAGTTTGCGAAATTTACAAAGCAAAATACATGTTTTTGAGGAGCGATGTAGGGCTTTGGGTTTGAGCCTGAAGGCAAACAAGTCCAAGTTTATGCACATGGCCAGGGGGTGTAAGAAGGCGTTTCAGCTCTCGATAGGGCAAGGGTCAGTGGATCAGGTATCACTGATCAAGTTTCTGGGGAGGGTAATCAACGCCAGTTCCACTGTAAGAGACCACATTAACAAGGTCAAACAGGAAATTGTTCCTGCCAAGAATCTCATCACCAGACTGACCACGATTAAGGCCGGTCTTGCGCCCAAGACCGCCTTAAACTTATACAAAGCCTTTGTAAGATCCAAGCTGGAATACGGTTGCACCACCTTTGCCAATGCGCCTGCGGGGTACGGCAAAAAACTGCAAACCATAGTAAACGACACGATCAGAAGGTGCGTCGGAGTGCCCCCTAGCACGCCTACCCATTCCAGGTATGCGCTAGCTGGAGAGCTGCCCCCCAGACACAGGGCTTTATGGTTAACGTGTAAAGAGTTAGTTTCACAGTGGTTCACTAATGTTACGTTAAAGGAGCATTTACAGGAGGCGATCCCGCTAAACACAAGCTACGGCACAGCCTACTTAAACTACAAGGAGATCTTCGACCGGATCAACACCCACACACAGTTTGATAGGCATCCAAGATTAAGGTTAGAACTGTCCAATATAGAAGGGGCTAAAAGAAATTGGGCTAAAGCGAAGTTAGCAGCAATATACAGTGAGAAAATTGACAGATTGAGGCAGGAGAGGTTTCTGATTCTGGCTACTGATGCGTCGGTAGCTGGGAGCTCGGTTGGCTGTGCCGTTTATAATGAACTAAATAATTTTTCGCTTCTCTTTAAGCTTGGAGAGGGGTACACGTCAATGACGGGGGAACTGGTTGCGATCCGGCAGGCGATAGCTATGGCCGCGGAGCACGGAGTTACAAAACTGGCGGTCTTGACGGACAGCCGGTCAGCCTTACAAGTCCTGGCTCTGGACAAAACCAAAAATTACTTGGCTGCTGAGATTCACAACTTATTGTATGCTATGAGGAGCATAACGCATGAAGTCCGTTTAGTATGGGTGCCAAGTCATGTTGGCATCCGTCTTAACGAAAAAGCGGACGAGGCTGCCAAGACTGCCACGGTACATGGCCGATGCCTAAACGTTGACTTGACTTCTTATGAAGCCTTAATCCGACTAGAGAACAAGATTTGGGAGGAGTGGAACAGAGAGTTCCAAGTGTTAAGTATAAGTAAGGGTAAGGTGTTAGCGGAGATAATTGGGGATGTAAAGAGGAAGCCTTGGTACAGAAACCGGAACTGCGATATGACGCCGCAGGAAACGAAACTGCTTAATAGACTTCTGACTGGACATACATATTGTAGAGCCTACCTCAGTAAATTTGTTCCCAATTGCAGCGGCCTCTGCACCCGCTGTGACTCGCCGGAAACCCCTAATCATTTGATCTTTGAGTGCCGGGCCCTTAGCCGGGTAAGAAACGGTTTTGACTTTTTCGATAAATATGACAATCTCATGGAGCTAATGAAATCAGAAAACCTGTTGGTTTACAAAGCCTTATTGCAATATATAAAAGCAGCTGATATAGAAAAGTCCTTGTGAGCTGGCAAGACGCTGTCGTCACTGGTAAGTGGAACATTTGTGAAAAGTCCCCTCGTAAATATTTGATGTTCATGTGCTCAATGTTTTCCAAGTGCTCGTGGAAGGTGTTGGTTTTATCAATGTTTTTTCGTTTTTTGTCTTCCTCGCTGAGTCTACGCTTGCTTGCGGCGTTTGGGGGCGCTGCGTTGGACAAGCGAACTGGACATCCATCATTGAGAGGGGTTCATCCCACACCCTGGAGGTGTTCTCGACAAGCTGTAGCGCTCGATAAAAAGGAGTGGAAAGGATATTATGTTGCACATAAACCCCTCGTAGTATTATGGGAGGGTAAAACAGCGAGATACAACATACTGGGATTGTGAAGTCCAATCGACTAGTTGAAGGAGAACCTGGCATTTTAAGGGCCCTTTTAGGCTCCTTGCCATCAAGCACTGACGTCTTGGTGCTATCGATAGTTCAAAAAAAAAAAAAAAGAATGTAAACAGCTGATTGCCACAGACAGTGCCAGAGGTTATGTGATTTTGTCGAGTTTGGCCAAAGTTTTGGTATTTTATAAAATACGTGCAGAAATGATTTCGGCTGTTTCAACTGTGCGCACTTTGTTGTTGCGGCAGCAGGTCGCTGAGGTAATGCGCGTGGTGCACACCACTGCCGTCTGTGAGGCCGCTCGAAAGGGCACACGCGAGAAGGCGCGAAAGAAGAAGGTGAAAGTGGAGGTAAAGAAGGTGGGCTTCATACCGCACAACCAGCGCGATAAAAAGTAAGTGACGAGCATTGTGTGTTGTGGATTTTTCTAATTTCACTGGCTCATCGCCAACAGGATCAACCTGCAGCGTGAGAATCGCCACTTTGACGACTCGTGGAAGCAGATATCGCAGGACAATGTCTACATACTGAAGTACTACCGCTGGCCGGTGTACACAGTGGCCGAAGCAATTAAGTGCCACTGTGAAACGCACCACCCGACCATATACAACGTGCCCAATGCACCACTCAACGTGCATATCGAGCTCAACATGAAGGCGGAAAAGAACAATCGTTTTGTGGACAACTTCCAACGCATGGCGATGATACCGCACAAGTTTGAGCACGGCGAGGAGCGCAAGATCCTGGTCTTCACCAAAGGCAATGTAAGTGTTGGCACACGCACTGTTATTCCGTGCCATAAGTTCTATTATGCCTTTTTACATGTGTACCAATGAACTAATCTACAGGAGCAAATCGTCGAGGCACGTGAAGCAGGTGCATCGCTGGTGGGAGGCGTCGAACTGATCAAGGACATTACAAACGGTGAGCTACAGCTCACTGACTACCAGTACGTCTTGGCCCACCCGAATATTTTGCCCGAACTTGTGGCGTTGCGTGGTCTGATGAAGCGCAAATTTCCGAATCCGCGTAGCGAAACACTCGGCACTAATTTAGCAGAAATGATTACACGTTTCTCCAACGGCATCAGTTACGGTGCCGTTAAGGACGAACATCAGCAGGACTTCGGGCTGATTTCGACATGTATTGGCACGCTGGACATGGACGTGCAGCACTTGGAGGAAAATTTGCGTGCACTGCTTCAGGATGTGAATACGATTCGACCAAAGCGTGTTGGCGAGCGGTTCATAACGCGTGTTCTGCTGAAGAGTCCGCCCAGCAGCGAGCGCCTTAAAATTGATCCATTCATTTACGTTCCCGAGCTGTACGTGAAAGCGACAGACAAATCAACAGCCAAGCAGGCAACAGTGGATGACGAGGACGCTGAGACGGACGAGACCAACGAGGAACAACAAAAACAGCAAGCAGTAGCATCAAATTAGAATATCTGCGTTGAAACCCTTTACTAACATATGTGGTGAAAGGCAATGCGATAGCCAGAAATTCAATCCTAGCTACATACATCAAGTTACAAGCCAGAATGGGGAAGGATAAAGTCCAAATAAAAACTTGTATTTGTTGTAAAACAAAATCAATGCGCGTCTATAGCTTATATGTCATATGTGTATAAATGCGCACGGCGCTAAATGGTAAATACAAACTTCCAATACACGCGACCAGCGTGGCATAAAATAGTGGTCGGGTGTCATGTTTTTGGTAAAGTCATAAAAATCTCGTCAACACTTAGCCTTCTCACTCAAGCTTTCTGTGTCATGCTGGTGTGTTTTTGCTGCATTTCAAGCTGCTTGACGCGCGTGTATGCGGCACTGGCCGCCAGTACCACCACGTTCGAAGTCCACCAGAGCAGTGATTTGGTGTCGTTGTACCACTGCGTGGCTATAACAGTTTGTGCGCAAGCCTTTGCCGTGCCCGAAATGTTGTGCGTAAGCGGCGAAGTAACCTGCAATTATAAATGGATGTAGGAATGCTATTAGAAAACCGAAGTAAAATTTGCTCTAACAGCTCACCTTGATTTGCATAGCAGTCACAAATCCAATAGCAAAGCCACACAGGCCGCCACCCAACATAGCCCCCACAAACCACGGTGCAAACAGATGTTCGTACGACATGATCGCGCCCACTTCGCCGTTAATTATGATCAGCGGTAGAAACAAAAAGCTGGAGTAAAGATTGTTGTAATAGCTGAGCAGCCAAACTTCCTGATTCACATGCGCCAGCGATTTCTTTGTGTGTATCGAGTACATCGCCAACGCCAGAGAGCCCAGCACGCCGTACACTGTGCCGCGCCACGAGAACGCTGTGGTCAAGCTTTCCTGGTCGACGCCTAGCAAAAATCCGACGACGATGACAGCGCAGCAAATTATTGCCTTGAAGCTGGTGTGCTGCCGCAGTAACACATACGTTAATAGCACATTAAAGACAGTGGTCAGCGATCGGCCCACATAGTAGAACGCCACGCCAACGTATTTAAGGCACAAATTATTCAGGCCCACCATCAGCGTAAACAGCACCGACAGCGGGAGAATCTGCAAGCATACAAGTCCTGAGTACAACGACGACAGGACACTCTAGTCGACTTACTTTACGAAACGTGTCCACATCCAGTGGATTGCCATCGGGAAAACTCACCACCTCGGGATACCGCTTGCCCAGGCGGCTCATGAGGAAACATATCGCTGTTGAGACTACGCACTGGAACCACGTCACAAACAGAGGCGCCTCCAGGTTCACAGACTCGCTACTCAGCAGCAGCTTGTTCACGAATACTGTGAGTATGGATATCGTCCTGCAAGCAACAAAACTCAGCCACAATAACAATGCCGGTCATTAGAATTTACCAATAGAGAGCCACCACAAAAAATACCTTCAGGTATTTATTCACCAGCCGGTTGTGCTCCGCCAGATTCTGATACATATTGCTGGTGTGAGTTGGACACTAATTGCCGGAGCACGAGTACATTGAATGGATGAAATTTTAACTTGTAATGGATGAAGCAACTTCTTGCAGAATTATCAGCAACAGCTGACGACCTGATTGGAAATACTTGACACAGGGTTGCAGCGGCCGAACGGTTCCAATTAGAAAATATTGTACTTAACCCAGCAAACGCCGGAGCACTTTTTATCGGAGCACTTTTGTGTCCGACACACGGAGTTTGTGTTAATAAGTACGAAATAAGTACGATTCTAGCTAAAAAAATGTGAAGGTTATGGCATTGAATGTGTGCAGTCACCTCTGCACTTTCTCCTCCCAAAGAAGAACCCTTTACTTCGCCTTGAATATCACACCAAATGTAAATCAAATCAATTGGTGTCACTCGGCCAGTTTTCCAAAACAACTAATTTAGTTAGGTGGTTGAGTCACAATCAAATGATATTCCGTACTTCCCCGAATTCGATACCATGAAGGATTGCGAATTAACTTGGCGAATGCAATTGCAATTGCAGAGTTGCCGCGCACAAATTGTGCATTGCTACCGCAGCAAACATTTCGCGACTTTACCGACTATTCCCGCCCAAGCTCTATACCATCATAGAGCAATATATTAATATATATTAAGTACGTACCAAATATAATCATTAACTATACGTAATATTAATAACAATTTATAATATTTAATAATAATATTTTTTTGAGGAGTGGCAACTCTATTACAAATGCACCCACTTTTTTGTTTGAGCCAAACCGACTTCCCACCGGCTTTTAAAGTGCAAAAAGATGTCTCAGTGTGCAGATGTGGATTCGGACGACCAAGACTGGTTCGACAAGGACGAGGATGAGATCTTGCAGAGTTTAAGAACTAAGGTGAGCAGTAGCGGTTCTGTGCTGGAGGAACAACCTGTGCTTGAAGAGGAGCACATAACTGGTCCGGCGGCAACAGGTAACGGATAAATACGAAATTCGTTATAGTACTTTTAGAGCCATTTCGAGCTTATTCTTGTTGTGATAGATGAGTACCTGAAGCAGAAGAACGTGGCAGTCTGTGCTGCAGCAGCAGGCTTAAAGAACGCCCCTTCCAAGCTGGGCACTGCAGACTTGCGTAAAATTGCGCATATGGAACCATTAGATGCTTTTTTGTATGCGGCGACGCGTGAGTCCGACTTTTTTGTGGGCCAGCTGGCGGAGAGCGATTCACAGGAGCGAGTGTTGTTGTATGCGCAAATTCTGGTACTCATCGCAGAGTTGCAACTGCCCGGGTTTCACGCGGAACTGCTGCAGAAATTCGCCAGCGACGGAGTGCTGTTGGAGCACTTTCGTATCATTGCGACGAAGCTATTCAGCATTCGTTACAAAACTATGTGGACAGATGGGGAGCGCGTCGATGAAGTGCTGCACACAATACAGACGCTTCTAGTGCACGCCCACCAAATGAGGCTCCTTACACCAAAGACGACCGACTTCATGCGTAGTATAAAGTAATAATAATCTCATAGTAATGTAATATACACATATACATCTATATATGCGTTTGCTATAAGGAAGCTGATAGAAACGAGCGATACGCCGGCAGTGGTAGAGCGAGAGTCGTGTCAAGCGTTTTCCAAGCAATTGGAGCGCATGCTAACTGAGATCCCGTCAGCTGAACTGAAGAAAAAGCCGGAGGTACGTCAGCTTTGTACTGTGCAAAGTGTGTTTCTTAAATACGAATTATTTCAGATTTTTCCTACATTGGACGAACTACTGGATCGATCTGCCGCCGATGTGGAGGTGAAATTGCTAGAGGAGATAGAAAAAGAGTCAGAAGAGATAGTCGAGGAAACGAAAGGGGTAGATTGGACCAAACGTAACTACACAGGTGTCTCTGAATACATTGACCGGCAGATGCAAATGCTTCGCGATGACTTTATGATAGCACTGCGCGAATGTGTGCACGTTCTACGAGAAAAGCGGCCGAGCGACTCGTTGCCGCAACCGCTGACACTACACGAAAACGTCCGTATTGTACTGAATGCGGATTTCCTTAGTGCCAATCGGCATGAGATGCTTTTTGTTGATTTGCTGGGCAATCTTCGCACCAGCAACGAACAGACACTTCCGCGAGCAGTCCGCAACAGAGTGAATGCAATAAAAACTGGCACTTTACTCTGCCTTACTACTAGTACCGATTTTGAGAACCTGATACTGGCCACGGTAACGTACACCGACGGGGTTTTGCTGCACATGGGCTACGTAAGTTAAATGCATTATTTTGAATGGCTGCAAAGCTATGTTTTAACCACAAAGATGCTCACTTTTGTACTGATTTATCAGATTGGAATAGAGATTGCAAGGCAGTACAACATTGGCAATATATATCGCCAGGAGCTGCTCATGTTCGAGGCACCAGCATTTTTCGAACCATATCGCAATGTTTACAACTATCTGAACAAGTGCGATGTAACTACTCTGCCCATGCAGCGCTATATCGTCGAAGGCCAGGTAAAGAAGTCAACCTTGTATGGCAACGAGTCTCCTGTTGATTTCTGCTTTATATCAACACAGACAGATGTGCGACCGCCAAGTTATCTCACGGAAAAAACCCGCTACACATACGAGAACGAGTCGTTCACACCGCTGCAGCAGTCGTCGCCCAAGAAGCTACCGTTAAATCAGTCACAGTTATCCGCATACCGAAGCGCACTATCTAAGGAGTTTTGCTTGATACAAGGACCGCCCGGCACGGGTAAAACCCACCTTTCGGTGCACTTGGTGCGAACGTTGCTCGCCAACGCCAACACGCCCATAGTTCTGATCACTTACACCAACGAGTCACTGGACAAGTTCCTGCTCAAGCTGGAACCCTACACGCATAACATTGTACGATTCGGCAGCCAGTCACGTCAGCCGCAGATCGAGAAATTCAATATGCGTGCGGGTCTTACAGATAAAAATCTCGTAAACCCGCTATTGAAGCGTCTGTATTACGTCGTGAGCAACGAGTTCAAAGCAAAGTTTGAACAGCTGCAGACGATGCACGCCGACTTCGATGGCAGCGAGGAGAGTTACCAGGACATCCTTGCAGCGCAGAGCGTTGTACGTGCCATTGCCGAGAAGCTAACCAGCGTACGAGTGATGTTTCAATATTATGTGGTGCGTAAAACTGCCGTCATTGCTATGACCACCACATGTGCGGCCAAGACGAACTTTCTCTTTCGCTTGCTAAAGAGTCGAGTTGGTAAGGTTGACTTTTCGTGAAATGCGTGCATTGAGAAACGTTCGCCATCCCGTGATTGCCTTTCAGTTGTTTTTGAAGAAGCTGCCGAAATATTGGAGTCGCATGTGTTGGCTTGCCTGACGCCCTACACGCAGCATGTCATCATGATCGGCGATCACCTACAGCTGCAACCCTACACGACGAGCTATCGGCACAGCCGCTCCTGTCAACTGAACGTGTCGCTGTTCGAGCGACTGGTACGGCAGGACATACAACGGTCCGTCTTGGACGTACAATACCGCATGCGACCTGCTATTGCCGCCCTAATTTGTCCCGCCATCTATGCCGAGCTTAAGAATGCCGATGCCGTGGAATCGTATCCGCTGGTGCGTAAGATGCGCAAAAATGTCTACTTTCACACACACGAGCAGCCGGAGTCCATATCGAAGGTACGCCGCAGTGTGTATTGAACAGCCTAACAAGGGTAATTTGTATCCGATTCCCCAATTTCCAGCCTGATTGTTCAGCATACAACCAGTTTGAAGGTACGGAAATTGCAAAGCTATCAAAGTATTTGATTGGCACGGCAAACTATGCTGCCGAGGACATAGTCATACTCTGTCCCTATGCCAAACAGATAGGGTGCATCAAAAACGAGGTTTGTAAGCCATTTGATAGCAGTGGCGAGTGCGCGCCTAATGTGTACCGTTCCTTTTCACCTCTCAGCTGGCGGAATACGAACTGGAGCATTTGCATGTGGCCACTGTGGACAGTTTTCAAGGTCTGGAGGCGAACATTGTGCTGTTGTCGCTGGTGCGCAGCAACGCTAGCAGGCAAATTGGATTCTTGCGCGAGAAAAATCGCATTTGTGTGGCTCTGTCACGAGCCAAGCACGGCCTTTATATGATTGGAAATATGAAGCTTCTGGCCAAATGTAGCAGTATTTGGCGTGCAGTGAAGCAACAGTTGGAGCTGCAGGATGCCATTGGCAGTGAGTTTCCGTGTGAAGATAATGTGGCGTAATAAAAGTCACAGCGTAGATGTATGGGCATAGTTGTCTGATGCACCAACAATTGAAGAGCACACAGAGTATGCCTTAGTAAGATCAGGGATTCCATTCAATCAGTTACAAGCCAAAAGTGAAAAGAAAAACAAGTAACTGATATTATCATTTAGATGCTTTATTATTTTATACGCTTTTATTTTTTCATCGTTTTATTTGTTTGCATTATTAACCTCTTGTAAGCTACCCTAAAATGATAAAATGTTACTGAATTGATGCATTTTCTGTTGTTTTGCTGCAAACAAAACAGTTTCCTTGATTTCCAAAAACGAGTTTTTCTTTATATGTACTTGGAACCAATCTAGTCCGGTTTTGTATGTATGTATGCGAGTTGCTAAGTTGTCAAACGAATTCAATAGAGAGTAAGTTAAATTTTACACAACTTGACTTACATATTTCTCAATTCTAGATAAAAAGTTTTATGATTTTGTGGTTTTGATTTCTTAAGCACAAATCAGTTTGCACACAATTGTCCATTGAAAGCAGAAAATCAACGTTAATTAAGGGAAAAATACAAAAGAAAAATGGTATTGTTACTTTATGCATAAATCTGTTTTGAGTTTTTTCATACATTTAGAAGTTTGCAGGCCTTGTGTGTGCTCGAATGCGTGTGGTGAAAAAAAAAAATCGCTACAATGGGGTCTTGATAAAAACATCAAAAATCCATTGGTCTTTAAAATATTGAAAAAAGGTTCTATGATGAAGTTTACACAGCGGTTAATGTGGATGCACTCAATGCTGTTAGATTTGCAGTACAAAGACGAAATATTTGTAGGCAATTCTATGCATAACGAAGCAGTAGCAGTGATTTGAGGTGAAACCAACGACACTAAAGGCGCAGGACGCATAACTCAACCTCCCGGCATTTTTTGATCAAAGTTTTTGATCAAAGTATGGGTTAGGCAACAAGGCGATCTGTTGTAGTTACACTCAGCGTACGCAGCATTCACTTCAATGCCTTCAAAATAAAGGCGCAAAAGACACTGAGCTTTTTTAAGTAATTACATCTCGCTCGCTACTCGCTCATGCGCCGATGGTGCCGAGTGCCCATAACAGATCGCCCAATATTGTAGTCGATGCTGAAGCTCATTTCAACACAGAGTGGTGGAATTTTTTTGATTTCCAATGCAGTAATTGGTTTTCAACAAGGTCAATGCATTTTTGTAACAAGTTGCTTTTTTGTGACGAAAAGATAGCTTTCGACTTTGGTCCAGTGCACTAATCAAATTTATTGTAAATATATTTAACAAGTCTTAAAAAATCAAAGTTACAGCAGTTGATGAGACAAGCAATAGAGAGCCTGAAAAATTTACTGTTAAAAGATTATATCCATAAGGAACGTTTAGTGTGAACTGCTACCATGATAGGTTTGCAATTACTTACAGAACTAAACTGAATTAATCGGTCTTGGCCGTAATGTAGTTTCAGCAGGACGGCACAAGAAGCCACGCAGCTGATCAAACGATCTTCTGTGATTCAAACTGGACCTTTGCAGGTTTGTCACGTCATTGATTCTAAATGCGAAAGACTTCAGGCCCAATATAGAAAGTCGAATAGGGAAGAATTGCAAGCAGAATGACAAAAACCACTTAGTCCACGACGTTTTTATACTTGAATAGTAATAAATTGGTTTACGCAGTGATTAGCAGTTAAACTGCAAATAAATCGGACGGTCCAGGGTTCGAATCCAGACCAAACCAACACTAACTTTTTTATTTGTCTACTGTTTGCCGAACAGACTTTGGCTGTGGCAAGTCTCTCAGATTTAAATCATTACCTACAACAATTGTAGAATGGTTTCGGAGAGCTCGTCCTCAGTCGCTCATATTTTCCTAAATTCTTAAATTTTTTTCCACTGAGAGATCGTTCCGCATAACATAATGGTTTACAATTTATAAAATGTTTATATACAAAAGAATTTAAATATTTACAAATTATTGATTGTTTCGTGTTCGATTTTGTACCGGAAAGACTATATTTCCAATCATACACCGTTTTTTTTTTAAACATTCTCGATATTTCAACATTAAAATTAACATTTTTTCGCAACTGACTGTATGAGCGGAAATTAAATTTGTTGCGCATTTCGCTTCGTGGCTAGCAGCAAAGCTAAAAGATACAACAACAAATTATGAGTTGGGTTGGACCAATTTGCTGGTGCCGAGGCATTGTTTAAAGTTAGTTAATATGGTTGAGTGCATCAGTTTTCGATGGATGGCCACATTCTGTGTTGTAAAAAGCATCGCAGATCGCTGAATTGCATTTTTCACGAATCCTGACCAGTACGCTACTGTTCCCTTGTTGCCTCTGGCTACTTACAGCATAAACACAGGTATACTGCACCGCTTTCGAGATTCCGACTTTGACATTTAAGTCTGCCGACATTTGCAATATTTATTATCTTTGCAACAACGACTGCATCCCCATAATATTTCCGAGTTGGTCCATTTTTCTGTGGCTACAGTTATTATGCAAATGAATGGCGTTATGTAGGTGAGTTAATTTTCTTGTGCTGGCACAGCAACAGCAAATAATGTAGAACTCAATGAATTCGCAGTCGTGTATGCTGCTTTGACTTGTTCACTATTTTTGTCTAAGTTTTTTGAGTGCGATTATGTTGAATTGTTTTTTAAAATTTTATGTTTGTAGTTTTTTATTTAATTTATCTTATGCTTGTCTATATAAAAATACACTATACGTTTAGGCGGCGAGTGTGTGACTTTTCGTTTTGCTTATCTGGTTTGTTATCGTTATACCTTTCAGTGTGTATTTTGTTTGGTTTTGGTGTAAAAAAGAGAAACATAAAACGTGTTTAGTTCTGTTATTTCGGTTTCTTTTAGATTTTAGTTGTTATATGTAGTTGCTGCTAGTTTGTTATGTTTTGTTTCTGTTTTCATTTCTCTCGGTATTGCGAAAATTGCCTTTGATTTTCTTGTTCTTTTACAGCTTATGATTATTACTACATTTACTACAAAGTTTACCTTTTGTTTTTGTTGTTGTTGTTGTTGCTATTCTTGTATGATACATATATAAATTATTACTTAATTTAATTAAATTGAATTAATACAAAAAGTAGTCTACTGTAAGCATAAAATTGGGAACATTTTAAAATCAAACAAATTGCATGGAAGGTGCGCTGGAAAAGCGGCAAGGGTGAGGTGAGGACGACGTGGAAAGGGTACAGGCGTGCAGATGTTAGTGAATGCGTGCATTTATCATGGATCAGCGCGTAATTGAGATGCCGAGCTTTCAATTTTCAATAGAAAAAAGTTATAATAATAAATTCTAATTACAAAATAAAGTGGCTTTACATGTACAAAAGTAAAATTAGGGTAAAATTAGAAAATTCTATTGCAGGCTTAAAACTAGGTTCAACTAAAATAAAAGAAAGAACAGAGACAATTGTAAGTCAAGTGATTGAAATCGCTGGCTAGCCAGTACGGACAGTGTGCAGAGAGTGATAACATGACCATCTCATAACGTGACAGCTGCCATTGCTTGGTTATCCTCGGAGCGAAGTGCGCAAATATTCAAAATGGCGAATTTATGCCATCGAAATTATTCGCGGTTGACAGCGCTATTTGAGAGGCGGCGGCAACTGCACTGCCGAACACGTCACAGACGATTTGGTCGCCAGCTGAAAAACGTTGCGTCGAAGAAAAGACGAGATGCAGATGGGGGCGCGACAGAAGAAAGATGCTACTAGCTTTAGGTACTTAAAATTAATAAAAAATAATGAAATAAAATATGTATGTGCTTCTTCTACTCATTCATGATGATGGCGATGCCGATGGTGTTGGTAATGGTGCTGACGCAAATGCTGACTATGGATTCTAGGTGTGTGTGTGGTGGTGGATTGTGGTTTACTATTTAATTGTTGGTTGTTTTTTTGTCGGTTGGTTGCTTGATTAGTGGTCCTTACGCGGCGGCCTTGTAGTCACCAATCTGGCTAGAGAACACTCTATTGGTGTGCTACTACTGCTGGTGTTTTGTTGTTGCTGCTGCTGCTGTTGTAGCTTTCGCTGTTGTACTACGGTTTTATTGCTACCGCCTGTTAATGAGGCCGTTGGGTGGCGCCTGCTGCCCGGCCGTGTGCATCAACTCCAGCTCCACCAGCAGCGGGAAGTGATCCGACGGTATGTGCGGATGAGGACAGCCGACCACCTTGTTCTCGCGCAGCCACTCATTTGAAATGGGGCCCAGCAGGCCCAGCGGCACCATGCCGGTTTTCGTGTAGAATATGTAGTCGATGATGCCCTTGAAGTCGAACGTGTAGTTGGTGTGCGGCATAATGTCCTCGCTGTAGGCGGAGGCCAGTTTGAAGGAATGCGTAAACTCGTTGGTGTCGTTCGAGAGCAAACGTTGTAGGCACAACTTGTAGCCCATGTCCTTGAAGTCCGAGTGATCCATTGAAACGCGCCCCTTGCCCAGATACTCAATCACTCCGGATTCCGGTAGCGAATTGAAATCGCCGCACAGCAGTAGCTGAACACTATTCGAATCGTTCTTGTGACCGGGCCGAAAACTGTGGCTGGCCTCGTCGATGATCGTCTTCAGCTCATTGCTCAGCATCATCGTCTGTATCAGTTTGACATCACAGAACTCTGGATCCCAGTGTATGTGCGCCGTACAGACGAGTAGGGGCTGCGAAATTTGCGTTACTTCGGTCATGGGATCCCAGGCGTTTTCCTTCACCCGCAGCAATGCCGCCAAGCCGATGTTGTCCTTTGGCATAACCCGATTCAACATATTGTCCGAACCCTCGGCATTGGCCATTGCTAGCTGATTGAATTCGATGAGGTGTTCTTTGATCAGTTTGAATCTGCAAATATATCAATAGACAAGAAGCATATATGTAAATACCACAAAGCCAGTTCGGCGCTCAGCACTCACTTTGCTGCTCGAAAGAAGATCGCGCAGCCATCCACGTATTTGCGCTCCAACTCGGACATGGTCTTGGCACGTGACTTGGGCGAGAAAATTCCCTCATAGCCATCGGTCTTCAATTCGGGCAGGAAGAAGTTGTAGAACTGATCGGTCTCGATCTCCTGCAAGCTGATAATATCCGCCGAATAGTGACGTATCTCGTCGAGTATTGCCTTTTTTCTGTACTCCCAGCTCAGGGCCCACGACGGGCAGTAACCGTACATTTGACGGGTGGCATATTTGTCGCAGAGCACATTGTAACACATGACCGTGAAAATGCCTTTGTAGTACAGAGACAACATTAAACAAATCACGCAACAACTCAAGTCTCGATATTCAAAGAGTACTTACACGCCGGCCTTGATTTATTCGGTTTTGCCAGCGGTATCCAGGGTCTTTGTGGTGGTGGTGTTACAGAAACTGAAATGAGAACAATGAAAGAAATGAATTAGCAATTAACTCGAATCAGTAACAAATAATTTTTGTGATAATTTTGTAATTTTTGCCTATAGTATAGAACCTAAGCACCGACTGATTGAACTACTCATTATTTATGGAAATTTTTGTATTTGTTTTATGTATGATTGATTGGTTTGAACTTGACATACTAAAGGCGGAGAAAGGTGCGACAAAATAGACATGTTTGGCTACCATTTTCGCCTGCACTTCGAGCGGTTCGTGGATAACCCAACCACGAAAACAACGAATGCCATCAACTGTCCGTACAAGATTTTGTTTTGTGCAATGGAACATTTGACAGCAAATGGGTGAGTACCTACATGTATATGCATAACTTTCTTCGCTGCAAGTGACTTAACTAACTTCGACAAATTGGTAGCACATGTTGCGTCTGCCTGCTAATTCTCTGCGCCATGTAAAAGCTCGTTGAAGGGGGAATTGATTTTGCGGCCGACAGCAGCAACGGCAGGCGCGACGGTGAAAGTGACCCACAAATTACTTCCGTGTGACTAGCAACAACGCAAGCAATTGGCGGACCCGGACGGCTCATTGGTCGCTCATTGCGGATTCACGCGCCCCCTAACAGCGGGCACGGCGCGGCGCAGCATTAGGATGGCAGACAACACAGCCGAGGCAAACGTACTCGCACAGCATTCGACACATGGTCGGTGATAGTTGCCGGAGCGTTCGCAGACGCCAAGCGGCTTGAATACTGACCGCGTGCAACGGGCAGCACGATTGTGCGCCAATGAGTGCAGCGCATACTCAAACTCGCGTGTGGCGCAGTTTTGGCGAAAAGTCGCTGGTTGCCGGTTGTTGCTTTTCGTTCGTCGTGGGCAGCGACGGAAGAAGTAATGGTCGTAGTTTGAGGAAGAGGAAACTCGTTGAAGGGGAGACTGAAGGTGACTAATTTCGCACAAGCGGCACGCAACCGAAAACGACAGCGCTAGCGCCAATTCCAAGCACAAAAGCAGCTGACCGACCGACTGGCCCCCAACGGCGGCCGGTGTCTGCTCGGAGCGGAGCTGGCAATCGTGGCCGCCTGGCTGATTGAATGTGTTTGTTTGGCCATGCATTGTAGTGTGTGTGTGTGTGTGCATTTTCAATTTCTTTGTAATTTCTTCATCTTTTGTTTTATTGCTTGCTTGAGCTCGGCTGTACTGCACAATGTGGTTGTTGTTGCTGCTGCTATTGCTTTTATTGTTTGCTTGGCTTTGCTTTCTTGCGCACGCACCTTGGCTTGTGTCTGTCTTTTGGCGCTGCTTTGCGCTGGCTGGCTAGCTGCTTCGTGATGGTTTACTGGCACCTATCAAACGTCGCCTTGCGTCTCCGCTGCCGCTGCCACTGCCGCAGCCCATTCGCTTTTACCGCACAACGCAGCAGCTGCCCATGTTCAGTGCACGTTTATGTGATGTTGTTGTTGTTGTTTTAGTTTTTTTCGTTTGTGTTTTATGTTGTTGTTTTTACTTCAATGGGGCGGAGGGGAGAACTTTCACTTTTCACGAAATGGTGATTCGGTTAATTTTAGCTCCCTTGGCTTTTGCTGTAAGCTTTTGTTTTCTTTGTTACCGCTGTTTGCCATTCGCTATTTTTGGTTGTTGTTTTCCGTTCAGTCAGCTCAATTAACTTTTTATCGAAAACGATTTAATGGTACTTGAATAACATTGGAAATCGGTGCAATTAATTTGTATTTTAAGACTTTTCGGTAATTTGTACACTTTTTTTCATTACTTCAATCAGCTGTGACTTGATGCCAAATCGAGAGAATTACAAACGGCTGATCTGTGGGCTAAGCTGCAGTGTTTTAGTTAGGTGGATGTGCTTGAAAAAATAAATATGAAATTGCCTAAGACAACCTTGTAAGTGTAAATGTTTTACAAAATGTGTCACTTGTATTCACTTTTTAAGTTAGGTTAGGTTATGGTGCAGTCAAAGAAGCGTTTGTTTTTTTAACAATCTCGAATTTTTGTGGGTAATCACGAACATAAAATGTTTAAAATACTTGGTAAGTAAGCGTGAATATTGTCTGTTCGTATATCGATTAATTAATTTATGTAGAACGAGATTGCACAACGGACAAGTGTTCATACTTGTCCACATTGTTTGTTTGTTACTAATGAATAAACTTCTTGAACAAATAAAGACAATGGATGAATTGAATTAAATGTAGAACCATAAGAAATATCAAATATCAAAGGATTATTATATTCTGTTATAGAGAAATAAAATTATTATTTGAAGCAAAAAACAATTTCAGTAAGTATTTCAAAAGGAATAAAATCACAGTAATTCTTTGGTAATTGCATTTTTCTTACAAAATGTTCTCAATATTTCTAGTTGTTTCTTAAAGCATCGCTGTCACTACTCATTGAGTTCAGACCAGAGATTAGCAATGAGTACCGCAATTTTGGATACCACCGCATTAATACTCATTCTTTTTACTGCCTACTACTCATAAGCACCGCATAACAAAAGTATCCGCCAAATCGAATCATTATTGGACCCACATCAATGAACAAAGTTAAATATCTTTGCATGTCGATATAGCATTAAATTTATTATTTGAAAAAATTATCTAAGAAATGCCTGTCATTTCTTTTCTACGAATGCTTAATCACAATAAGAGTCAAAGAACAAGGGCGAAGCGATATGAAAATGCGGTGGTATGCGGTGGTATGCGGTGTATCCATCTTTCGTTTGGATCATTCGCACCACAGCATTCTCATATCCCTTCGGAATGCGGTGGTGCGAATGATTCAAACGAATATTTCCATCTTTCGTTTGGATCATTGCCGATATTCGTTTGAATCATTCGCACCACCGCATTCCGAAGGGATATGAGAATGCGGTGGTGCGAATGATTCGAACGGATATTTGCATAGTTCGTTTGGATCATCGGCACCACCGCATAGCCGAAGTGAAATGAAGATGCGATAGTTTGCACTCCGCGTATTGCGATGTTTGCAAATTTAAAGAAGGTAGAAAATTATTTTGAAAAGCTTATAATATAACAGAAATTGCAATATTTTGAAATGATTTGAAAAATATAGATTAATTGAATATTTCACTCTCATATAATATCAAAGTAATGTCTATTTGATTCGCGTATTGAAGGGCGAATTGCTTTGAAAGTATCTCCTGGACGACCCAGAAAACTGTCTGACAGAGAAGAAAGAAAAATCATCCGAAAAGTTCGTGAAAACCCCCGTATCTCAATAAGAGAAATGGCTTTGGATATAAAAATAGAATGCGGAACTGGTGTACATATCTCATGAAACTGTTAGGAATTGTACGGCGCCAAATTTTCAATGCAATCTTGGTTTTGAAAGAAGATGAATTTTTGACAGTTTGAAGTGTAGCTTCATTTCCTTTTTTGATTTTTTACACTGTTTTCGCGTATCAAATAGACATTACTATTAATCTATATCTTAAAAAAATTTCAAAATATTGCAATTTCTGTTATATTTATAAGCCTTTCAAAATAATTTGTCTACCTTTTTTAAGTTTGCAAACATTTACTTGACAAACTGTACATATTTAAAACTTTAGGAAATTGTGTTAGTTTTGTGAAATATGTTTTTGGTGCGAAATCTGTAATTTCGATGCAGAAATTCGAGCGTACACTCCAACAATTTCTACTTTCAAACACTGCACTCAACTATAATTTTGTACATTATTGAAGCACTCAAAAGTTGCCGCAACTTTCAAACATGATAATTGCCATTTCGCACTCCTGGCGCATTTCAATAAGAAAAGTAAACGGATTTCTTGTGTAAATTGCAAACTGCGCTATTTCGCCAACAATGAACGTCACGGCTTGTGCCGCCACATAAGTGAAAGTACTTAAAAGTGGATCATCCGAAAGTGTCGCCTACGACAACGCAACCAGCAGAAAGCAAAAGAAAACACACACAGGCCGAAATAAAGAGCGCGCCGGATAAACGTCTCGGCGGCAGCTGCTCTTTTCCGCTTTGCTGCGTCGCTTCCAAAACTCAATCACAATATCAGCGACACGCCAGTTGCTGGGAATATAAACAACGGCAGCGATTGCAACACCCGCGCCAATGTTGTTGTTTTTGGTTTTTATTGTAGTTGCCGTCGCCGCGGTTGCTGCCGTTGCCGGTGCCGCTGCACATGCGCACACACCCAACGTACGGTGTGGTGTGTACGTGTTGTTGCTGTTGGAACGGGTTCATTTTAATTGGTTGCCAATAAGGCAGAAGGAAAAGCAATAAAAGCAACAGCAAAACATGAAATTCAGTTGAAAAACGTGCAGCGTTGCTGCTGTTGTTATTGCCATTACAATTGCTGCACGATGTGCAGCATCCACCAACTGCCGTCGGGCATCCATTGCGGCGAGCAACGGCAAACGATGCGTGCCAGCGCGGTGCAGCTTGGCGGGGCTGCACTCGCCGTCGAGCAAATTTACGTACGAAATCGAAAAGTGCATAAAAATGCTGTTAGACTGGTTCCAGAGCAGCAGCAGCAGCAGCGAATGGCCATTGATAGCGGCGGCAGTGCGCACACACTGCCAGTTGGGCGCATGTGGGGCAATAACGCATTGCGCTGCATCGCCGAAAATGAGCGATCAACGCCCGCTGCAATGCCACGGGCGAACGACGCAATGTAAATTCATTAAATAGTTATTCTTTTTTTCTTACTAGTACAGGTGGAGCGTGTCATGTAGTGAAGCCAAGGCGTTTAAATGGAAATCGAAATTGAAAATATTACGAAGATTTACAGTAAGTTGTGGCAGCCTCCGAACAAACGAAAAGTCGCCATCGAGTTGAGGTCTTTATTGTGGCAATATTTTCTTTATTATTTTAATAGCATGAGATTTCCAAAGAACGTCTGGCAGAAAAAGGTCAAGCGAGTATTGTGGGAGTGCCAGTCTATGCCATCAAAACTCGAATAATTGTCGGCGCATGATTGGAACTGTCTTGCATCGAAGAATTCTAGGCGTTCCAGTACAAACGTTCTATACTATAAATTCTTCAATTATCGCCAGTACACAATCGAACTGATTGTTGTGTTTAACCTAAGCGAAAGCAATAAAACATGACAATTTAGTTTGATAACTAACTCTAAGGTTTGCGCACGATGAAATTAGTGCATACGTTTTTAATCATACTGTTCTCTTAGCTCAAATTAAAAATTTTTTTCTTATAAAAATAGTTTTGTTAAATATGTCTAAGCCCTCAGGTCGAATTTTGAGATCATTCGATAGTTTTTGCCTTTAAAATGAGCAGCGAAATAGAAATGCGTGAAAAAATTATTAGACTGCGCAATGAAAATCCAAATTTGGCTTTCCAAGCAATTGCTCGAAAAGCACGGGTTTCACGAAATACCGTTTTATCTGTTATTTAAGTATACAATGAACGTCTGACTATTAATAGAAAACATAGAAGTGGCAAAAAGAAGGGGCTAAGTAACCCTGCTGTGGGCAAGAAGGTAATAGCTCTTTTGAAAAAAAATCCCAATGCTTCAGGCACAAAAGTGGCTGAGAAACTAGGATGCTCTGAAACTTTTGTTAGAAAAGTTCAGAAGGAAAAAGGGCTGAAGTTATACGAGGTCCAAAAAGTTTCACACAGAAAATCTAAGAAGAACAGCGCGGCATAAGAGCGAGCCAAAATATTGTAACGTGATTTCTAGTGTCCGACCGAAACCACTTTTTTGGGCCGAAACCGAATATTCGGTTTTTTTTTAATATTCGGCCGAAACCGAAACTTTCTAGTTAAAATAAAAATCACCATATCAAGCATTTTTTTTCAACAAACGAATTTTACATTAAGTAAATAAAGAACAAACAAACAAACATAGCATAAATAAATAAATACATATTAATAAAAACAATTTATTCATTTTTTAAAAACGTAAACATAAAAAATCACCCTTTCGTACCTTACTCGCTAGTATTCAAAATTAAATAATTTTATATTATATGCTAACAAACGAAGTTTATTTACATTGCTGGCATCAAAATTACTTCTCCTTTCACTATATATCTGCTACACAATAAAATGTAAAAAATATACTAGAAAGTTTCGGTTTCAGTTTCGGCCAAAAAATGGCCGAATAGCCGAAACCGAAACCACTTATTTGGGCCGAAACCGAAACCGAATATTCGGTCGGACACTAGTGATTTCATACGGAATTTTGATTGCTGCATTATAGACGATGAAACCTAAGTACTGGGTGACTTTTGAAAGCTTCCAGATGTGGATTTTTATGTTGCAGATCATAGAGGAAATGTATAGGAGCAGTATAAGACCCATAAGAAGTCTAAATTCCCCAAGAAGTTCTTGGTGTGGCAGGAATTCTGTAGCTGTGGTAGACGAAGCAGTTCATTTGTAAGAACTGGGACAATCAACACCGACATATATATCCAGGAGTATCTGCAAAAAAAACTTTTGCCATTCACAAATCAGCACGCAGTTCCTACTTTCTTTTGTCCTGATTTGGCTGCGTGCCATACAGTAAAGCAGCAGTTAAGTGATACTAAAAGAATAATGTAACACTTGTACCAAGATATGCGAATCCACTTAACTGCCAAGAGCTCAGACCAATAGAAAGATATTGAGCTCTGGTAAAAAGGACCATGAAAGGCACAAAACAGGTTGAAAACCCCATTACTAGTTTTTCCAAAAAGTGGCTGTCAAGTAAAAAAATTTCTGAAAACCCTATAAAAAGCTTAATGCGAGGCATTTCGGAAAAAATCGGAATTTTTATCAAAAATTAATTTTAAAAAATATTTTGTTGATGAATTAAAACATGAATAAAATTTCTGTTAACATAACGTTGTTTTCATTTTAATATGTTAACTAGTTCAGAAGTAATTTTAATTTATTTGTGCACTAGTTTCATCGCAAATTTCAGATTGAATAACTCAATAACTATCTTCGTATTAAAAAATTAATTACCTACCACAAATGTGTCACGACTCTTTCGATAATCCAATAAAACAAACTCCACTTCACACATGGCAAGACTTATCCCAACAATTACATTCGAAAGAACCATAGCCGGTTGGTGTGCAAAGTTGTATGAATCACTTTAGTCGCCATTAGCACACATTTTCATGCATTAGCTACATACATGTATGCACATACAAACTTGTATCTAACTTTTATGAGTTGTAGGCTGCAAGTTACCTAATCGCCAAATAATAAGTGTTACTGCAAAAATCCCCAAAGCTCTTGGGCGCTGTCACAATTCTACAATAATAATGAGGATATAATTATTTGTGCACACATACGCAGAGCCACCAAAATTTGAAACGCCTAGTCCTCTGCTCCCACTCACCAATCTTGCCACGACCAAGCAAAAACAACACATATACACACACATATCTACTCGTATGTATAGTACTTAATATACAAATTTCACTTTCTTCTTCCACATGGAAGCGCAAAGGTGCAACATGTACGCAGCAGCGCGAGTTGTTTTGGCGGCACATCTTCAAGCCGGTCCACACCATTCGCTGCAGTGGTCGTTTTCGTAATAATTGTCTTGGGTTTTCTTCAGCATCCGAAGGCAATTCACGTAGTGGCAACGCGGGCAGCGACAGCTTTAACGCTCGGCTGTGTTGGCTAATTTACATAAAACTCTTTGTTGCCAACAACAAACAGTAAGCACAGTAAGTGAACTGGCTGACTGGTTGGCTGCTTCACTGGTGTGTAACGCCAACTGTGTGGTGTGGTTGTTACTTGAGATGGTAATAGTTGTTGTTGTCGGTGACTCTGACGAATTTTACTTGAGCTGCTGGTGAAATTACTTGCATACATACACACATGTGTAGACAAATGTGAATATGTACAAATATTGAAAGAGCATAAACATAGCACTTTTTCTATAAAAAAAGTTAAAAACAACTTACATTTTCTTTAAATTTTCATCCAAAATAGTTCACCTTCATGCAGCTGTCACTGTATTGTGAGTTGTGACATGTGACATTTTACTGTGGGAGACTTTTTGTCTGAATTCAAGGCGAATTAATACAGGTGACCTCGATGAATCAGCTGATTTGATTTTTTGTGGTGGAAAAGGTCTAGATTGTCAAAATGCCTGTGTAAAACTGTGACAGCTTAAAAATGAAAAAATCAAGCTTTGTTTTGATTGGCTGATTTTGGCAATCTAAGCCCAGAAACCAAAATACATTGAAATTTTGTTGCTGCCCTAACGCTATCACCTGTATTAATTCGCCTTGTGTGAATTTAAATTATTTAACGACAATCTGACTATCAGTAAAATGCCATGAAATGCTCATTGTTCATTCGCCGCTTGTCTGCATTATGCTTAGAACACTCATAACAACTACGTTGGCTACAACTCCCGACAGGGTTAGGTTAGGTTATGGTGGCTACCTCTGTAAGAGACACTCTCGGAGGCCTATTATAAGGCCCATTGTGATACCACTAATTCCAGCCGAAAGAGTCAACTTTTATGCAAAACAGAGTAAGTTTTAATAGAAATATTTTTGAAGGATCCCATGTCTTTGGCGTCTTTATCGTTTGTAAACATTTCACAAAACATTGCCACATTGGTTCCCAATAAGTCGTCGTCTGAGAAAACAAATGTCGTATGTCTTACTAGGCTCAATGTTACATACAACATTAGTTTTCTGAGGCGACGAAGTGTCTATGAATTTTGATAGAAAATAAACAACTTTGGTTCTTTTAAATTCCTTAAAAGTCAGAAATTTGTCTTGCAGACAGGAATTGAAATACGGAATTGAAAAGTACGAGTGTTTGAAAAATAATTTGCATGATAAAAAAGCTTCATTCTGCCGTAGATGTAAAAAACAAACACAAACATCTCACAAATGCATTTTTTTTCTTCAAAAATAAAAGTATTGAAATTTCTTATCAAACTTATGCAATCTATATAATATATACATACATATATAATGAAATGTATGTTTGTTTGCTTGTTTTTCACACGACACTAAAACTCAAAAACTAGACGGCCGATTAAGCTGAATCCTTCGCGGAATGTTTGTATTGACTAAAAAACCCTCGATATACCACATAGTGTGAATACGACCCGAATATCTCTGGAACTACAGGTCACACATCAATGACATTTGGCACAATCTTACCATTTAGTTGTGCTCTTCATCAGGGGGAACGAGGTGGGTACTGGACGAGGGGGCATGGCACCGTCCATACGACCCAAATTTTAATATGGAATACTTCAGAATTATAAGTCGGAAAGCATTGAAATCTGGTACAACGTCGTGGCTTAGACGTGTCGTTCCACTGGTAAAATGGGCGTTGGAGAAGGAGCGTAGCACTTTTTAGGCGACCCTAAATTCATGTGTAACTTTGGAACTATAACATACACATCAATGACACTCGGTACAAACTTACTATTTAGTCGTGTCCTTCGACAAGGGAAATGGGGCAGGTAATGGACAACAATGGGTTAAGGTTCGTATACGGAAAGACTTCGAAGAAAACTTGAATCGATAAGTCAATAGGCCGAGTTAAAGTACAAAATATTTAGACACATGGTTTTCATATTTACGAAAATCAAAATCTGCCGGGATCAACGATGGGTTAAGAGTTCGTATGGGGAAACATGATTTAAGAGGTCTCCTGACTTAAAATATGGTGAAAGCACTTCAAATGAGAAATAATTGGACAAGTATTTCTTCATAAAAACCTAACGGGGTCAACGAAGGTTTAAGAGAAACTTGATTTATTGGGCCCATCGACTTTAAACTTGCGTGCAAAGCAGTGGGGCTCTGCTTGCAATCGATATAACATTTTTATTTTCAAACTTGGTGAAGCGGTTTCGTTCAAGAAGTCAGTTTCATGATATACGTTAAATGGTTAATATGTATTTTTTTTTCTTTTTGTATCATGGTTATGCTTGGCTATCACAAAATCAAATTCAAGGACAAATAAAGTTAACATAACCAACAATGTTCTTTCTGTCATTTGTGTGCAAGTTAGAAAAAGTTCAACAAATAGTTTCAATATGCTTTTCACTAACTCATATTCAATGTTTATTATAAATGACATAACTGAGAGCAGTCAGCAGCCATTTCGTCCAACCTATCTGAAACATAGATATACTGGGCACAGTTTGTAACATCATCAACTCACAGATATTCAATGCATTACTTCATTGCATCGTTCAGCTGTGCGCTTTTTTAGTTGCAAATATCAAATGTCAAAACTCCTTCTATAATGATTCTGAGCATATTTAATTTATGCACAAGCGACACTCAAATGCATTATTGTTAGTAAAATGGTAAGAAGATTGCTGGTGTCAGTAGTGAAATAAGTAAATTTGCAGCATTTTTTCTGTACATTTTGTTTGTCATTAACGTTAAGCAACAGTTTTTTGCTCCAACACAAAGCGAGTAATAAGCGAGAATCAAGAAAATGAAGTTCACAAAGAGCAAAAACTAAACGACAACAGCTACATAACAACTACAATAAATATTATGATTTCAAATGAAATGTGGGCCAATTATGCGAATCGTCTAATTATAGCGTTAACACTACATCGACTGCTGTTATTGTTGTTGTTTCTGCATATGCCAAGCGCGAAAAAATAAAGCATACATAAATATAAAATATACAACTAAAAAAGTGAAAAAAAAGCAACAGCCAACGTGTTTCGTAACCAAAATAACAGTTACCATTCACTTTGTGGACAAGCAGACGAAGACGATTACAATGAAGACCTACACTGAGCAAAAACTTGTGCATAGAGAAAATGAATATTTGTTTGTATTTGTATGAGTAAACATTAAAATTGATGTAATGAAAGTTAAAAACAAGTCTGAGGTCTGAATCGAAATGGACAAAGGTATGCAACAGATCTTTGAACATTGTAGGGTAATAGCGGCAAATTTGGCCAACAATAAAACATATACATATAAGTATACATATATAGGTAAGTACACATTTAATTTCAACAATCGCTCGAAATGGTTTTGAAATGTTTTTAATGATTCTTTTAAAAATGTAACATTTTTGCTTTGTAAAGCCACAGATTTTGGGTATTCACCCCAAACTCAGCAAAGGGCCAAAAATTTATTCAGATATGATATGATTGATCTGCCATGATAATTTCACCGACCAAGTTTGAACTGAAATTTTATTTTAAGTTGGACCGACATGCTTCCTCTTCTTGAATAAATTTAAAGTCAGCACATGGCAGCATGTTGCTTAATCTTTCAAACATCAATATCTGTGAATTGGAAATGAATCATCAATATCTGTGAATTGAAATTCGTTAAATAACTAAGAAATTTGATTTTAAAACAAAACAGAGAAATTTGTTTAATATGGACAAAAACTAATCAACTCACAGCTTGATTAGCAAATCTTTATAAATTGAATGGAAACACGCTCGAAGTGAAATTGTGCATAAGGTGAGCTAAGTTAAGCCGGCAAAAGACTCCACACCAGACGTCAAAAACACTTTTTTACACATATTTCTGTCTTTGTTCTTGCTATCTGTCTGTCTGTTTATCTCTTTGTCAGATACTTGGCTAACAATTTTGGCACAACAGAGTCTATTGCCATCGATCAACTATTGCAGACCCTAACCCTAAACCGGTCATTCCGTTGCTCATTGTAAGCGGCAGCAACAGCTGAGCGCCACTGCGCAGACGCGGCACGACAATAAGCAGACTAATAATGACCGACGCTGGCCTGTTGATGATGATGACAGTCTAGTTATGTTTTTCGGCAAAATGGAACAACAACAAAAAACTATTACAAGTACAAGTTTTAAGCACGGCAGACCACTAAAAGAAACGTATATAATCCAATTATTCGATTAGGTAACATTTCAGTTAAGGCAGCAACGACACAATGGCAGCTAACTGAATGCAATGTAAGTCGCGCCACTAGCGACGTCTGCCTCTTCCCTCTCGCCAGCAGACGCGCAACTTGAATTCAAGTTGGACTCGTTTAACGAAGTCGGCTTAGTTTTTCTTGCAGCGGCCACCGCTTATCGTATTGTCGCATTTTATTTACTTTAATTTGCAGCTTGCATTGTTGTTGCCGTCACTTTTAACAGCTACTCTTCCGGAATCGTACAATACGTATGTATGAGCAATGCGACAACGATAGCGACACAAAAGCGCACAGACGATGCCACGAACGACCAGGCCAGCAGCCAGCAGTGGGCCAACCTCAACAACCATCAGCGGCAATCAAGAAGTGGAGTGGCATGGCATTTCGGCCGTTAGATTCTTAACTGTTTGACATTTTACATAACCTTATTTTTTGTGTCGCTTCACTGTTGTCGGCTTTGTTGGTTTTAAAGCGGGCATACAGCACCAAGCAACAGCGCCGCGCGACCAGAGGCACCGCCAACCAAGCACCGCTCTGCTCTGCGCTGTCTCTAAAGTGCTTTGTTGCTGTTCTGCTGGCTCTGGCTGCTGCTTGTTTTTATTTCACTTTTTCACTTACTTATTTCGGCCAACTGCATACGGTTTGGGCCGCTGTGTGACGAAAGACGCTATTGCCTGTGGTTGGTTAGTGGGTTGCTTGGCTGTTTGGCTTTTAAAGGTTTCAAGCATTGTGTTGCAAGCATCAGCAGCCGAACAGCAGTGACCGAGTCAGCAGGAACAACGGCAGCGCTGTCAAGTTACTGTTTTGCCAATTCATGGCATCATCCGGCAAACATAATTACTACAGTTCCCTACGTCGATTGCACAATATCGGCAAGTACATATATATGAAGGTATGAATGCGGGTTGAACAATTGCAATTTCAATGCCTAAAGATTGCCTTTTAGTGCTGAAGTCAAGCACTTTTAATGAGGAGTTGGCCGAGAGTTCGGATGAACTTCAATATCTGAACTTTTTAGCTAACTAAATCAAATGCTGATAGTTCGAATCTTAAACTCGAATGGTTCACATCGAATTTATATGTACATTGTTGAAAAATGTACTTTAATCTAAACAACGCATATATACTGAAAATATATTTGCTTTGTTCAGAACTTTCACTACTTAGCTCGAACGCGCATTTGAAAAGTTCTTAGCCTCAGACTCACCAAAATCAGCATCTTGTTGAAGTAAACCAGAATTCTTTTACATAATTTTTTTGTGCAATTTTAAAATTAAATTAAGATAGAATCGTTTAAACTTGTGGCACTTCGTTTCAGTCAAATCATGCGTAAGATCAGTTCTAATCGAAAGATCGGAACGAAAGGTTGAATCCATTCATGATTACTGTGCAATTGTTTTTAATGCTAGCATTAGGGACAGCCCAGACCTCAAGACCTCAAGTATTTTTATCGCAGAATTTATGTTATGTTATTATAAAACACAAAAATAGAGCATCAAATCAACAAGAAGTCAATCCGCTTTACTTGTGGGATGACCCAATAAAAATTCATTGTTTACTTTTACAATCGACCAACAACAAAAATGCGCCATTTTACCATGTTTACGAAACCATTAGGAAAATCCAGAGAATGCTTCAGGACGTACAACAAAAAGTTATAGCTAAACTTTGCTATACTTAAATCACCTACGATCGAGTGGTAAATAAATAAAAAATAAAAAAATATAATTTCATAAAATTTCATAGAAAACGGGACACGAAATGTTTGTAGTAGAGCAATGCCATTTGTCGACTTTCGATTTCACAGAAATCGAGAACACCAGAAAAAAGGAAAATTTAATGAAAATTGAATAAGCAAATTGCACTCGCACTCCCCATGCAGCAACAGCGTGCCGGGATGCAGCGAGATCTCAGCAACAACGACATTGTTGCCGGCAAAACAAACACGGCCAACAGCGAAGCACAAACGGTTGAAAAAGTATGAAAGAAAATGCGCAAAATGCATGCAAATTTCCATTTCGATAGCCAAGTGAAAAAGCGTTTCTGTGGCCGCAACAAGTTGATGCCAGTCAGGCAGCACATCAACGCCGCAGACAATGGACAACGGGATTTGCTGACGGGGGAAAATGTTCAACAGTTTGGTCAGCGTCGACAGCGAACCAGCGAACGAGTGTCGAAAGAACCGAGCAACGGCGCAGCCGAAGAGAACGAACACAGCACAAACGGCGCACAAATGACCCAATTGTCTACTGACCCACTCTGAGGCAGCGACATACGAGCCCATACCGCGCTGGCCGACGCCGTATTCTTCGTCGGACTGGTGTGGCAATGTGGAGAACAAGAAACATCGCCGCACAGGTGAGCAGCCGAAGCGGCAGAAACGAGCTGAAGAAAACAACGACTGCTAGTGGTGGCTTGGACAGCGCCGATGGAGGTTGACTTGCTGTTGGATGAAAAGCCAATGTGCAGACAATTAAGTGACTATTTCACTACCGCCAGTCGCAGCAATATACAACAACAATAACAGCAGGTATTGCTCGTCTTTTGAGGTACAGCAGTAGACCGGCGACCATGGAGCCGCCTACAGCGCTCACAATTGGAGGGAAATGAGAGTGCGAACTGTCTAATGGCGAGCAGTTCAGACTGTTGTTGACCATTTAACCCAATGAGATTCATCCTAATGAAGACATTAATTAGTTTTGCAGCCGCTCAATTAAACTTTTGTTAAGTGTGCTGCAAAAATTAATTAACGGTCACAATAACTAATTGATGCTCAGCAGCTAATTTTCTTTTCTTCTTCAATGTTGTTCTTCCTACTGGTCACTTGAAGATTCTCCCTTCTTCTGCCACTTCGGTGGCTGTGTGTGGTGCCCTCAAACGGTTGATAATGGACACGATTGACGCTGACGCTTCAGACCCGTGCGCCGCGAGAGTTTGCATTCTGGCCATAATTAGGCAGGGAAATGAACATTTCGCACAGTTTCATTTTCTACAAACAGTGATAAATTAGTGTGACCTCCACAGCATGGCGCATTTTAAGCACATAGCCCGATCTGAGAACGAGAACGATCTGAGCGGTGTATTTTTGTCTTGACTACTAAATATAAACTAAAGAATGAACGATATTGTTTAACAACTGTCACTGTGAAACCTGAGAATTGCTTACAATTTGTCTCGCTATATTTCAATTTTATTTTTTTACAATTAATGAACAATTCCTTGACCTCTCGGAGCACCCAGTTGGGGATTGAAAAAAAAAATTGTGAAAAAACCCCACGATTCAAATTGTATGGAATTTTTTTCTGGGCAAGTGGCAGCTTTTAATTTTACAGCTGTCTTCTACGATTGTTGGGTTTTTTTTTAATGGAGCGCTACAGAATCATTGGAAACAATCGATTTAATGAAAAAACTGTTCCCATACCCAATTATCTTCCGAACTTCCGATGTCAACTGGCCATCGAACTTCCTTGGAATGTTGTGTAGTTTCTGGTCAAGCCACAAACAATTCCTTAGCTCAGGGCTGAGCTCAATGTGTCACCGGTGAGATCCAACGGGAGCCACATCTTTGTTGAAATGTCATAAAAAAATCTAAACATATTAAAGGCCATTTGCGGGATCTCTTGTTACACACTTTTTGTACTTTTATTGGGAATCGCCATACTCGTGCAAGATCTTGTTTTCCAAAATGTGACAGTAGAAAATATTTTGCACAGTTTTTCAAATTTTTATTGACTTTAAACCTTGAACTTTTGTTTAAAAATTGATCATAATCACAATTTAAACCTTGAACTTTTGTATAAAAATTTAACATAATCACAATTTCTGTTAATACATGTATGAAAAATATTGGAAGGAAAAATGTTTATATCCCAGAACCAAAATCTCCGGGAAGTTCAAGAGCAACCAAAAGCGCACAAATGTTGTTAATCCGTTCGAATCAAAGTTGTGGGTTTGTGAGTTGACTCAGCTTAACATATGTATGTACTCGTATACATAAATATGTACTTCTGATCAAAACATATCCGATATTCTTAAATAAAACGAAAACGGTTCAATTATTCCTCAATATTCATTTTATTTTCTTCAAAGTAATCTCCATTGCATGCAATACACACATTCCAACGCTTCCTTCAATCTTGAAGACACTGTTCATCGGTCGATTTTGGATCGCCTGCAGCTCCTTCTGCGAATTCCCCCAAAAGGAAAAGTCACAAAGAGCCATGTCGGGTGCGAGCCGGTCCTTGTCATGGTGAAGAAACCACGAATTGTTTTTCCACAATTTTGGCCTCTTGCGACGAATATTTTCTCTCAGACGCTTCGACGCTTTGTTAGAAACACAAAATTTCAGATCACGAAAGGAAGACTAAGAAAGCCCGCAATTTTGAAGAAAATCAAAATTTTAGAAACAATTTTTGAAAACATCCATGGGGCTGAAATTTCTACAGCCTCTAATTTATTAGTAAAATTACAAATTTTAAGTCAATCGGTAGATTTAGCAGATGCCGCAAAACGATTATTTGTAAAAAGTCGGATTTATTTCCGTATCAAAAATTTTACCAGAAAATTATTACTAAATAAATATCCATCTAGACGTTAAAACTGTTATATTTTGTATCACAATATGTCCATCTAAAGGTCCATAACTTATTTTGTCTTATCGCTTGAAGGGCATTTTAAAGTACTAATTTGTCCCCTATTTGTGAAAATGCCCCCCTCATTACAAGCAACACGCTGTATAAGGCAGGGGCGGATTCAGAAAAATATTTCGGGGGGTTCCAAAAAGTAATTCTTTAATATTTATAAAATGCCTTTTAATTTGTATGTAGTGCCCCGCCCCCCTGAATCCGCCACTGGTATAAGGCATTGTCATTCTGCCTTTTTCTCGGAATACACTACCTTTATAATTGTATCATGGTACCAACCCAGAAAAAAAATTTGGAAATTTTTGTTTGAATGGGAAATTCCGGGTATTTTTTCATCAGAATTAGGTTTTTTAAGTATCCAGCTCTCCAAACTACTCACAATGGCCGGGCACACAAGACTCCTTCAATTTTTTGTTTTCTTCGAAAATAAAACATTGAAAAAAGAAATTTTCTAATGCAATTTTTAAAGTTCTTTTTCACAAAAGACAATATTTCTGAAAATACAAAATAAATATTGAAACTGGACCGGCCAAATGCAATACAACACAAACGGCACTGCGAGCACAATTCAGGCTACACAAACAAAAATATACGCTGCATGAATTCGATTTTTCAATAATTGTTCATTTTATTGACTTCAATAAATATTTATTTATTATTATGTTTATTTACGTCGCTGAATAAACTAAACAGAAAAACAAAACATGTACAAACACACATACAATTACAAGAGTTTGTACACGGCCGCAAGCAATGCTTTCGAAAGTTAACAATAGTAATGTTGCTGTCACAAGCGGCGCTCAAGAATATCAATAATAACAATTCATACATACATACAATACAATAGCTTAATAAATGTCAAATAAATAATAATGCAAGAGAGAAAACCTTATTATTTGTGCACAAACGCAGCTTCGCTTCGCTTTCCTAAAACAAACAACACCAACAACAAAAACTCCTGCGGTTAGGAAAATGTATCTTTATTGCTACCGAAGATTTGTTCGCGTGAGAATATTTATGCATGTTCGAGACGCCGCCAACCATCAGCACCATTTCGTGGACTCAGCAATTCGCGCGTGGGGCGGCGAACGATTTTCCATCGTACACACACACACACACACGCGCGCGAAACACGAAATGTGCCGCCGTTGTTCGTTGCTATTTTAATTAAAGCGAAATCTCGGCGCATGCAACATTTTCACCATACCCGCCACTACTTATCTAAGCTCTTATTATTTATTATGCTGCTCTCACCCAACGCCAACAAAGAGAAGCCAACTACTTAAATTGCTATGATTCCTAACCACCAGCTGCCACTTGCTTGCATCTAATACTAAACGTAGCCGAATTCAATATTCGTTGAGCAATTTGAAAATACATGTATCAAAATTACTTTTTTAAAGTATTTCAAAAAAGCAAAAACCAGTGCTTCGATTTGTGCAGGAGAGAGCGTCGCGATATTAAAACTGAACGATTTTATTTAGGAATGTTCAACAACGATTCTGATTCGAAACCCGAGGAGGCTCAAAACTCTGCCAAGTCGTACCAAATTCAAATTAGCGGTGCAAAAGAATTATTTTAAAACTTGTCATTTATTGGTTTTGTGTGGTATGAAAGCACAGCATTTTATGAATCGGGTTATTTCGATTGGAAGTTTGTGGTGCTTGGTGTGGAAAATTTCAAGTTTATTAGTCAACGGCTCCACGACAAGCATTTCATCGCTGAGCGTTGGTATGTTGTTTGTTCGGCAACTGAAACACCGTAACTGTCAACCTATGTGCGCGCAGCTCGGAAAGATATAAAGAATACTTTTCTTTAGGCGTTAATGACAAACTTCCAAGATTAGATTCATTCTTTATGAAAACAAGTTCCCAACCTGCCATTGGAAATCGGCACAAAACTGTACCTTTTGTCTAAAAAGCGAGCCGCAAACACAATACGAATCGTTGCGAGAAGCGTTTAAATCACTCGTACATGAGCCCAGTTCAACAACAGGGAGGGGTTTTGGGGGTTCAAACCCCCCAAACACAAACATTTATTAGATAATATACATATTTGTCAGCACTGAGCGTAGTTGATCTAAACCATTGGGTCATCATTATAACATATATCGTATGTATTAAAAAACGTAACGAGTTGTCTTTGATTTGACATGGAGTTCGTATTTCATACAGAGTGTAAATTTTGCATGTGAGAGTATAAGAGAGAATGTCGAGAAGATGAGGAATTGCATGCAACTTAATTAAATTCTACTTTCGAGTTAACACAAAGAATCACATCACATCAACACAGAGGACTTCCTTCAAAGTAGCTTATGTGATAAGTTTCAATACTTTCTGATACCGAGTGCATGGAAGCATTTGTCAATTTGGTTTGGTGCAGCCAAAACTGGATACGACATCAGACACGAAATGATTCATGGTGTATTTCAACAACCTACCTACCTACTTGATCGCCTGCATTAACACAAGTTTTACGTAGTTCTGATACTTAGGAACATAGTCGAATTTGACAGAGATAATTTGCTTACATGAGCACAGCAAGTGCAACATACATATTTATAACAACTAATAGGGATTCTAAATTAATGTTTACTAGCTAAAGTGATTCGAAGTAAATTCGCTGCCTACAACAATAGTTCCGTGTCTAACTTACTAATTCCTTAGTTTCCCAGAATAGCATATAAAATAAAAGAAATAAAATAAAATAGGAAGAAGGGTCCGCAACCGCTTGCAGTCGAATTTCAACAAATTTAAAAACTCAAAGCTGCCTTCCGCCTATACACTAAGCTACAAATAATTGTACGATCGCTAATAATCTGTCTGCATTGATATCAAAGCAGAGCGAACGCCTCACCATGCGGCGAACGTTTGTGCACAAATAACAATAAAAAGTTTGTTGCTAACACATGTGAAATTGCATTCTGCGCCAGCTGCGCGCGTTGAGCAAAAAATAAATACGTATTCGTAAACTGTCGTCAACTGGGATCGAAATGGAAATGCAGCTGATGACGACGACGACGATCGCGGTGGATGTGGATGAGTATCTGCATGTGTGCGTGTGCGTGTGCGGCCGATTACGCCTTTCGTGCGGCGTAAAATATGAGCAGCGGACGCGGTGCAGCGATAGCGCATAAATTTGCATGCCATAAATGCAGTGGGCAGCAGCACTTTCGTCGGTTCGGCGCTGTGACAGCTGAGTGAACGGCCGAGTGCGGGGCCACGAGTGAAAGTGAAAGTTTTCGTACGATATTGTTGTTGTTTTCTTTTTTGTTGGTCTTCGCATTGTGTGGCTGTGGCTGTGGCCGTGGTTTTTGATCCCTCGGGGGTTTTCGTAGCTTTTGTTTTTGCTATTATTGTGATTTGTTTTTGTTGTCGCTGTATCTCTTTTAATTTATGGTACACGCATTGTTCGTTGGCTTTTCGTTGTGTTATTGTTTTGTTTGAGTTTGTTGCTGTTGCTGGCATTGGTTTTATAGCTGCCGCTTTGTTTGTGCAGCCGCAGCGGAAACAGGAAAAAGCAATGTCGCAATGGTAACAAAAGACAACAGGCACAAACCGAGGCATAGTCGATTAGGTTCGCTGTCATTAGTGTTGCTCGCTGAACACACCATAACCCCGCCCGCCTGCCACCACGTGGCCGCGCAGTGGCTCTGTTGCGCAATCGACCAGCATCACTCAGGTTGCGACTACCATCTATCACTTGTCGCTTGCAACTAGCAGAGCTAGTCAAATCGCTTCTGTCGACTTTTGGTCAGCGAACGCAGATGTTGCTCGCTCACTTGCCGATGGCGTCCACTAATGTGGTGGTCGGTGCGTGGCCAATGCATCGGTCGAATGTGTTCGGCCACACCAAATCGAAACAATTGTTGATAAATTGTTGACTGTGTTGCTGCTGCTGCACTTGTTGGGCGCGTCCGCGTTTGTCCAGCTCCAATAGTCCGTCGCTGCAGTGGCTGTTCTTGTGGCTGCTGCTACTGCTGTTGTTGTTGTTGTTGTTCAGATCGAACAGCAACTCCATGTTGGACGAGAGCAGGAAATTCGTTTCGTTCGGCAGATTCATGAAGGTGTCCGCTGTGCTGGCCGTTGGTGTGTCGAAGGCGCCGGCAATATTCAGATTGTCGAATTTGAACACCAGTTCGTCGCTGTTGACAATGGCGGCGCTGTCAATGCCACTGTCTGCGGACAGATCGCTGCCGCAGCCCGAGTGGGCGCTCACCGACCCCGGTGCGGACGGCACTTCGGCTCGCTCGGGCAGTTCGTTGACACAGGTTTCGATTAGCTTGCGTGAGATTTCGTTAATGCTTTCGGTGAGCAGCGTCTCGGCCGTTGTGGGCAGCAGCAACAACGACGCCGCACTGCTATTGAAGTCAGCCGCTGCTGGCGTGTCAATGCTGGCAAGCTGTGCGCAGAGGCCAGCGCCAGTGTAGTTGTGCGAGAAGAGATCGTCCGCAATGGAGATGCCGCCCAGGATGTCGCCGTAACCCGAGTCGTTGGAATCGCTGAGGCAGCCGTTGGTGGCGGATTTGTGGGCGGCACTGCTGCCCTTGGCGGGCGCCAGTTGATGCAGCATGCAATGCAGGCTGCTTTTGTTGTTGCCGTTGGTGTTGGCGTTGGCTATGCCACTGCTGTCGTGGCTCTGCCTATTGGAGCCAATGACACCGACAATATCGGCACGCGAACGTGGCATGGGCGTGACCGCAGTGCTATCCGAGTCCGATGTCTGTGCCGACGAACCAGTGGACGCAGTGTCCGACGACGCGTGAGACGAAGTGGACGATTTGGTGCGCGTCGACGCGGCCGACGAGTCCGACAGAGAGCGTCTGAGCGGGTAGTCCCAGATGGAGCGCAATGGATCGCACTCGGCGCAGAAGCAAATGCCGTGAGCATCGTGGCTGGAATGTGGCGGTGGCGGGCACGTCTGTGCTGTGCCGTACAAACACCTTGACAGCGCCGAATTTCGCCCCAATTGCGGACCCAACGACAGCTCACGATCGTAGCTAACCGGCGATTTTTGTTGTTGATGCAATGCGACGTAATGACAGCCGAAACGCTCGCTGGATCTGTGTGGCAATGTGGGCGTAGCCGCAGTGCCGAGCTGGCAACTCGGGGCAGTGTTGAGTTTTCCTTGCTGCTCTTGGTTGTTCAATTGATGCTGTTGCTGTTGTTGTTGTTGTTGGTGGTGGTGTTGTCGCTGGAGACGTGACGGCGATTCGAAATGCATATGCGCCCCCTTGTGCGTTTCGCCCAGCAAATCGGCGCTGTCTAGTTTAAGAAATACCCCATTGGCGGGTTTGCGGTCCTTTTTGCGACGCTTACGCGGCTTTATTATGCGCGGCAAGCACGCTTCTCCGGCACCACAGTCTTCGCTCCCGGCTGCGTCGGCGGCTCGGCTGAGATCTTGCGCGCACTGCTGCATATGTTCCTTACTGCGCGAGCTGAGCGCTGCCGGCGCCGAGTATTGATAGCGCAGCACCGAACGCAGCGGCTTGTTCGCCTTCGCTTTTGCGCCTGCTGCGTGCAGAGGGTAGCCGTTCAGGTGCGCGCCGTAAGCGTGAGCTGGCAGATACGCGCTGCTTGGTACACCCCATGGCGGCGCGTCGCCGCCAATGCCTGCAGCTTGGGGCTTCTTCTGAAGCAGCAGCGGCATGCCCTGCGTGTGTGCGGTCAGCTGCGCAATGCATCCACCGCCATTGCCATGGCCGCGCGCCAGGTACAGGCCGGACGCGGGCCAATTGTAGTTGGCGTTGCCGAGTAGCGGCTCGCCAGCGACGAGCGGCGGCACGTTGCCCTTCGGGTGCGGTGCCGGCGAGTGCGACGATTTGCGCTGCAGACGCTGGCGTTGGGTGGGCGTCAGATGGGAGGAAGCGTTCGATATGAGCGGTATGCCGGCGCACTCGTGGATGCGCTGCTGATTAACGTTGGCGTTGGGCGGCAATTTGGCGTAGTTGTGTGGCGTCACCTCGGGCGACAGTAAAGGCGCTGTCGAATAGACACCGGCATGATGGTGGAACGCCGACGCGGCGGCCGCATGCAATGAGCGGTGGCGCGGCACGGCAGCCAACTGTGCAGAAAATGTAGGCGCTGGCTGGAAATGGGCGCCGGCGACACCAGCCGCAGCGCAGTTAGCGCTCGCTGACAGTTGGTTGTTGGCGGCGCCAAAGCTGGATTGCGGCGTCCATGGGGCGCCCGTTGCTGCATGACCGAGCGATGGCTGCTGCGACTTGGGGCGATTTCGTTGTGGTTGCTGCTGATGCTGCACGTGCGCTGACAACGGCGGCGCCGGATACGAGGATGCGTGCCTAAGTGTTTCTAGCGTTGTGCTTGCACCCTTTTCGAACGTACAACAGCCCGCGGCGGCACTGGGTCTCATAATCCTTGTTGGGCGTGCGTGAAGTTGCAAGGCTCGAGCGCTCAAATCGGGTTGCAGACGGTAATGACATGAGGAAAACGTGGTTGGCGCGGCGCGCTGGCTGATGATTGCACTTTCGCGTTGACCCGGGAACGGAGATGGGCTTAAGCGGTGATGCGCAATTACAGTGCAGCTGGGAGTAAAGATGCGAACGCGACACGGAAAATGTTCAACTTCGAGCGCTTTCTATCGTATTTTGGGATATTTTCACCGCGGTCGAAATGTTTTGGTTCAGTAAAAAGTCAGATTGAAATAGCTGCTCATTGTTGATTATTGTTGGCACATTGCTGCGAAAATAGCGCTGCGCTCTGCGACAACCGAATTCACGCACTCACACAAGGCGAACTCTACGACCGAGCAGCATTAAAAACTGGCACAATTGCCATAATTACGAAACACACCGCACCGCCACGCAGGCGCACCAGCAGCACTCATTCCAATCAGTCGACCGTCGTTGCTCGTAGCTCGCTTGGCTGGCGGCGTTGCACTTAGGTCCCATAAGCAACGTCAATAAGCCAATGAAAAACCATGAATGTCTTAGCTCAAACTGCACCGAACATTTGTAACTGCGCCGCGCGTATCGCGATCCAAAGCGTTCGAGTCGCGCTCAGCTAACCGCAGCCGAATTTTATTGTATAGTTTCTTTGCCGACAAATTAGTTTGATTTGTTGCTGTTGATTTTTTTTTTTTTTTTTATAAATTCACTTTGAGTCTGGGGAAACTGTGCGCACGCGGATTTCCTTTCTGGCGCAACCACTACTGACGGCCCGGTGCAAATAGCTCCGCTGAAGACGACCACTTTCGAGCCAGACTCGATGCAGACTAAAAAATCAATTTCGATCCTATGCTGAGCCAAGTGACGAACGAACAATGCGACGACCGGTGTTACCAAACTGTGGCGCAAACACAACCACAACAACAACAACAACAACGAATGTAATAATAACAGCAAGAGTGGTAACAAAAAAGAAGGCAAAGCAAAAGACCATGCTTGGTGGTTGCCCACTGGCGCAGTGGCGCGGCGGCCGGGCGGCGAGTCTGGCTTGTGGCTAAGCCGAGAGAGCAAAATGTGTGCTGTGTGCGCTTTGTTTTCGGCGGCTTTTTCGCGCTCTCGGTTCGCTGCAGACGCCAGTACAATTTCATCGCACATGCAGACATACGTTCCACACACAGCGCACACTTTGCACAACACTTCCCACAACAGGTGCGGACGCTCGCAATGTCGACTCTTATACGTTCCACTCTGGTTGCGGTGCGGTGCGAGAAAATTACAGCACAAGAATGGTTAAAAAGTTGTAAATGCAGCGCCGCAGTGCACCTTCGACTCTCACTCTCACTGTGTGTCTGTCGCTTAGCGGCGGCGGTCCCTTCGGCCAACGAGATGTGCCAAGCCAAGTTATAAACCGCGCTTAAGCTCAGCATTGTCGTGCCGATGCCTAAGCCGAATGCTAAAGTCCAGAAGCTTTACATGTCGAGGTCAAATGCGATGCGATTCTGGTCTTAAAGTTTATAGACTTTATACGTTAATTTCAATGTGTTGATATGAAATCGTTGGTAAGTAGACGCAGCCTACAAGCAGAAAACCATGAGATTGTTGCTCAATTGAAGGTTTCTTGCTGTATGGCGGCACACGCCGGTCGACCTTAGGTTTGAGCTAAACAGATTGAGTTGCTGCCTATTAGTTCGGGCCAATTGGAATTCGATTGCAACTTCAATATTTATGCATAATTTTCAAATGTATGCTAAGCATTGACATTTCGAAATGCTTGTCAACCGATGGTCCTTTTAAATATTAAAAAAAATTATGGGAAATCTCTCAAAATATTACAACACAATCCAACAAGTTGTAATATCTATTTTCTATCTATAAATATATATAAATCAATTGCCGTGCGTTAGTCCCGCTAAAACTCGAACATTACTCGATCGATTTGAATAATTTTTTGTTTTGTTTGACTTGAATCGGGGATGATTTAAAAACAAACAAGCAGAGACCTAAAATAATTATTATCCATATTTTTGGGAATGAAAAAATTCAGAAATTTCTAAAAATATTGCTTTATAATAATTATCCCAATAAGAAATTTTTTACGTCGCCTATAACTATTTTTGAGTTGCATAATAACTCTTATAAGTAACAAGTATATTTTTCGGTGTCGATAATTATTATTTTGGGATTTTTGTTTTTTACATTGCTTCATAACTTTTATTTATGACTTTTTAATTTACGTTACCGATAACTATTATTTTGAGAATTTTTTTTTTACGTTGCTTCATAACTTTTATTTATGATTTTTTTTCATTTACGTTGCCGATAACTATTATTTTGGAAACAAAATTTTTTACGTTGAATTACTACATATTGGATATGAATTCATTTTTAATTGTTTTAAATTGACAAAAGCAAATTAACTGCAGAAACCTTATTTCCACCAACAACTAACCAATTAAAAATCAATTCATACTCAAAATGTGGTATGGCAACGTAAATAAAAAAAATGTCTTTCATAAAAGTTATAAGGCAACGTTAAACAAATTTTCTTTCAAATAATAGTTATCGGTAACGTAAATAAAAAAAGTCACAAATAAAAGTTATGATACAACGTAAACAAAAAAAATCCCAACATAATAATTATCCAGAATGAAAAAATATTTATTTCTCATAAAAGTTATTATGCAACGTAAAATATAATTGTCGCAAATTATAATTATAATCAAAAAATAAAATTTATGTTGCATTATAATAGTTACATTGCAATTAATTTCTTAAAAAATTTATAATAGTTAAGTCCCTGCAAACAAGAAAAAATTTGATTTTTACGACCCAACATTTTCGCATAACTTTGAAATGTAACTCGCACATCAATGAAACTTAGCACGAAGTCACCATTCAGTCTCACAATTGGACAGGAAGAATGGGGTGAGCATTAAACAAAAAATTGTAAAATAGAATATGTAGCTTCGGAATTTTAAATCGCACAACATTGAAATTCATTCATTTCATGGGCGTTGAACAAGGAGTGTGGCACTTTTTTGGGACCCAAATTTTCGGTATAACCTCAATTAATTTTTATTATATTCATTTTGATCAGGTAAATGGACTTTTCAGGCTTGGACATAACCACGAATTTGGAATTAGTTTGAGGATATCAAAAAGTTCTCAAGAAAAGTTCAACAGATTTGTTGTTTTACAGTGTGCATTGCAATGCCGTGTAGTTACAATCAAATCAATTTTGCGTGGTACAACGTTCACCGGGCCATCTAGATTTTCAATGCAATTTTAATGTGAGAAGAAGAAGAATAACTTAGATGACTAAATAATTTTGAACTAAAAAATTTAAAGATTTCAGTTCAGTTCACAAGCCACAGTTCGAAAGCAGTTTTATAGTTTCAAGCACATTTGTTCTGAATTTTTTTTTTAAGTGTGTGGTAGATGATCAGTAAATGAACCAAATAACTGAGATCTCTCCACAACTACACAACTTTGCAACTATAGAGCAAATATTTTACAAAGTGAGTCCACTAACGTGTGGGGAATGAAATACGAACAAATAAAAAGGTTGGCATAGAAAACAAAGTATACAACTGTAAAAAAATATATGTGTGTACAAATGTAAGCAAAAATTATCTTGAACCAATAAGTACCATAAATCAATTTTTTTCGGCACTTTTCGTGGTAAAATGGTGCTAAAAGGAGTACAACGTCGGCAACTGATTTGGAAATTTTGTGAAGAAAATCCCACTACGAAAAAGAATGAAGCTTTCCACTACTTTAAAAAGATAGGATTCAAAAAACCTTCATCTATAAGACGATTCAGTTGTTCGAGAATAAAACAAGCATTGAAAGAAAAAAGGATCGGTGAAAAAAAGGACTCTTTACAGGACATTGAAGTGTGTTCCTATAATCCTACAGACAATTGGCAAGGAAGTACGGTGTTGACAAAAGAACGATCAGGAAATACACCGAATAAATAGACATAAAGCGCAAATTGAAAAAGTACGTTACAGCTATTACCAACAAGCAAGCAGCAGTTATCAAAACCAGGCAACGCCGACTTTCCAAAAAATACTTTTCGTGTGCTTTGCCTCACATCTGTCTGGATGGATGATGAGTCATGTTTTACGATTGAGGGGAATGAATGGCAACCAAAATATTATTGAGTCTTCTGACCACAAAGCGCCTGAAAAAGAAAAGCATATTGCAAAAACAAAGTTTCCAGGGAAGGTTCTATTGTGGCTAGCTATCAGCGAGCGCGGTATCAGTGAGCCAATATTGTTTAAAGGAGGTTTGGCTGTAAGCGCGCAAACATACATGGACAAATGTTCGCCAGCACTCCAAAATTTCATCAAGAAACACCATCGACGTGAAGAAATTATATTTTGGCCCGATTTAGCGTCGTCACATTACGCTAAAGTAACATTAGACAATTTGAATAAGCGCAAAATTGAATTTGTACCGAAGGACTTTAATCCACCAAATGTTCCACAATTAAGACCAATCGAAACTTTTTGGGCAAACTTGAAAAGAAAGGTACATGCCAACGGATATCGTGCCAAAAATGTGGATTGCTTCATTTATAAAATCCGCAAAGTGCTGAAGAACATTGATACAAATGGAATTCAGAGGTCAATGAAGAAAGTTCCGCAGAATATACGGAAAGCGAGCCGCAATGGAGTAAATTTTTTTGTAAATTAACTAAAGTGTCAAAGCTATTTAATACACTGTAACCAAATTAAATAACTTTTATGTAACAGCTTATTACTGAAATTTTAAATGTGTTCGTATTTCATTCCCCACATGTTAGTAAATATCTCCAAAGCAATCAAATGTACAAATCGGCACTAGGCATCTTCGGTTCCAGATAGTAGTAGCAGAGTTTTCTTCCAGTAATCTACTGAAGGCGAGTTAAATTACGACAATAAGCCAGGTATATACGTATCTTTGTTTATAGCTGATGCCAATTCTTTACTTGAAATTTCATGTTGATGCAATTGCAATTATTTTCGTAATTTTTTCTTCATCAAAAATTAATCTGAGCAATACTGCTGGTGCACAATTGTACACAATTGTGTAGCTACAGCTGAGACAATCAAACACCGACTGTGTGTTGTTTATACTATTGTTGTTGTTGTTCTTGTGGGTAGTTGTCGCTATCGCTGTCGCTATTTATAAGGAAACTTTCTCTTTGTGTGCCTACATAAGCAGACGACAGGTTGGTTGGTTGGTTGGTTTGGTTAGTTGATCGGCTGGCAGGAAAGCAACGCAGCCACCTAAACATCGACACACATAACTGCACACTGGGTGCATGTGAGTGTGTGTGCCTACTGTTTGCAGGCTTCATTGCAATGTGTTGCTTTACTTCGCGACTGCAGACGCAGCAAGAGCGCTGTAATTGTTGGCGCATCGTTGCATTTTACAAGGTGATCGTCAAATTTTGTTGCTAGCCGCACAGCACAATTTCGTTTTCATTCCAGTTTGCAAATTATACCTAATTTTATGGCGATTTCTTTTGCATTCAATGGAAAAATGTGCAGAGCAAGTTGTCACGCATTGGCGCAGCCGAGCGAGTTTCTTTTGTTTCTTTTTACAAAGGGGTTTATTGGAGCATTTGTGTGCATGTTTCAACAACAAGCATAGCTGACATTCTTTTGGTTAAATTTTTATATTTCTTTCTTTGGAACGACTTGTTCTTAACTGAGGCATTCATATTAAAAATTGGTTTAATACTCACACGACAAATTGTCCAGCATATGAGTCAGCAGTTTTTGCGTGCCATTTGGCTCATTGTAGATTGATAAAAATTCTTTTTGGAGTGGATTTCCCAGCAGGCCCAACACGTGCAGATGGAACAGTTTACCAATTTCATAAGGTAATACACGTAAGAAATTGTTGTTTAGAAGGAGCTCCCTGTAAATATACGAGTGCAAATTGGAATTGAAGTATTAGACACTGTTTTTGAAAGGAAATAAGCGCACAATTGGAAGCACTCACCTTAGCTGTATTAGCTCGCCAAGTTCGGCCGGTAAGCTGCGCAACTTGTTGCTCGACACATCCAGCGTGCGCAAATTAACCAGCAATCCAATGTCGGCGGGCAAACGCAACAGATGATTGTCGTTGAGGTACAGCGCTGTCAGATGCTCGAATTCCCACAATGACGGGCTGATGTTGCGAACGGAGCCTGCGTAAGTTAGAAAGTAAATGAAAATATAGATTTTGTAGTTAGTAGTTGGTTCCTTTCATGAGTCTTACAAGTGGCTCAAGCAAATACTAATGAACGTATTTAAAAGTTTTTAAAAATTAAAACCTACAGCTTAGCGGTCGTTGATCTTTTACAAGTGCAGAAAGCTCTGCGCCTAAAACTGTTTTCACCACGCTCATCATGCCAGAACTGGTACTAACATTTTCAATTATGCCAAATTATCATTTTTGATTACCTGTTATCTCGATGCCTGTCCAGGAGGACTTTTTGCCCGCGGCCACGTCTTCTTGTGACATAAAGACCTGCTGCCGTCGATTTGCGCTCTCGTATTTGTCCTTATTACGAGACATTTTGTACAGATTTCCTGCATGTTAACAATATACGAAGGAAGAAATAGACAGAACGAGAAACTTGTGAATTGATCAGAAATCAGTAAGCGGAAATCATTATTAATTTACACATAAGTATTTGTTGCGAAATAACAATCAAATCGATTAGATACGAGGTTAAGGCTCACGGTTAGAGACTAAACCTCTGGGCTTTGGCAAATGCAAATGCGAAAATTAGAAGCCGGAAAATATTACAATTTACACTAATGTCGAAATAGCAAATTACACTAATCAAATTGATAGGATGTCAGTTTATATATGCACGAATTGAAAGTATACTTTGAGAATTTTTATAAAAATTTGTAAATGTTGAAAAATTATAACCTTTCATAATAACCGCCTGATGATAAGCGTCTCTGCAAAATATTAATAAAGTTTACATTAATATTATTATGGTATTATTAATATGATTATTCTTGTTATTGTTTGTTGTCCTGCTGTTTAGCTGTGGTCGTGGTTGATGTTAGCAAATAATGAAAGCAACCAAAACAAAAAATTCACAATGGATAAAGTTGAAGAGCGAAAAATGCATAAAGGGAAGAGTCTGCAGTGGACAAACATGCGTGGCGCTCTCAAACTGCTTAAATCATAATAGCGTCCGAATGCGCTTTGCTGAATGCAAATTTTGGTAATTGAACACTTTTGTGTACGTTGAAGATACCGAACTGCTATTTAGACGCACAGTACTATCAGGCGAATTGACTGTCGCAATGGTCATATCCATGCAATATTGAACTCATAGAAGCATATCGACTGGAACTGGCTATGGAACAGCACTGGTGTCCAACGGCGTCCACCAACTTTTTCCGCCAAATTGAACTTGTTCATCGCACTTAGATGCAACGACACCGACTGGCAAGCCAAACATACTCGGAATTTACGGAGTGTCACTATGGAGTTACTCGTAACGGGCATCACGCCGAAATTTCACACGCAAGGCTTTTCGCACAGCGGGCATCTACTGCGCACCTGTGCAACTGCGCATGTGGAGACTCCAACAGCATTTGGAGTGGGAGCGAGTATGTGCGTACAATCTTGCCTGCCGCCGAGAAGCGGCGCTACAAAGCGTGGCAAAGCGGTGCAGCGCGACAAAAAGGATATAAACTGGTTAAAATTAGATGGAAATTGGGAAATGCAAACAGAGTTAACGGAACAGGGCAAACGAATTTCTAGCAAACCTGCCTGCATTTACTTTTACCCTATGTGTCTGAATGTCCGCGTTAGCCACAGTTCGTTGCTGCTGTCGTCGCTGCTACTGCTGCTGCTGCTACTGGTGCTTGGGGCTCGCTAGGTTCGCGCAATACTGCGACTCCGCTGGTCGCTGCGAACGGCTGGTCAGTAGATGTTATTTTCGAGCGCACTTTTCTCACTTTTCCTGGCGCGCTTCTCTGACGCTTCCTTAACAGCTTCTCCTCGCGACTTTTCAATTCGATTTGTTGTTTGTTACAGCGAAAAGCGCCAATGCTAAATATTAGTGTATTTTTTGTAGCGAAAATGTTTTGCGTTTACTTAACCACACTTCTTCCGTCCTCTGCTTCTGCTGCTGCTTTCATTCATCCAGTTCCTCACTCACCGTCTTCCGTGGATGTGTTGTTGAAGAAATCGTTTTGTATACATTGGTGAATGTGTTGTTGAGTGGCAGCGGCCGGTGTTGCCAGATGGTGTTGCAGTCGCCAAACACTCATGCAGCAGTTGGGCGTACAGTGGCACTTGTAAAGCAGTCGCCACCGCAAAAAGCTCGCAATACTACGCAAAGCCGTGATGCGTAATGCGAATTACACTTAGTACAATAGATCTTTTAGGTCGCAGTGCACATTCCCCGCCAATAATAATAATAATAATAATAGTACTAAACTAATTGACTTATCAAATGCGACGTGTCTGCACACAATCTTTGCAAACCAATGTAATAATAGCTATAGCAATATACAAACCGATAGCTGACAAATTAGTGCAATAGATTGACATTGTGTTTAAGATTATTTTTTATTGGTTTCTTTTATATGCAGTAAAGGAATCAACGAAAAGTTTATTGAATATAAAAATGTACATATGTATACATAGCAAGTCATACCCTTGGAAGTTTTGAGTAGAAGGGAGTGCCAAGACTTTATTGCTTTTGCAAGTGCTCTACAAACTTCCTGCCGAGAAAAGACAGCGAGTTACGGCCCTTGTGTATTCGATATTTAATAAGTCCTGCATCTTCAAATATGAATTCATACACCGTCTGCGGGCAGTTGACGTCAGACATTGTTTGCTCAACCATTGTCAGAAATTTGTCCAGAAATCCAACGCACACCTTTGGCTGCCAACTTTGATTCTGAAAAATATAATATTTGATTTAAATACATGTATGCACACACGTAGCGTCTATAGTCGAGTACTATGCAGCCCACCTTTGCCAAATCTTGCACAGCAATGAGCCTGCCTGGCGACTTGACAAGTCCTTGGTCGTTCTTGAAAGCCAAGTAGATATTATTGACATTGGCCAAGTGCGCCTGAACCCACCACTTAAAAATTGGCCGAGAGGTTTGCCAACTTCGCTGAAACTTTTCTCTCAACAATTTTGTTGTAATGAAGCTGAATTCGTTCAATTTAGCCATGTCGGACCTTTAGAGAAGCAAATGTAGATTTAATGAGTACCATAGTGAGATCAATAATGTACCAGATAGATGACATACACTTATTTCTCTGAGTAGCAATTGTCAATGTGTCAATTTATTTGTGTCAGTTCGATTAATCTTTATTTTTGTTGTCCCTAAAATTATTACCGACTTATTACCTTTTTAGCACTGATATGTACTGTAAATACCTTTCTAAGGGCAAACAAATTGCATGTTTATAAAAAACATAGTTGATTACAGAATGTTTAGCCTTAGGCTTGAAAGAGCCTGGAAGAATGTGAAGTTGAAGTATCATATAACTATAAGTGACGATCAATCGTGCGTTATAGCGCTACAAAGTAGAAAAGTTCCTATTTTGCGTGTGTTCCTGAATGCATTTAAAATATAATATCTACATTTTGTTAGAAAAACATAGAAACTGCATTGCCGTGGGTTTTTTTTTTGCAGATATAGCACATTTTTCCTGGCATGTAGTTGCGGTTTTGGTGTCGGTTTTGGTGCAGAACGTATTCAAATGTTTTCATACAGCACAGACGGGTTATGAAATCTGACATTTGTCAGCATAATAACATTAACTGTCAGAAAATAAGTGTACGATGAAGAGAGAGTTCCTGCTATTTGGCACACTTTATTAATTTCTAGAGCCCGACCGATACCAAATTTTTTGGCCGATGCCGATTAATCGACCAAAAGGGCGAAAATCGGCCGATGCCGATTCCATAGGAAAAATAACACGAATGAATTCAATCAAAAACAAAAAACAAATTCAGTTTCATCTTCAACTTAAAATTACGATTCTTATTATAAAAATGTTTACTCTCAAATTGCGTTGGAGCAAGGCGACCCGATGTACATGCGGTGGGAAGAACTCAGAAAACAAAATTTGGAAAAAATAAAAGGCCTGTTTCAAAAAGTGCTTCCAATTAAAAAAAGAAAAATAAGATTGTAAAATTAAATGGCCTTTCTTCTGATGCCCATATTAATAGATGAAATGCATAAACATTTCGAGAAAATCTGTGTTTTTAAGAATACCTAGTTTTTATAAAAACATTTTTTATAAACATTTCGAAAAAATCTGTGTTTTTAAGAATACCTAGTTTTTATAAAAACATTTCTCGGAAACATTTATATTAAACAGTATCTGAAAATACGTTACTTAAAAAAAGCAGAATAGGGGTCTTATAGCCCTTTTCAGTAACGTATTTTCAGATACTGTTTAATATAAAAGAAAGAAACACAGTGCGGTTCAGTTTCAGCCATGGTTCAACTATAAGGTTGTAGCAAGCCACCGGCTGATCGTTTATGGCTTCTGTCAAAATCGTCGGTGTGCTGTGTTGCCGCATCGGTTGAAATGAAAATACCTGACTGAAAACAACTGACCTGAGCACTTTTCCCGTTTTTTCACTCAAATACAGCGCTTTCTGGCAACAATCACTTTTGTCTGTTTTCAGTTTCTCCCTCTTTCGTTGGAAAATATCAGCTGATTTTGACAGTAACCATAAACAATCCTACCAACAAAATACATGTGGTTTTTGGTGTTGCGGGCATGCTATTACCTTATTATTGTGCCATGGTTTCAGCTAAAAAAAAAATGAAAGCAGGAAAATAGGCCGATATGCCATCGACCAAAATGGCCGATCTCTACTCTATTAATTTCACTATGATAGCCAAAAATGCCGAAGCCTATTTTATTGGCCGATGCCGATACCTATTTTATTGGCCGATGCCGATACTAGCCGATGCCGAGTAATCGGTCAGACTCTATTAATTTCACTATGATGAGTACTATTTAGTTTCTCATGTTGACCACAACATCTTACAAGTCTTCAATATCACTGTCAGCAATAACGCCATCCAGCTCCACCGAATAAAAGAGTTGAAAGCGTGTTAGATTGGTGCGGAACAGAGCAAAGAGTTGCTCGTTCTCATCAATTGGAATTTCAGTGTTTGGCTCATGTTTTGTTGAATCTGTAAAAGTAATAAGTACGCAGGCGATAGTTAATAAAAATTCCCTTAAAACAAATTTTTCATAACAATAAATAATAGACAAATTAATTCGCCATTTGCAGCATTTTTATGTATTAAAATAACAATTATCTCTGCACTTCTTCGACAATAACGGCTGTTTGTGATAAGTTCAACTTTAATTGGATATGAAAATCTAAGTGGCGAGTTTTTGAGTTTGCATGACTCATAGGAAGTGTGATTTTACAAATACCCGCTTGAATTTTTTGAATTCCTTTTCAAATATATAAAAGACTTTTTTCTCAAAACTCAAAACCCAAATTAAACAAGAACTTGTGAATAGTTTTAATTTTTCCACACGATATATACACAACTGTTTGCGATATGGTGATGATTCATACATTCACATCCGTTCATTTCTTGCATCAAAATGTCACTATCATATAAATTAATAAAAGATTGCTGCTGTTTCACACACACATTTACCAAATGTTGGAATGCAATGCACTTGTAATTATCTAATACCCAATTACCTGCATAGCAATATTGTTCGAACTTAAAGTGGTGGGTGTCACTCTGCGAATGCGGCCAAGATTTTACTGGTCCACTGGCTAGATAGATGGCTCCATTATGTCTGGTGGCAAGAACTGTTGCCCCACGAAATTCATATGGTGCCATCATAATCCTATTTAGAACATTACGTCGGGTGAACACCTTAATTTGGTCTGCGGATCCTGCCGTCAAGCCCGGGTTCCTGGTCATAATATATTCTTCGATCTGATTCAGCTGACGATCATCGTACGTATCATAGCGGAAAATGTATTGCTCGTAGTACTTGTTAAGGTCCAGTGGGTATGCTGTGCGCACTGGTTCCTTGAAGTAGTTTAGGTGCAGGGCCTTGGTGTATCGAAATCCATCGCTTTTCATTAGATCGATGATTTCCGGCTTTTTTATATACACGCTACTTTTGCTCAAGTCTTCCATATTCAGACGAAATAGTTCCGCGCACTTCGACATTTTAAATTGGTTGGTTGGCTCTATACTTCTCAATTGACAGTCCTTTCCACAATGTCACCGCCGCCGCTTTTGTAACGAACAAGTCAAGGCGCTTCCAGTCATAAAATGATAACGTCGACACGGTTGTCACGCAAGTAAAATTTTTTATACCACAGTTTTTTAAAGAAGGAGAACAAATCATTTTTTAATTTCGACCATAGTGAAATCAATAAAATGTACCAGGTAGATGACGTACACTTATTTCTCTGAGTAGCAATTGTTTATTTGTGTCAGTTCGATTAACCTTTATTTTTGTTGTCGTTAAATTTAAAATTTACTTTCAGTACTCCAGAAATATATATTTTCGTAATGTATTTTATGTTAGAAAAACATAGAAACTGCATTGCCGTGCGTTTTTTTGTAGAGACAGCATGTTTTTCCTGGCATGTAGTTGCGTTTTTAGTGTCGGTTTTGGTGCAGAACGTATTTTCAAACAACAATTAATTTTGAAATTTTTCATACAGCACAGACGGGTTACGAACTCTGACATTTGTCAGCAAAATGACATTAACTGTCAGAAAATAAGTGTACGATGAATAGAGAGTTCCTCCTATCTGGCACACTTTATTAATTTCACCATGATTTTGACCATGATACAATCGTGAATTTCGACATATCTTTTATATAGAAATTTTTACCGGTTGCCCTTAAAATGTTTGTTTTGTGTTATTTACTTACACACTTTTGTATAAAAAATTACACAAAAGCGACCCAAGCGAAATAAAAAGGTGGCAGCCGTGACTATGGGCAGAACTTTTGTGAATACTTCGATCTTTTGGAGTGTTATCGCCTATTTCAACTAGCTGGTGAATTAACAGCCCTATTCTGACAATTGATTTTCTATTCAGCGCTTGTTAGATTTTGGATTCGAAATGTTTGAAGTCTGACAAGCAGAAAACTGTAAAATTTCATCACAGCGAGGTGAAAAGTTATGTTATTTTGGTTTCACTGTGAATGGCAAATAAATAGAAAAGAAGAAGAAGAAGCTACGAAATTTGAACATTTGAAAATAAATTAAAATAAAAAGTCCACTAGGAAGTAAGGATTCTTTACAAATTCCACTGATTTGATTATAAAATATTTATTACGTTGCAAGGTTTGAGCGAAGTAAGCAGGAGCAGGTGAAATTTTGTCTGCAGTTTTTGAGGGACAATCCCGAGCTGCAAGCTGGGAAAAACAGCTCCAATGCACCGCGCATTGTCCAAAATTTATTCCCGGCAAGAGCGATTTTGAAAAACTAAAATTTGGACCAATAATGCTTTTCTGCATAGCAAAAGGGTCGCTTTCGTCGTGCAAGGGCTTCAAGAGCTTTCTCCTCTTCACAACTTCATTTTTTTAGCCAGAGCGACCGCAGACGCTAATAATAGCTGCTCTCCTATTTGGCGAATACGAAATTTGCTGAAATGTTTAGAAATTTTTAATTTCAATTGCCTCTTTGCAACTGTTTTTGCGATTTGTCAGCTCCTCCTACGTACGTGACAACTTCTCTGCCAAGTGTTAGATTCAGAGCTTTTAAAAAATGATGAGAATACGAAAATCTAACAATTGATAGACTCTATTCAATTGTCAGCATGGTGAGTTTTGTTAGGTTTGCCAGAATAGGGCTGTAAGTTGTAAACAGTCTGAAGCCTTTAGAAAATCATTTATATTTCTTGCAATTCAAAGTCTGACTAGAACAAGAATCGGAAAAGTTTTATTTCATCGTAACTTAAAATGTTTAACGACTAACAGGTCTGTGTGAAACGCTGTGAATGCAAGTGGCCACACTTATTCCAGATTGGAAGTCAGATGCTAGTGTGTTTGTTCATAAAAAGGGGAAGTCCCACTTAGTTCCGCATTTTAAGTAATTTTTGCTTATGACATCATTTCATATTAATAGAAAGGCATTTAATGATTCTGACCACATTTTGCTGCTTATCAATATGCGATAAATACGTTGTGGGGGACAACTTCGTTTGACCATAATATGTACGAAACTTGCGTTGAAATGAGTTGCGTTACAATTTGTATCTGTACATAGTTAAATATAACTTATCAGACGTTATGTAGCCCATAATTAACTTATTCTAGTGTGACTTTAAAAAGCATGAACGAATAGGTGTCAAATACGCAGCTAATACATATATGATGAAATTTTTTTATTCTTTAAAGAAAGACGTTTTTACAAAAAGAAACTACGCAACAAAAACTGAGGACATACTCGTAAAACTGAGTTTTTCGGAGATCTATATAAACAGGAATAAATTTGAATTAAATATAATTGATGCTGGCTGGAACTTCTTACCCATTTTTCATTGCGAAAACGATGAGAACGTTGTCTGCAAATAAATTTAAAGCACAACTGTTACACTTTGTATTGGCGTTTTATTTCTTTCTCACTTGGCTCATAATACATTTAACTGGTTATTACAGAATCTCGAACTGTATAATAAAAAATAATTTATATGATATACAAATAAAATACAAACACGACACACTTGAAAATATTATTTTTTTGTTTACAAAAAGAAAACGTTGACTTGAATATTAAAAGGTGAAATTCGCCTATTCTTACGTCGCTATCTACACGTAACTTACAAACGAACTACCCGCCCTTAGCTCCTACATTACATTTACGCTTAGTGACTAAATGACGCGCACGCCGCTGCGAGGGCAGTCGGCGGTGGGCAGGCTGTGTACAATTGCTGGTATTTACAGGATGTGAAACCACGATTAAAACTGATTAAACATAAACTGTTCCATGAACAGCGTTTCCGTATGTTAGTTGGAGTTTTCGCCGTACTCGCTGACCGTGATGGTCATTTTCTCCTCGTCACCGGTGCTCTCGTTGTCGTCCAGTTCGTCGTCGTCCTCCTCGCCGTAACTGTCAGTCGACGCGTCTGGCGACTGGCCGAGCAGGTCGCCGGCTCCCGTCAGCTGCGCGGCGCCACCGTCGGCTGTGCTACCGGCAACGGTTGAGCCCGCAACGGTGGCCGCCGCGCTGGAAGCTGCTGAGCTAGGGATTTCGATGGTCACAATTCCGTTCGCCGTGCTGATGCTTTTCGGTACATTAGGCGCGTCGGTACTGTCGTTGTTGGTGCGCTGCTGGCCATCCTGCTTCTCCTGCTTGATGTTCACCTCGATTACGTCCAGCGGCGAGCGCGACTTGAAGTGCGTCTTTATGTGCTTGGACAGGTGGTCGCTGCGCATAAACTTCTTGTTGCACTCGCGGCACTGAAAACGCTTCTCGCCGGTGTGCGTGCGCCGGTGACGCTGTAGCTCATCGGACCGCGTAAAGCGCTTGCCGCAAAATAGCCACGAGCAGACAAACGGCCGCTCTCCGGTGTGCCAGCGCAGATGGGCTCGAAGATGCGACGTCTTACCGTAGACCTTGTTGCAGCCTGGTATGTGACAGACGTGTTGGCGCTTGCGATCGGCGTGTTTCTCCCCCTCCTTACAGTTGGGGCATGTGCAGGCGACGCGTTTCAGACGCGGCTTAATTTCGAGCCCGCCAACACCGACATTGGTGTTGCCGCTCACACCAGCACTGCCGTCATTCACGTTGATGTTCACATTGACGGAGGTGGTAGAAGGGGGCGCTGCAACGGCGGACGCTCCGACGATATTGGCACCTGTCGATTGCTGTATCGATTGCGGCTGCTGTTGTTGTTGCGCTATGGGCTGAGCGCTGGACGTAGTCGCAATGGTGATCTGAGCGCCGCCGCTGGCGGTGACGGTGGTGCTCGGTACAGTTGCGAAGCTGGCGGTGGAGCAGATGCCACTAGCGACTGCATGTGGCTTCAACAGGGCGGCACGGTTGTGGCTCCCGGGCGTGACGGTAAAGCTGTGCGGCTGCGACACGGTGGTGATCTGTATGGATGCGGGTATAGAGACCGGTACAGGTGCGCCTTCACTCGGCTGCTGTTGTTGCGGTTGTTGTTGTTGTTGCTGTGAGTGCAGCTGCTGTTGTTGTTGTTGCTGTGAGTGCAGCTGCTGTAGGTGTTGTTGCAGATTCGCGGCCATGTTCTGCGGTACAACCCATTTGATATTGGACGGTGCGATGCTGCCGGTATCCGGTGGCTCTTGTTTGATGTTCGTGATAAGTGCCTGTGTCAGCTGTGGCGGGCTTTGTGGCTCCTGCTTTGGCTGCACGTTAGTGGTAGAGTTGTTGTGGGCGGGCGTTGCCGGCGGAAGCGGCTGTGTAACATTCAGCGTTGTGTGTTGAGCGGCCTGTGACTGCTGTTGCGGCTGTTGCTGCTGGTGCTGTTGCGGTACGATCACTTGTTGAAAATTGCCCTGCTGCAGGTGCGGTGGCAGCTGTTGCGCCTGAATGATCTGTACCTGCCCGATGCCGGGAATGTTTTGTATAGGCAGCGCTTGCAGGCCGGGCAATTGTTGCAGCTGTATCAGGTTGGCGCCAGCCCCGCTTGCTGTGGCCGGCGTTGCGGTGCGCAGCTGCTGGATGTGTTGCGCCGGGATCACCGTCAGCTGCTGGCCCTGCGCGTTCGTTATGGTGATCGGCTGATTCGTAGGGATCTGCACACCAGATTCACTGACCGAATTTAGGGCATTTATTAGTTGCTGTTGTTGTTGCTGGTGCTGTTGTTGTGTGGCCTGAGAGCAAAAGAGAACAGAAAATATAGCATCTCCAACTGATGTGTGCAACGTAAAATTCTTGCGGTCACTTACTTGTTGTTGTTGCTGCTGCTGCGCAATAGCCTGCTGGTGCTGCTGCTGACTGATTTGCTGCTGCTGCTGCTGCTGCTGCTGCGAGGCTGCTGGATATGGATAATGTTGGCGTTCGGCGGCAACTGCGGGTACTGTAATGCGTTCAACGGAGCCAGCTGCACTTGCTGTATCTGCCCGTTGGGCGTCACGATCTGTGCGATTTGTGCGAACTGCGGTATGATTTGCATCTGGGTGGCTGGCGGCAGCGCCGTCGGCATGGACATCGCTTGCGCCTGCATTAGGTTTGGTAAACCGGCCGCTCCCAACGACTGCACTGGCACGTGCACCGTCTGGTAAATTGTTTGACCACCTCCAGTCTGTATGGGAATCTGTACGGCCACCGTTTGCTGAAGCGTCGGCGTCGCCTGTTGCTGCATCGCGGGCGGAAACTGCACGAAGTGCGGCATACCACCTGCATTGGCGTTCGCCGCCGCGGCAGCAGCTGCGTTGGCTGGGCGCAGCTGTATGTTCTGTAGTGTCTGCCCGCTATCCAGTTTAATGGACGCACCGGCGCTGCCACCGAGTAGGTTGCTTAGGTTGCCAAGCAGCCCGTTAGCGGCGGCCACGGAGGTGGGTATCTGCAGATTGGTCCCGGGAATGGAGATGGTGCTGGGCAGAGCGGTAGCCGTTTGTGTCAGCTGCTGTGACGGCGCCTGCTGCTGTGAGACACCAGTGGCGCCACCTCCACCTGGCGGTACATTGTTGGCTGCTTGTGGCTGGCTTTGTTGTTGTTGCACGTGCTGCTGTTGCTGCGATTGGTTATGCTGATGCTGCTGATGTTGCACCGGTATTTGTATGTTGGTTCCGGGTATAGTGAAGAGAGTCTGTTCGCCTGTCCCGACGCCGCTCGGGAGCTGCATGGCCTGTCCCAGTCCTTGGATCAGTTGCGCGGTCGGCTGCAGATGCATGGCAGTCGGTGCAGCAGCCGCTGTGGGCGCGCGCACTATCTGACCGTTGGGCGTGATGAACGCGTGCTGTCCATTAAAGTTTATTGGCTGTGCCGCATTCAAGTTCGGTATGAAAATAGCCTCCTGTCCGTCAATGGTCACCGTTTGCATGGGCTGCACTATTTGAAACATATTTTGAGCTGGTACGCCCTGGCACTGCTGGGCCGCTTGTTGTGCCTGAACGAAGTGCTGCGGCAGCTGCTGCAGGTTGATGATTTGCTGCAGCGGCACATTGGTGGCAGTGCCAGGCGCCGAGCCAGCATTAACAAAAGTGGCTTTCACTTGGGCAGTAGGTGTGGCGCCCGCTTGCTGTTGCTGCTGTGATTGTGTGGGCGTCGCAGTCACCTGAGTGGCACTGCCGCTCGCGCTCACAGTAGCACCGCCCAACGCGCTATTCTTATATTGAATCATCTGACAGTCTTATATCCGAGCTGTGCCAATTATTTTAATGTTTTGCTATTCGCATTACTTTTTCGTCTATCAGTGAATGCCTTTTCCCCACCACACGACTTCGCAGCTTTTCGACCACTCTTTCTCTGCACCGTCTGGCTGCCACCACAGCAACGCGCACACCAAACACGTTTTACTTAAATTACAACTGGAGCAATAAATTCTTTCATTAACAAGTTTTTGTCCGAAAAATAAACATCTTTGCTTAAAAAATAGAGTTTTTCTAAAAATTGTTTACTGTTCGAGCGGCCATTGTGGAAAAAATTTACCATTTCAATGCTGCCAAAACGCGCAAATGTCAGACAGCATCAGTGCTGCCATGCCGATTGTGCGAATCAAATGACAAAGACTATTTTAGCTTAAGCTATTCGGTTTTGGCGTACCTAACAGAAGAAAATGGATAATATGCTATAAGAAATTTTGCTCAGGAGCAGGATTGTTAATTTATTCTAAGCATAGTGACTATAAGAACAAAGGCGAATCGAAGGAATAAGTAAAGGAGAGTGACCGTTCAGCTAGAATAAATTACAACGTGAGCGTGGCCCACTTTTTGTCACTGATTTTAAGGGCATAAACAATTTTTGGTGCAAATATGTATTACAGGAGTAATGAGAGGTCAAAGGGTCAATTTTTCGAAAAATTGAAAAGCCTATATTTTGTAAAACACCATTGTAAAGGTAATAAAAGTAAATTCTTTTGATGTGAATATTTATATATATAATATGTATAGAATTTTAGCAAATCAACTTAAAAAAGAAAACACACTTATTATTATTATAAAATTTAATTAAGCATTAAGTTTAAAAACACCATATTTAAAAAGAGCGTACAAATACATTTAATTTCATATATAGTTTGTCACAAAAAATACTTCAGGACATGGACCTGAATGCAGAACTACTGTTGATTACTTACTGGGCCCGAACCAATAGTTGCTTCTATGAGAATTATTTTTTTAAGCCCGTCCACACTAAAAAGACTTCAATGCAGAAATACGGTTTGCTACTAACATTTAATTATTCGTTTATTTCTATTTCGAAATTTGGTTACTCCTTCCTAGCTGAGCTGAGTTTTATATGACTAAATACCCACCAAAATATTTCTTGATCTTATAGTAATGAGGCATCGACTCTTTTACGTATCTCCACAGTTTAGCAAATGATTTACCTTGAATTGAATATACTCGTGGCCCTCATTGTTATAAGTCTAAGGCAATCATAACTCTGGAAAAGTATTAAAATGGAAATAGTTAATAACATTTAAGCGTTTATTCAAAATATATTGATCTCTATACCCTACAGAAACCTGATACTATTGTTGCACCCGGAAGAATGCATTCTTAGGCAGTAAAGTGTCGTTGTCCCTCCTTTTCACTGGTACTAGGAAGCTCTGATATTGCACATGTTTTGTTTTTAAAGCAAGTTTCTTTCACCATCTGCAGAACTACTTTATACAGATTATTTAAGTTTTATTTTAAACATCTCACCGCCATTTATATCCATCAGTTGCTGTGGTGAACGTTGCTTGAAGGTAAACTAAGTTCATTTGGGAAATCTTCTCCAACATTATTTTGTTTGCGTGCGCCAATTTTATTGACAGCAAGATTTTGCATCTCCTAAAGAGCATGGTTGCATTTTGCAGTATTGTTTTCAGCCTCTGCGTTGGCATTCAAAATAAAATAGGAACAACCCAATATTGTGAGCGATGTTCTAGTTAAAATATCAATTTCAAATATGAAATATTAAAACAGGCATATGAAACTATTTTGTTGGCAAATTTTATGACACCCTGGTGATCTACTTTTTTTAATTACCTTTACAATTTTATCTTCATTTTGCAATTGGAACCATATTTGGCCAAAAATAGGCTTTTCAATTTTTCGAAAATCAAGCTTTTGTCCCCTTTTAACACCAGTAATATACATTCGCGCCAAAAATAAAACGTTTTACCTTTAAAATCAATTAAAACAAAAACGGGCCACGCTCACTTCTGTTATTTTTTAGCTAAACGGCCACTCTTTTTTTACTTGTTCCGAATCGAATAAGTAGTCCATATGAAAAATTGGAAAAAAAAAACTATAAATAATTGCATTTGCACTAAGATCACTGTGTTATTTCACTATGGCTATGATACAAATATAGCAAGGTGACAGATAAAAAGTTTTTGACAAACATGAATTGAGCAACGATTTTTTAAAGAAAACGGGAGCAGAGACCAGAGTGTAATTTATTCTTTTATTACAAATGTTAATTTATTTGCGTACTTCGACTGCAGCATGAAAAATTACATGCACTTTGTAGGATTTTCGCTCAATGCAGGTTTGTGTGGCGAATGTATTGAACCCTGTACTCGATTCTTGTTCTTGATCACTTGACCAGCTGTGTGGGACAAAAGAAGTGGCGAAAAAATTTCGCAGACATTTCGCGTGTTTCGCATCAAAGACTCATTTTGCCAAAAACAGCTGAAATTTCGTTGTCTTTGGTCTTTGCTTCGCATGTTGCCGCTGGATGTGAAAATGTTTACGTTGAATATCTGCTCCTACTGCCACACTTTAAATTAAACAGTGTGTCGCCTTGTCTTCATAGGACCACAGCCAATTACGGTCATGATGCGTGTTCGTCGCCGGTGCGCATTCATTTTGTGTGGCGTTTGCTCTGCAGTTTTCCTAGTGCTCTATCTAATAATTAGCTACGCCGCACCAGCAGAGTTGAAAAAGGTATGTACTGCAGCTAGGCCAGGCGGATGATTTTTCACCCAATACGAGTTGCATGTATGCTGTGTGTATGTTTGTATGTTTGCGGCAGCCCAACTTTGGTGCAATCGTCACGAAACTGGAGCGCTTGGAAGACGGACTGCAGAGGCATGGACAGGAAATACGCCATCTCGAGGATCGCTTGGATCAATCGGTGCAGCAAAAGCGGCAGTCCCAGCAGGACGGCGACCACCACCAGTCGTCGGAGAAGCGGGAGAGAGCAGTGCTGGCAGATACGCATTCGCAGCAGCTTGGCGTCGGCTCGGAAGAGTGCTCATTCGATACACAGCAAGTGCCGCAGCCCGACATACAGGTAGGTGGTGTACCCATAGCGTGCCACAATCTCTGACACCTCTTTCAGATGTTAGACATGTGCAATGAGATGTCCTTTGCGGATGTGGACGGCGGCGTGTGGAAGCAAGGCTGGAACGTCAAGTATGATCCGTTGCGCTTCAACGAACACCACAAGCTGAAGGTGTTTGTGGTGCCGCATTCGCACAACGATCCCGGTACGTAATGTGGACGTAAATTGCTTTTCGAGAGAGCGTACCTGACGCCTTTTCCTGCAGGTTGGGTAAAGACTTTTGATGACTACTACGAACACGACACCAAGCACATACTGTCAAATGCACTGCGGCATCTGCAAGAGAACCCTGATATGACGTTCATCTGGGCAGAGATTTCGTTCTTCGCACGCTTCTACGAGGATCTGGGTCAGCGCAACAAAAAGGCGATAAAACAGTAAGAATCAAAAATGATTGAAGATTAGCACAGCCGTGTTGTTTGCATGAGGTTGAGTTCACTCGACTAAGTTCTGCATTTGCTCAGATTTAAATAAGATACTTTGAAGCAATTTTTTCAGATTAGATCAAATTTCATTATACGAAGTATTCTTTAAATTGATTCGGTCTAATGCTTCGCATCAAAGAAAATCTGGCCGATATTTTGTGTCTGAGCCGCCTCAGACTATATTCTGACAGTTTCTCTTTGAAATTGATGTGAGCTCTATCCAAACTGATGGGCAAGAACTTTTGTTCTTATTTTTTGTTTTATCCAAGCATTTCTTCTGATTGACCTTTTACTTGGTACAGATTGGTACAGAATAAACAACTGGAGTTCGTTACTGGTGGCTGGGTGATGCCGGACGAGGCTAATTCGCATTGGCTGAGCGTGCTTTTGCAACTGACCGAGGGCCAGGATTGGCTAAAGAAACATTTGAACGTCACGCCCATCTCCTCCTGGTCAATAGATCCTTTCGGTCACAGTCCCACGTTGCCGTATATCCTGAAGAAGTCTGGTTTTCAAAACCTGCTCATTCAACGCACGCATTACTCTGTAAAGAAGGAGCTGGCGCTGAAGCGTCATCTGGAGTTTTATTGGCGGCAGCTGTGGGGTAGCTATTTGCTTGTGTTGTTGCCGCGCCTAGTTGCATTATCTTACTTTTGCAGATACCACCGGCGCCACGGATCTGTTCACGCACATGATGCCTTTCTATTCGTACGACATCCCGCACACCTGTGGGCCGGATCCAAAAATCTGCTGCCAGTTCGATTTCAAGCGCATGCATGAGTTCGGCTTGTCGTGCCCATGGGGCGAGCCGGCGCGCCCTATTGACACGCACAACGTAGTGTTTCGGTAATTTCGAGCGACGCGCGTGCCTGTCTCTCTTGTATCGTTGATGTGTAATTTGCGTCCTTGCAGTGCCGAAATGCTGGTGGATCAGTGGAAGAAGAAGGCCGAGCTGTATCGCACAAATGCGCTGCTCATCCCGCTGGGCGACGATTTCCGCTACAGCCAGAGCATCGAGTGGTCCGTGCAACGTGTCAACTACGAGGCGCTCTTCGAGCACATTAATTCCCAGCCGCAACACTACGTGGAGGCCAAGTTTGGCACCCTACAGGAGTACTTTGACGCCGTACAGCAGGAGAAACGTGCGCAGCAACGCCAGTTTCCCACGCTAAGTGGCGATTTTTTCACGTACGCCGATCGTGGCGACAACTATTGGAGTGGCTACTATACGTCGCGGCCCTACTACAAGCGCATGGATCGGCTGTTGTTGCACTATGTGCGCGCGGCTGAGCTGCTGCATGCGTGGAGCGTGTGGGAGCCGTTGGCCAAGTTTGACGAGATGCTGCAGACCGCGCGACGTGAACTGTCGCTGTTTCAGCACCACGACGGAATAACGGGCACGGCGAAGACGCATGTTGTGTCAGACTATGCGTTGCGCATGACGAAAGCCATTTCGCACTGCAGGTTCGTAATGCAGCAGGCGGTCTACAGACTACTCACCAAACCAACGGTACGAGAATCATTCTACGCATTTGTAGCTGCATTTCGAAGTTAACTGCTTTTGAATTGTTGCAGATCTACAACGCCGACTACAAATTCTCGTATTTTTATCTGGACGAGTCGCGCTGGCCCGGACCGGACGACAGCCGCACCACTATAATATTGGGCGAAGAACTGCCCGCCAAGCATGTGGTCTTCCACAATTCACTGTCGCAGTGGCGTGAGGAGCTGGTGGACTTTTATATTTCCAGCCCGCTCATGAGTGTATTCACCTTCGACGGTCAGCCGGTGGAGGCGCAAGTTGCACCGGTCTGGTCTTGGCATCGCGATACGCTATCGAATACTATCACCCCGCAGGCATCCACTACTAAGTATCGCTTAGTGTTCAAGGCGCGCGTGCCACCACTTGGACTGGTCACCTACATAATACGCATCCAATCGTCCGACGCCCAACCGGCGTTAGTATACGCTTTGTGTTTGTGATAAGAATTTTATTACAATATTTTCGTATTTCCATTTCCAGGCAAACGTCGCAGGTATACTATGCGTCGAATCAGATTTTAACCACAAACCCGATATCCGTGAATCTCGGCAGCTATCCGCACGAAGTGAAATTCGGCGAGCATCGTGCGCTCTCGCTGCACGTGGGTGACGGACCGACGGTGGCTTTCAGTTCTGATGGGCTGCTGAAGTCAATCCAGCTCGAGGTGGGCGCACCCCATACGCCCATCAAGTTGAAATTCTACAAATATGGAACGCGACCTAGGCCCCGCAACTCTGGTGCCTACCTCTTTTTGCCCAATGGGGTGGCTACGGAGCTGACGGAGCTACAGCCGCCGGTGGTGCTGGTCACTGAGGGACCGCTGGAGGCTAGTGTCACCGTCGGTCTGTCGTACGTTGTGCATCAGACGGTGCTACGTGGCGGACCGCCTGAAGTACGCAATCTCGTAGACATTGCCAACTTGAGCAACACGGAACTCGTCATGCGCTTGTCGACGCACATAAAGAGTGACCAGCATTTTTACACTGATTTGAATGGCTTGCAGGTAGGTAGCGCGGCTGTGGCGGTGCCTCAGTGCTCTACGACTAATCGCTGCACACTTTCACAGATGATAAAACGCAGGCGGCTTTCGAAGATTCCGCTGCAGGCGAACTACTATCCCATACCGTCGGCCATTTACATCGAGGACGAGGCACTGCGTTTGACGGTGGTGACTGCGCAGCCGTTGGGCGGCTCCTCGTTGTCGCCGGGTGAGGTGGAAATAATGCAGGATCGGCGACTGCTGATGGACGACAACCGGGGCCTAGATCAGGGCGTGCTCGACAACAGGCCCGTGCTTCATCTGTTTCGTATTGTATTGGAACGCATTGGCAACTGCCTAAAGCCCGCTGATACGCATCCGGCCGGAGTTTTAACCCGGGCCGCTCATCTGGAATCGAAGAGTCTGCTGCACCCCTTCGACAAATTCATTTTCATCGAGAACGATTGGCTGGGCGTGCTGGGGCAATTTGGTGCCGAGCGCATTCCAGCGGAGGACGACATTGAGGTTGTGGTCGTGCGGAATTTGGCGCCGACTGCAAGCAGCGTGGCGATTGCACGTGATCGCCAGCCGCATGCGCGGCAGAACACGGGTGTTATTGTTCACCGCACTCATCTGCTGCAGTGCTCTCCTTATGATCAACAAACTGGGGTGGTAAGGCGATTTGTATTTGTAACAGCGAAGAGCAGTGTTTGTGAGTTGTTTGTTTGCTTGCAGCTGAACATGCTGCGGCTGCTGCGACTGGGCGGCGACAAAGGAACGGACGCCGTTTTCAATACTACATTGACGTTTCTGCAGCGCTTGCAGCAGGTGCAGAATCCAGACGCGCTGAGTCTATGTCCACTAGACACGCAGGCCTTTGTGGTGCAGCACACCGACGATGGGCTATTGGGCTGATGGGCCGGCACCGAGGTTGAGCTCACTAGCGACAGTCGATGAACAGACTACAATTCCACCAATTTGTATTAAGTTTAGTAACATAAGTTTGCGTCTCGTTTTCGTTTACGTTTCGTAGAATTGATTGAATTCAAAATTTGACCATCTGTAATGGTTTTGTTTTGTTTTAGAAGCACCGATCGAATCTCGTACTCATAATCTCGTATACTCATAATCTCGTTCCATGACTGCAATTGCACCGTTCGCAGGCTGGGTGCATTATAATGTTTTAACGTATCGTTATATATAATTGTATATATTCGCGTAATTGTTGCAAAGAAACATTTTTGCAAGTTTGGCTGAGTTTAAGCTAAGTTCAATTTTTAGTAACCTTAAAAATCAAGACAGGCTGAATTTGATTGCTACTTAATGATACGAGAAGATACAACAATAAACGGTGAATCGTTTTTGAAAATGGCAATGAGAGTTGATGTATTTAGCAAAACGCGAAGCAACCCTTCAATAACTAATCTCAGTTTGATTTAATACAGAATTATCAAAAACCTTATATTAAATGATTGCATGAGTGAGAGAATTTCCGCTTGACATATAGACGGTAAATAAAAATCTAACAAAAATGCCAGCCACATTTGAATTGAACTTTTTAATAGCAGGACACTGCACCGTACCTTTGCGGTATAAATCAAGTTCCAAAAAGAGAACAAACGCTCCGATTGGCTCTCTCGTGCACTGTGCAGTGCTCTGAGGCGCTCCAATGGGAGCGGTGCCGCCACTCGACAAATTGGTGAGTTGTGTTGGCGCACTGGCGCGCATGGAAGCAAACACATGGGCGACTTGGAGTATGTCATTCGAAATGTGAAGTGGTTGCTTGCAGTAAGAAGTATTGAGAGATTGCGAGAGATAATCATGAAAACTAAAATTGAATTGAACACAGTGTGGCCAGGAGATTTGATCAGAATTGTTGAATATTATTTGTTACATTTGCTTTTCAAGAAAATAAGTTGAGTAAATTGTTTAACTTCAGTTTAAACTTTCTTACATTCGGTGGTTGTTCCTGATTTCAATCCATTTTCAGTTTTTCTAGTTGGATTTTCGTGAATTCCAATTATTTTATTCGTTAATTTCATTCAATTGCTTAGTTTTAATTCAGTTTGCAGTGTTCTACATAGTTTTAAGTTTATTATTCTCATCTCTGCCAAGCACAAATATTCTCAATTTAAGTTGGCATTCATTGTCAGGTGGGTTTTTAATTGATTATTCTTACATTCAGTCTTCAGTTAGTATTAACTCACTGATGGGCGCTATTGACTTTCTCACTTTCAACTAATTACAGTTGAACTTTCTTATAACGCAGCACTTTTTGTTACGAATGATTTCAAGAAGACAGTTTTTTCGTTCTGCTTTCAATGTGTTTTGATACGCAAGAAATTGATCTCTCGTGCGTTGTTGATTTGCTTATAACAACGATTTTCAAACAATTTTTTTGTTATTATGTCAATGAAATTTCATACCGAGAAAAACTAAAACAAATATGGGTGTTCCTCAATAGTTGAAAATAAGAAAAAAGGGTGCCACCTACTTTGTGACGAAATTTTTCATTGGAAGTATTCTGAATCTACATTGTGACGAACTAAAGAGCGGCGCAAGCACTATAAAAATGACTTGCAAGCCATCGCTGTGCTTTCAAATACTGTCGCTCTTCTTCACTTTCACTACAAAACCAGCACTGCAGTGAAGAAAGCTTTTGATATTCATACAAATACTGCACGAAACGACAATAGAACTTTGAGCAACTTGAAGTATAGAACAACACTGAAGTAGAACAACATTGAAGTAGAACAACACTGAAGTAGAACAACACTGAAGTAGAACAATACTGCAGTAGAACAACACTGAAGTAGAACAACACTGAAGTAGAACAATACTGCAGTGGAACAACACTGAAGTAGAACAACACTGAAGTAGAACAATACTGCAGTGGAACAACACTGAAGTAGAACAACACTGAAGTAAAACAAGACTCAAGTGAAGCACTAAAGTAGAACTTGTTGAAGTATACGGTTTTTGTTTTGCACGATCGGAGTACCTGATGTTTCTTTTTGGTATTTTTTATGGAATCTGGGCTGCATTTCATTTCGGCTGTTCATGGAACACAGGTTTAAAACATGTTTTTTTCGATATTTATTTAAGTCTGTTTCACTCGGTGTGAAGTAGAAGTTCTGTTTCACTCGGTGTGAAGTAGAAGTTCTGCTTCACTCGGTGTGCTTGCTGCGATTTACCGTTACTTAACCTCATTATAGCTTTCTGTTTTGATGTTTTGGTTCACAACAGAACACAAGCACTGTCGTTGCTGTAGCGAAAAGGTTTTCGAATGATGCAGTGCTTGCTTAGTTGCAGAATAGAACTATTGAACATTTGAATTAGCTGTCAACGCGACAATGAAGTACAGTACTTGACAGTACTGTGCAGTAGTGAAGTGTGCCCAATAGGTTTGTTGTGCAGCTCTTTATGTCGAACCTGAACCTTTCTGGAGATGATGAACAACGTGCCGATTATATATCTTTTAGAAGATTTTTTTGAGGAAGAAAACTTTAAGAGTGTCATTTCAGCTAAGGTTGATAATTACTTAAAAAAAGTAATCCATCGGCTGGTCACATTGCGCCGGAGAGACAACGTCAGAGCTGGTCGCCAAGGGGGGCTGTGCGCCAAGCGGCACACAAGGGCACATGTGCACACGCACACATGCGCAACCGTGCTCAGACTGCCGCGAATGAGAGTAGGAGCAGCGCGTCAGCAATAGATACGGAACGCGCGAGAGCGAAAGCGAGAGAGAGTGAGCGCGAGAGCAGCAGCTTTGGTTGAGTGTGATGGGGGAATGTTGATGTGATTTTTTTCGACTTGTGGAATCGGTCGGTGGTCGGTGCGTTTGGCAACTTTGAACAGCGAATCGCCATCACTTTCGTGTTACTCGCATTCGTAAGCGTACGTTTTCTTTGCTTTCATTTCATTTTCCCCAAAACATCACTGTGCGTTGATATTTAACCAAATTTTTTTTGTTGGCTTTTAATGGTGTGTGCTGGAACTTTTGCCTGCGTCCAATCAATCCTGGTGATGATTACCTGCTATTAATTGCCAAAGTTAGCTGAAAGTTGAAAATCTGTGCTTGTGGCGCTGCCGAGTGCTGGCAGCATTGCCCGCAACGCGTGTGTGTGTGTGACTATTGTTAGAATTTTAATTCAAATCTCGCGTAGCTGGCAAACAGCTGGGAAGAGTGCCTGAAGTCAAGCGCAGAAATAAACAGCGATCGATTCGGACGTGGAGCAGCGTGACGTTGTGTGAAATTAAACAGCAAAATTTACAAAAAAAATCGCAAACTATTACACTAACAATACGCTTCAATGCTATAAAGGGGGCAACAAAAAAGAAAACAGCGACAACAATTAAATTCAAATGTATAAATATCAAGAAATCGAATTTAATTAAATTTGCTCGACGCCGAGGCGAAAACTTAGTGGGGCGCTGAGCCCGAACGAACGTTCCGCTGCACACAGGCAGACGCACATACGGACCGAGTGTTGTGTTGTTGGCGCTGGCAGGCAGCGGCCGGGCGACGATATGGCGGGGAGGGGCGCCGATTGGTCGGACAAACAGACGGTGCGACGGTTGGATGGTCGGTCGGCTGTGGCTGGTGGGGCGGCTTGGACGGCCGCGCGTTTTTGTTGCAGTTTGTTTGCTCATCGGCAGCTGAGTGCGAGCGTGTGTGTGTATCTGTGAGCGCGAGTGTATGTGTGTGTGTGCGCGCGCTTATGAATTCATAACTCAAAAATTCCAAAACATTTTCATCGCTGAAACGACAACGTTTCGACACAGTGGCTGACAAATAAGCCCGCCAGCCAGCCGGACAGACAGTGCGACCAGCCGAGAAGCTCGAACAGAACGCAATTCGGTTTCAATGCCAAACGTAAATACGCGACGTGCGCTTGTGAGCGTCTTCCTAGCTGAAAGATCTCAACGGCGCTGCTGCGCTCCATTCGCCGAGTTACATAAAAAACAGCCGTGGCGGCGTGTAGGCCGCCGCTGTGTGCGTTTGCCGCGCCGAAGCGCCGTTTGGAAATCGTCGGAGGAAGCTGCGCTGCACAAGAGCACTAGAAAGATACGTGAATAGCTGCCGCTTGAAATGGTGCGCAATGTCAGCGGCGGCGCGCTGTGCTGCGACAGCAGTTTGTTGAGGGAAAAGCGCGGCCGCTGGTTGTACAGTGCGCGCTGAAAGTTTCGTATCTAGCAGATACGGTCTCAACGCTGCGGCGACGATGGTATGCGAGTTGAAAAAAACCACAGCTGAAAACACATCGCAGCAATAATCACAAAAACAACAACAACAACGACCAAAAAAGCTGCATTAGCTGCTCTAACGCGTTTTAGGGCCAACAGCAAGAGCGAGAGAGTGCGGTGGTGGGGCGAGGAGGTGCGGAGGTCGAGGGAGAGCGCGTGTTTGCCAGTCAGCGAGTTCGGTGTGTTGTGCGGCCAGTGGAAGCGGTCAGTGAGCAGCTTGAAGTGGCCAACAGGACTATTTGTGCAGCCTCGCAGAGAGTCGGAGCACATGTGCGCTGGGGCCCAGGGGGCGGGCAGGCAACAAAAAACATTCCAATGGTCAAATGTCATGCATACAACGATGCACACATACACATGCACGCCACCAACACACAGACTCGTGGGCCCATAGACGCGCCAAGCTCGCATCGCACAACTACGTCATACGAAAGTGTGTCAAAGCGACAGCAATCGAACAAAAACAACAACAACAACATGAAGAACGACTGTCAGCTGCAGCAGCAGCGGCGGCAACAACGACGACGACAACACTGAGAGCGCAGCCAAAAAGCTTTTCGTGCTCAATTCGTATCGTGGCCGCTGCCGGGCTGTTTGCGCTGTCGCCTCCTCTACCCCTCCCCCTCCACCCCGCGGAGCGGTTAACTTCATTTGCAAGCTACCTACATGCCCGAGCAAGTTTCCAGCGCCACGCTAGTAACATTTTTCTTCAGCATTCCCCCTTTCGACTGCGATTAGATAAACGCGTTGCTGGCAGTGTTGGCTGCCCGCATGACGTAGCGGCAACATGCTTTCAATTGGGCGCTATTATTTAATAAAGACGAAATTCCGCAGTTTTCAAGTTATCAACTTGGCTGCGAACGCAGCAAATCGATACTTTGACGCTCTTGAGGCGAGCCGCTCTTGGATGCTCTTTGCTCGCGTCTGTGCGGCGCTCACGTCTCGCGTTTGGCCACTTGAATGTCGCAGGCAGGCCATGCGAAGTTGGCTGCTGTTGCTGCTGTCGGTTGTCCAAATTATGTCATGTGGCAATTACATATGTACGCACACACAGATATACGTACATGTGTTTGCCATGCGATGGCATTTCGACGCAAGTGCGTCCGCGCGCCGTAGCACAAACGACAATCCTTCACTGGAGCGTCGTTGGTTTGCCCACCAATATGTAAAAAATGTATGTAAAGGTCGCTCTATGTGCGACCGTCTTATGCCCAAAAGCGTTGTCTGTGCGTGCGCCAAAACAATCTCAAACGTTATATTTTTCAAATATCAACTCTTGCGCACATCATTTGCCGCCACGGCATCATCAATTTGAGGGGAAAAAGCAAAAAGGCATAGGAGCGAAGAAGCGAAGAAGCGCTTGCAATTGAATTAAATTGAGTTCAATTTGCGCTGGCAAACGCGCCACCGGCCTCTTGGCCGCCCTCAGCGGTTTTAGTGTACATATAGTGCGCTCTATGTCGCCTGCTTTTCCATTATTTTATATTCGCTTGCGCTAGTCGCTGCTCCAAGCGTTATCAGTGCAGCTTTTGACTCTAACAATTTCCCGCAGCTCTCTGGGCAATATTCAACATCGGAAACAGTGCCGCCTCAGATACACCTTTTCTTCGATTATGCGTTGAAAGTATTTCCTTTTCAGCCTACAGTCGAAATGCCCAAAAGCAAAGATATTCCATATATATATTCCTCTATCAGTGGAGTGGCTCATTAAGTATTATTGCTTAGACTTTTTATATACTTGAATAGTTTGCTACGAAAAGTTGCCGTCAAAGAATGTAAGAATGCGATAAGCATTATGCGATTACGATTACTGAACAATTAAGCTCTAAAGGCCTTTGTAGAAAACTTGGTTTACTAAGTTGACATTCTATGAATTCTTCAATATTCCAACAATGTACTAACTGCCAGGACCTGCAGACGACAGGCCGAACCAATTTGATTTCTTCCTGAAATTGCAACGGAAACTGTCGGCATTCATAATGTGCGAATCTATGGAATCTTTTCTTGCTGGAACATCAAATCTAAATAGAGTAGAATATAGAATATAGGATCTTTGGCGAGGCTACAATATTGCTCGCTTAGTTATGGAATTAAAATGGCTCAGTTCAATTAGCCAATGAAATTTTCTTGCAATACAAGGAACCAGTTCGCAAGCGATCATTCCAAAAAAATTAATCAGAACTAATCCCAAGCTGGCTATGTGCTATTTATTTTGTTTGGGAGACAAGCATTTGAGAGTATTAAAAAGCTTTAAGGTTAAGTTTGATTGCAAATAAACCAGTTGTCCTAAGCCCGGAAGAGTTTCGTCTCGGCGTGGAGTTGTGTTCTCAACCGGGTGCCGGACCCATAGCACGGCAGAGGTTTAGATAGGCCTCGATCCCTACCAAGGAGGGGTAATGTCCCATTTACATTATCCCAATTGGTACCGGGAGCTAGTCTCTCGGGGCGCTTATCAATGCTTAATTTGGATACGCTGTGCTTTTGAGCACCATGTGGTTAGGCCACACTGTGGCGGCACTCACGTTAAAAATTCGACATTTCAATGTCCTAAGCCCGGGGTCTAATATCAAAGAGTGTGAAGAAATGAGAACAGTTCATGGCTTTACACTTGTCCTTTGCCACAAGTCGGTCGTGGGTTCAAATTCCGCCTAGGGAATGGATACAATAAAAGTTGTGGTAGTGCAATCTGATTCGGAGACCCATATGTCACCGTACCGTACCTCGTCATACACAAATTTGGTAATATCCAGCGTGAGTGACAGAAATTTAACTAGAAACACTAGTTTTGAAGTGGTAAATCGTATTAGGAAATGGTTTGTAAAAACGTCCACTTTAATTTTTATTTTAAAGTGTTTTTTATTATAAAAAACAACCTCTGCTCTTAGTACAACATTCAATCATATTCTGGGGTGGCGAGAGAGTGCAACTTGCAGCGCTCTCAAGCTCGAAAGCTGGCTGCAGTTTGACGCAAGCTCTCAAGGATGTTTGCGTCGAGCGCAGCTTTTTGCTCAGTGTCGGCAGGAAGTGTGCATAATGGGGCAAAAAGTTTTTGCAATGCCATAACGCAGCAAAGACTGCAGTTCACTAGGCTGCAGCCTGCTCACGCGGATGCGGTGGTTGGGTTGTGCTGGAGGCGGGTGCTGGAACGTTGTGGTGGTCGTTTGCGCGCCTTTGTCGCATGCACCCGGCTGGCGGCAGCGACAGCACGCACCACGTCGCATTGAGCGTGTGCGCCCATCGCCGCACCGAATGAGGCCGAGCAGCAGCGAGAAGTGCGCTGGGCGCTCGTGTTTTTCGTGCTTCGTACGACTGGGAACCTAGTGCCCTAATAAGTTCGTTGCAACAACTATTCAAGTAGCAGCAACAACAACAATAGTGAGCTCGTTTCCGAGGCAAATGCGCGCACACTCGAACACACACACACACACACTTGGCAAGCTTGACACACAGACACACTGCCACAGACACACACACACACACACAACGACACGCACTGAAAGCTGTTGGGAAATTTGGGCTTCCGAAGCCGAAGTGCTGTGAGCGGCGAGCGGCGAGCGGCGGGCGGGCCAGTGGTGGCAGAGACGATGTAGGGAAAACGGGGAAAACGAAAAAAAGCGCAAGACAGAAAATAACTTGAAAGAGCGACAGCGACAGCGCCGGAAAAGCGCCACAGCACAGGCTACGTTAATGATAATGGCGCTCGCGCTGGCGATGATGATGATGACGATGTCGATGAAAATATGAATGCAAATGTGTGGCGGAATCGAGGAGGAAGCAGCCGAGAAGACAACAAACAGCGCGAAAGAGCAGAGCGAAAAATCAATTGCACACGAAAAGTGAAGCGAAGGCAGCACACGGACAGACGCGCAGAAGACGTCGTGGTGGAAAAACGGGCACGGCGACCATATAGACTCCACACCGACAGCGACAGCGACATCGGCGACGGCGAACCGAAAATCGTTGGCCACTTTTGTGCAAATGAAATTTTTCCAGTGGGTGTCAGAAAATTGCAAAATAAAAAAAATAAATAAATAAAAAATAAACACGATTGGAAATTGTGGCAAAAATTTAAATCGAAATTGTGTAAAATAGTAAAATAGGTGAAAACAGAGAGAAGAAATTTAGGAGCAAAGCGCACAGCGGTGTACGCGTGAAATGGATTTTAACGTATAAGAAAAATTCGAGCGAGACGGAAGTGGCAATGCAAAGGCCAGCGGAAGTGCTACGCGGAGATGAAATGAGAATTTTTCCTTGCAGGTATTGAGCTGAGCGTTTTCACAGTGAAGAAGCACAAGAACGATAGCGAAGCAGTGATTCGAAGTGGCCACAAAGTGAGCAAATAAATCGACAAACAGTTTTTCGCTTGATGTGGAAAGTATGCCAGAGTGCAGCGAGGATGTTACGTGAATTGTGTGCATTTGCAGCCCAGAGAGAGTGAATTGAAGCCAAAAACCAAACAACCAACTAACCAGCCAACCAATCAACAACAACACTTGTCCAAGTCTATGTGCAAAGTGCAGAATAAAAGTTAGAAAAGCTGAGAATAATAAGAAAATTCAACAAAATCGTTTGTGTGTTTTATGTAATAAACTGCAAAAACAACAGCAACAACGCCAACAGCAACAACGACGCAGCAGCAGCAGCAGTCGTAATCAACATCACAAAATTGTCGCAGTAGCGCAACCCAACAGCAGCAACGAATTCCAGCAGCAACAGCGAAAGCGGAAATTGCAAATTTACAATAACCAACATCAACAACAACAATAACAGTAAATCATATAATTGTAAAAGTTTTTGTTTTAAGTGAAATATCAACAGCAACATAAAAATTACAACAAAATAAAATTCCTTATATAAAAAATTCAGCTAAACTTTTATCCAAAAACAACAATAACGACGAAATCACAGCAACTGCAACAAATGCTGTTTGCAGTTAAAGCTACAACAACAGCAACTACAAAAACAGCAATAGCAAATACGCCAAATACGTAAAGAACAGCAACAAGAACAACAACAACAACACCATTAGCAGCAGCAGCAGCCGCAGTCACAACACCAATTTAATTTTATATATTCGCATACATACATATATCGACATATGTATGTGCGTGTATGTACAGAAATTTATACATAACTTGACATACAAATCGCTAAAAAAGGTGAATATAATTTATAGTTAATTTATTTTTATCATAAGGCAAAACCGTACAACAAAACATTCCGAACTAAACGAAACGAATTGAAACGAAACGAAACCAAGCACTCACTCGTCTTGGCTAGTTCCGAGCGAAGAAAAAAAAACAGCAGGAAAACTAACACAAAACAACAACCAAGCTGACAGCGCAGAAATCAAAAGATGATGGCACGCCAGCGCGACACGAGCTCGGTGCACACATGGCGGACACACACACACACAAACACACACGTTTCAAATACGAACGCGGCCCACAACTGGCCGTCAATGCCACTGGCGGCGGAGTGGTGCGCGTGGTGCACCCTGCCCGTGTCTTAGTAGGCCAGTCAGTTGCGTCCGCCCTCGCCCTCCGTCCTCGTCCCGGTCGAATACGGGTGCACGGAATTCGCGGTGCGCCACCGACTACGCCACAGCCAAAGCGGGACGAGCGGTCGAATGCAATTTATTTAAATAACGCGCGTAAAACTGCTGCATTAGTGCACCTTGTGGCGCGGCTTTGGCGCAGCGGAATTCCACGCGCCACCTGCATTCGATACCTTGCGCTGCGAATTGCTTGATTTCGACCGAAATTCGGACGTCTAACGCGCCACACGCGTCGTGCACTGAAATTTATGTGCTGGATGCACAATAGTTCAGTTGCGAAATGCACACAATTGTGTACAATACGCCAATATTATTGACTGCATGTCGAAAGATGAGGCCAACCAAATTCTCGCTGCAGGCGTTTCGAACGTTGAATGGTTCACTTAGTTGTTTGTTTAACAATTTGTGTGGTATTTCACTTTATTTTTGTAAGGTTCGAATCGGTTGGTTGTTGTTGTTGGGCAATTGTTTTCTACAAAAAGAATTCGAGTATATCTCCTGCGTCCTTGACCAGCCCAACTCAAGAACGTAACTAACTTACTTGCGGGCTGCTTTTAACACAACTACAGAACTTGAGCATAAAACACAACTAAAAAACTTGCACTTGCAGAATTTTTATGATAAATATATGAAAATATATGAAGTAATAACTTGTTGACAAAATTCTACTATTTATGAAATTTTGACTAGACAAAACAAATGAAATATAAATGCAATGTAATTGAGTTGTTTCTATTGTTGGGCCTTCGTTTCACACGCTAAAGTTCCACAGTAGTGATTCGTTCCAAATTGTTTGGTATTTCAATTCCCATCAGATCTAAGTGTTCTAAGTTCGCTTTACTTGTTGTTCGTCACGCTCAAGAAGAATGCTGAGTATTAGGTTAGGTTATGGTGGCTGCCTCTGTAAAAGACACACTCGGAGGCCTGAAAGGCCCATTGTGATACCACATATTTTACTGCTTTTTCCAACATACAAATGTGCACACATTTTAAGCGGATGGGGAAGGGGGGAGGGGACCTACCGTCGGTTGGTAGTTGCTTCTTTCTCACTTGGATGTTTTTGCCATTGCCTGCCAAGAGTGCCCTTGTGCGATTCTTGTAATTCTCATCTGCTTTATGTGGATAGCGATAGAAGTAGAGGAGTGTTTCATCAGCCCGAGCCAGGAATCGAATCTAGGGCCTAGCGCGCTACTCGCTGGTTTATCACTGCCGACTGAGTTTAAACTTTTAAACATATTCGAACTACAGTCCTGCTATGGTTGAATAAGAAAATAAGATATTTTGCCTTAAAACGCCATGATTTTTGATTGCCAAGATTGCTGTTGATTCTTTGGCTTTTGCAAGGTTGTGGTTCATTAGCTTTTCAAGTCGAGCCCCCATAGATAAACCTTCTTTGATTTTCGTTTAGAAATTTTGCGTGGTTGAAAATTAAAAAATTTATAATTGGACAAAAGCTAAGTGGAACATTTAATTTATTTATTTATTTAATTTGTACTTTTTGTTTTATGTCAATTGACATTCTTGTCAAACAGGAAATAGGAAATACCTATCTATTGTGCAGGAAACATTGAAACCATATATGTAGTACTTCTATATTACCAGTAAGCTCAGGGTACATTCGCCAACATCACAGTACAGCAATAGTGAAATATGAGCGAGAAAGCGTATAAACGAATGTACCTTGACATATGTCAAAAGTGTCAAAAAGTCAGGTGCGTTCAGGCGGGAAAAAAATTGACTGGAAAAAAATAAAAATTTGTCGAAATTACCTGAAAATAGTACCTTTTTCTTCAACCGCCCCTGGAGCAGTTTGACAGTTGTTCATGTGTAGAAGTGCTCATGTATACACGTATAGAAATACATTCACAAAATTTCGTGTTTTCTGTCTCATCGCTTGTCTCTCTTTGATTTCCGAATGAAAACTTATTGTGAAGATAGGTTGCTGCCAATATAGAAGTATTACATATATGATTGAAACTTAAGGGTTTAAATGCAGTATAGCGAACCCTTGTGAAACAAATAAATAAGTATGTTTTTACAGGTTTGGCCCTGAATCTAACGAACTACAAATTTTGCCTTCAAAATTTGTGGTTTGGGATCAAAGTTCAAAGTTGGTATCAAAATAACTCAATCAATTCTTAATTGATTTACACGATAGGGATATCAAACGAAAGTCCTTTTCTATACCTATCTATTGGTATACAAGATTAGATATGTTATATGTACTAATAAGAAGTTATAAGCAAAAAAGATTTGTATTTTTGTATTTTTTTACATACAATTTTTGAACACAATTTTTTTCTCGAAGAAACCCATTATTAAGTGATAAGAAATTTGTTACCATATTATAGCCTGTGGAATTCCCTTTACAATGAAATATTAAAATGTATACTTTTGTTTTTTATAAATATATATTTTTTTATTTTTTCTAACTTGACTCTTGATTCCAAAGCTATTTCGTATTCACCTTCGCCCTCAGTTTCTGGCAATAAGGGCTGAAGGGGGTTGTACAAAGTACCTGCCATATTAAAAGAGTTTGCGTTTTTTTTTCATGAGGGTTCGCTGTACTTCACTTGTTCCAAACTTAAGACAGTCAGCTGTTTTCTAGAGTTTGACAATTGAGCGATTGAAATCTTAAATATTATGTTGAAAAGTACATTTCAATTCGTATTATTATTCCTATGGATTTGCAAAGGCAGTGTTAAACAGCTTACACTACTTGCACTAGACTACTTATCTTTTTTAATAACTTTGTTCTAAATTTCATATTCCATTGCGTTTCGCTGGTGAACAATGCCACTGAAACGTCTGAGCAACGAAACACCTGACAATTGAACGGGAACGTGACCTTAAATTGCACGAAAACATAGTTGATCGAATTTCAGTGTGCATACTTGTAAACGCCTAAAATTCCAATCATCTTCGCAGCAAAGAGTCTGTCACACACACACACACACATGCGTGCAATGCATGTCTAACATGTACGGCCACCGAGTTGGCGGCACGCCGCTTTTTCTAGCTGACTTGAAGACATGAATAAAATGAAAATATTTATATAATCGCATTAGTCATTTTTGTGTGATGCGCAAATTGCTGAATTGTTGCTGTTGTTGCTTGTTGCTTTTTATAGGTTCTTGGCGGAAAAAATTCGAAATTGAAACGAAAATGACAACTGTGACAAAAACAAAAAAACCTGCCAAAAACGAACAGCAACGACATGAATAATGACAGCACTTGCACAAAAATACCAAAACACACACACACACTCACTCACCATCATGTACAGAGAAGATAAAAAGATTTGCTACTTTTTAGATGGCGAACGATGGCAAAAGAATGCAGTCATTGCTATTCTGTTCGTTATTAAATTGTCCCCTGACTGAGTGTCCGTCTGTTGGCGCACAGCTTCGAGCCAACCGTAAGCAATTACCTGTTTACGTTGGCACTCAGCTGATTAATCATTGTGGCCAGCGGTTGTCTTTGACGCCATCACTCAGCGACGCGCTGCCAGTGTCAGCGTTGCCGCTGCTGTCGGCAAAGTTGGGCAGTCTGTCGAAAAATGGAAATGCGCATTAAAGCTGTTGGCGACAGCGCATTATGTTGTTGTTTTTGTTGAGGTTGCTGTGGACGCTGAAGCTAACAATGCGACAGCTAGAATTAAAAATTCAAGGGCCAATGTCTGCACAACTGGCATTTTTTCGCTTGCAACAATAACGGTTGCAACAACAACAATTGTACTGAAAACAACTACATACAGCAGCAACAGCAACAGCAACTGTGGCAATTGCAATAGCAGCAAAAGCAATATCGACGCCATTGGCAGCAGCTGAAACCAACAATAAACGCAACAAACGCAGCAATGTTAACGAAGAGAGGGAAGGGGAGGACGGAGTGCTAGAACTGCTCGATTGGGGGTTGGGTGCAGCGATGAGGTGAGGGGCCACTATGCATATCAGCAATTTTCCTATTTAAATTAAGAAACGACCACGAAAGCGAGCAAGCAGAAGCACCACAAAAAGTAGCAACAATGAACGTAGCGACAGTAAAAGCACTGACAATAGCAACAACAACAATAATAAATAACAATAACAGTTGCATTAAATCAAAATAATGTCACAAGGTTCTCTACTTGACCAAGTTTATGCATGCGGTGTTATTGTTGTTGCACTTGTTGTTGTTTTTGTTGTTGTTGCCACTGTGTACGGCTGCCCGAGTGGCGTGTGGCTAACAGTAAATGGCAAAGTGTGTGTTGCATAATAATGATGACGTTGCGTTGCAAACACACTTTGCACTGTCATTGGCTTTGTTGTTGTTGTTTGTTGTTGTTGTTGTTAAACAACGCAGCCTGCTATTGAATGTTGGTTGTTTGGTGGGCTGCAACAAAATTTTGCCAATTGGCACGCGCACATGTACATGCACCTAAATATCAACAACAACAACAATATGTATTACACCATAATGCCAATAAAGCAAATAGTCGCTGCCGCTGTCGCCGGCGTCGCTGTCGTTGTCGTCACTACTGCCAGTGCCAGCCAACCAACCATCCGCCCACCTCTCGCTCTATGCCGCCACTGTAGACGCCCCCAAATTAGGTCACTTGTCCACTAACAGGCAGCTGTGTGGCTGCCGTACACTGCACTGCACTGCACAACGCCTGCAACTGCAGGAATCCCAGCGACGACAACAGCAACAAAAACAAGCGAAACCAACACAAAATTAATGGCAATAGCTGCAATTGCTGCGAGGGCAGCTGCAGCAATTTTGCTGCTGCTGCTGCTGCAGTGCTCGTCCACATGTGCGCATGTGTGCGTGTGTGACTCTGTGTTGGTGCGCTTCAATTTGTGCGCTGGCAATGCTGCATTGCCGTCAAGAGGATTTGGCCTAATTATGCACCTTTGTCTGTGGCGCTTTTTCTAGGACTTTTTCTTGACGTTATCATTGAGCTCATAGCTGCTGTGCTTTACCCACTTTTTCTCGGATTTTATTTTTTGCATTGCACGTTTCTTCTTCTTGGTAGATTCGTTTAATCATTCGATGACAGATTTCTACGTACGAGTATGTTACTTTTATAATGATTATTTTATGTTTCACAGTGTAGAATACTAAAAAAAAACTCTACAGATTCTCACTAAGTAAATTACACATCAGCACTGTGGTGGCGATCTTGATCTCTTTGCAGGCCATGCCACCAGGCATGACTTGAAAGTTGGGAGTTTTGCCGAAGGACGAAGACACTATAAGTTACCTACTTTGTCTCTGTCCAGCTTTTTCCAGACGCAGACGAACAACATTGGATGACGTAAATGATCTCAGATACTTGAGTCGTTCATTCATAAGTTAGTTCATTCACAAACAGGACAAACAACATTGGAGTGGTCGTTCTTCAATGACATAAATGGTCTCAAATACTTAAATCGTTCATTCCAGCCGGTTAGTTCATTCACAAACCGGACGAACAACTTTGGAGTGGACCTTCTTCAATGACCTAAATGATCTCAAATACTTAAATCGTTCATTCCAGCCGGTTAGTTCATTCACAAACCGGGCGAACAGCATTGGAGTGGTCCTTCTTCAATGACCTAAATGATCTCAAATACTTAAATCGTTCATTCCAGCCGGTTAGTTCATTCACAAACCGGACAAACAACATTGGAGTGGACCTTCTTCAATGACCTAAATGATCTCAAATACTTGAGTCGTTCATTCATTAGTTACATAGGTCATTCACAAACCGGGTAAGACTCCTCATAGATCTTGAAGAAGGTAGAGAAATTTCTTGATCTATTTGATCATTTCAGCGTTTGTCTTTGTTGTTGGAACTTTATTATCCACAAGAATACATGGCCAATCCAGCGTGGCTGCTGTATTGCTAACTTGCTGTCCTACCTGTCCAAGTCGTTAAGCAGCTTAAAAAGCTCAAGGTTCACCAAAAAAAGGTCTTTGCTATATTTTGAAAGTGACGGGGGTCAAGGTAAACACTCCCTAAGGTTCTGTTATTCTCAGCGATTAACAATAAACGCTCGCAGCATTATCCATTTGGGAGCCATTTTTCTTTCGTTCTTATTGCAAGCTTTTTAAAATGCCACATATTGTATGTAAAGTCAATTCAGTTTTAAGCTCGAGAAACGATCGACTTTTGTGCTTGCAATAAGTCAACAATCTTTTCCATTCGGCGCTAAGTACTCCACACTGTCATAAAAATCCAAGAGCGAGTAGACGGCTCGAGGCATTCGTGCACTCAGCGGTTTTCTGCGCCACCAACTCTTTGGTGGAAAGGACAGCTAACAATTGTTGCCGCAAATGTCACCAGCGAGCGCAGATTGCGAAAGGTGCACACAAATTATGCGCCAAAGCCGCAGGTCACATCATTCTAATAGCCTACAAACTAAGAATAACTGTGACTGTCACTCGGCGCCTGTTTGGGCGGAGGAGTGCGGTGCTTCTCAAGCCGACAGCTTAGCGCACTTAAATGTTCTCGGCCGTTGCTGGTGTGTTGCTACTTGTAAATTTATATATTTTTGTTGAAATGCCAGCGCAAATATTTGCAAACCCTTTGTCAGATTCGCGCTCAGGCACGCACACACACACACACTTGCACGCAAATACAAACAGCGGTGGCAGCGCAAATGTTAGCGCGACAACAACTTTGCTGCTTAGGCTGCGGCAGCGCAGGTCGGGTGTTCGAGCTGCGGCACGTATTGATTTTCCCTTTCGTGCTTCATGTTTCCTTGTCCTTTTGCGCTGTGTCGCCTCCCGTTTGTGCACCGCCATATGACTGGCGACGGCGCTTGTGCCACTTTGGCAGCAGCCGCAAGCACAGCAATAACAACAAGCACAACACAGCACGAAATGGGCCGGGGAAATGGGCGAAAATGTGAATATTACGAAACGCATCCGTGCACGTGAACCGAAGCCGAGCGGCACTTGCTGGAGCGGTGTGCATTCTTGGTGTCGCATGCTGCACGAAAATTTGGCCAACGCTCAAAGGGAGCAAAAATGTAATAGATGCACAATTACACATCTACATACATACGTCTATGTGTGTGCGTGTGTGTAAGTGAATTATTGGTTATGTTTTTGCGGCACTGGCAACGCACGTTTTCAGACAGTTTCTCTTAGCCAAAAAATATACACACATGCACACATACATTATAAATATTATATACAATACATACATACATATGTACTCGTATGTATTCATGTGCATGTGTATGCATACATAAGCTTTGCTCTTAGCGGATATAACTATCCAAAAGGCAAATTGTGCCATTCCACACAGACCTGCATGGTGAATTGGAGCACACATACACACACACACTCATACATATATACACAAACACTTCCGCTCGAAAATGTATACTCCATTTTCTGTTTGTGCTGCTGCCGCCGCTTTGTTGCTGTTGGCGCAGCCGGACGAAACCAAAAGGAAAACGCAACGGCAGGGAAATGGATTTGCCGCAGCACATGGCCTGTGCCATAAAATGTGTTGTTCGTCTATCCTGTGCCGCTGGCACAGCTCCCGTTTTGCGCTGCTTTGTGTTGTCACCAAAAGTAAAAATGCAAAATAAGAATGAAATAAATAGCAAAACCAAACGAAAAACACAAAGCCGAATTAGGAAAAAGTGAAAAGTTGCAAGGCAGGAAAATACCGAAAAGTGCTTTGCACGTATGTGTGTGTGTGTGTGTGTCCTTAGACATGCGGCCTATATATGCCACACATACAAACATATATACAAACTCGTGCATATGTATGATACAGTTAAATTATGAAATATAAACAAGCAGACATTACGGACATCGCCTAAGTGGCTGCCACTTACGTTGACGTTTGGCACGCGCCTGATCGTTGCCGTTATGACGATGCGTTGCGTTGGTCATTTGCAGCACTAAAACCCGCCTTAATACGCACGCCCACTGACCATTTCCCTTGCCGCGGCGGAAGTTCATTTGCGCCTAACTGAAGCTGCTGCCGCGTTCGTCCTTGCGGCGCGCGCAATCTCCCCTTTTTGCATTTACAATTTCTTGTATACGTTGTTGTTGTTGTTAGAAGTTTGCATATTTTGTGCCTTGTCGTAATTGCAAATCGTACGATTTAGGACCAGTGACGTTGTCGCTGTTGTTGGCGTTGGCAAACGGAGCCGACGCGCCAATCTTTGTGCTTCGGGCCAAATTTGTCCGGGCAGCAGATGACAGTAAAACGTTAGCACTATTTTAGACATTCTACACTTTGATTAACTCAGAAATTACTACAAAAACGTGAAATAACACAATTTGAAAAAAAAAGAAGCAAAGTCACATTTATTTTGCTTTGTATTGAATTCCGATTGAATTTTTAATGAAACGCGCATTTATTCAGAATTAACTATACTCGTAATCGTAGCTGGGGGGGAGGGGGGGAGTACAGCGAGTACGTCTACACGTGTGTCTGTGTATGAAGGTCAGGCGCTTGTGCTTGTGTGTATTTGTGAAACAAGTTTTAAATATGCAACTGAATTAGAAAAAAAATAATTAATTCAACAATCAACTCTCCGCCGATGATGTGATCATTTTGTGCTAAATGTTTGTATATACCATTAATTGCCTACACGTTTTGCAGGCCCCATACTAAAGTTCTTGGCAGTCAGTGTAGTGTTGTGTAGTTAGAAATTTATTTAAAGATTCCCAAAAGACATTGAAATGCGTAGAATGGATGTGCGGCCTTCGAGTAAGTTGGAATTTCATTAGTTCACGACTAAGCAGATTACAATTTGCATATTAATAATTTAAAAGTTGGACACGATTATTTATGAATTAACTTATAACTTCCTCGTTGGTTCGGCACCACGATAAACGATTTAAAATATATACTGGTATATACAAAAATTAACAGCATAATTTTTGGAATTTTTTTGATGGTATGGTATGAGCATAAGTCGTGACATTAAAACAGTTATGAAGGGTGAACGGGTCCACCATCCCGTTCTTTAAATGTTCTTTAACCCTACTGTCATAACATACGTCTGCGAGACGTATGCTCTTTTTACGTTTTGCGCTCTCTTCCACAATAGAGCAATAAAACTCGTTCTAAAAATCAAACACTTACTACTTATAATTAGCAACTATGACTTTTATTTTACAGAAAAATATACATATTTCTGATGTAAGTGAAATATTTGCTGATATCGTACCTTTAAATATCGGTTTAAGATCGTAAATATTTATACGTCTCCCAGACGTATCGTTATGATTTCAGGGGTAAAAAATAACGTTATGATAAATAATGTCGAAGAAGAATGTTAACACTGAAGTTAAGGAAAAGCTGTCTTCTTCTTGCTCCCTTTTTGGAAACTATTCATTGTGCTGTAGAGCTGGGAAACTATCGTCAGATAGTCCATTCGATATTTTCGAAGGTTTGAGTGAAAAATATCGATAATAGCGGATAAATCAAAATTCAATCATATATTAATATATCTATACCCGGCAATCGTACTGAAAAATATTTATATTGAAAGCTTTTACCAATACCTTAATTTTGATACGTATCCCTTTTATTCGAAAGAGTTGCGTTGCTTGAAGAGTACCACACCCCTCTTTCAATGCTTTCAGGTAAATTACATTACCTGTTTCAGTGCTATGAGATTTGAAGCTCCGAAAGTGTTTCATAATACAAAATTTACATTTACGGGCGAAGGGAGAGAATTCGCACCCAATGTCATTCATGTGCGACTTATAGTTCCAAAGTTATTAGCAAATTTTTGTTACAAAATCAGTGCCACGCCCCTTGTTCAACGCCCATGAGATTTCACCAGCGGAACAACAGATCCATGGGACAACGTGGTAACAAATTTCAATGCTCTCCGACTTAAAAATCCTGTGTTATTCAAAATGATTTCAGTTGTGCCACGCCCTCCTGTCCATACACAACAAATAATATCCAAAAACCCTCTCTTGGACATATCATCGATTGTGTTTAAATTTCAGATCAATCGGTCACGTAGTTTCTACTTGTACGCACATATTTATTTGAATATCACAGCGGAATATCTATGGCAGCACTGCCAGCATAGAATATTCTGTAGGCATTGCTGCCGCATCACAAAAAACCGATAGTGTCGATAGTGCCAAAGAGCCATCGATAGTGGCTTCAGAATAAACCATCGATACTATCAATAGTACTAAATATGTGACAATGGGTAGGAAGACTGTGAAAACGGGTGAAAGCCTTCCACAGCACTCAGTTTGTTCGGTCCCTTATACTGTACCCAAAGGGAAGGCTAGGAGAAAGGAAAGGGATGGGAGAGGAGAATCGTGAAAGGTACACTAAGACTACATTACACTAAATATTTGAACCGAAATTTGCTTCGGAGAGGTGCCAAGCAAAACACAAACATACATAACTATTCTTTCGGCAAATACAAAACTCATAGAAGATAAATTTCTTGCAAGATTATGAGGTATTATTTCATTATCTCCAATATATCAGGTGTACAACTTTGCTTCCGCCGTTTTCCGATAGGTGGCTGTACCGGCTGAGGCTGGTTGAAATACATAGATGGTAATGCCTTTAAAGTGAGTGTGGACAGTGCCTAACGAATTGTCATCGCCGTTTCAGTGACAGTTGTTCTTGTTTTCGTATTATTCACGCTCGAAAATGTCCGTTTATGTGCCCAATTCTCGCCATTTGCGGGAAGTTTTACTTTTCTGTTACAATTCGCAAAAAAATGCAGCTGAAGCGCATCGAATGCTCTCAGAAACTTACGGTGATGCTGCTCTGAGTGAAAGAACGTGTCGGGAGTGGTTTCAACGTTTTAAAAATGGTGATTTCGATGTCGAAGACAAACATGGTGGTGGAAGAGAAAAAACCTTCAAAGATGAACAACTAGAAGCATTGCTTGATGAAGATTCGTGCCAAACCCAAGAAGAGCTTGCCGAATCGTTGGGAGTGAGTCAGCAAGCCATTTCAAAACGTCTCAAGGCCCTGGGCATGATTCAGAAAGAAGGAAACTGGGTGCCGTACGAGTTGAAACCGAGGGACATCGAGCGCCGTCTATTTGTATGTGAGCAACTGCTTCAAAGACAAAATCGTAAGGGGTTTTTACATCGAATCGTAACCGGTGATGAAAAGTGGGTTCGATACGATAATCCTAAACGCAGAAAATCATGGGGAAAGCCCGGGCATGCTTCTTCGTCGACGGCAAAACCGAATATTCACGGCGCCAAGGTTATGATTTGTATTTGGTGGGATCAGCTCGGTGTGATTTACTACGAGCTCTTAAAACCGGGTGAAACCATCACAGGAGATCGCTACCGAACGCAACTGATGCGCCTTAGTCGCGCGCTAAAAGAAAAGCGGCCACAATATCAAGAGCGACATGACAAAGTCATCCTCCAACACGACAATGCTCGGCCTCACGTCGCAAAAGTGGTCAAAAAGTACCTGGAAACGCTGAAATGGGAAGTCTTGCCCCACCCGCCGTATTCCCCAGATGTCGCCCCTTCTGACTTCCACCTATTCCGTTCGATGGCACACGGCCTGGCAGATCAACATTTTCAATCCTTCGAAGAATTGGAAAAATGGATTGCTTCATGGATAGCGTCAAAAGAGGACTCCTTTTTTCGAGCCGGGATCCGAAAATTGCCGGAAAGATGGGAGAAAGTTGACGCTAGCGACGGACAATACTTTGAATAATACATCTGTAAGCACTTTTTCGCAATAAAGCTTTTAATTTTGGAAAAAACGGCGGAAGCAAAGTTGTACACCTGATATGTCCTCATGCTTATTTAACCCTTTCGGGACTACTGGGATAATACGTCCCACTAAGTGTTTAATACCCTTCAAAACAATTACATATTCAGATCTTATGACCCAAGCAAAATATTTATTGGAATTATAAGTTTGTCCTCGGATAAAAGGATGGTTTCAGAATTTGTGAGTATGCAACATATTGTAATTTTCTTGCCCCAAATTTCATAGTAGGGAACTTTGGGTATTGTGTATCACATTCACATTCAGCCCAAATTGAATGAAAATTAACGGATGACATATTTGAAGTTTGGCTTTTAAACAAACCAACTGGAAAAGGCTTCTAATGAAAATGTTCGGAGCTATTCTTGAAAGTTTGTAAAAACTTATAAACAGCCCATTGAAAAAATTGGCTGGTAATGTGGTATGTTAAATTTTGTCTCTACGCTTGAATTTATTGAATTGAATTTGAATATTTTTTTCACTTTTTAACTTTAAAACATTTCTAAGCATATGTGAATACAAACCTCAGCTAAAATCAGTCCTCGGCTTACTGTAGTAGGCAGAAGTTCTACTACTTTTTTAAATACTACTACTACTTTTTTTTAAAATAATTTCCATGCCCTAAAGGGTGGTGTTAGCCAAAACTATTCCTATTTTATTATTATTCCTTATAAAAAATTACATTTCGCATGTTTTTAGCGTTCCATGTTTTTCTCCGGCCTATTAAGTACTGAAAGATAGTGTACCATATTATCCTCCACGACCTATACCACATTAACCGAACTTGACTTCTTTTGAAATAATTATAACAAATAAATAAATGTCTCTTAAAGCAATTATTCGTATAAGCTAAATTTTAAACAACACTCAGTTATTGATTTTAATTTAACTAAGGAATTAAAATGTATTCTTTTTGTGCCTTAAAAAAAACTTTTTCGCAAGGTCTAAAAAAAGTCGGTCGCATGCCAAAGCGGTTTTTTAACCACTGACCATTACTTGCTAAAAGCATGTTGGTACAAGATTCTTTACTTTTTTGTGCATTATTAACATTTCATTGTGGTTCTGTTGTTTGAATGCCTGTAGTCTCCGAGTAGTGCTATATCACATTATCCGACCATACCACAATACCCGAAGCCAACCCAAGGGAACATTTCTATCAAGAGTATTTTGTTTTTCCAAATTAAACTTCGTCCAGAAAGGGTTAATTATAATTATAATTATTATTGTCGCTACATTTTTCCTGGCTATTATGTAACACATGGGTTCTCTTCAGTTAGTTATACCATTTACTTGAAATTTTCGACAAAGAAATGGCCTTTCAGTGCCTCGTTGATCTCAGCTGTCGTTAGAACACCTTTTTTTGCCAAACTTAGTTGTCTATTTTGGTGACATCTCTTATTCAGTGTAGCCGTTGGATTATAGTGTGATATGCTATGTTATTATGAAGCTCATAAATGTAGTTTTTGATTCACACGGATTCGATATTTTTGCTCTGGGACTCACACAAGAGTGATACGGAGATATCATAGATAGATACTGTAGTTTGCAAAGCACTTTTGCATTCTAATTGATTACCATTAAAGGCTATAACAATGGGCTACTAAGTTTGAACGCTTGAGGCACTACCACATCTGAGTTTGGGTCTTGGGTTTGTACATACTAGAATTTATCTCTAATAAGATTCCATTTGGCTTCGCCATGTACACCTTCCAAGGCTTTTCATTTCAACCATTTCAAGTTTCATGTCAAGCAACAGGTAACGAATTTATGACTATTGATAGCCTTGTAACGTGTAATAAATTCACGCGTACTTGTCTTTAGCGTTTCATGGTGTACATTTCTTAAAAATTACAAAAAGCAAAACAATATTTAGCGCTGCATGAAATTCTGACAAAGAGGCGGTGATGTGTCGGCGTGCTTGTCAACTGATAACACACACGCACACAAACTCACTGCATGCATGTATGTTGCCACAAAAACACCATCAACAATAGCACAGCCAGCAACAGAGATCAAGCGAACGCACAAAACGCGCTGCGAGAGGCAGGTCAGCCAGAAATTCCGGGAATTGTTAGGAGTCGACTGTTTGTGCTGACGGAAAATATTGTGGACTTTTGTTATTGCCTCGTTCGTTTTCACAAATGAAAGCACATGTGACATTTGTTGTTATTGTTGTGTTTTTGTGCGTTCAGCTTATAAATTGCAGCTGGACGTGACTGTCAAATGCACGAAAAGCGGCGTGCCGGCCACTCGCAGTGCCAGCCGCCAGATTTGTCACTCTCGTATCTGCATCCGTGGCGACTGTTCTGGCGTTTCTGTGTGCATGTGTGCGTGTGCGTTTGTGTTATCAGTGGAATGATTTAATTTCAGTTTTCTTGAAGTACAGCAGCGCGACAAGCAACAACAAAAGGCAATTGTCATCTTTCATGAATTGCCCGAACGTGCCAGTGCGACAAATCGCGAGTGAACTTCTCCACTCGCCCCACTCGTGTGCAGAGTTTATCAGCACAACGCTAACAACAACTAAAATACACATAAGGAATAACTGACACAAGCGACAACAGCAGCGACGGCAACCACAACAACAACAACAATGAAAACTATTTGCTGATAAGAATGTACAAAAATAGGAAATGAGTGCGCCGCGAGTGTGTGAGCGCTTGACAGGAGAGCAGCAGGAATTGTGAGCGCTGGCAAATTGGAATCAGAAAGTGAGTGCTCCAAGTGCGCCGCTACACAGATACACATGTGTGCATATGTGTGGGAAAGTTTTTGGCTTGCATCAGAGCTGCCAAATTACAATTTTTCGCATTTAATTTGGTGTAGTCTAGTAAATTAATGGGCCGGTGAGGTGGTTCCGCAGTCAGTTCGTGACTAGTGAAAGATTAAAGAAAAGAAAAGATAAAAGAAAAGAGGAAATCAGAAGAAATGCATAAAAACGTATTAAGAATCAATAGGAAAATAGTTTTGACCATAGTGAAATTAATAAAGTGTGCCAGATAGGAGGAACTCTCTCTTCATCGTACACTTATTTTCTGACAGTTAATGTCATTTTGCTGACAAATGTCAGAGTTCATAACACGTCTGTGCTGTATGAAAAAAATTTCAAAATAAATTGTTGTTTGAAAATACGTTCTGCACCAAAACCGACACTAAAACGCAACTACATGCCAGGAAAAACGTGCTGTCTCTGCAAAAAAACGCACGGCAATGCAGTTTCTATGTTTTTCTAACATAAAATACATTACGAAAATATATATTTCTGGAGTACTGAAAGTAAATTTAAAATTTAACGACAACAAAAAGAAAGGTTAATCGAACTGACACCAATAAATTGACACATTGACAATTGCTACTCAGAGAAATAAGTGTACGTCATCTAGCTGGTACACTTTAGGTCTGTTTGGCAGAGAATAATTTGTACGAATTTGTACAAATTTGTACAAATTTTTACTGGATCCTGTTTGTTGACGCCAAATCTCCAGTAACGAGAGAGAAACTGAGAGCGTAAAGTGACAGTTCATTTCGTGAGAACTTGCAAGTTTTTACTGGAGAAATTTTGTCCAGTAACTTTTTGCCAGCAAGAAGAAGAACAAGAAAAACATATGACTGGCTGCCATATGATCGACTGCAAAGAAAAATAAATTTTGTAAACATTGGGAGGAAAATGCAACCGGCAAAGAAATTGTGCGTCCGCAAATCTGCTGACCAACAACCGTCTTGCTCAGCTTTACTTGCTGCAGCTGAAAGGGAAGAATCGTAGATTGAGCCCAACGAACCATTTGCCTTTTGCATTAAATTTCTATTTGAACTGAATTTTCCCTACCGCTTCAAACCTCAAATGAAACTTTTAGATCAGCTGTTTCGTTCTTTAACCCTTTTGTCAACACCATATTTTCTGTGTATTGTGAGTGAGAAAGTCACAATGGTGTACCCAAGAGTTAAAACTTGCAAATTCTTACAAATTGCTGTTTGTTCACATTTTTGGATAGTTTCATTTTTGGGAGCGTAAGCTCGCTTACTCTCCTGATATTTTTTACTGGATAATTTTTACTGGAAATCTGGCCAAACAGACCTTTTATTGATTTCACTATGGCTTTGACTAAAACATTGGTGGGTTCATTAGTCTGGCAACGATTTTCGAATAGGTGTGAGAGCAGAATAAAGCTCAGTATACATTGTTTTAGGCCCGGCTCGCCAACTTTACAGTACTGTTACCATATAATACTTTATACGATTATTGAATTAGGTTAGGTTATGGTGGTGGCTGCCTCAGTGGCTGACACACTCGATTGTGCGATTCCTGTAACTCTTATCTTTATGTCTATCGAGGCCGGCTATTATTGAACTAAAAGCGAATAATTTGGATATTTATTGACATTTACAAGAAAAGTCAGTTGTGACAAGGCTTGAACGCGCTATGAACCACATCACTCCATTTTGTCTTCATGATATTTGATCATCCCTCGAAATTTCCATACCAAATGATTTGTTTCTTTTTTAAGTTAGTGGAAATGTTACAATGCAAATAGAATTTCGGCAGCATGTGTCATAGTAGTTGTGAAGGGTTTAATGCAAGTTTAGTTTTATTTTTATTCCACTAATTTAGTTTAAACTTATTTATTAACGTATAATTTCTTAGGAACACACGAGTCTCATTGAAGAGGTTAATCCTCTTCAGCTTTATTTTTTCTTTACGATAATAAATTATTTATTCAGTTGTATTAAATTAGTTTTCAATTGTGTGTCAGATTTTATAGGCGGACTAATAAGTAACATAGACGATTCACATTTTTTTTAAATTGATTTGCTATGAAGACAATGCTTGATCTGATGAAGATTTTTAAAAAAGACCATTGCGGTCATTTTGACGGTTTTTCATTTTGAATTACATGTATTTTCTTTAGTATTTCCATCAACTTTTGCTTTGATGACTTTTATTTTTGTTATCAAGTTCTACAATTAGTTCTACACTTATGATTCTACAATTACAATTACCCAAATCCGATGAGTACTTTTCGAGATATCAGCGGATATAATATGTAGTCTTTGTAGGTATGGAAAACTTGCGGTCTTTCTAGTGTTAATTAAAACTCTTTACACACTTTAAACGAGAATTTTGAGCTTAACTTGAAAATAACTAAAAAATAACGCTCGGAGTGAAAGTAACTTTTTCAAATCAAAATCAAACAACACTTTGCATATCTTTTAAACATGTTTAATAGAAATTGAGATTGAAATGATTGATTCTATATATTTTTTTAAGTTTCACTAATATTAATTTAAGTAATATTAATTTTTGTTATTTTATATTTTACTCAAAAATTACTCACTGATTTTCCTTTACTCTCTTACTGGCACTTGTCGCCAATGTTGGCAGCCCTGTTCGGTGTCAGCGTATATTTGACACATTATTCTAATTCGCTGGTTTTCCACTTGATTTGGGGAGTACGCGCATTCAGACACTTGAACACATAGATATGCATGTATACATGTATGTATGCGTGTATGTATGAAAGTCGTGCTGGAATCGCCGTCACATACACACGTACACAACTGTGCCCTGCATATCGCCGTTTTGTTTGTGCCGCTCCGTTCGTTCTCATCGCCAACATCGGCGGCGCGCTCCACTCCAGTCCGATGTACTCGCACATGCATCCGTTCCAGCACACCCGCTGCCGCTGCCTCGTTCGATTGCCCGCTCGCTCGTGTGCGTGTGCATGTGTGCGGCCCGTAGTCGGCACTTTCAACGGGCGGTAGTGCGCCGCTTTTATTATTTGTTTAATTTCATTCTATTCCATTTCGTGTGTGCGGAGCTCATTTGGTGTTTTTTAATTCCCAAATCGACTCGATACTCGTTTACGATATTTGAATTGTGTGCATTGTGGTGGCACTCAGTCTCGTATTGAGCGTTTGATTTTCGAACCGAGTGTTGCACGGTGTGTCGCGAGTAGTGTCGTTTATTGCAGAACGTATAAGTAATTCGTTATTCATCATCGTCGTCGACGCCGACACATTCCAGGCGAGCCAACGAGCGACCAATGATTGACTGTGTGCCAGAGCCTGCGGCGGTACGTGATGACATTTTCATTATATTTTAAAAAACAAACAATTGAATGCAGCTGACTTGAGGCAAGTTTGTAGCGCAAACTCTGTGGAAGTGCTGAGCAGATGGCACTTGTGCCATTGTTGTAGGCAGGATTGCAAATATGTGGCCAGTAGATATTTGTACAAGTGTCCGGTACAAGTGTCATGGCAAGTACGGCAGCTAAACGCTGTCAAGAAACGTTTTTGCGCTCGCTGGCTGGCTTGGCGCTCTTTGTATGTATGTGTGCACTATTTCGCTGGCTACTGCTTGTCCCGCACTCCTTGCGCTGTCAATTAAAATTTGAATGCTTAATGAAGTGAAATCACAGAAATGTGGGACTGAGTCGAAGTTCACTGCGGCCCCGAGGTGCCGGCAATGCGGGCAATGTGGCGCGCGCTTATATTAGCAACCGAAAACAACCACCGACTGCATGTGTCACCAGCATACAGCAATAACAAAAGTTAATTGTTAAGTGTGTCATTAAGTGACAGCAAAGAGCGAAGCGTGCAAGAAAGCGCCGCTCGTCCCATTTGCCCAGTGTTTGCCGTAGCATTTCAATAAAATTTGTCGCAAGTCAAGTCCTATGCGGCCGGCACAATGGGGAGCTCTATGCCCCGACAGGCCACCACACACAATTGCTCCAATTCATTTCGAATACATTTTCAAATACGCTTGCGGCAAGTGTTGCGCGCAATTGTACAAATGTTTGTATTTGTAGAGCAGCAATGGCCGAATCGAACGTTCGTTCGGGCGCTGACATATGGAATTGTCGAGTGCTTTCGAGACGTCAGTTCGTTGTCACTATCAAAATTTATTATCAGAAAACTTGAGCGATACCGAGTGTGTGCCTTCAGATAAGGTAATATTTGCTCGCCAACAACAACAACCACAACAACAAGATACATGTGTACGACATATGTGCAGACGTACGCAGTAGCGGAACGTTTCAGGTGTGTGCGAACGCTGCAAACATAGCAAAGTCCACGTACATACGAGTCGTAAATGGTTGCTTGGGCATGAAGGAAATGCTAAACAAATTTAAATATTTAACAAGAATTTAAAGAGTAATTTTTAATCGAGTGATTTCGAAAACTTCTGGCTATGGAGCAGGGAAGAAGTCTGCGTTACTGTTTCTCGGAAACGGTGACTGCAAGCTTCGGGTTGTTATTCATATTTCTGCAAATAAATTGTTGGGATTGGTTTAACTTTGGCAATAATTGCAGTAACTGTCTGGCAGTTCCCTACATTCTCGCTACTGTTGTATGCATGTTCTGTCTGTCAACTATCGGATCTTCAACTGAAAATTGACTGTTAGTTCTGAAGCTCGAAAATGGCTCTTCGATATTTGCTCTATCGTTGCTGAGTGCCTTTAAACGAGGAATAAATAGTGTTACGACTTCATGGGTTAAATTCTCTCCGTGGCCAGGAAATGATTGAAAAGGTTTATTTCGCACCAACCCTTTGTGACTCTGCCAGCTTCAGCCCAACCTAAACTATCTGAATGTTCGTATTTTGCTTCTCACTAAAATCATTTTTTAAAATAATTTATTCATTGAATGTTTTCAGTTGCTATGCCGAGTTTTTATACAAGTAAAAGTACTCATTCACCGCTAAAGATAGACAAAGGTTAATGCCAAAAAATGCCAGAAAAACGTAACTACAAATGTTGGCTTGTTATGCAAATTCCGCATACAAGCGACTATGACTTGTAGGGTCTGTATTTGAAATTTGCTACAAATAATAGCACCGAAAGCAGCAGAAATACAATAATAACAAAAATATTTCATAAAAAAGTATAACATATAAGAGAAAGTCTTTCTTTGCAGCCATTATTAGAAACAACAATAACACGCTGCAGTGTTTCATAATCAGTTTGAAAAAGTCGAGCAAATGTTGCACACATATTTACATACTCGTATATGTATGTACATATAGATGGAAAATGGCAATAGCGGCACTATTTGGCTGTTATTTCTATAAACAACAATTAGTTGTGCTGTTAGGTTGTATTCACGTTTTGGTTAATAATTAAAAATGATAAATTTACAAATTGAAAGTAATTTTATTGAAATTCACATCTTGATTGGAAATGTAAAGAATGAAACAAAATTAAAAATTTGACATTTGGGTATTCATTGAAAAGTAAAAAGTTGAAAATTAAAAAAGTGTAATCATATGGACTGAGTATTTTGTTTTTATTTGTTGTAAATATTTACACAAATTTATGATTTGAATATTGAGGAGAATTTGAAAAAAAAATTATTATCGAAATATTTGGTTTACATTAAAAAAAAAAATAAAAATTGGTTTACATAAAAAAATTCGAAAAGAAATTGAGTTCATGTCAATCAATTTATTTTTTCTATGTAAATACTTATGTATAAAAAAAAAGCATTTTTGAGTTGAGATAGTTTTGATAATATTTGAAATTAAAATATGAATATTTATTTTTTGTTTATTCTTAATATTTATTTATTATTTGAATATTGAGTAAAATTTTAAAAAAGTTTTTAATGAAATATTTGGATTGCATTAAAAAATAAATAAAAATTGGTTTACATAAAAACATACTAAACGAATTTGAGTGACGTAGAAATTTATTTTCTCCTATGTAAATATAATAAAGAAGAATTTTTGAGTTGAGAAAGTTTTGACATTTGAAATTCAAAATATGAATATTTTGTTTTTGTTTGTTGTTATAATAGTATTCAATTATGATTTAAGTAAATAAAATTATTGTTAAAATATTTGGTTTATATTAAAACAATAAATAAAAATGAAATTAAAAATAAATAAAAATTGGTTTATATAAAAAATACTAAAAGAATTTGAGTGACATAGAAATTTATATTTTTTCTATATAAATAAAAATTGGTTTACGTAAAAAAATACTAAAAGAAATTGAGTGACATGAAAATCTAAAAAATAAATATAAAAAATAATAATTGTTAAGTTGAGATAGTTTTGATTTGAAATTAAAAATATGAATATTTTGTTTTATTGTTAATATTTAATTATGATTTAAATATAGAGCAAAATGTGAAAAAAATTATTAAAATATTTGGATTACATAAAAAATAAATAAAAATTGGGTTGTATAAAAAAAATACTAAAAGAATTTAAGTGACATACACATTTTTTTTCTATGTAAATATAAAAAATAAATAGTTTTGAGTTGAGATAGTTTTGATAACATTAGAAATGAAAAATTTCAATTTAACTTAATTTGAAAAAAAGTTAAAAGTTAAGTTCAAAATATAAAAACAGACAAACCGTGTCATTCATTTTGGTGCCATTATATGTAAAAGTTTTAAAATTAAACGAAGCGTATTTTTAATCTGTATAGGTATTTCAAATTGAAATTGTGCAGAAAGATTTCACGCTACATGAGGTGCAAACATGTGCGCTAAGGTAAACAATTTTGTGTTAAAATTATTCAAAATGTAGCTAATGCTCCTAATATCATTCGACATTTTACTTTCAGTTGGACGGCCTATAGTCGTAATTATTTTATTTTACACTGAATTGTTCTCAGTTTTGTTCAGGACCAGTTCAATCAGTTTATCTGAAATATAAAATTACTGTAACTTAATATTAAAAAAAATAATAACTGTAAATTTTAAATATAAATAATTAGTTAATGAATATATAAAGAAAATTATAATTAAATGTAAAAAGAAACTGCGACCTATTATGGATTTAGGAATTAGTTAAAGTTTTGAATTGAAATTAACCTAATCACACAATTGTTACCATTTTGAAAACTTCAAATTCATACACTCTTGAACTTTTAAAACTTTCAAACTACTATACTAACTTAAGTTCTATGGTTCATAATGTGTTAAGTGCAACAAATTTTGTGGTAACGAGTAATCGTGTTTGTCTATTTCAATATATTTAATAACGCCTATCTGGCAAACCATTTTTACTTAAGAAAAAATTTCATCACTAAAAAAATTACTCAATAGTGAGTAAAAATTAGTGCAGGTTATATAAATCGACCGTAGGGCATCGTTTGCTGTCTCGCGAAATTTTTTCAATTAAATTTATAATGGTCAGAAATTTTCTGCTTGAAATATGGCATAGATGAGATTTTATTATTTGCATTTTCGCAGTCAAATCGGCGCAGAGCGACAGCCGCAATGCGTACTATTGTTGCCCGCTTCAAGGACGTGCAATTCGGCAGCATGTGTGGCCGCCGCTTCGCTGTGTGCTGCTGCCAGCGTTGCAATTGCTTGGGCGCATCCCGTTTGCTACCCAGCCCAGTGTTCTTTTTCTCTCGCTGCTCTCCCCTCTGCACTCTAGCGGACACGGCCGCCTGCTGCCGCTGTGCTTCCTTGGCTGCTCAGTGCGCGCGTGTGCATTTTTTTCAGCGCCGAATTTTTTGGCTGCTGCCCCACACAATTTGCCAACGAGAACATTTATTTTATGGCAATCGTGGCCGAGATAGCTGCTCACCTTCTGTGCAGGCCGGCCGTGGCAGCAGTACAAGACAAATGTCGCTGCTGGTCGGCTGGCTGCAGCGTCATTTGTCACCGGGAGAGAGCCAATAATAATCGTCTTCGCAACGATCATTAACATTGGCCCAGTGAGTCTCGGCTGCTGCCTCGGCGCTGTCATTGTTCAAATTGTTGCGGCCAACACATCATTATAGCGTTTTGGCATTAACATTTCTTAGAAAAATAATAATAATTAACAACAATAACAACAAATCAGCTAAAACCTAGAAGTCGAGTAGCTCACCTCATCATCGATGGCATTTAAGGCGACCAAAGCCAGTTTTTTCAGTCTTCTTTATTTCAAGTTCTTATTTATTTATTTATTCTACTTGCTGATTAGTTGTTGTTGTTGTCGTCGTTTCACGGCAGCTAACAAGTTTTTAATGGTTTTCCAAAATGAAAAAATTCGAAAAGCTGAATTTAACAAATATGCTAATTAGTTGAGGTTTTTATTTAAGCAAAACGCAGCGTCGAGCGGTTTTTTTTTTGTTTTTCAAAACAACAAAATGAAACAGGTTCCTGTTTAGAAAAAAAATACATATCGAAAAAATATGTAAAAGCGCGCAAAGTCACTGAATAGAATCGAATAAAATTATTCGACAAAAATCACTGTTGGAGAAGATAACAACAATTTTCGCTACAACAAAAGAATGCAGATCACAATAAAAATTACAACAACCGATTATAAAAACACGACAATCGCAACAAATTATATGAACAACAACAACAATAAAAAAAGCACATTGCAGCGAAAAATCCAAATAGACTTTTTGAAGGTTTTCTTGCCTACTTTTCTCCCCTCGCTGCACACCTCACTTCACTCTAATAAACTACACTAGCTGCTCATTGCAAGTGGCTGCCGCTGTTGTTGTTATTGTTGTTGCTTGTGCCTGCTCATGGTAGTTGCTCATTTGCATTCTTGCTGTTGTTGTTGCTTGTATTGTTGGTTTAATTTTGTTGTATTTGTTCAATGGTCAAGGCCAGACAAAACAATATACAATAAAAACAACAATTCGCGCACATCGGTACGCGAGCTGAGAAGCAGAGATACAGATCGCAGCGCATTGAGCGAGCGCAGAGTCGGCAGCAGAAAAGCAACAACAAAGCCACAGTAGCAGAGTGTCAAACGCCATTTTAAGCAAATGCGCCGTCGAAACACTCTCATCATTGTTGCCATCGTTTCCGTGTTGTTGGAAAAAAAATTGTGGGATTACTTTGGAATTGCGGCGCACTGTCAGCACTGTAGCGCAATTGATTCGTACATATGAATGAAATCACTGAGCAAAAATGTTGTAAACAATCGTTGTAAATCGCCCACATTGCGAAATCGTGCAGCGTAGAGTATAAATTGATGTGCATACATACATTTGTCTTTGTTAGTATTTATTAGTGTGGGCAAAGTCCGTGATGCATCTTGATTAGACGCGCTAAAATTTTTCTAAAGCAGAGTTGTAATTGTGTCGGTGTGTGGGGCCCATGTCTGAGGGTCGTGGGATTGAATTCGAAAGTATTTTTTCTTATAGCCGTTAGTGTATTGGATCGAACGTTTGGAGAAGATTTTGGGCTCGAACCCTGACTTAAACAAAACCAAATAACGACGACTTTCCTACTGCCCTCTCCTCTCCCTTTCCGTTGTAGGGTCGTGCCACTCTTGCACACAAGATTTCATTTTGGGGGGTTTTGCGTACAAATTTTGAGGCCAATGCCATTTGAAACCATATTTTTCACCACACATTTTTGTGTTGGGGATGGGCGGGGATTTGAGCTCCAAAATCGCCACCGCGTATGTTTGTTTTTCTTTTTAATACAAACGCAATGTTATTCTTGAATGTTTGTTTTCTTAAACAAAACAAATTTTCGCGCAATATGAAGAAGTTTTTTGACTTTAAGATAATTTAGATAATTCAAGCTTGTCCAAGATTGTCCCCGAGCAGGGATCTGTTACCAGAAGCCTTTTTAGTTGGTATATCTGTGCATCTACATTTCGATTCATTTGTTCGTCTGACTATTTATTGATCCACCAGTTAGTCTATTTGCCTGCTTCTTTATTGCTTTATCAGTCTTTTCATTCAATAAACAGTAAATTCGTTCTGTATATACGTTCATAATTGATTTTGGACTTTCTTTGGGTACCTTCTTGTGTTGTCTACCTATGTGTCAGTCTTTCCATTGGTTTGTCTAATAGTTCATATGTTATATATTGCTCTGTTTAGCTCAAAGTCCATCAGGGACCCTCTCAGTCTGACATTTTTCTCATTAGCAGGTCAATCTGTCTATTTGTTTTCATCATGATCAACTCCTAACTGAAACTTTATACTTGTACTTGATGTGAAACTACGCATACCTCGAATGAAGACTTATTACCAATTTTTGGACATAACTTTTTTTTCTTGATATTTATAGTATTTACGTAGAGATTGATAAAAAACCATAAAAACAACTCGAGTAGCAGCTTTATTATGCATTCGTTTGTATATAAGTACATAACTATCAGGGACATTATCGTCTAAATCAATGACGATCTTAGATTACACACACCATAAGCAAATCAATCAACCAATCCTATATCTTCTACCGACAATGGACTATCTGAGAATGTAGTGAAAACAAGTTTTTATTATCAAGCAAAACTTTGGTGACACCTTTACAAGTGCGAGACATTATATTCATCGAAAGCTGAAACATTCCTTAGGGCACGGTGAACAATTTCGTAGCACGCAGTCATGGTTCATATTTCATTGTGGCTTCTACTCTCTCTATCTATTCAGACATACTTGCCGTGGGTGCTTTGTCCATAACTTAGGCTCAATGCCATACAATTTTAGTAACTTTAACCATTGATGTACCTACTAATGAGTTTCTTTGAGTGTTTGCTTGTAAATGTATATCACATACATTAATGCCTTCATCCAATCATAGCGCTACATACCTAATTAAAATACTTCAATACGTTAATTGCCATTTCTCATCAAGTCAGCTTGTCAGTTCTCAACAAGAACTCACAAACTCCATACACTCGTTATCTCTTTCTCGCCCTTGTCCTCGCGCTTTTCGCACTCGTCCACATGTCGCATTCTCCGTCACTCTCCCGAACTCCTCCCGCTCTCTGCCTCTTATCACTCCCGCTCTCCTTGTCTCTCTCTCTCTCACACATTCGCGCTCTCGCTCTCGCTCTGTCTCAGCTACCGCATAAGCTCATAAATTAACCCGATTGCCGTATATTTTGCAAATTTCAGTGACGATTTTCTTCAACTTTTTTCAGCTCATTGTACAATTTTATTCAGTGCAACTGTTCTGCCATACATACTTACTCGTACTCGTATCCAAAGCAAAACAAAACAAAACAAAAAAAAAGAACAAACAAAAAGAGCCAATCAAAGGTTTTTACTATTAAATGTTGTTGTTGTATTACTTGTTATTCTTATTATTGTTATTATTATTGCTGCATTTTCTCATGAATATTTTTTTCTTTTTCTTTTTTCATATATAAAACAAAATCAAATAAAATCGCACATTCAAATCCACCACAACCACCACTACCACCACCACCACCACTACTACTACTACTACTACTACTATCAACATCAAAGGACTAAATAATAAAGCATCCCATAAACGTTGCGTGTTGCATTGCTTTGAGCGACGAAATCACCAAAAATACAAACCCAGCACAGACAGCAACAACAGAAAGTGAGCAAACCGAAAGAGATCAGAAATTGAGATCAGGCATAGGAAATTGTACAATCGTATTCAAACGTAAACGTTATCGTAACCGTAAGCGTAGTGGCCTAAGACGTATGAGCCAAGGCGGTATCTAAAAGCCAGAATCAAAAGCGGTAGGAAACACTGTTCGCGAACTTGTGTCCGAAGGAGCGTCATCACATTACATGCATACATAGCTATATCCTACATTCTGTACGCGCCCGAGGCCGATCGATCGATTGAACGCACGACCGCATCGCATCGCATCGCATTGTACCGCATCCGCATCTCTGCATCCACAATCTGCTTATGTAGCGAATAATCATCATTGCGATAACATTGCGAAAGTAAAAGTAACCACAAGACACACACACTGTAACCACTACCTGCCCATGCGACTTGCGCAAGCGCAGACTTGCCGTTACTTTGCTTTCGTCTCCCACACAAAACGAGAGAGCGCTCCCGATCGGCGGCGCCACGCGCAGAGCGCAAACGCTGTAGTCTAGTCGAGAGCAACAGTCGACAGACGGTCGCGCCATCAGAAGTTCACTTTTCGATTCAGAGCTGACAATCGAGCCGATTCGAAGCAACCCAGCAACAGTAACAACAGCAACAATAACAGCTTGAAGAAAAGATCAGCGACGAGCACAACAACAGCGGGTCGAAACCATAAAATCACCTCAGACCCATTAGTCCAACAAACCAAACAACAAGCGAATCACGCACCATTCAACCAATCAGCCAAATCAACCAAAAGAACCGAATCGAATTCAATTGAGTTGAGTCGGGTCGAATCGAATCGAAGCGATACTACTTACTCAAGACAGAGCCCAAGTTAGCTCGAAAGCGTAACAGCTCAGAATCGAGTCGAGTCCAAAGTGCGAGTGCCTGACTACTCGAGCGAAACTCTAGTAAGAGAGCAAGTAAAAATTCAGTTCAAAATGGCCGAAGACGCAGCTATGGAAACATGCCCGAGTCCCGAAATCGGCGATTCTAGAAAAAGGCCACTCGATTCCGATCCGGAAAATGAACAAACCAAACGCTCACATTTCAGTTCTGGTAAGTTTTGAAAAAATGCCTCTATCATTTTATACTCTCTCTCTCTCTCTTTCTCTGTCACTTACAACTTCTGTAAATCCCCTCAATGCTGTCTTCTTTGGCGTTTCATCACCTTCTCAAAACCCCACTGTCTATTGACTTGAAAATCGACCACTGTGTCCCTTTCAATCACTCTTATCTCACTCTCTCTCTCTCTCTCTGCCTATCTAAGACAGCAACAATTGCGCGTGCGCTCCTTTGAGCCGCCGCCATGTCCCTTTCTGTCACCTAAAACATTTCTTCCTAACGCGAACTTCAGCTATTTGCATTTCGTTGCTAAACGAGCGCCCGCTGTTGCTGTCCCTCTCTTTCGAATTTATTTTATAGTCGTATTTAAATTGATTTTGCTCATTCTCATGCTCATACGAATTAATCATTACTCGGTTATAAATGTATACAATATAACTACTGCCGCAAATATTCGTATGTTCCATAAATACTCGTATTCCTAACCATATACTCAACATTTATTATTCAATAAACTTAATCGTGCTGCCTAAATGTGTTCCTGCCTGCCACACGTACGTCACTGTGTATTTGTTTGTGTTCATGATCGTTACATCTGCGCGACCCGCACGCACCGAATACGAGTACATAGACATGTGCTGGCTCCTAGCACAATTTTAGGCGCATTGCCGCACGAGCAGGCGGAAGAAAAGCAAAGGAAACGCGCCCGTACGTCCCGCTGACGAAAAGCTGCGCTCCTGCGTTCTGTGCCATTTTTGTTTTCATATTTTGCAATGCGATTCTCGAGGGAACAACACTCGTTGTGTGTAATGCGTTCATGTCATACAAACTCAACTGGCTTATCTCATGTTTTTTTTTTGCACTAATGTAACTGTACATAGGTAAGGCTTTGCTTTTCTGCATATGTGTGTATGTGTAACAGTTTTTGATTCCAAAAGTAGTGGCAGCACTAACTGGACAACAGATTATACCCCAAAGTGTGGTAACATTTCATTATCGACAAAGAATCTTTGCTCTCCAGGGAATTTCAAAATTCGCTTTACAAATGTTTAAAAAATGTCAAAAATTATATTGGTAAAAGTGTCTAAATTCTGGGAGAGAATTTGTGTCTCAGCTTGTAATTTTTAATTAGAAACTTAAATAAAAACAGAATTAAATCTCGGAAATATAAAATGTTAGCACCTGCCCATAGAAAGTGTGGTTTTTTTTTTGGTAGGGAAATGCATGAAATACGTTAAAAACTTTGAAAAAAGAATACTTTAAAGAATATACTTCTTAACCCTAGAAACACCATTGCACCCAATTTTAACGGGCTTTTATTTTTAAATATCTGTATTTGCTTTAGTATTTTTGTCAATTTTTGCTTTGAAGACTTTTATTTTTTTATCGGGTTCTACAATTAGGGTTCTACAATTACAATTAGCCAAATCCGATGAGTACTTTTCGAGATATCAGCGGATATAATATGTAGTCTTTGTAGGTATGGAAAATTTTCGGTCTTTTTAGTGTTAATAACTAACCTCTGTTGACTATAAAATTGTAATGTAAAATTTTTGAGAGAATGAATGAAAATACTTTTTGCTTAGAACCGGCCTTTAAAAATCAGTTTTTAGAACTGTAGATATATTGAAAGAAAGGGACTGAACAATAACCATAGCAATAACAAATATGGGGCTCGAAAAACCCTTTTAAGCAGGGACTTAACTATTATAAGTTTTTTAAGAAAATAATTGCAATGTAACTATTACAATGCAACATAAATTTTATTTGTTGATTATAATTATTATTTGCAACAATTAATTTTTACGTTGCGTAATAACTGTTATGAGAAAAACAATTTTTTTTCGTTCTCGATAATTATTATTTTGGGATTTTTTTTGTTTACGTTGCTTTATAACTTTTATTTATGACTTTTTTATTTACGTTACCGATAACTATTATTTTGAGACAATTTTTTTTACGTTGTTTCATAACTTTTATTTATGATTTATTGTTATTTACGTTGCCGATAACTATTATTTTGAAAAAAAATTTTTTTATGAAAGAAATTTATTTTTTTACGTTGCCTTACCACATTTTCAGTATGAATTGATTTTTAGTTGTTTAGTTGTTGGCGGAAATTAGGTTTCTGCAGTTAATTTGCGTTTGTCAATTTAAAACAATTAAAAATCAATTCATATCCAAAATGTGGTAATTCAACGAAAAAATTTTTTTTTCAAAATAATAGTTATCGGCAACGTAAATGAAAAAAAATCATAAATAAAAGTTATGGAGCAACGTACAAAAAACTTCTCAAAATAATAGTTATCGGTAACGTAAATAAAAAAAGCCATAAATAAAAGTTATGAAGCAATGTAAAAAACAAAAATCCCAAAATAATAATTATCGACAACGAAAAATATACTTGTTACTTATAAGAGTTATAATGCAACTCAAAAGTATAAATTACATGATAATAGTTATAGGCGACGTAAAAAATTTCTTATTTGGAATAATTATTATAAAACAATAATTTTAGAAATTTCTTAAATTAGGGCAATTTTTTCATTCCCAAAAATATGGATAATAATTATTTTAGGTCTCTGCTTTTAAGAGAATTTTGCTGCAGTGCGTTACTATAAACCGACTCTAGAAAGGCGAGAATTGCTGCGGCATCTTTAGAGAAACGTGATCATTTTTTAGTCATTGTGGAATTAAATAAAACTTGTGCCTGAGGTGTTATATCATTGCAAAATATTTTCAACCGGTTTACCACTTCAAGAGACGGAAGACGTACAGCACTTTATATGTCATTTTCCGTACCTAGGAAGCGACTCTCTGACGATTGATCGAACTAATTGCGATCGCTAATGTGATAATCTTTCAGTCATTGTCGAATTAAGCAATGATTGTCCTTAGCTCGGAAGCGACTCCATGATGATCGATCGAACTAATTGCCTTTCATTCCATATTCGCAGTTAGTGGATGCTGGCTTAAGAATTTCTCGTATCACATTGAATTAAACTTGTATAACGTAGGTTAGGCAGTTAGATTCATTATACCGCTCTGCAAAAGAAATGTGCTCGACTCTCGACTAAGTGTTAGCAAACTTAGTACAAGTGCGCCTTGAATTTTTGCCTAGTCGAATCATTTCTGTGGTGTGTTGTCTGCTTCAGCTGTTGCCTAAAAATGTTTTGAGGTCATTTAGAATATTGTTGTTTAGACATTTTTCTTGTTGAATTTTCCATTACTCATTTCACACCAACTATCTGCTCCCATCATTCTATATCATACCACATTACATGAGCCAGCAAAATATAACCTAAATGTCTCTGCTGTGATCTCGTATGGCACTCAAAACACTGCGATTGCCGTACCAGTCTTGCAGCTATATGTATATACTTCACTACGGCATCCTTGCTCGAAGGTTGGTACCAAGGGTCTTCATTGTCCACCATGATTTTGCTGTAGCACTCACTACTTTGACTCAAGTTTGAGTGAAATTTTCCCAAAGTGTTCACTAGAGTGACCTTGAGGACTATGCTGACTCTAATTCTTGTGACACTTGTCACAAACTAAGATAGTTCAATCACTATTGTTCCTATACTCAGTCAATTCAATGCAATTATATGTTTCATTGCATCGAATTCTCTACAGCTAATGTCAAATTATATGGCAAAAAGCTATAATCTATAGCTTTCAATGACAAATCGTCGAAACGATATCGTTTTTAGCAGCTAATTGATAGCTGTGTGACAAGCTGGCTGCCTGAGCAGTTGTTTCTTTTATACTTTGCAATCAAGTTGAATGGGTTTGAAATGGGTGTGAAAGTGCTGGCATTAAATAACTATTAAATTGTGATACTAACATTAAATGATTAATCCGAGTTTTTAATGCCATTGAAATAAATTTCAAACAGTGTTCGATGCCATCACAAACCATCGCAAAAAAAACTTATTAAGTAACGAACAAAACTTTTGCGATTGATATGTGGGTTAAAAAAATGCAATAACAATAACAAAAACAACGAAAATATGTGTAGTGTGATATTTAGCATTGAACATTTTCATGATACTAAACGAGCTCGGGGATTGGATAGAGATACGCACACACACACACACACACACACACACACAGAGCTGCGTCTCCACGTAGCGTCGCTGCATGTCTCAAAGTCAACGAGTCGACGTCGACATTTGAGAAATCTATTCGCACAAGTGTTTAATAACTACAATAACAATAATAAAAATAACAACAACAGTAATAATAATAGCTACAAATTACACGCACAATGAGCGTAATTAAACTCAATAATAACAACAAAAATCATACCAACAAAACTATCCAATAATTGCAAACAACAAGACGAAGAGATGCAAATGTCAATAAATAAACGAAGATGAAAAACAAAATTAGAAAATTATTATTTTAAATGGGTAAAGTTGCACGTCTGGTTGCCGTGTGTGTGTGTGTATTATGTACAATACATATGGGTATGTTTGTATGTGTGTGTGTGTATAAAATACAGCTGGCGGGTGGTGACGATGTTTATGTAGTTTGATAAGTGTGTGCTGGTATTTTTTCTAATAAGTTGACAAGCGAGTTGCTGGCTTTGTTGTATATATTTGCTGCTGCTGTCATGGCTGTTGTTGTTGTTGTTGTTGTCGCTGCTGCTGCTACTACTAGTACTGCCAAGGTGAATCAAGCCACGAACCAATCAACCTACCAACTTGAACGCAAACACACACACACACACACATATGTACACACCTGAGCACTCATTGAGGCGAAAACGCCTGAACAAGTTTTTCTAGCTGTGCACTTGTCATGGATACACTTGAAGCCATGTGGACTTGTCGCCAAGTGGCCAATGCTTTGGTGGGCTTCTGCCTTTGTTCTCGTTCGAATTTCTTTTCGAGCGCCGACTCTCATTGCACTGTGTGCGTCCAATGGACGCACAACGGCCACTAAACTACACATGAACAACCACTAAGGGGACAATTTTGTAAGGCTTTGTATTTTGAGAGGGATTGAAAAAGGTTTTTTGTTTTTAACGACCAACATGGCCAAGGTTTATTAACATTTTTTTTTTTAAATATAAAATCATTTAAATTAAATTTTTATTAAAGTTTAAATACATTTTCATACAAAGAAAATGTAATAGAGTTGAAAAAGACTTCAAAGATTTTAAGATTTCATTACAAAATTTCAAATTTTTGAGAAATTATTTCAAACTTAAGGAAAGTTTGAAATCATTGTTATCGGTTGTGGTTGATTCAAGAAGAAAAAAAGGAAGAATGTGGCAACATTTTACTTGAGTGGGGCTTTTGTGAGGCTTTGAATTTTGAGAGGGATTGAAAACGGTTTTTGTTTTTAACGACCAACATGGCTAAGGTTTATTAAATTTTTTTTTTTAAATATAAAATTATTTCAATTAAATTTTCATTAAAGTTTACATAAATTTTCATACAAAGAAAATGTAATAGAGTTGAAAAAGATTTCAAAGATTTCAAGATTTCATTACAAGATTTCAAGAAGATTTTGAGAAATTATCAGGTGCACAACTTTGCTTCCGCCGTTTTTTTTCCAAAATTAAAAGCTTTATTGCGAAAAAGTGCTTACAGATGTATTATTCAAAGTATTGTCCGTCGCTAGCGACAACTTTCTCCCATCTTTCCGGCAATTTTCGGATCCCGGCTCGAAAAAAGGAGTCCTCTTTTGACGCTATCCATGAAGCAATCCATTTTTCCAATTCTTCGAAGGATTGAAAATGTTGATCTGCCAGGCCGTGTGCCATCGAACGGAATAGGTGGAAGTCAGAAGGGGCGACATCTGGGGAATACGGCGGGTGGGGCAAGACTTCCCATTTCAGCGTTTCCAGGTACTTTTTGACCACTTTTGCGACGTGAGGCCGAGCATTGTCGTGTTGGAGGATGACTTTGTCATGTCGCTCTTGATATTGTGGCCGCTTTTCTTTTAGTGCGCGACTAAGGCGCATCAGTTGCGTTCGGTAGCGATCTCCTGTGATGGTTTCACCCGGTTTTAAGAGCTCGTAGTAAATCACACCGAGCTGATCCCACCAAATACAAATCATAACCTTGGCGCCGTGAATATTCGGTTTTGCCGTCGACGAAGAAGCATGCCCGGGCTTTCCCGACACGTTCTTTCACTCAGAGCAGCATCACCGTAAGTTTCTGAGAGCATTCGATGCGCTTCAGCTGCATTTTTTTGCGAATTGTAACAGAAAAGTAAAACTTCCCGCAAATGGCGAGAATTGGGCACATAAACGGACATTTTCGAGCGTGAATAATACGAAAACAAGAACAACTGTCACTGAAACGGCGATGACAATTCGTTAGGCACTGTCCATACTCACTTTAAAGGCATTACCATCTATGTATTTCAACCAGCCTCAGCCGGTACAGCCACCTATCGGAAAACGGCGGAAGCAACATTGTACACCTAATATTTTAAAATTGGTTGTGGTTGATTCAAGAAAAAAAAGGAAGAATGTGGCAACATTTTACTTGAGTGAGGCTTTTGTGAGTTGAAAAAGATTGCTTAAAAAAATTTAGATTAAACAATTTTAGAGGAATTATTTCAAAATCAAGGAAAGTCTGAAATAGTTATTGGTTGTGGTTCATTCAAGAAGAAAGAATGTGCAAAATTTTTTACTGAGTAAGGTTTTTGTAAGGCTTTGTATTTTGAGAGGGATTGAAAACGGTTTTTTTTTAACGACCAACATGGCCAAGGTTTATTAAAAATCTTTAAAAAAATACAAAATTATTTTAATTTTAATTTTCATTAAAGTATAAATACATTTTCACACAAACAAAATGTAATTAATTTGAAATAGATTGCTTAAAAAAATTTAGATTAAACAATTTTTGAGATATTATTTCAAAATCAAGCAAAATCTGAAATCATTGTTATCGGTTGTGGTTGATTCAAGAAAGAAAAATGTGGAAACATTTTACTTTAGTGAGGCTTTTGTGAGATTTTGAATTTTGAGAGGGATTGAAAACGGGACTTTTAACTATCAACATGGTCAAGGTTTATTAAAAATCTTTAAAAAAATACAAAATTATTTAAATTTAATTTATATTAAAGTATAAATACATTTTCACACAAACAGAATGTAATTAAGTTGAAAAAGATTGCTTAAAAAAATTTAGACAAAAACATTTTTGAGAAATTATTTTAAAATTGGTTGTGGTTGATTCAAGAAGAAAGGAGGAAGAATGTCATGTCAATGTCAAGTCATTATCACAAATTTTCGAAAATTATTTCTTGATTAATTTTTGGTTAATTCAGTTATTTCAGTTAATTTTCAATTTCAGCTGCAAACTTTTCCAAACGCTTTTCGATTGCGCTGCGTACAAATCGTTGCACAAAGAAGGAGATCGTAATGTAAAATAGTATTTACAAGTAAATACAAGTATTTTTGTTCTTTACAACTTCGGAATACTCGCTAACAACAACACGAAGCCAGAGATAAACGTTGCAATTTAGCTTTTATTAGCAAAGCGTAGGAAACTTGTTTTTTGCTGTTGGTCGTCGTCGCTGCTCTGTCGCTCTGCTAAATTTATTACAATTAAGTTCGCACACACTTACACATATTTGCACACGTATAGACACTGTCCGTCCGTCTGCACACCTTCCACCTACCGGTCGTCAATTTGATATATTTATTTGCTCGAGTGTGTCTGTGCTGCATATTTTGCGCTTCTGCTTTGTCTGATTAGCGTTTCAGCTATTTTTAAACCGTTGCATCTCGGCGCGCCTGCGCCCCGCACCGCGCGCCACCGTTTGCGCGGCGGCTGCACACGGCGACGCCATCAATGATGATGTCATTTTCTATTCGACTGTTCGGCGCATCCAGCGCTGCGCCGCCAGTTGAGCGCCGCCTCTGGTTGTCTCACGAATATTTTCCACGATGTCGTTTTTCTGCGCATCATTTTCCTCACTTTGCTCCGGTGTGAAGTGGCAGTGGAGGGCGCGGCGGGCACGGGAATGGAAAGTTTTGCTGTGGACCGATAGCAACTGGTCGGATAATGACGGCCTATTTGGGGTTTCTTCGAGCAATTATTGATTTAGCTGTGTTTGATCGAGAATCGACTACATAATGACAAATAAATAATAAAATAGTTGTATGTATAGGAGTATGTATGTATATATGTAATATGTTAGTGTGCCTGGAATTTGGAGTGAATTAGAATGACGAGAGGAGTTTTGTAGGTCATTGTAGAGGTTATTAAATTTCTGTGGAAGTTTGCGATAGTTTAGAAGTTAAGAAGCTTTTCTTGAGATAATATTGAAGTACCAAGTATATAGAACAAGATCATCAAATGAACGTTTAAATATCGTTATAGCATTTTAGGAACTCTGCGCAAGTAATTCATGATCGATATTGAAAACATTTATAGTAAAATTAGTTAGGAAATATAATTTATATTCAATTAAGTGGCAGAAAATATTGAATAATAATAATTTTTACCGGCAGAAATGAATCTAAAGAGACAAGTTAAGAGTCGAAAAAGTCAAGAGCTGTAGGCCTCACTCATTTGAGGCCATTCAAAGCGCTTTTAGTGGTCCACATCTACTCACAGATGCGAGTTAAATACTGTTATGTTCGGATTTTTACAGTGTATGCATTGAGCAAAGATGTGCAAAGTTAGGAATTTCAATCCCGGAATACTTAATCCCGAAATCCCGGAATTCCGCACAATTTCAGTGCCGAAAAATCCCGGGATTGTCAACATCCGATTCCGGTATTGAAACATAAAAAAGCTTAGTTTTTGCTTTTGTCACATTAATTTTGAAAAAGGCAAACTTTCTTATTTTATAAAAAAATTTGAATAATTTCCAATGTAACAATAGCTCTGTTTGTGTACGGCTACTTTGTACAAATTTATACAAACTAGCTCTGTTTGGGTAGTTTTTCAGTAATAATTTGCCAACAAATTAAACCATCCAAAAAAGTGAACAAATAGAAATTTGTAAAAACTTGCAAGTTTAGCACTTGTTTACACCAGTGTGACTTGTCACATTCACAAAAAACAGGAAAAAGGGAGTAAATAAGAGGGTTAAAGAAAGAGACAGCTGATATAAATGTTTCATTTGAGGTTTAAAACTATAGGTAAACTTAACTAATTGATATTACTTGCACCGAATTTAACTTATATTAACCCTTTCGGGACCATGAAAAAAACTAGAGGACTTACCGCAAATCTAACCAAGGATTCGTGTTTTCTGATTCCCATTTCTTGTTACAATATTTCGTCAGATTATAACTTTTCGGCTTCTGAATACAAGAATTTTTATATGACACTGTTGTCACCGTGATTCTGAAGGTGTTAAAAAGGTGCAAACCATATATGAAGATTCACATACGATTTTATCTACTCGTATTGAACCAGAGAGATATTAAAAAATTAGCAGTTTGCCAGCCAATTTGGCAATTAAATGAATTTTTATGTTTTTTATTTTATGTTATTTTTAAAGTAAGAACACATTTAATAGGAAAATAAAAGTTATTTGATTGAAAAATACGTTTGATTTAGTTTATTCTTCTTCTTCTTGACTGGCACGACAGCCCGATTACGAGACTAAGGCCTAGCTTCCCGCAACCATCCGTGTTGTGCGTGCGAAATTTGTACAAGGTTGGAAGGGACCTACAGTTTTATGCCGATTCCGAACGGCGAGTTGGGAGCTTTTTCATAGGCAAGAGGTTTGCCATTTCCTGCTGAGAGGACAGCCGCCGAAAGAAAAATTTTTGTTTTTCTTTTTTTTCGGTGTTAGCAGCAACGGAGTCCTGAACCTGGGTTCGAGCGTCGCATTTGACTCGCGGCCCAACGCACTAGCAAGCTGAGCTACGGCGGCGGCTAGTTTATTAAAATAGTATATTCAATCCCGAAAAAAATCCCGGGATTAAAATTTTCGGTCCCGAAAATCCCGGGATTATAAAACTGGTCCGGTAGTGCCAGAGTATAGTATGCGATAAAGAAGAGTGGCCTGAGCGAGGCACATTTTTGCCGATCGATTGAGTTTTCATTACGTGGAACACTTAAATGTGTTACTTATTAAATTTTTTAATTTACAAATATATTTATTTAGTTTATTTATTAAATTAATTTAGTCAATTTATTTATTTAATTCATGTATTAAAAATAAATTTGTTTATTTTATTTATTAATTTTTATTTTAATTAATTATTTTTTTTATTTATTTAATCAATAAATTAATTTATTCAATTTACTAAACTTTTAATACACTAAAGATATAAAAAATAAGCACTGTTTTCCAACCACTGCTTAGAATGTAGATTATTCTAATTTCGATTAGTTGCATTTTTATTGAACGCATCATGGCGTCTGAATTGCTGGCGAATTTAATTTCGATTTTTCTTGCTTTTCGTTGAGTTATGATTGACCCAAATAGATAAAGTAGGCCTGCTCGCCGAGCGAGAAATAAGCACATAAATCGCGTAAGTAGTTCGTGTCAGTGCGCTGAAGACAGTCTACGATTTAGGCGAACGATAGAGAATTAGTCGTGGCTGTGGTTGTGCTGGTAATGGCGGCGCAGGCAGGGTTAAGGCGGCTAAAGTGTTTATGGGGTGATGGGCGTACAATTAAAGCGCGAAAGGGAAAAAACAACGGAAACGAAGGCAGCACAATTCGTTCAACGTCGCTCAACGCCAGAGCAGCAAAATTTTGCCACGTTTGGGCGGCGGCATCGGACAGCACTTTTAGTACATTCAGCGTGCATTTGCTAGAAATAAAAGTGGATGTGCTGAAGTCTTGCAGCGACAAGACAAAGGCAAGAAAATGAAAAACGGAAAAAAACTAATCGAGGGGAGAAATAAGAAGACAAGTGTGCGGAGACACTTGTGCTACAAAAGTTGAAATTAGTGCAACACTTCACACATGCAAACTGACGTACACGTGTAGCTGTCAGCAAATACCTGCACACACAAACACACCCACACGCACAAGTTGTAGCTACATGTGAAGCGCTCGTGTAGCATTCGTACAAAAGTTTATTTAAAAAAATGAAAAGAATGCGCGCCTAAGAGGAAAGTGTAAAGGAAAAATGCTAGCAACGCCAACAACAACAACAATAACAATGTATATTTTAACAATGGCATAACCTAAAAGCGCAAAACAACAACAACAACAACAGCAACGAGCGCACAGAACAAAATAGAAAAGTGCACTTTCTGCAGCGCAATCAATTGCAGGCTTGACACACCAACCCACCGCCCCGAACCCGGCCGACGCCACCAGCGCACACACACACACAGCAAAAGCCTGTAAACAACAGCAGCAGCGGCAGCAACATCACTTACCAAAAATAACATTGCCACATAAAACGCACTCAATTCCACAGCGGACACTTGCAACTGTGCATGTGTGTGTGTGTGTGTGTGTATGAGAGTGTGGCGAATGCGAGTGTGTGCGGCTGCATTTCGATTTTTTCGCCTCTGCGCTCGGCGTCGTTCGCAGTTGCTGCTGACGCTGCTCAAGGACGTTCAGCAGTGGTGGCACAGAAATTGCAGCCAGAGCGCAGCGGCAGCGGTAGTGACAGAAATTGGAACAGCAACTACAAGATGTGTGCATTGTGTGCGGACGACAGGCAATGCAGCTGACAACGTTGGTCAAGTGTTGCAGGCCGCAGCTAATGTTCTTGCTGCTGCTGTTGTTGAATGCTTGTCGCTGCTGCATAGCTGTGCTGCTGCGCCGTTAAGGTCTATTTTTGCATTTAGTGCTTTTGTTGTTGTAATTGTTGTCACATGCTACACCAGCAGCGCAGTGCGCAGGACGGAACAGCACTGAACAATCGAAACGCGTCAAAGAAACGAAATGAAACGAAACACTTCTGGTGATGGTGAATGCGGCGGATAGGGGATCAAGAATGTAAATAAGTGGCGGCATCCCTCGGACGCACACATACCTAGATACATATCTATATATGTACTTATACATGTATGTACAATTGTATGCATATAGTTTTGTATGTATGTGATGACTTTCAACCACCAAAGGCTCTGCTGCGGCAGCAAAAGCTACGACAACGACGACGACAGCGAAGTCGGCGTAAGTGGGTCAAATGCTTGCAACCGAAAATGCGGCGACGAAAAGTGTCAGCTTCAACAATAACAACAACAACAAGAACATTTGCCGTCCACATTTCAATTTGCTCATCTGCCTTTGTTGTTGTTGTTGCACATTAATCCGCACGTCTGTCCATCCGGCTGCCCGTTCAAAAACTGCACAGTTGCAACATTTTCTTGCATACGGCAATTCTGTGCGCTGCCCATTGCCGTTGTTTGTTGTTGTAGTCGATTTTGCAGCTCTGGCTGCGACAAAGTGGGCCGCGGCTGTTGTAATCCTGTCGTTGCAGCATTTTCGCTTGCAGCTGTTTTACATAAGCAACGCACGCGATGCGCCACGCCATGTCACGTCACATCACGCCGCCCCGCTGTTGCCTTTGCTGTGCCGTTGCTGCCGCTCTGCGCTGCCACTCTCCGCAATTCGGTCGCGTCATTGCCATTTGCATTCGCAGTTTTCCAGTGTTTCGTTGCCATTGCGTTGCGCATTGGCTGCCGGACAGTCGCATCGACGAAGCGTAGCTTCGTTTGCTTTGCATTCAACTTAATCCCTGCAGCTGCACACATACAGACACACACACACGCAGCACCATGCAGCCTCAATGGGTGCACGCAGGCAGCAAAGTCCGCCCGTTTGATGTTTGTGCCCCATTTTCGCCATTGCCGCTTCTCTCTTTTGCTGTTTGTTGCACTCGCCAAATTCGTGTTTCTCCATTTCGCGCTGACATTTCGAGTAGCGAATCCAGCAGGCAGCAAAGGCGCTCGCAGTTAAGTGTTGTTGCTCGCAATTTGCAGCGGTGGCGTATGAGTAATTTCTGACAGATCGCTCATAGGACATGTTGTTCGAAAGTTGCATTGTCAGAAACTAGTTATTGCAACTTTAAATTGAATTTTAACTAATTCGGCGGCATTTGAGTTGCTGTTTGCAAGTTATTTTGCTTTTTAGAATAGAAAATGTATTCAATGAAAACTTAACAAATTCTAACAAAATCGAATTCATTAATGAAAAAATATATAAAAAATAAATTTAAAAAAAATAAAAAAATTAATGAAATTCATTAAAATAAAATAAATAAAACAGGAATACAATTAAAAGTTAAAATTACGAATATAATGAATAAATTGTTTGACATATTGACACTGTACAACACATATTCGTTACAAGAAATTAGAAGCCAAATATTAGATATATGTACAACTCTATGGATTTTTGAAAATAATTGATAATGGTTCAAAAATATTATAATTTTTAAGTTGCATACAAACCTTTTGTTGCTATGATAAAAAACTATATACACAGCACAGTGATGGCTTGATAAACAATCATTCTTTTCAAATTTTAAAATTTACCATACAAATTCGGAATATATGAGTAAAAACTTTTTTTTCTTAAGCAAGCAAGGCACATAGACATTGCTGTCCATTCTACTCCAGCCTTTGCCTCCTCCCTTGACTGGCAAGTGCCCGGTATTGCAATTACTTAAAGTAAATGGCCAGCTCCACCATTGTGTGAGTCTGCAGCCTTCAATAGTCAATCCTTGACATTAGGTTTCTCAGAGGCTCTGAATTTGTTTAGCCGTTCCATCGATTTGTAAAGCGAAGAATATCTGGCAACTTGAGTTCCTGTACCTCGTTCTCCATTAGAGTATATTTTGTACCTTGTTCACTCCTCTCGAGAGCATAGAGCCTCCACAAGACTCTTCCATCTTACTTGATTCTGGGTTGTTGTTTTTGTGCTGTCCCATGTGGTATTGACAGCAGCTAGTTCGCGTAGAGTCGACCCTCTCCAGGTGTACTTTGGCCGACCTCGACTTCTGATCCCTTGCGGGTTCCAGTCTAGCAGCATTCTCGTGATGCTGTTGGGTGGTTTTCTCAAAGTGTAACCTATCCATCGCCATTTTCTGCGCTTTATTTGCTTCAGAATGGATTCCTTCTCAGTAAGCCTCCACCATTAGAGTCTATTCCTAGAGTCTATTCCTGTAGAGTCCTCCATTTTGCCAAAGCACATGTGCCTGGAACATTCTAAACCTTAACATTCCATCCTACAGTGAGCCTCAGTCTCATCGTCCTTTAGACACATGTTGCAAATGGCCAAGGCACGTTCCCCAATTTGGTTGACGCACTCCTTAGGTGGGATAACATGCCTCACAACGGTTCTCAAATCACGATTGCCCCAGCAAAAAGTTGGTCCTGCTGGATTGCGGCGCATCAATAAACATCTTCGACTGCTTACCCTCGTGCAAGTAGTTGTATTTTTTCTGCTGCAGACTGTCATTCAGAGCGGATTTGTGCTCTGCCAGACTGCAACCATTTCTAAATTTTATTGAGATGCATTACAAAAAATTACTTGAAAATATTCGTTGAATGGTAATGAAAGACGCACGAGAGTGTTGTTCGAAAATTTATTCGTTGTAGACAAAAATTCTCTATATTGAACTTTGTTACAAGGAGATCAAAACACTCTGAAAATAGAGAGAGCTTCGTTGTTTAGATGTTCGCTATAGAGAACTTGAAATGTATACGAATTCATATTTTTAAAAACATTCCTTCGTCCATGAAAAAGTTCAGAGATATGATTTAACAATCGAGTAGTTAGTGATACTCTATTTCGTTTCTACATATGGAAACATTGTTGTATAAAATAAAAATCAAATTTTTGTCGCACAGTGTCACAAGTTCTCTCGATTAAAAATTACCTAAAACAGTGCGTTGATTTCATAAGCCACAGCAAACCAACAGACAAAATTAATCGCTCGTACATTGATTCATTGATTTGTGTGCTATTTTAATGAATATATGATTATATTATTGTGAACTCTGTCACTGTCTGTGGGGATTTCCACTGCATGCAACACTATCGCCGAGTTATTAGAACTCATTAAGAATTTCATCAAAATCGATTTAAGAGAAGCACGAACGAAACACATTTACAAAAGTGAGAAAATATTGCGCTCATTGCAATTAAAAAAAAAATGTTGTATTTGTTAAAAACAACAACAACAAACACATTTACACAATCCTCCAGGGTAAACAGAACAACGATTGAATAACGAAATGAAAACGAAATTGCGTTCGTGTGTGGCGTGCACATCTCGATTTGAAATCGGTTGGCTGGCGGCGTGTGCGAGCAGTCGCGCTGTAGGTATATGAAGTTTAGTAAGAGTTGTATGTATGCACATATGTTTGTGGTTTTGTATGTACAAATGAGAAGATAGACAGACTCGTTTGATGATGTGAGCGCTGGAAGCGTCAACTTTTGAGGCGCATTGTGTTCGGCACTTCTGTCAGCTGTCGCTGTTTTAGTTGCAACTCTGCGTGAATAAGGAACTTTTATGACAATTACAAAATAAATATACACATCATTAACCGATTAACGTAGCCAGTCTAGTCAATAAGTCTTGTTGAGAGCCTGTGCTGCCTAGAGGAAAAGGAGTGAAAGAGGAAAAATTACTTAAATTTATTGAGAATTAATTAAAAAAAATTATATTTGTAGAAAAATTTAAACAAATTCAAATTTAAAATTTTCAAATTTAAAATAATAATAACCAAATAATTCGTTCAAGATCGACAAAAGTACTTCAACTTGTTTTCATGCCAATGGTAAATTTTGTCGCATTATTGAAAACAAAAATCCCAGACAATACTAAAAATTTTTTTTTGGTCAAAAGAAAAAGATCAAAATACAATACTATATATATACATATATATATGCTATATGTAGTAGTACAGTCTCTACTGACTTCCTCATGTCCACTATTCTAGTGTCCCTTGCATTGTTGCCATGTTCTATGCATTTCTCTCCCATTCCCATTCAATAATCCTTCGCTTCGTCTTTGCAAAGTTATTGCAACATCCGAGTGCACAATAAAAATAATAATAAAAGTAATGCCTAGCAGAGAACTCATTATTTCATTGCTAAAAAAAAATCACATAAACGTTTTTGTTGTTGTTGCAAATACACAACAATAAAAAAAGCATTTATGTCATTGTTGTTGTTGCTATTTTTGCCTGCCGCTGCCGTGACTCCAACTGCGTTGACTACGCTCTCCAAATGCTCATTTCGCATTGTGTCCGTTGTTGTTGCTCCAGCTCCGTCACCATCGCCGTCGCCGTCTGCGGCTCGACTCGGCCAAGCTCCATCGTCGCTGAGTGGGCTCGCAACTCTTTTGGCCTTTTTGGCGTTTGGTCGTTTTTAGTGCGATTTCAACAGTTCGCATCACTTGTAGTCGTAGTCGCCGTCGTCGTCGTTGCTCGCGTTCGCGTCCACATCCGCATCCGCGTTCACATCATCGCTGTAGTCGTCTACGAGCAGCATTTCGCAGCGACACGTCTCCATCGCACGCCGCTACGCCGACACGCCGCTCGCCATCGCGCGTCCATTTCGTTCCGTTGCGTCCATTTTGCGTACGTTTAGCGTTTGGCCGCTCGGTCGACTTGCGCTGGATTTCTACGGTGCTCGCACATTTGGCGGTATTTCTTCACGATTATTGTTGTTGCTTGACTATTTCGTAAAGTTAAAAAAAAGAAAAACTCAACGAAGAAAAACCTTAAAACGCAAAGAAAAAATACATTAAATAAGAAAATAATTTGCGAGAAATTGCAAATTTTGCAGCTGAACAAGTTTTCAATACTGATGTTTCATTTATTATTTCACTTGCTGGTTGCCTTCACTTTCTTTGTGTTCTTTATCACTTTACATTTGGCTGTTTGCTTCTATCCACATTTTGGGTTTTTATGCGATTCACAAGCAATATACACACACATACACATACTTATGTCGCTTTTCGTTTTCATTATCGTTGCGTTTTCGTCTCTGTTTTCGCTCAAGCAGCCACTTTGCAATTCTCGTCGCTCTCGGCTCCACCAC